>BJEL01000056.1:1200000-1800000 GCA_019972355.1 Drosophila kohkoa
AGAGGAGCAACTTCAGCAGTATGCGCAGCACTTGGTACGTGGCACAGCACATCATCGAGAGCAGCGTGAGCAGCAGGAATGTCTGCGGATATGCAAGAAACAAGATGTTGCCACAAAAATGTGCAATAACCAGTGAGAGAACTACAGACGAGTGTGCTCGACTGTGCGATACCCGCTACCCATATTTAATAAAAGAAAACTTTGTGGAATTCTTCTTACAATATACCAAATTAATATATATTGAAAAAGTACTGAAATATACTTATAATATATACCTAAATGTACTTATAACAAACAAAATTAATAAGCCGAAACAATGCTAAAATATTTAGACAACCGTATTTGGTATATCAATATACTCTTATTTTCAAAATATACCATAGATCAATTAAGAACCCACTGCCGCAGCATTATATGTTATATAACATTACTTCTTAAAGAAAACATTGCGGTTTTTATTCTTATAATATACCAAGTTATTAAACCAAAAATATACCAAAATATACTGATGGCTGCTTTTTGTATAACAATACGATATTATACTTCAAATTTACGAATTTCATGAACCCAAAAAAATGCTAAGGTACATTGAAAGCTATATTTGGTATATCTATATACTGTTACACTAAAAAAATAAATAAAGTCATATTTTGTACTCTAGATTGACAACCAAAACAACAAAACACCCATTGCAATAGCCATTTTTAGCTATATCAAATTATTATTTTTTAATAAATTTTTAGTTTTTTTGATTTCAGGATTCATAACAACTGTAGTTTTCGAGATCTAGGTGTTTATACGAACGGACGGACAGACAGATGAAAATATATCATCGCGGAGATGAGTTCTCCTGCTTGCCACGCACAACGTTATAACACCCTTCTACTCTACAGGTAACGAGTATAAAAAGCGAAGAGAGAGAGAGATTAACTTACATTGTAGGCCAAGTAGAAATCACAGTCGGCAACCAGTTCGTGCAACTCCTGTTGCAACAGTGTGCTGTTCAGTGGCAACCGGAGCCACTCCTCGTGCCGCAGTTCCAGCTGTCGTGACGATTCCTGCAACTTCAATTGACTGTTAATTAGCACACGATATTCTCAGTCGGCACTCTCAGCACTCATCAAATAAATTGCGGCTCAATGAATAGCGAATTGCGATCCCAAGTGCCCATTAAACAAGGCCCAAAAAGTTGACAGCGTAATGTCAAAGCGCCGCCAACGGTGCTTTGAACCCCGCAGACAAAGAGGCAGACAGAGAGACAGAGGCAGACAGAGAGACAGAGATGGAGAGATATTGAGGCAAGCAGACTGTTGCCGCTGGGGCAGGTAACAAGTAGCACATAAATGGTGCACACTTCATGTATGAAACGTGGTTCGCATTTTAGCCTGGCCTTGTTGTTGTCTGGCCAACTTTAATGGAAAAACTTTTGTTTAGTCGCGTCCCGAACACGACAGCAACAACAACACCCTTAACAAGAGTGAGTGAGAGAGAGGGGAAACGAGAGCGAGGCATGCAACACCCTCGCACAAATTTGTATTTTGAGCTACACAAAAATGGCAACAAAAAGAAAAAAAATATGTAAAACGTAAATTTCATTTTTATTATTTTTAAGTTCCATTTTAGCCATGCCAAAAACTTTCAACTGATGGCCAACAAAATGGCAGCAGATACGCTGTGTGGCAAGGTGGCAAGGTTAAGGGGCACAAATTATGGTCTTATGAACACAGAGGAAGAGAGAGAGAGAGAGAGAAGTTGTCATTTCCAGGGGATTTATCATTGTTTATGTTATTCCAGCTAAAAAGGCGCACATTACGAGCCACATTACAAGCAACTGCCGCACATTTGTCCCCATCTTGTTTCACTTACCATGGCCAGCAACGTGGTCAAAACAATCAGTCCAACCGTCGACAGGGCAAAGAACTGCGACCACGTCCGATTGCTGTGAATGTGACGCGAGAAGCGCTTCACCACGATGGGCAGCTAAAACCGAAAAACAAAAAAAGAACGTTTCAAGTTTATTTTAATTTGCAAGCCATGTATATAAATAAAGTGGGAGATCTTTTAAGTGGGCGACTTTTAGAGACCCTTGAGTTTGCATTGAAGTATTTATTTTACTAAATACGTGATTGACTGATATTTTATCGCTGATTTCAATCTAACCAATACGAGCATATAAATAGTTTCATTTTGTGAATTGTTAATGATATACTATATCAAATTTAAAACTAAACTCATTTATAAATATCACTGTCTGTGATTTCTTCAACCTCAAACAAATAAATTGATTGCTGACATTAATTTGGTGAATATATAAATAGTTTTATTTATGAATTGTTAAAGTTTAAGTTTATCGCTGACTTCAATTTACTCAATACATAAATATCTTTATTTACGCATTTATAAAGTTAAACTTGGTTGAATACTAAATTGAATTATAAATTACAATGTCTAGGAGCTTTTCCTACTTAAGAGTCCCTTGAAGTTGTTTTAATATTCTTAATATACAAAATACTTTATTAGAAGATGATTGCTGACTTCATTTTGATCAATATATAAACAGTTTTATTTACGAATTCGTGAATCTGAATTTTGTTTAAAACTAAATTTTAGTGACTAGCACTACACTTTCGTTAACAAATTTATGCTTGGAAACAAATGAATAAATGAATAAATAGCTTATGGCTAATAAATATATTTATAAATTAGTCGAAATTTAATTCTGTCTGTAAGTTCTTCTCGCTTTAGGGTTTTTTGAATTAATTTTAATGTACAAAATATTTCATTGTCGGATAATTTGTGACTTATTTCAATAGTTTTATTTATGAATTGTTGAAATTAGAGTTCATATCTTTTCTTTTTTTTAATCAATATGAAAATAGGTTTTTTTTCATGAATTATTAAAATTCAATTTTGCTTAAATCTAAATTTTAGCGACTAGTACCAAAATTTATGGATTTAGCTAACATAGAAGTGCTAGGAAAGAAATAAATATAATAAATAATACTGTATAAAGAGTTATAAATACGCAATTAGTTAAAGTATTAGCTACAGTTGTTAGTTATATAAAGACTCATTCAATTACTTGAGATGTTTATTGTACGTATATTTGGAAAATTCATAAACTGCATTTAACTGGTAATTTCATTGAAATTTGAGATAAGGCAAACACTTGATTTCTCATCATTATTATTCTCTTATTTACTAACTTAACTTATTAGCAAATAATACTTCATATATTATTCAATACTATTGCAATATGCTGCTTAATAAGTAATTTCTAACAATTCAAAATTCAATTCAGTTCAATTTGCTTAAACTTCCAACATTTGCTTTACTCTATCTGTCATGCTTATTGAATCAGCTATATCAAGTATACGTATAGTACGCAAATGGCTTTGCTTACCTGAACATTAATTTGATGGCAGGCAACCAAGAAGACCATCGAGCCCAAGAGCAGCAAGGCGCCAAAGGAAAGCACCAGACACAGCGTGGAACTAAAGATGAAGACGAAAATGACGATGAAGATGAAAAGACAAATGTTAAAGCTAACTGCTGCATAAAGTCGAAGCTTATAAATAATGCATTAATGTGTGCCCATAACCCAGTTATCAGAGACAGCAAAGGACAAGCAATAATAATATTAAATGTGAGAAGGGAAACTTACTTCTCAAAGACCGCAAAACGCATCACAGAAGTGCCCAATAAGACGAGCAGACTGCAATAGAAGTAAACGCAGAGCATGCGATCGGGTTCGCTGGCGTACTTAAAGATTTAAGTAGAGAATTAGTTATATAACTGATAAGTTACGAATGTTTTCTTACCTTACGCTCCAGTGCTGCACTCTTGAAGCGCAGCAGCAGCGATTGACAATGTTCGGCACGCAGATGATCGATGCTGCGTGCATCGATGGCACGCATCAGATACTCGTTGACCTCATCCTCGGGATCCTTGGTGCTCTCCGCGCTATCTCCGAAACCAAATCTGTAAGACATTGGAGTATCAATAAGAGAAAACGAGAAGGAGTAAGTGCTTAGAAAAGACTTACTTGGAGGTGTGTTTCTGTGCGGTGCCATGGCCCATCATGCGCAGCTCCTTCGAGATGTTGCCGTTGACTTGTAGACGATTGCGCGACTTTTTGTGCTAAAAGAAGAGTAAAGATATTAAGCACATAGATAGAGATACATATAAAGATATGTATAAAGATCAATAATAAGAGATAGATGTAGAAAGATAGATACAGATAGATAGTCACATAAAGATAGATTCTGAATGGTGATACTTCTTATAAATACTCAAATTAAGACACTAATAATACTTTCCTTACTAACACTAACTATCTAACATTCCTTAATTAAATTCACTAATACAATCTCACTTTGTACAATAACCTCTGGGAACTCTGTATATCCTTAGTACTCATACATATAGTATTTTAATAAAGATCAGTTTTTAACCACACTTTATCAAAAGCTCTCTCGCTCTCTCCTGAACATAAAAATACTGATAAGTATACAGATAGATACAGATGCATAGATGCAAATATATCATAGATATCTAAACCCAAATAAAAACATGTATGATAGATAGATAGTTATGTTAGTTAGATATGGGTAATAGTCTGAAAGAATTTGTCGCGTGCTACACTATTTTAAGGTGAAAAAACCTAAGCTCAAATTATTTTTAAAAATAAGTAAACGTAATTCTTATAGTTCTATATTAAGAATTAGATTGATTTTAGCAACTTTTTCTGTTATACCATTAATTCGTTCATTTTTTAGCTTGTGTGCGAATTCATTCATTTTATAATTCAAAAATCATTCGTAGCTCTATTTTAAGTGGTAATCAAGATATAAGATAAAATAAACAATGTTTTGAAATATTTTTTTTTTTTCACTTTTTTATCATAGATTTACTCATATAATATAGAAAGGTAATACTCACTGGTCTGTAGATATCTCCCGGCACTATGAGATACGTTTCGATCTGGTGATCCTTGAGGTAGGAGTTGCGTTCGTTGCCCTTGCCCTCCTCCACCTCGTAGTCGCCATCCAGACACTTGAGCGTCTCTTTGGTGATGTGCACGCGTCTATAAACGAAATGAAGAGCCATAAAGAATGGGGGCCAATAAGGCTGTACTTTAAAGTGGATCTATCAAAAGGCAACATGTGGATGCCACGCGTACAAAAGGTGGAAGGGGGAAGTAGAAGTGGAAGTGGCAGGCACTGTTATTGTGGCCAGCCATTATGTCGCATTACATGCTCCACTTGCGGCAGCTGCCTCCGCAGGGGAGGCGTCTCGGTAAATACTTTTTAATGTTTTTCATGGCTGTGGCAGCTTAGTTCAGTGGCTTTATTAAATTGTCGTTTTGCCTGGCATCCCAGCAGGCAGCAGCCACGTGGCACTTGCCATGGGGCAGCAACAAAAAAAATGCAGTAACAGCTGCAGTTGCCACAGCAGGAGGGAAGCAACAATAGATGCAACAAAGTGTGTGCCATGTTGTTGATTCTATTGATAATTACGTGGCGCTTTATTATGGATTGCCCGGGCTGTTGCACTTGCTACTTGCCACTAGCTACTAGATGCTCCCAATTGCACATCCCGCAGTTAACGAAGTTTTTGCATGCCTTCGTCGTCGTCTTGAGGCGGCCAAATTGCTGCTTATCAGGCAAGTGCAAGGCGCAAGTTTGCACTCGTTGTGTGTTGGGCCCAAGGGCCAGTGCAGCTATTTGCTTTTAATTTCACTCAAGACAGGCTAACAAACGAGCTGGGTTGCCGTTGTCGTTGTCGTTGTCGCTTTGCTGACCCACATACAACGAGCTGCAGGACTAAGTTGTGGCACATCAAGACACGACTCGACGACGACTCCGATACTCTGAGCTTATGCAGCTGAAACAAATTGCCAAAGTGCTGCTGCCTGAAACGTGCAACTGTATCAACAGCAGCAGCAACTGTAGCAGCCTCAAGTGTTGGCCATCCAGCCAGCCAGTTAACACAAAGGCGTTGGGGCGTGGCAGGCAACAACTCCATAATCGATTCAGCGATTGGGCAATGCAAAAGGGCCAGAGTCAAGCTGAGTTCAGTTACCAATAACTCGGCATACCCTCCTCAACCACAATGGCTTCTCATACATCTGAGCACACATTGTGTGTTTGTGAGTGTGTGTGTGGTTAAAGTATGCAAATTTGTGCAACAACAACTGCAATAACAATTACAGCCATTACTGCTGTGGCTGCTTTTGCTTCTGCTTCTGCTGCTGCTATTATGTATGCCATTGGAAAACGCCTCAATGTAGCGACACTTGCCCAAGTGTTGAGAGTTGAAAGTTCCCTTCGAGTGCAGACCGGCGGCCAACAGGAGCGGAATCAACAATTGCCAGGGGCTCAAGGAAAACTATAGAGTAGCTGCTTAGTTTGATTAACAAATTTGTAATGTAGGAGTTTTGTTAATGCAGCGCCAGTTGAAAAGAATAATAATTGGGGAAAAATAAAAGTAATGAGGGGATACACTGGAAATTTATAATATTATCTTGACATACTGTAGAAAGCTTCTTCATAGTTTATTTATGTATTCAGCTTGTTAGCTATTAAAACAAGTAAGAGTCGAGTCGCTACCCATTTTCAATAAAACTATATACTAAAAATGCTAAGATATTCCGAATGCTGTATTTGGTATATCGATCTTGTACTTCATTTTAAATATAGCGAAAAGTACAAAACTTTGTCAGACAAAAGTAACTAAAACCCGATTGCATGATGCGTTTTTTGTCATACAAAAGTATTTCCTTATTGACTTCAGCAATTTTTTTATGATCGCAACCAAATTTTTAGGAATCTCTACATATCTTCGAAATTTTTATCTTCTAGATATTACAATTTACGTTCTTGAAGTGATTCGAATTTGCGTAAATTATAGTTCCACATAATACAAATTACATATAGTTGGTTTAGTTCCATTTTCTTATCTCTTCAATACGTAGGCAAAAAAATGTTTTCTATTTCGTTCAGTACGTTTTTTACATTCTAAGACCCATTTAACTTAAAGTGAACAAAGCTGATATGGCTGAATACGATGGCAGATGATGCTGAAATCTTTGTGAATGCCTATGAGCAGGGGTTCAAATTGAAATGCTTTTCCACCCATTTGCATCTAAATCTGGAATCTGTGCGTTCACAGCTGAGCACACAAACACCTGCTGAGATGACTTGACGTTCTACTTCATCTAAGAGTTACAAATGCTTTCAATTATTACACGAACAATTCGTTTCGCATTCTCATGAAATATTGTTAAAACGAAATTACGCATACGCAATGTTACTGCGTATGAAAATTCATTTTACAATAAAATTACGTATACGCATTGTTTGGGAGTTTGAAAAATAATTTAAAATACCAATACGTTTAAGTAAAATTACTGAATATAAAAAAATAATTTTAGAAAAAAATTACGTATACTTAATGTTGGTGAATATGCAAAATAAGATTACGTATACGCAATGTTGGAGAGCTAGTAAAGTGAAATTTAATTGTGTGTATTTATCAAATTTATAGTGAGTATTGAAAATAATTTAAATCAAAATTACGTATATGCAAAGTTATTGAGTACGAAAACTAAAAAATACGTATACGTATTTATTATCAATTCAGTGGCTTCAATTTATAAGTTTACTTAAAAAATATTGCATTGAAGTCTGTTTGCGTCTATTGAAGCTTAAACATAAAGAAATAGTTCAAGAAATCAAACAGTTTGCATTATAAAATTTTGCATATGAATAAAGTATTCGAAGCAAAGGCTAGAAAGAAGTTCGCTCCTGTTCGACATTTTTAAGCTGAAGAACTCTGTAAAACTGTGGTTTTGTGGCCCAATGCAAAAGTTGCCTTTAATTGCAGCAACACTCACTTGCACAAACACACACTCACACACTCACTCACTTACTTGCTGAACGAAGGGCCTGTCAAAACGGAAATGAGACAAACTTGTCAGCGGCTTTTGCGGTTGGCGAATGAAGTAGAAGAACTTTGGCTTGGGTTGAGGATTGTGGGCTAACGATGGGCGATGGGCGTGGCTCGCCACTGCGATAAGAAGTGGAGTATGTACTGTTACTGCTGCTTACTGCCTTTCATTGCATACTTGTCGGGGGCGCATATCAAAGCGGGTCAAAAGCATAATTCTCAGCTGTCGTAAAGTGGCACACCGGCAACTCGAAGACCGAAAGACCAAAAGACCGAGAACTGACCACCATTCGAATAGCTGCTAACCGCAGAAAGCTAAAGCTGAGGCCTTGTAAGGCGTCTCTGGCGCAAACTGTCAGCCAAGCAAAATAATCAAGCGAAATGTGTTTTGAGGCAAAAACAAAGCATTAAGACAAGGCAATATGCTGCATGTTGTGAGTCGGTCGGTTTTTAAGGCCGGGATTAGGGCGGCTCAATTGGGGACAAAGCGCAAATCCCAAAAAGGGCTCAGCTTTGAAGTGGTTGCTGCCGCTGCAGCTCTTGTCAAACTTTGACAGACATTAAGTAATTAATAGCTATAGCTGAAAGTAAGTGAACTGTGCGATTTTGTCGTAGAATCGATGCCATTAGCTTCACGCACACATAACATCGAGAATACTTACCCGGGAATGCCGCCGCTCTCCATGTGGTTAGCCAACGTTACATCGTTGGACCAGACATCGAACTGCCACTTGACCAGACCCAATACGCCGCAATGCACTCGTCCAGTGTGGATGCCCACTCGCATGTTCACATTCACGGCCATTACCTCTCGCACCAAACTGCAGAGTTCAAAAGAGACCAAGAAAAGAGAAAAGAGAGTGCAAAAAAGGGTAAAAGGGAAAGCCGCACAATACACAAAAGCCACAACTGGCATTGTTCAATTGTGTGTTCTGTGTGTTGTGTTCTGTGTGTTGTACTCACGCTATGGCGTCTATCATATCGAGTCCCATTTCCACAGCACAGTGAGCATGATCCGGCCGAGGCTCGGGCAAACCGGAGACACAATAATAACAATCGCCGAGCAGCTTAATGCGCAAACAATGATGCTCCGCAGCCAATCGATCAAAGCTGCAAAGCAAGAACAACACAAACCAAAAACGGGTAACAAGAAAGTTGAACAATAAAATTCAATTTAATTGGCAATTTGTTAAATTTGAATTTAAAAAAAGGAGAGCATGAACACAAAGTACGAATTGCCATTCAAAGCATTCTAATTGAATGTTTACTATTTACGCTGAGCCACGCAAATAGTCAATATATCCGTTTCGTATGTATACACAACAGTTTCATTCAATGCGAACCAATAAAGTGCCGGACAAACAAGCCAAAGGACATCGAGGCAGGAGTACATTCTAAATGTTTGCACTGTTTGTTGCCCTGTTCCTGGCACCTAATCTAAGTCTAAGCTGAACCTGGCCTTTGGCCCAGAGGTAACGTTGGCCAGGTTGCCAGCGTGCTAGATTGCCAGCTTGCCACTGCAATTAATTTGAGCTAGAAACAGTCACAGCGCCTCTGGTCAGTGTCAGCATCTTCATTTGTTCGACTCTTTGACATGACCAAAGGGGCAGCAAAACAACAACAGCATAAAAAAAACAAGTAAGGAAGCCGAAAGTTGAGACTACTTGACTGTAAGATACCCGCTTTTTAATAAAAGCAAAACATATACCAAATTAATAAAAACAAAAATTACTGAATTACACCAAATATCATAACTGGAATATGTTTATACTAATAATTTATTTTAAAAAATCCGCAATTACTTTTTGGGCAACCCAATAAAAAGAAAAAAAGGTGTTATTATCGTAAAAATATACCAAAACAATATACCGAAAATACTGTAATATACCAATGACCGTAGTAAGTATATAGTTGTACGAACAAAAGCATATTGTGTGGTGTTTAAATACAAATATATCAAGTTAGTATACCGAAAGTACTAAAATATTCAGAATTTGGTATATTTTTTCAGTTCTTATTTTGGCAATTAAAATAACAAGATAAAAAAAAAGTGTACGTTATTATAATTAAAAATATACCATCATAATATACAAAAAATACATAATTATTTCGAAGTGTAGGTTTAATATATCGCTAGTCTAATAAAAGCAATATTGTGCGGTACAAAATATATTACATTAATGTACCAAAAAATACTTAAATTTTCTGTATTTAGTATATATTTGGTTTATCTATATTCTTCAACATTTAATCGGTACAAAATATACCAGATTATTATCAAACAGCTGCAGCTTATATTTTGCCAAATAAAATTATTTCTTAAGCAACTCTAAACATTTTATTTGAATGCAACTATATTTTCAGGAATCTTAAAGATTGTGTGTACCAAAAGCAAGTGCTGTCAAAAAATTTTAAATTTTATCTATCAGACATACGGACATGGCTATATCGTCTCGACCCAAAACTATAATACCCTTCTGCCGTCTGGGTAGCTGGTATAAGAACAAACAAACAATGTTCCAGACAGAGAGAGCGAGGCAATGTCATTAAGTATGCCTCGACGACTCACCGTGCAAAGAGCTCGTTCAGCAGACGCACCAACTCCTCGGCCGTGCACTGATCCGAGAGGCTCGTGAAACCACAAATGTCCGCAAAGAGAATGCTGCAAAAAAACAAAGAAGAGAGTGAAAGAGTGAAAGTCGAAACGAAGTTGTGAGATGAAGTGCAAATATTACAGATTGCGGTTGCCATTGTTCTTGGCATAGTTAACAACGGTTTTCGCCTGTTGTGTTGTGTTGTGTTGTGTTGTGTGGTTGGCGCAACCAAAGGAATACTTGAATAAAAGTAAATTCGACTGGCTGCATTTAAATGTGAACTGAAATGCTTAAAGCGGCTCAGCGCTAAATTTAATGCAGTCAAACAGGTGCGCCTCAAAGTATGCTTTATGTTGAGTAACTGCGTCTCTGCATGTGTGTAAGTGACTGTGTGTGAGTGAGTGTAATTGTGTGTGTGACAGCTGGTTATGTGCAGTTGTTGGCTTGACATATATAAAAATTCATTGGACGGGTTACGCACACACGCAGAGCACGCGTCAGAGACAATTTATTGACTTTACATGCAAATAAATTTATACAGACGAAGAAGGAAAGCAAGACAGATAGACAGAAGGGAGAAGTAGAGAGAGGGAAAGGGAGACAAACACTTACCTCACATTCTCGTGGCGCTGTATGTAAATCTTATGAAACTGCGTGTCACGTGGCTGGCCCGCAATATCGTCCTTCATCTCCATGGCAACATGTCGCGGCAGCACCGAGAGCAGCAGTCGCTCCTGCAAAACGTTAAAGGATAACGCACTCAGCACTCAGCCACACTCGATGGGGGGAATAAGTCTAAGGCAAGTGAAAGCGAACTGCCAAAAGGCGCTGGCAAATTATGCTATGCCAAATGCGTGACTGCTGTTTGTCCTTTGGCAGCTGGCAACAAGTCACCAGCCACGCCTCGTTGCCCCCTCCGCTTTGAGCGTGTTTGCACATTCATTTGCCTTGGCTTTGGCTTTCGCTTTGCTTTGAAGCTGCCTCCTTTCCTCCTTTGTGTTCATTTTCGAGCCGACTTTCACTCACCTGCTGCTGATTCTCGCGTTGTGTCCGCAGACGCGCCTCGATGCATTGTCGCGTCTCGATGAACGCCTTGCGTTGAGCCTTCTCCTTGGGCCAGTGTGTGTAGACTCCCGTTAGGTTGGCCAAGAGCAGAGCGATGCACGTGCACAGCAACTGGAATGACATTAATGGGCATTACATATCGATAACGTTGATAATAACACTATAAAAGCTTCTCCTCTCGATTTGATTCAATTTAGCGGCAATTTAATTTCATTTATTTATTTATGTTTCGTTTTATTTGCCCGCGTGAGTGGAATAAACGCATTTATTGTCCACCTCGATGGCGTGACCATTTAAAGCTGCTGCTGTCATAAAGGAAGTGAATTTGTGGCACACACATACAAAGAGAAAACCTGTTGATAGATGTTGGCCACCCGCTTGATTTGTGGCCACAAACAAGTGCAGCAGCAAAGCTGCAGCTTATGATTTACCTCCTGCCAGCGCAGTGACATCTGTTCGCGTTGTCCTTCGAGTTGAAGCTCCTCGCTTACGTATTGTGTGTGCAGAGATGTGTACAAATGCGTGCCACTAAGCAGCATGCCACCGATGAGCGACTCACGCAAACGCAGCGGCAACATCGTATACGTCATGTAGATGAGCACAATGCAGCAGGCGCTGCCATTGAATGATTTGCTGTGAAGAAAATGGGTGTTAGAATTAAATTTAGCCAAGACAATCCATTTTGCCAGAGTATAATTGTTTAACTGACAGCCGTTGCGTGGCATTGTTGTCAATCCCGCCAGCAATTAGCGTGGCATGATTAATTTCTGCTGCCAGGGCAACATCTGTTGATGTTTCCTTCCTTTATCTTCGACAACTAACCTGGGTTGCATGGCATAGCTAACGGCTATTTCGATTGCCAGAAACGTGCCCAATATGACATAGGAGACAAGCACCAGAAAGATTTCGTTCATGGCCGGCTTGGAGAGTATGCAGAGTAGAACTGCAGGCGACAAACACAGCACAGAGAGAACGATAGAATGAAACAATTAAAAGAGAATGTCGCCAGAATTGGCAACAATTTGTGGGGCAAAAATACACAGAGAAATCTAAAGCACTATGTACTCTCTACTCACATGCATAGACAATGGCACAGATTAGCATGACAATGAGGAAAACGAGCACAGACTCATCGATTTGCACAATCAGCGCGAGCAGCATGTGTGCGTAATCCAATGAAGTGTCGAAATTATCTGCTAAACCAAATAGTCCAGTCAACTGCTCCTCATCCTGTCCTTCATCCTTGCTGCTGCTGCTGTCGTTGTTGTTGTTGTTGTTGGATCCATCAAACGGCGTCAGATTGAGCACTTCATCACGTGCCTGATGCCGTTGGCTTTCATTGTTGTTGCGCGAATTGGTAATGCGTTTAATGCCATCAGCAACATCAACAGCATCATCATCAAGAGCCAGAGATGAGGCCGCATTCAGCTGGGCAATGTCAACAGTCGAGTGGTGACGATGATGCTGATGCTGATGCTGCTGCTGCTCCTGGGCACGCTTGGCACGCAGTTTGTATCTGCGAGTGAATAACACACAAAAAAAAGAAGAAAAAAGGGTAGAGTTGGTGGAGTAGAAAAGCAAATTTCATACGCATATCAATAAGCTGGGCATTAACCGAGCCTAACTCAATGCAAACACACATCACACTATCCATCTTGGCTGCATAAATATGAGAATAAATCGAAATCGAAATGGCAAAACGACAACGACAGCGACAACGACAACGATGAAATGGAAATCCGCAAATCGAAATGTAAATGGCAAATTCCAAAATAAATGCGTGACGAGCCAAAAGTTTTCTGACTCGCCTTTGCTTTGCTTTATTTGATGTATTTGTATTTGTATTTGCTGATGCTGCTGCCTTGGTTTATTGCTTTGTTCTCTCTCTCTCATGTCTCGCATTTCAATTTGTTCGCCATTTCGCCCGTCTAATTTTAAACTTCAAAAACAATTTCATCAGCACAACAGAAAACAAAGCAACAAAAAAAAGAGTAGCATACTTTTATGGGCAAGCGAGCGTCGATTGAATTTGGCGCGTGGCTAAAGGGGCGAATGCGTTATGCGTGTATTCTGTGTGTATTATGTGTATTGTGTAGTACATAATGCGTGGCCTAAACAGGCAAACTTGTTTGCTTGCTCACTCAGTTGTTTGCATAACTCAACTCCGAAGCTGTCAAAACTCACCTGACTCGATGCTGCTGCGGCTTGTAGCGATGCTTGTGCTGGCGTCGATATCGTATACGCTTCTGTCCTCGCCCCCATGCGCCGCCATAGTTTGCCATCAGCATGCGAAGTTGCCCCAATTCGTTGCCATTTGCAATTTGTGGCAATGCTGCTCCCGTTGAAGTTGGCATCGCCATCGTAGTTGGAGTTGGCGTTGGCGTTGAAGTTGTGGCGTGTGTCAAATTCTCGACGCTGCCTTCGATGGTTAGTCGCTCCAAGCGTATGTTGGCCGTTGTGGCTGGCACAAAGCTGCGTCGCAGTTGCAGCGTGGTGAAGACAATATGCGTGCAGGACAACGCCAGGATGAGCGTTAGCAACAGCGCCAGTATATGCGTTGTGTTGCTCTGATTCATGCGCAAAAAATAACGCTGATAGAGCATTTCCACCTGTACAAATAAAATGGGAAGTGGAAAGTGGAAAATGGAAATACAAATAGAAAAAGTAATGTAAAAATAAATCTAAAAAATACTGTAAAACGTAATGGAAAGCGTAAATATTGTCATAAGTAGCAAGGAACAAATTTGCAAAAGGGATTTTGAAGCAACCAAACTGTGAAGCTGTGAACTGTTAACTGAAACGATGCTAAGCTCACAATTTTGGCCAAAAGAAGTAAGAAGGAGACAGTCGAGTGTGCACGACTGTCAGATACTAGATATGTAGCTATTTTTAATAAAGGCAAAAATATTTTAAAATAATAATGTTTCTAAATATTTCAAATTAAAATATTACAAGTATACTAAGAATATACAGAAGATTCTATTTTTTAGCGATAAACAAGCTAAACATTTCGGTATTATTAAAATACACCACATTAATATACCGAAAAATACCAAAATGTACTGAAGACTTTAGTTTTTATATCGATAAGTAAGCAAAATATTGCGAAAAATATTGAAGAAACGCGTGGCGGTATTATTCCGAAAATATACCAAAATAATATTCCGAAAAACACATATATACCGAAGACCATATTTCTTAATCAACAAACAATTGTGATATTATTCTTAAATATACCAAAAATATACTGAAGTATATATTTTCAATATCGATAAATAAACTAAACGTTAAGGTATTATTCCTAAAATCTATCGAGTTACTAAACCAAAAAAGTACTACAATATACTATATGACTATATTTTTTATATTGATATACCATTACTTAGTTCTATATCTTATAGTCTATGAAATGCTGTGTTTAATACGGACAGACGGATAAGAATAGACACTGATAAAGAATATAAGTATATATTTTATGTCTTACATTTGCTAGAGGCACAAAGTTATAATACCCTTCTACCCTACACAGGTAAAGGGTATACAAATAGTAAGAGGCTTACCTGCAGGTTCTTAAACTGATGCGTCGAGCAGAGACGCAGAATGATGCGGTTGAGGCGATACCAAAACGAGATGCTCGGACTTGCCGCAGTGCCCGAGGTGCTGGGATTGTTTGCCGCCTCCACATTGCTGCGACCATCGCCGCCATCAGCTGAGAGATGTAGAAATGGAAATTTGGTAAATTGTCTAAGCTAATTTGTTTGGCACTTTATGCACATTAATGTGCGGTTTTGCCTTTTGCACATTTCACCTTTGAAATTGAAATTGAAATTTGAGCTATTCGAATTGCAATTTGTGGAGAGATAACTACTCACAGTGACTAGTTTAATATATGGAAATTATATTTGCAACTTGTGGCTGCCACAAATCTAATTTTGCATGCTCTGCACACACAACACACACTCGCCCTTTCATCCTCTCGATTTTGATTTGGATTCAGCTTTAGATTTCGATTTGTTGTCGCTTCGACTTTGCGAGGGAGTCGCACAAAAACTCGTTGTGAATGCAATACACAAAGCCATAAAATGTTGTAAAATCGTTCAACTGACCCCCATAAACCGCACGCACACACACATACATAACAAGCTGCAACAATAACAGCAACAACAACAACAACAGCAACAACAACAACAATCACGAGGCGTGTCACTGGCATACGTTCGTTCGACTTGTGTGTTGTTGTGTTTCTTATGCTCACATGCATCAATAAATAAATGCCAAACGTGATTATGTAAATTTCTATAGAAATCTGTGTGTGTATCAAGAGCGCACAATGTGCCACAGAATGTGGCAAGGAGGCAAGGCAGCAGCCACACATAGAACATATCGTATGGCATATAAACTAAAATAAGTAAATTGTGGCAGACGCTTCTTCGACTGGCAGCCAAGGCAACCGACAAAGCAGCTCACAATGCTAAGCAGCTACAAAAGGGCGAGCAACTGTGGTGGCAAGGGGCAAGGGGCAAGTAGCCAAGTGGTAGTGGGGCAATGCCAGACCATAGTTTAAGGCTGAGAAGCTGAGCTCTAAGGCTACAGCTGAGGCTGAGGCTGAGGCTGAAGCTGAGGCTTTTGCTGTTGCCTCGTCAAATTCAATATGACAATGACAATCAACTTGTGACATTTGAGATGGCAGCACAGTCCTTGCCACATGCTTGTTGCACAACACACTCGCACTCACACACACGTGCTGGCATTTTTATTAGCAGAGGACACGCGCATCGCATTTCATTTTGCTGTTGGATGCTACTCACATTGCTGCAGCAATTGCGCCTCGTCGCGTTGATAGATCATTGGGCTGTGGCAGGTGGAACTCGAGTTGGTCGAATCAATGGACTCATCGATGTTGCAGCGCGTGATGCCAGCCTGAAAAACACAGAGAGAGAGAGAGAGATGGAGAGTGAGAATGAGAGTGAGTCTTAAGCATATTAAGCATACGCCACGTTGCGTTGCACTTTGTTTACTATAATATTCAAAACGGTAAGTGAAGGGAAGAGGAGTGGAGGAGTATTCCTTGTGGCATCTTTAAACAAATTGCCACCCATTTGTATGCCACACAGCTTGCCACATCTTGCGCCCTCGCAAATGGCCGAGAAGCGTCGTCGCTTTTTTTTTGCTGTGCCATATAAACTTTTTCAATTGACTCTCGACAACTGGCGAGCGACGAGCGCAAATTCAAATATACTCAAACACGCTCACACACACGCTCATTCACTCACACACACACTAACATATACTCACACACTTGCAAAGTGGCCCCTTGTGCTTGGAATACAATATGCCTGACTCTGTTTGTGTGTTGCACGTTGCTTGTTAGCTGAGCCAAAGGTGTTAACTTTTTGTCAAGTGACTGCACTTGGCCAAGAGAGGGACAGAGACCGAATGAGTGAATGAGAGGGGGAGATGGGGAGTGCATAATAATGGCGACAACTTACACTAACAATGCAAAACTTTTAGACTAAATGCGAAGCATTCGTTCTCATTCATTGAATTTCTCCTTTTTTCGAGCTAAACTCTGCTGTAGCTTATAACTTATTGTCTCCACTTTTCTCTTTTCTTTATTATCGTACTTAAATTACAATACTTTCAGTACCGCATTAGCACATTTCTTCCTTCCCTCGATAACAGTATTGAACATCCTTTTTGTATCTTCTTCTCTTCTCTTTATTTCATTGCCTAATTGCTTTCACTTTTTACTCAATTACGTTGTTTTTCCTTTCTGATTTTTTTTTTTAAATTTTAGTGTTGTTCTTATGGTTAACCTTCTTCACTTATTTTTACGTTCTTCTACATCTTTTTCCATTTAGTACCTTCTCTTTGCCACACATTTTCAGTCTGTTCCGTTAAGTAATATTATTCTTTCCTTTCAATTCTTTCTTTTGCTTTAATGTTATTCTTTCCCTTCAATTCTTCCTTTGCTTTAATGATTCTTCTTTTTATCAATATATTTTATAGCACCAGTTTTCTTTGCAGCTCCAGTTTCCCTCTTTTTACCAGTTCAAGTTTATTTTGGATTTTCACAACACCTTCTAGTTTCTTTCTTCAAAATTTGAATGTTTCTTGTTTTCATTCACTTCATTTAGTTCATTTTTTCTCTTCTCTCAACTCTTCTATTTGCTTCTCCCAAAACTTTATATTTTCATGCCTTAATTTTTCTTGCTGCCAACTATTTTTTACCTCTCCATTTCCTTTCTCTTAGACTCTTCTCCTGAACATCCGATGCAATCTATTATTACCTTAAAATTTCTTCCTTCCGCCGCTCTTTATGTTCTTTCCTCCAAAAAGTAAAATTAGATTTTCTTTGAATTGTTGCTTTTCTTTAATGTTCTTTATTTTTCATAAATATATTTTTCACTTCTTCCTACTCTAAGTTTATTTTTAATCTTTTCTTAACTCTTCTATTTTCTTCCTCCAAAATTTGTTTCTTTATTCCTTCAGTTTAATTTTGTTTTTGGTTTTTTCTTAACTCTTTTTTCCTTTAAAATTCCTTTCTTTCTTGTAGTCCTTTCTCTTGCTGCCAACTATTTATTACCTCTCGATTTCCTTTTTCTTAGGCTCTTCTCTCCAACATGCAATGCCATCTATTATTACCTTTAAATTTCTTTCTTCCTCCAAAAACTAAAATTAGATTTTCTTTAAATTTCTCCTTTAATGTTCCTTATTTGTTATCAATATATTTTTCAACACCAGGTTTTCTTCCATCACAAGCTTGTCTCTTCTTCCTACTCTTAGTTTATTTTTACTCTTTACTCAACTTTTCTATTTTCTTCCACCAAAATTTGTTTCTTTATTCCTTTAATTTAAGTTTGGTTTTGATTTTTTCTTAACTCTTTTTTTCTTTACAAAATTCCTTTCTTTCTTGTACTCATTTCTCTTGCTACCAACTATTTTTTACCTCTCGATTTCCTCCCCTTTAGGCTCTTCTCTCCAACATGCAATGCCATCTATTATTACCTTTAAATTTCTTCTTTCCGCTGTCCTTTCTCACTTCACTTTCTACTAACAAATTGTGTTTTAATTTGAGTATCCCAGTTGTGTGTGGGTGTGTATGTGTGTGTGTTGGCATCCCGCTGCTTATGGCCAAATCAAATTAAATATTTAAATCGCAAACGGCGCAAACCGAAGTCGAGTTCAACTCTGGAGTGGGCAACTGTCGATTGGCGAAGCTGCTGCCTGTCCTGGTGGTCTGTCCATTAGGTGAGCAAATTAATTGATGCCAATCCCCAACTCAATAGACAGCCGAAAGGGAAGTGTTGGAGTAGAGTGTGAGGGGAAGGAAAAGGGAGGGAAACCTCTAATGAATGCTTACCGCAATCAGGCTGCTGCTCACCATCGCCTTGCCTCCCTTGGCGCTGGTATTGAAATGTTCGATCACCTCCCAATTGGATTTCTTTGGCGTTGATGGCTGTGTTTGTGGCTGTCCCGGTCCGGCTGGTGAGCCAGCTCCTCCGGCCGAGTGCTGGCCGGGCACATGCAATTCCATGGAGGTTTGCCTGCTGCTGCCGCTGCCCGCCTGTTTCAATGAGGCGGATCGACTAAAGAACTTGCGATGCTTGCTTGCCCCACTCGCTGTGCCACTCGCCGTGCCACTTGCCGCACTCTCCTACAAGAGTAGATAAACTGTATCTCAATCTCACGATTATTTAGTTAGTTGCGTGTGAGACTTACCTCCTTGCTGGTTGCCAATCCAGCGGTGGCGCCTCCTACTCCTCCTCCTCCATGCCGCATGCCACGCAATGACAGACGCTTCGACCATTCGCGCTTTTGGCTTTCCGATGACAGCGAGCGAAAGATGTGCGTGGCATTGCCTCCTCCGCCAGCAGCAGCTGCGTTGACCCCTTGCCCAGCTCCTGCTCCTCCGGTGGCGCCTCCATTGCTGCTGCCGCCCGTGGCGCTCATTGTCTTCAGTTTCGTGTGGCAGCCACAACTTTAGCTGCAGGCACCAAAAAATAAGAAAGAGACCAACAAATTCTTTTATGTAGCACTTGGAATTGGGGTTGTCACGAGAGGCGAGCGGGCGGGCTGAGCCGGGGGTGAAATTGATTTTCATTTTACATGCTAAAGAAGCGCGCTAATTTCTAAACAAATTGCCAATTTTTGGGCCTCGTTGGCGACGGCAACGGCAACAGCGACGTCGACAGCGAAAGCGACAGCGACAGAAATGGCATTAAAACAATAAATTCGATTTTAGCCCAAAAACGTTCTACAAACAGTAGAAGAGGCAACAAATAAGACAGCTGCTGGCTGAGTGTGCTCGACTGTGGCATACCTGGTAACATGGTCAAAGAATTGTAAAAATAGAATACAATTTAAATTGAAATGTAAATTCTATTACAATTTTATTACACCATTGATAATTATTGAGTTTCTTTGCCATTTTTCAAAGTACCCCTAAAATTATGTAGAACTTTTCATTGCGAATGGTAAAAAAAATGCAAAAAAAAAAATAGAAATATTTTATACAAAACAACTAATTTTTGGCAACAAGTGGCAACATAAAAGTATTTATAAGTTTATTTTATTTATTTACGAAAACGTTCGCCTATAGTTAGGTTTTGTCCCAAACGTTGTATGTATTTATAACCCATTATTTGTAATCGCAGATATATAAGATTATCTTAAGACTTCATAGTAACAAACGCAAACATCTTGTATTTTTAAGATGATGTTATAAATTTGCGATTTCATTTATTATCATGTATTTTGAAGATAAAATTAGAATTAATTTGACCTCGATATTTTTATATGTTATGTTATTCTTCGTAAATTTAATTTAACTCTTTACGCAAATTTAGTCGGTACTCTTTTTTTCATTTAATAAACGTCTGTTTTACTATTATACCTATCAAATTATCGTCATTTCTATTCAACTATAACAATTGCAAAAAACGGTTCATTTAACTCAATTAAAATTCACAAATAAATGGCAAAATAAGTTAGAAAGCGATTTGATTAATTATTGATTGCATCAATTATATTCAATATTATAAAAAAAAAAAAAAACAGACAAACGAAGAGACACAGACTGATAGAGATAAAACCAGATGTGAAGTTACTGAATAGTATGTATTTGATTATTGAATACATTTGTTTATTTATCAAAAGCATAATCAACGCAACTGTAGTTGCTTATCTTTTGTCTGATTTGCGCAAACATTTGCAGTTATCAGGAGTTTATTATTACACCCATCTAGGCTAGACGTCTGCCGGGTATAACAAGAACAAGAACAACAAACAACGCCCACGCTGTGTAACGAGAACACTGGCGAAACTGGCGCTGCCAATAAATATATCGTATCGCAGCATATCGCATCGTATCGTATCGCATAGTATCTGCCTGCTGCTGCTGTTTTGGTGCTGCCGTTTGCTGCTTGGGGTCGGCCCACTTAAGTCTCACGAAATGCGCGCCAGACACGCGAGGTCGCAACGACAGGAGACAGCAAGGAGAGAAGGAGAGAGAAAGGGGGAGAGTGAGAGTGAGAGGTGCAGAGCTGTGCTGAAGAGCAACTCGACAGGTAACGGACTAAGGATTTGGCAACAGCTTTAAAAGTAACAACAAAGCAAATAGCTTTTCAAGCGAGTTCAAATAGCACAAAAACGATTGGGGGAAGAAGGAGCAGGAGTGGGAGAGTGGAAGAGTGTGGGGAGATTTTAGGCTAAGCCAGCTGAAATTGTGTATAACCTAACAGGCATTATCTTTATCTTTAGCCATATACGCTTGTATAATAAATCAATTTAAACTTTTTGCCGCACATCGAAATTGATAGATATATAACATTTAATTAGCTAACGCTATGAATTTAGGTGTGTACACACTGGCCAGCAAGCAAATGCCATTTCAGCAAGCATATTTCATTTGGTTAATCCAGAACTTTGGACTAGGGCCAACTGTTGCCCAAACAAATCTGCAGTTACAAAAAAACCAAAACAAAGAAAACTACAGATGAGTGTGCTCGACTGTGAAATACTCGCTAACTGTACTTAATAAAAGCAAGACAAAGTGTTATTATTATTAAAATGTACCAAATTAATATACTAAATACATTGCTGCTCATTTTCAGTCAATGTAAATATTATACATGGTGGCAGTATTATTAAAATATAGCGACGTAAAATACTGACAGGCTAGTCTCAAATTTGGCGAAAGCTATATTTGGTATATATTTATACTATTACATTCCAATTATATCAAATTAAAAGTATATTTTGTATATGGATATACTATTATATTCAGAATATACCATACAGTATACAATATACAAGATTGTTAACCAAAGAAACTAAGATCAAAGACACATGTGTGTTATTCCCAAAACATTCACAACAAATATACGAAAAATACTGCAATATACCAAAGGCTATATTTGGTATATCCATCCACACAAATTATACCATAGAGTACTGAATATAGCAACAACTAAAACCCGATTGCAGCAGCGTGCAGACGGGTATAAAAAGAAGTCTACGAACTTTTCGCATAACACGTTCAACTTCTGTACAGCGCATAACAGTAAACTGTGCCACAGACAACAACAGCAACATTAACACTAAGCACACCAAGCAGCAAACAAAGGCAAAAGAAGTTTTTTGGGGTTTTTTGCTGGCTCCTAAGTCTTAAGGCCAAGTTGGAAGAGGCCAAAATAAGGGCGGCAAAAGGTGGCACGGTCAGGGCGTTGCTTTCATTTTGCTCTTGTTTTAGCTCCTCTTTTTTTTTTTTGAGCGGTGGGCTACACGAGGGGGCGAAGAGGGGCGCACAAGTGCCGGCCGCCGGCATAAATATGTCAAAAACATCGCGCTATAAACAAATTGTTTTGTTGCCAGCACAAAACAGAAGAAAAAAAATAACAGCAACACACAAGTGAAAATTGAATGGGAAAATCGAAAAATCGAAAAGTGGCAAAGAAGAGCAGCAGCACGTCATGTTGAGCAGGTGATATTATATTACAATTGTCAGCAGTAAGTAGGGGAAGTATATGGAACAGACGAAGGAGAGAGAGAGAGTGGAGTTGTCTAAGAAAATACTTGCGATGCGAAATTGAAGATTAGTCACGCGGGAAAATGGCAAGCGGCAAAACCCAAACGGAATGCCAGGCAAAAAGTGCGTGTGCGGTGTGTGTGTGTGGTGTGTGTGTGTGTGTGGTGTGGCCCACTCGTTGAGTGGAAAATTTAAGCACAGCCGCAATGTATTTATCCAATTAAAAGTTGAAAGTGCTACGAGAATTGCGTCTCTGATATTAGTTTATAATATAAACTAATAGCAGTCAAAAGGCATAAATACGATTGCGAATAAAAAAAAATTTGGAATTTGAGTATGAAAATTCAGGAAAATATCAAGTAAAGAAAGCAACAGTCGAGTGTGCTCGACTGTGAGATAGCCGCTACACATTTTGAATAAAAGAAAAACAGTTTCGTATTACTCTTAAATGCACATGCGGTATATGGATACACTATTACATTAAAAATATACTATAGAGTAAATAAAAATAAAAAAAGATAACCTAATACCATATGCCTAGGGCTTTTTTTGATATATTGATATAGTACTTCATTAAAAATATTCCAAAGAGTGCAAAATATACCATATTGTCGGCCAAAGCAAACCCGTAGAAAAGTATTTCTCAAACAGCTTCTACATTTTTTATCTGATTACAACCAAATTTTCAGGAATCTTAAATACTATATGTTATGTATTATTGTCCCTACTCGACTCTAGCTTCTAAATTACGATTGTTAGTAGATTTTCTGAGATCTGGATGTTCATTCGGACAGCCGAACAGACAGACATGGCTATATCCTTATATACTTTATAAAGTCGAAGATGCCTGCTTCTTCCCGTTACATACATTTTTTAGAGGCACAAAGTAATAATACCCTTCAACCCTATGGGTAGCGGGTATAAAAAGTATATAACGTAGCGCACTTAAGCTTGGCCAAGGTCTTATGGAAATTCATATGTACTCTATGTATGTTATATGGTTCGCTCCCCCAAAAGAAGAATTTCTGTGCTTTTTGATTTAAATGGCAAAAGCTGTCAATGAAAATTAAACCGAGTACCGAGTGGCGAGTACCGAGTGTTGACTGTTGAGTGTTGAGTGCTGCGAGTCGACTGCAACTTGAGGGAAATATTAAATTTTTGTCAAATGAAATATGCAAACGAGTTTTTGCTTTCCCCCCAAAGAACTTCTGAATGTTGCTGCTGCTGCTGATGCTGATGTTTGGGGCTGCTGCATGTGAACTTCTCCCACAGCAAGTATTTTTTTTGTATGTATGAGCAGGTGAAAGCCAAGAAAATGCACGCACGACTGCCGCACAAAACTTGGCTCAAAGTGAGCACGAGAGCAGCTGAAAATAAATTGGGAGAGCTTAAAGTGGCTGTATTTAAGCCAAGTTAAGAGCTGCCTAGCCTAGTCTATAGTCCATAGTTGTTGCCTGCCTATTTGTTAGTTGATTTATGCTAAAGAAATGTTTGCTTTAACATTGAGAGGGCGGCATCAAAATCAGCTGTCAGCTTTTTAGCATAATCTCAGTGTAAGCCCCCAAAAGGCAGCTACAATCACGAAATCAGCCAACTGATTTAATTAACCCAACGACTGTGCAAAAGCGGACTAAGATTCAAGAATTTAAACTGAAGGTGTCGGAATTCGTAGTCAACTTGTTAATCAATGTCAGAGAGAGAAAGAGGAGGAAAGGCTTCGCTAGTGTTTGAGCCATTACAGTTCGATGGCAATTCATTAGATTAATGGCGCTAATGGGCTGGTAAACATTGCGGCGAAACAATGGCAGCAAAACAACTTGATGTCAGGCTTCGACAGAACGCGCCAAAAATTAATAACAACAAAACAAATTTGATAAGCAGCCAAACAGCAGCAGCAGCAGAAATTAATGAGGCCAGCGAGAACGATGACGAGTCATCAGCCATCAGCCAACAGGCATCAGGCAAGCAAGCAAACCGAAGCCATCATCGACCACCAGCAGCGACATTTGTAAGCAGCCAAAAGACACCCCTTCAACGCGCTTCTTGTTCACTGTCACACTCCCACACACACACAGCCAAGAGGCAACAGTCATTGCTCATGCATATTCATTCATTAACTGGGCTAAAACAGCTGCTGGCATTTAGCAACAACAGCAACAACAACAACAGCAACAGCGAGAAAAGAACTCAACTCGCACTCAACTCTTCCGCAAATTCTATATATACAAAACAGAGAGAACATATATTTTTAGCAGTTGTTGCCCGATATATTTATGCTGCCATGTGTTGGCCTTGTTTACGCGCCGTCATCTTTGTGTTTGGTTTGGTATTTGCTATTTGGCTGGCTTTTTCCCTTCTCCTACTACAGTATTTGTTTGCATTTCATTGACGCAAAGGTGTTGCCGCTGCCGCTGCCACAGCGAATTTGCAATGGAAATTAATTCATATGTTTGGCAAAGCGCCCTTGGCAGTGAATACCCAGTGAATACCTCCCAGCATAGCCATCTATCATCGAACATGCTTATAATGCACATCGTCCCACGGGACGTATGCGCGATGTGCACTGTGCGATGTGCGATGTGGAGGGAGCTAGCTAAAAGCTTTGAGCAGCGAGCCAAATCGCTACAGCAGCTGCTGCTACACTGTTTACAGGAAAATACAAAACTTATTACTCATACGCATAGTGCGCCCACTTAAAAGAAGAACTCTCTCTCTATGTTTACAGCGTTGGGTTGGGCCAATGTATGCAATCTAGTCAAATAAATATTTGAGTTTTATTGTTCCTACTACGAATGTGCGAATGCGTGTGCGTCTGTCTAAAGTTTGCAAGCAATTGTATTGTTTTGACATTTATGTACACACACACACACACTCACACTCTGAGAAGTACTGAGGCTGCTGCTATAAAATATTTACTCAATTCATAATAAAATTGTATATTATCATTTATTAGCTCTCTCTCTCATTAGCAGTGCAGACTCAACTTTACAGCCTCGGCTTGACAGCGTAAGTCTGGCATTTTATTACTCGAGCTAGATAAAAGCCAAAGCTTATTTCGAGCATCAAAACTTTACTTATTTACAACTTCAGCTACTCAAGCTCAAGGCTTTTCAACACAGCGCTGATAACAAAATGCACTGCAATTTATTGAACTATAAAACGACAGCTGTGCTTTAGACTGTCGTCTAACAACGTGGAACAGTTGCCCTCGCAGAGCTGTGCATAATCTTTATGATCTCAGTCACCTTAGATATAGATATAAATATTTTTAATCAGCTTTAGCATCTGCCTTTCAACATTTTATGATAATTCTTAATTTCTGAATATATTTCATACTTGAAAAGAAACTCTTAAATAAAGTAGTTTACTAATTTTGCTTTTATTTGATGTTTTAAAATATAGCTAATTGATATTATATAGCCATAATTCCTCAATATAATATACCCTTTTAATAAAAGAAATTACGAATATATTTAAAAAATTATAAATATAATAAACAAGTAAGAAAGTTGCAGTCCAGTGTGCTCGACTTTTAGATACGCGAATACTCATAAGTAATAAGTAAAAGGAAAAAAGTGCGGTATTATTCTTATAATATACCAACGAATATACTTCAAAAATACCAAATATGCCGTTTATGTATATGTGATGTACTACTTTCGAAATATACACTACCATTCTTAAATTATACCGTAAATTATACTAAAAATACCCAAATATACCGAAGGAAATATCGATGAAGTACTGTGTACTATACGTAAATATACCGAAGGACATATTTAGTATATTAATAAAGTACTTGAAATATACCAAAGAGCTCAAAATATACCAAATTGCCAGATAAAGCAGCTGAGTCCCAGTAGGTGCAATTTGCAATACAGAAGTATTTATTAAATAAATTTTACAATATTTATCCGATCGCAATCAAATTCTCATGAATCATAAATACTATAGTTAAATTTGTATGGATCAATAATCGTGTTGAGCATATATTATATAATTAAGTGCAACTGTTCTTTAATATGTGGCGACACTTTACCATACCGCTAATCAATACAGTATATTTTTAACTTTTACTACACTTCATTTTCACAATAAAAGTTAACTATTAAATCAAAATATTTTTTTTAAATGAAAGCCACAAAACATACAAAGTTTTGCATTTCTTTTTATGTTCTTAAAATATTGTTAGAGTATATTTTTCAGTCGATCGCTTGAGGCCACAACATTCTGGCTTATTTTGATTTACAACATCAACAGTAATTAAATTATAACGTTCAGATATGGATACACACAAAGCTCTCGACTCTGTGTTTGTTTTGTGATTGAGATACAATGCTCATAATCGAGCAAAATGTGCTTGCTAGCCATATAAATAAAATGCTTTGCCTGCAATCAAAGGGAATAGTTTACATTGTGTGCTATTTAAATGTATACTTTGTTTTCTCTCTTTTTGAGTTGAGCATCAAGGTTACTGACCACAGTTTGCCCCGACCACAGCAACAGCAACAAATATACAAATTCAAATATAAGTATTTCTATGTTTGGCTAGCTGAGGATATTCGAAATACCAGAGCGATTTATCAAATTAAATTCACAGCATGAAACAAAAGGGATGAAATATGAAAAGAGCGGAGAGAGGGAAAACCTGGCTAAGAAAACAATGCAAAAATAACAACAACATTCATAATTAATAGGAATAACAGACGAGCAGCTACAGCAACAGAAGCAGCAGCAACATTTTGTTTAACTTATAAATTTGTTAAAACAAATCAAGGCAAGAGATGCGAGCAAAGATAACAAAATTTGCCAGACTAAATTTGAGTGAGTATCGAGTGTGATATGAATGAAAATGCCAAGCCATAAAAAAGGTAAACACATCGCACAGACTGACGAGACGATGATAGAAGAGGAGGAGGTAGAAAGAAGGAGAAGGAGGCTTCGCCGTCATTTATGAGTCTTATAAAATGCAAATGGCAGGCAATCTAACAGATACGAAGTTTAGCTTAAGCAGCTTAAAGGCGAGACTGACTGCAATGAAGAGTTGCCGAGGCTACTGAGGATGACTTACTAATTTGTGACATGATCAAGTTAACCAAGCCAATGACAAACAAGCGGCACAAACAGCCCCCCAGACGTTTATCCAACCTGCAGCTGCAGCCTTAGTAAAAGGGAGGAAAGACAGAGAGGAGAGCAAAAGAAACAGCCGCAGTAGCTGCATTCTGCTGCTGCTGTTGTTCATAGCTTGGAGCCGTGGGGCAAAGTTAACCTCACCTGACTCGGACTTGGTCTCCTGCCAACTGCCAACTGCCAGCAACCAGCAACCAGCAACGAGCTACCAGCTAGCTGCTGCATTGTTGTGCTTATGAATGCATTGTGTAAAAAACCAGCAGCATTTCTTACCGCTTATACCCTGCAGACATTATAAATAGCACAGCAGGGCTTTAAGTGCAAGTATTTTAAACTCGAGAGAAGAAAGAGAAACAAAGTTGGTCATGAATTTTCACTATTTTCACTTTGTTATTGATGAGTGCTTGAAATGAAATGAAAATATATAGAATAACATAAATTTTACTGCCAATTTATCAGTTGAACATCTAAGTATAAGTTGGTGTATATCAACATTTTAAACAATATCGTTAATAGTAAAAACTTTCACATTCAAGAGCAAGATAAACTTTATAAAAAAGTAAATATAATAAAGTACAATTTCCAGAAAAACTTTAATATTTAATTTCACAATTAACAGCAATAAAAAATGATTCAAAAATCAACATTTCTAAACTGACTTAATAATCTAAATTACTAGACTGAATTTACACTTTTAACAAAAGAAACTATAAAAAAATGTAAGTAAAATTTTCATCAGCAATGTTTACAAAGTAAGCAAGATTTCTAGACTGACATCAATTTACACTTTTTCCCTTGCTGTTAAATGCGGAAAATGATAATAAAGTTAATGCACATTTCTCATTGCTATTAAATGCCGTAATTAACGTTAAAGTCATTTTAGATTTTTTTCTTGTTATTTGTCCACTTTTATATTTATTTATTTACTGAGTAACATGAGCTCTCGAGCGGAAGTCGATGAGCCTATATTTCAATGTCTGTTAAACTGACATCTGAGGACAATTTTGTTATTCCACTAACTCAGCAAATAAATAAAGTGTCAAACAAAAATAGACTTGAATTTAGCTTTATTTTGTTTGTTTTGTTATTAAGGATTTTATTTATGGAAGTTCTATCATTGTATGAAGTATGTTAAGAAGACATTTCTATTAAAGGTCTGTTTCTAGTTTTTACATAATTAGCAGTAAGGCTTTTTATGCTATTTATAATAGAAAAAATATAATGTTAGCGCTAATTATGGCATTTCTTTTAAATACACTGACTAGAAAAAGTGTTTAATATCCTAACTTCAAAGATTTGTATTTTCTGTTCTAATTTAAGCATGCTTAAAATTTTCGTCTACTTTACGGTTCATTTTATTCACTGATTCGATATCTAAGAAAACAAGATTTTATTAGAGTTTAACCAAGTGCGTAACTTCTTCAACACTTGGTGGCAATTAATAATTGCTAAATTAAATTTATACTTTTCATAAAGCAAACTACGAATATTTATATACTCATATAAATTTGTTAATTTGTTGTTCTGTTGATAAGTTAATTAACTATGTTTGTTGAAACCATTTGATAATAGAAGAAAACATAGCAAAACAAACTATATTTCGTTGTTGTATTGTTAAAATTTATTTGTTTTATATACTGCTCTTAGGTGGAAGTCTTAATCAAATATGCAAAGAACTCTTCTTACTTTTCTTTGTCAAAACTGAACAGCTTTTGAGAGTGCTAAGAATTGGCATGCATAGAAATTCTTCTACATACAGGGTATTTACAAGTGCAGCACTCTTTTTCCCTTCCATTGCCTGGCCATTGTTTCGTTGGTCCTGTTTGTTTGTTTGCTTGTTTATTGTGGCTGTGTCTGAGCTCCGCTCTCATTCTCTCTGTCTCTTAGTCTCTCTGGACGCTGGTTTAGGTTTTTAGCATTGTTTTTGCCTGTTGGTTGCATTGGTTGC
Organism: Drosophila kohkoa; assembly: GCA_019972355.1. Classification (NCBI taxonomy): domain Eukaryota; kingdom Metazoa; phylum Arthropoda; class Insecta; order Diptera; family Drosophilidae; genus Drosophila; species Drosophila kohkoa. Next base: position 1,229,717 of record BJEL01000056.1, read on the forward strand.
CATTGCCTTGGCTTTTGTTTGCCCTAAGTCCATTATCCTTTATGCGTTCCATATGCGGAGCACAATGCACAACTACTAGCTAGAGGACCCAAAGCAAAACCCAAACCGCTCTGGTGGCAATCTGCATATGACTGCCAGTTGCAACTGCATATTAAAGTTAAGCTTGCTGCGACTGGCAGCAACAAACACACGCCAGCAAATGGCAATTTAATTAAAATTATGCACAACTCTCTTGCAGATGTTATTTTACCCCCAACTCTCATCTCATCTCTCGTTTCTTGCCTCTCACCTCATTTGCTTGCACCCGCACTTAAGTGCACACACGGCGGCTGTCAATGAGTATGCCTCATTGTGTCCTCGACAGGACACTGAAAATGCAACTGCAAAGTGCAAACTGCAAAACTGAGGGCATGACCATGTCAAGTGCTGATTTGGCATGCAGCCAGTTCAACAATTCCCCTACGAATCTCAGTGTCCAAGTTGAAGGCAGTCAAAGCAGACGCTTCATTGATTTTTGTTTTGCCAATTTCAGCACTTTTCAACCAAAACTGACTGACTGACCGACTGACTGACCGAGTGACTGACTCACTCTTTAGACACCCGGAACAGTTTTGCCTAGTTTTAATGCCTCGGCAAAACCTCAGAATAAACAAACAACATTTTTCGCTTCATTGTCGAATTTTACGATTTTTATTTTCGCTATTCTCGATTTTGTTTAATTTTCAGCCACGATTTTTATGAAGTCTGCCGCTGTTGCAGCTGTTAGAGCTGTTGCAACCAACCACACAGATTTTGGCCTGCAGTCAACGCCACGCGCATTTTGTCAGAAGTTCAAGGACATTTTGTTTTTAGCCACAGGCTGCTTCAAACTCACACACAGCTGACCAACCACATGTCAAAGGCAGGCCACGGGAATTAAGACGCTGTCTGGGATTAGACAAAAGCGCAAAAGAAACAGATTGGAATTGTGTGTAACTGTAAGTGTAAGTGAAAGTGAAAGTCGTAAGAAAAAAAACGGACTGTTCATTTTGTGCGTGTTCTGTGTGCCAAATGAGCCAGAACATGGCTAATGAGGCAAAGCCAAGTTGTCGTTGCTATTGTTGTTGTTGTTGTTGCCGCTGGTCAGGCTAAATTTCATGAATAAATTAACGCACTCAACAGCCGATTGGATTTTGTTGCCTTTTAAAGCTGATCATGCTTCACGTATTCGATTACTTAGTTTAGCATTTCGAAATATGGCATTTCAATTGAATTTGTTATCATTGACTAATTGCTGTGTTGCTGTTGCAACAATCGACATGCCACACGGCAACGACAGCGGCTAATCGTAATTAGTGACATGTTCCACCAAATTAGCCACAGATTAGATAGAGAACATTTATTGATTTGCCTGAAAAAGTGAACAGTTTGCAGGTGAACAAATAATGTGAGATTGGGGATTAAACAAATCGAGTATTTCAGGCATTTGTTTAGTTAAATTATAGCAGCGAATGTTAGCCAATGACTTTGTGTATTCATTGATTAGTTATCTAAGAGATTTGATTTAAAATCGTATTTTAATTTTATGAATATATATTTATTTATTTAAATTATATCAGCAAATATTAGCCAACGACTTATTTTACTCATTGATTAAGAGATGTAATGTCTCATTTAAATTTGGATTATTTATCTCAGAAAATAATGTGAGATGGCCATTAAATAATGCTTTGTCTATTCATTGATTTGTTATCTCTGAGATTTCATGTAAGGTCTGATTTGAATTAATTTTATTTGTTTATAAAAATTTTATAAGAAAACATTACTATTTAACTAGGTAGCTAAGCGATTTGATGTTTTAATGTTTCATTAGAATTTGAATTATTCGTTTTCAAAAATAATGTCGAATGGGGTTTAAATATTAATATTTCTGGGAATATTTTTCATCGTCTTGATTTATTCATTGATTATATATCTAACAGATTTGATTTGAAATGTCATATAAATTTGTATTTTTTTTTTTAAGTTAATTTTTAACACCAAATTTCTTTTAACCAACTTTTTTTATTCAATGATATATAGACTTTTGAATTTGGGTTATTCATCTCCGAAAATAATTCCAAATGGGGATTAAAAAATGCGAATGCCCTAGGCACTCGATTAGTTCATTTATACCAGATTACTAGATTGATTAACAAGTCTCATTTTAATTTGTATTATTTAGAACCGAAATTAAAGACTTTTTCATAGTAATTTTGACCAATAGCTCCAATCTGCAGCTGAATTGGCGGCACAGTTGCAGTTGCAGTTGCAGTGGCATTTGCATCCATCTCTTCAAAGCAGACATCAATGTTGATTTGATTGCGGAATTCTCCGAGATGTTTCCAAGGCTCCCAGCCAGATAATTCCTTAACACGCAACGCACATTGAATGCTATGTTCTATGTTGTCCGAGATCAACTTTTCGCAGCTCACTTTGCAGTGATTTTTTGAATACATATTTCCATCTTGACACCAGTATTCATTGCTAAATTGAAATAAACCAAAATGTCGCACACCATGTTTATTTGGCTCACTAATCACATGAGTTTGAAAGTCGCTTATTTCTTTCACAATGAAACACCATCGAGCACAATCCTGTCGGGAGACACCAAGTTTATGCATCTTTAAGACCAATTCGCAACGATCAATCTGAACAGCTTCGGATGTGCTCCACAGCAATACAAAAAGAGCAACGATCACGTATGACTTTTGCATTTTGCGATAGCCTGTGAATGTGACACTCTGTTATCAGTAAACAATTAGGTGATGCTGCGACAACTGTTCAAAGCAAACTGCAGTGTGAAGACTTTTGTCGCAGTTTATAAAATGATTATCGCTTGATGTGCAATGTATTCAGTTTATTTAATTCTTTATTTACTATTCTATTATATATTCGTTTTGTATGTCCCTTATCTAAGTGTAATGAAGTTCCACACTTTGTCGCATCACGCATATAAGATTCTCTCACTTTAAGTATTCAAGGGCTAAAGATTTCTAGACTAATTTAGTATACTAACTATACTAAATTTATAATAAAAAAAAAATATATATATATATAAGAGAAAATATAGGAGATGCTTAAATTACCGCTACCTATTTTCAAAAATACTCAAAACAGTGCAGTATTACTATTTAAAAAATACTAAATTTGTATACCGAAAAAATACTAAATGATACCGAATAAAATATATAGGAGATGCATATTTGAAGGCTAAACCCAAAAACAAAACCCCAAAAACAGTGCGGTATTATTCTAAATATATACCAAATTAATGTACCAACAATATACTCAATTATACAGAAGTAAGAATATAGAAGAGCATGTAGAAGACGGTTCACTCTGTTACATACATTTCCCGCAGGCTCTAAACTATAATACCTTTCTACCCATTGTGCAGCGGTTATACAAAATGTTTTAATCAGTTCTCTGAAGCTGTAATGAACCATCTAAGCACACCTATTACTCATATTTACTACAGCGAATATAGCCTTAGACCCTCTCTTGACGCTGACGAATAGTATTTTTCTATACGAGTACGTTTCGCATAAAAATTAATTATAATCTTGACATTCACTTTCGAGTAAATAACTTTTGAGAATCAAAGCTATATGCATAGTGTATATAACAAAAAAGAAAGATTAAAATCGAATTAGCGTAGGTCAGCATAGAGGCAAATACTTTCAACTAGAGCGTTTTAATAAAGATTTTTGTGGGCAAAACAGAAGCTGCTTTCATATCTGCTTCATCCTCAGTTGAACGCACGTTTGATCGGCATAAAACTTTGGCAAAGAAGAAATTCTTTACCCCGTGTCTGTTACTGCTTTTTTTTTTGTTGGCAATTTTATTAAGGGTAAATACTTGATTTAAGCTTTGCCGAAAAGTATGAAATTGCCGACGCCTTTTGCCAACTTTTATCCCAATTCATGCACAGCAAGTTGGCGAAACTTTTTTGCTCGACTAGCTACACCTGGCCGCGTATATACATACATATATAACATATGTGTGTGTGTATGAAGATATTACATGCTACAGCTATATTTTGTGAGGCTTAGTAGCCTAATACCTAACACAGACACAAATCATGTAAAGCCAGCGCTGAAAATGGCAGTCGCAGCACATAAACTTTGTGTTTAACTAATTGCTGCTACAGACCGCAGACACGCCCCCCGCCCCCCATCGCCACCGCTAAGCTGCTGTGTAACCGCTGAGCGAAAAGTGAAACTGGTTTGGTTGCATTTTTTGGCAGCGCACAAACTAATTTACTAGCTCATTACGTATACTTAATAATTTATAGAATTCATATTAAGCATACGCAAAGCTGGCCACAAGAGTGAAGCACACACACGTACACACACACACACACTCCTGCATGCCACAACTGACATTTACCAGGGATGACAGCAAACCGCAGCAACACAGAGAGAGCATCACTAAACGAGAGGGGGAGGGAGGAATGGGAAGTGTCACATGTAGCGCGTCGTGCAACAAAATTAAATAATTAAGTGCTTAGTCCGTGGCGCCAACTGCAGCTAATGAATAAACAAAATGCCAAAGCGACTGAAACCACTTCGTCCTCCTACTTCTCCCCCTTACACTGAAAAAAAATGACCAGTTTCTCAAATCAACAATGTTCTTGAAAATTGTGTTCTTAAAATAAGACCAAATTGTTAAGACTACGAGCATTAATCTGCAACGACACCAAATTCTTAAAATATGACCTTAAATACTAGATTTAGATTGAACAAGTAAGAAAGCTACAGTCGAAGATGCTAATTTTCAATAAAACCAAATTAATAATATAGGTATTTGGTATATATAAAATATACCATAGAGTACTTAACGTAACATCCATATCAGCTAAGATACTAAAATATACTGAATGCTATATTTGGTATATTAATATGGTACTACATAACAAAATATACTAAAGATACCATCAAAGTCAGCTAAGTTCTCATTGCAGTGTTTTTTGCCATACGAAAGTATTTCTTAAATAACTTCAAATTTTTATCAGTTTGCAATCAGCGCTGATTAAAAAATAGAATAGTAAAATAATAAATAGTAGAAAACCCACAAAATATGTGACATTTTTTATCTTAAAAGACGTGTTCTTCCTATATCAAATGCCCTTAAAATCAAGATGTGATTTTCCATCTTCAAGATTTTCATATACTTTACACACACTTTCAGACAACAATTTTTGGTTCAAAAAAGAAATATCTTTTATGTCTTATTTATATAATTTGTTTTTCATATTTTTAAAATCAAATCATGTTTTCAAACTTTAAGATCTTCATGCTCTATGCTCTATGACCATAGTTTTGATTTAAGAAGATTTATTCTATCAGTATATGGATCTACGTAATATGTTAAGAGTATAAATGTTTTTCTCTTATTAATAAGAACTTGTTCTTGATATATCAAGTGTCCCTAAAATCAAGATGTGTTTTTCATGTTCTTGACACACATATAGTAGAAGAATATTCTTAGTACTAAGATCAAACATTTTTTTGTTCAGTGTACTGACCCACACACAGCTGAAATGAAGCATGTAAAGTGAGAATTTATGTGTTGTTGCGCCTACCTGTTACAGTGAATCCTCGTTTACGCTTGGTCCGTCCGCCTTTGATATGATTATTTATTTGTACATTGTGTGTATACAGATTGAAGCGCGGCCTTGCTACATTTGTTTTTCTTTGCTGCACGAAATGAAATGCGCGTTTAAATGAAAAATATCTCAAATAATTATAATAAATACTTTTCGGGGTGTCCGCTTCGTTCCCTTCACTTCACTTCCCTTCACGCGTCTCCCACTTTGTGTGACGCGTTTGGCGCCGCGCGAAGTGTTTTCTCTTTTTTTCCCCGGCAAAGACTTTCCTTTTTCCACACACACACACACACACATACACAACCACAACGCAACACAACGTAAAAGGGAAAATTTAAATTAAACTGATTTGTTGCTGTTGTCGCTTCAGTTTTGCGGCTGCCGCTTCTTCTTCTGCTTGACAGCTTTTTTTTGTTTCTCCCTCTCGTTTTTTTGTGTTTGTGGCTTTTGCAGTTTTTGTTGTTGTCCTTGCTTTTTATTATTGTTGCTCCGCGAGTTATTTTGCAATGTAAATTGTAAATGCCAGCTGGAAAATTAACGCGTATTTTAACAGCATTTTCATATGAAATGTCAAACAAAAAAACCAAAAATTATTCAAACGCATTTCAACGACCATTTAAGTCCTGGCCTATAAATATTAATCATACGCATCGCTGGACGTTGTCACCATGTCGGAAGTTCTGTTCGTGGCTTGGTTTGAGGGCGATTCTCTCGCCCAACCTGATTGTCGCAGCAATTACGCAAATCGAATTAATTAGTTGCTTATTAGTTTGACCCACTGTCAGCTGCTGCCACGCAAATTGCAGCCAATCAACGCGGCTCAAAAGGGCGAACAACAGAGACGTATCGTTATACGTATATAGCAAAGAGGAAGGCGACTGACATCAAATTGCAATCCTAGCTGCAATTTGCATACGAAATGCTTGTTGCAATAACATAAAATTGCAGACAGACAAATGATTGTTTTCGCTAGAGTTGGCGTCATAAACACGCCATAAACCCATCAAAAGCCTCCTTGCTTCTCTCACTCTCACTTTCTCTGCTGTTGTTGTGGGGCCAATCAATGCGGCAGGCTTCAAAGCGAAATCAGCGCAAATCGAAGCTAAATTAAAAATGCAAAAACAACAACAAAAAACAAAAAGTATAACAAGAACCCAAATGAGAATTGACTTATTCGCTGGCTTGGCCAAATGAAGCGCAAAATTAGAAAAACATAAAAATGAAGTGTAGAAGAAAACAAAAAAATAAATGTGAAAGAAGAAAAAAACGAGGAAAAATTGTGAAACAATTTGCTGTTTGGAATTGTTGTTGCTGCCACTTGAGCCGGAAGTGCGGCGAATAGCAACAATGCCGCCAGGGCCTTAGAGGATGCAGCCGAAGACAGCCAGATAAGCCAGAGAGAGAGAGAGAGAAAGAGAGAGCGAGAGATAGTGAGAGTGAGAGTGAGAGTGAGAGAGAAAGAACGGGAAGTAGGTTGAGTTGGCGTTGCTATTGTTATGACTGCTGTAATACGCTTTGCGAGGAGATTACAATGTCTGATTACTTTGTTATTAATAAATACAAAAGCGTGCAGTACACACACACACACACTGACACATACACACACACACGAAGCGACTTACACACCAGCCCGCGGCCAACGGCGCGTATACGCGTTTTTATTATCTATTCTATGTATGTGGCTGTGCATTGTACTCAAAACGTTTATTAATAAACTGCTCATGTGTGTGTGTGCATGTATGTGTGTGTGTGTTAATGTGAACGTGTATTTGTAAGGCCGTCAACACAACACAACAAACTGGTAAAAGGTAAATGCAGTTTATTGCCAATGTAAATATACAACAAAAATTTGTATTCAATTTCGCAAGCCACAAAATAAATTATTGTTATCATTTGTTATTGCAGTCTTTTTATTTATTATTATAGCTGTTGCTGTCGCTCTTGATGTTGTTGTTGCTGTTGTTGTTCGTACTGAGGCGATTTGTGTATTTCATGTAACATTTAATTCGATTTGGTATGCAACATTTTGCACAATTTAATTGCATTTTAATTGCTTTTGTGGAAGTCCCCGAAATGGAATCCGAACTCCAAGTTTCAATTTAATTGGGCGTAAAATCTTTTTTTCATTACTTCTGCACGTCTTGCAATAAACAAACAACGGAAACGCTTATTTGTTCAAATTATATTTAAAAATTCATTTCATTCCCATTTTTGTTTATACACATTTTGTATTTCGCGTATTCCGTTTTATTGCCGTTTAATAGCAAATTATGCATTCTTTAAACTTTTTTTATTGCATTTTTATTTAAAAGTTATTCATTTTCGCTTTATTTCATGTAATTATTTTATTTTTATTTACTTTTATTGCTGCTTCATGGCAAGTAATGCTTTATGAATGCTTAAATCATTTGCTGTTCAATACGTTAAGTTACATTTATTACTTTTTTGTTGAATTTTAAATGGAATTTTTTATTCAAAATGTTTAATTAAGGTTCGTAAACTTTTAAAATTCTTTGTTATTATAATTTTTACTGGTTTCAAATCTATTTAGTTTTATCTTTTAGTTTTGTAAATAGTTTTATTACAATTTTTAAATATTTTCATTTCATTTTTTACCCGTATATTTATTATTTATAAGAGCTTTTGAAACAATTTTCAAATATTATAATATTCATACTTAACCGAAAAGTTACTTAAAGTTAAAGTTTTTGAAGATTTTAATTTTCATCTTTTACCCGAAGTTTGTATTTATTATTAAATTTTTTCATTTTTCAAACTTCATCTATTTTTTTTAGCAATAATAACTATATAACATTCGGGCTTACATTTATTATTGTTAAAAATGTTCATTCCAAATTTTAAATATTTTAATTTTTTCGTTTTTTCTTATTATTTAAAGTTCTCATTACATTTTGTATATCTTTTAATTTTCATCTTCTACCCGAATATTATATTTATTATTGCAAAACGTTTTCATTTCAATATTCAATTTACCCGAATATTATATTTATTATTGCTAAAAGTTTTCATTACAATTTTCAAAGATTTCAATTTTCACCTTGTACCCGAAAGTTATATTTATGTAGGATAAAAGTTTCCATTACTATTCTGAAATATTTTCAATATCACGCTTTTCCAATTGCACTTGCCATGTTTATTTATTTGCTTGAAATATTTCTCAATTTGAAAATTGAATTTTCTTTGTTCCTTGGCTCTTCAAAAAGTTGTTTAATTGATTGCACTCAATTAATAAACAATTTGCTTGATCATTTGTCATTTTTCGGTTCACTTCGTGCCGCGCACTTGTGCTTTAACCTTTCACCTTCCGCAGGCAGTTTTGGTCAGTTACACACACATTTTTTGTGGCAATATCATTTGTATCTATTGCCACTTGAATGATTTGTTTTTGGGTGCTACCTTTTCTTTTTTGTTTTTTTTTTTTTTTTTGCTACTTTGTTGTTGGTCTTCAAATGCGGCCCGAAACGCTTTTCACTTGGCGAAAACGAAGCGTGTTAAACGCTTTCACTGTTCGATGTTTTCCCGCTGGCCACGTTGAAACCGCAACTGAGTTGAATTTTCCGACGCAACTGCCTTTTATGCGCTTTTCCTGTGTCGCTTCGTCAAGTGTTGAACGGAAAAGCAGCGACGAACACACAGCGCAAAGCTTACGACGAAAGCTTTTCCACGTTCAATGTAGATGCGACTTTGACTTTCAATGTCGGCCAAACGTTCAACGTTCAATCGTTGCGACTGTTGCCAGTGTTTACAGGTGTTTGTTTTGGCCCGAATTCACTGCCCTCCACACACAAAAAAAAGAAAAAAAAAAAAGAGAAAAACAGTTTCGAGTTTCGAGCAGCAAGTTACGAGTTCCTCTGCTCTTGGCTGCAGTAAAAGCTTATTTCCTCATTTCCTTCTCCACACCTCTTTTTCTTTTCTTTCTTTTTTCGATTTGTTTAGTTCTGTTGCTTTATTTTTACTCGTTTTTTTTTTTTTGTTGGTTACGGGTCGCTAACCGCAACACTTTGCTTCTTGGGTGACGTTGCAGGCGCAACTGTTGCCACTTGTTGCGTGTTGCCTGGCTTTCAACTTGGCCAAAACTTGCGTAGGCAACAGGCAAAAACTTCTCTCTCTCTCTCTCTTGAAGACGACATTATTTTAAAGTTTTTGATTTGAGAATTATAAATAATTCAAGAGATGGCAACAAAAGGCAATTTATTCTCGTGTTGCACCAATAAAAATAGCAAACTTCATTGATTGAAGCATAGAGAAAATTGAGATACTCTGTAATTGAGTTGGAAATTTATGAAAATAAGTTTCGAGTAAGAGTCTCTCATTCATTAATATCAATTAAATATCAATTAATATTAAATAAAGTCATGATATAAAAAGCAGTCAACAACTAATGATAAATTAATGTTGCTGTAGCTGTCTCATTAATATCAATTGTAACTGCTCTTGATATGTAAGAAATTTTAAGTTAAACTCTGATATTCATGTAGAAAAAAACAGTTTGAATAATGATTTATTTACGGTATGATTTATATTATTTATATTTATTTATATATGTGAATAATATAGAAAATATCATTTATCATTTTATTGTTACATAAAGTTGACGTCTTTATTTCATTAAACCAATTATAACTGTTATTTACTTATTTAAAAATAAAACTATATTGGAAAAAGGATACCAATTAGTAACGAATTTATTGTATTTAATATTAAATTAAATTAACATATTCATATAATAAAATGTATTTATGTAAATTAATGATTCTATTTTCTTTATCTATCTCTCTATTTCGTTCTCTCTGCTATTTAACTTTCATAAAATTAAACTAAACTATAATATTCTTATAGAAAATAGTTGTAACATTAACAATGCATTTTTTATATAAAGCAGATTAGCTAATTTCAATGTACCATTAATATCAATAGTAACTTTTGTTTAGCCATTAACAAATTAAATTAAATTCTGATATAAATATAGAAACAAGTTAGAAAGCTGCAGTCAAGTGTGCTCGACTGTGAAATAACCGCTAACAAATTCCAATGAAAGCGAAACAGTGTGGTTATACCCGCTACCCATAGGGTAGAAGGGTATTATAACTTTGTGCCGGCAGGAAATGTATGTAACAGGTAGAAGGAGGCATCTCCGACCCTATAAAGTATATATATTCTTGATCAGCGTCAACAGCCGAGACGATATAGCCATGTCCGTCTGTCCGTCTGTCCGTCTGTGTGTCTGTCCGTCTGTCCGTATGAACACCTGGATCTCAGAGACTATAAGAGATAGAGCTATAATTTTTTTTCAAAAGCATTTGTTATGTTTGCACGCAGATCAAGTTTGTTTAAAAATTTTGCCACGCCCACTTCCGCCCCCGAGATTAAAAAAAATCGAATAACAAGCGTAATTTTAAAGCTAGAGTTACGAATTTTGGTATATACAATAATAACTATAGTAGTTATGATTCCTGAAAATTTGGTTACGATCAGATAAAAATTGTGGAAGTTATTAAAGAAATACTTTTGTATGGGCAAAAACGCCTACTTACTAGGGCTCTTAGTTGCTTTGGCCGACAATCTGGTACATTGTGCCCGTCTATGGTATATTTTGAATGGTGTACTATATCGATATACCAAACATACCATTTGGTATATTTTTAGATTTTTTTAGTATGCGGTATGATACCGCAATATTTTGTCTTTATTAAAAGTGGGTAGCGTGTATCTCACAGTCGAGCACACTCGACTGTAACTTTCTTACTTGTTTTTTCTTAAATTATACCAAATTAGTATACCTCAAAAATTCTAAAATATGACAAAGGACATATTTGGTATATCGATGAAGTACTACATTCCAAATATACTATAGAGGTGAAAATATACTAGAATGTCAGCCACAGCAGCTAGGTAAGTAAGTAAAAGTAAGAAAAAGTTCAAAAATATACCTAAGGCTGTATTTAGTATATTGATATAGTACTCCATTTAAAATATTGTATAGAGAAGCCAAAGCAGCTAAGACCCGAAGTAAGTAAGTAAAAATACAAAAACATACTTAAGGCTTTATTTGGAATATTTATAGAGAGTAAAAAATATACCAGATTTCTACACTTTTTAGAAGAAAGTAGTTAATCCCAAATTTATTTTACTTATCATTAAATTAAATTAAATTATAATGTAAATATAGAAAAAGTAGTCAAATTAAGTGCTTAATAAAATTTGTGTCAAACAGCTGAAATATAATAACATATTTGTTATATCAAAGTCCACTCAAGTAATCAATCAACATCGCACTTAATGCCAATAACCAAGCCCAGCAGTGGAAATAGTTACACCCTCAGCGAATTATAATCAATCAGCATTTGAATGTTGACCACCTGGAGCTGTAGCTGGAGCCAAGTTACGGTCTGGGCGACAAAATGTGGCCATAGCCGAGTTTAAAACAACATTAAAAAGGAGCTGAAAAATTAATGGAGCAATCGGAAAATTGCTGAATTATTGAGCGAAAAGCGTTGGCTAGCTGGAGATGCCAAACTTGGCTAATCAAAATACGTATACGAACTGAGGAACAACAACAAGGAAAACAATAAAAAGGGACGAAACATTGTGTCAACAAGAAGCAGGAAAAGGAGAAGGAGAAGACGAAGAAGAAAAGCGAAGCCTGGCGTTTTGTGTCGTGACAGGCGCAAGGATTGAAAAGTGTAAGCGACAACAGACAAATCAATTGTGTAGCCACACACGAGGAAGGACGACAGCGCAAGGACATGATGGCAACCCTGATGATGAGGTTGATGATGATGCTGATGATGATGATGATGAGGAAGCTGTGGATGAGGGACATGCTGTTGTGTGGTGTTGTGTTGTGTGTTGTCTTCGTCATCGTCGTGTGTGTGTGGCAAACAGAATGAAAACATTTTTCTAATTTCCTGCCATCAATATCAAATGAAATGTTATACTCCCCACGCTCGGCGCTCCGCCATCTAATTGAGTTGTTGCCACAGCAAAATGTTGCAAATGTGCGAGAGTGTCGCGCGTATTTATAGAGAATTCCATTTTATTGCAAGCCTTCAGCTGTGTGCGTTTTGTGTTTTGTGCGGTTTTGTGGTGCGCGTTTTGTGGTGTGGCAAATGTGGTGTGTAAAAATAAACAACAAAAGTTGGTTAACAAAATTCGTTTTGGAATTAGAGTCGCAGCCGGCGAATGGAGCGATAATGATAGCCATCATCTAAGAGCGCAGCAGATTCATCGCTCTCCGGTAGCTCCTCAGCAACCACAGCGTTGTCCTCGAGTGGCGGCAGATAGGCTTCAACAGCAGCCACAGCCTGGCCAAGATCGGGAATGACCTCGGGTGCACTGTAGTGATAGCCATCGGCCTGCAACACGCCCGAACCCTGTTCGATATCCTCATGCGTCTTTACTTCAACGGGCTCCTCAGTGGCTGCCACTTCAGGCTCAGCTTCAACAGCTGCTTCTGTTGTAGGTTGCTCCGTTGGCTGCTCTGTGGTGGTGGTGGTGGTTGCAGGTGCTTCAACTGCCTCTGCGATGGTGCTTGGCACGATCTCGATCTCAGTGGTTGTTTCTACTTCCTCAACTGGTGGCAAGTACTCATTGCTTGGTGGCAAGTAATCACGTGGCGGTTGGAGCACATGCGACAATGTGGCCGCATGTTGCTCCACAGGTGGCAAGTACTCGCGACTCGGCAGCGGTGGCAACACCACAGGCGGCAAATACTCCAACGGCAGATGGCTAACATCGCGCAGCTGACGACGCAATGCGCCAGCATCAACTGAGGCAAGAGCCACCAAAAGCAGCAGTAGGCCAAGGGTTTTGTTGTGTGGTTGCTGATGTGTAGACAAAGTTACAAAGTTAAAGCAAAAGCTAGAGATAAGAAATTACCACTTACCATGGTTAACAAAAGTGTTATAAAAATAAAGTTGTTGATGGTCTTGCAGGGCGTTGCGTTATGCTGATACTGTTGAAATATCCTAAACTATTTATATGAAAAATTAGCGAAAGAGATTGCAGAGCAGCGCAGCAGACTCTCAAACAGCAGCATCGAACATCAACGCAATCGAACCGGAATCTTTCATTCAGTTTCAGTTTCAGTTTGAACTTGTTGTTGTTGTTGTTGCTTGTGGTTCATTAAACACACTTAGCGACACCTTCCGCAATGAGACGGCGGCGACGGCGGCATCTTCAAACCTGTTGCAATTGAGCTGAAGAGAGATTAAAGCGATCGTCATGTTCGATGTTCGATTGCTCACTGCTGCTGATCATGCGACCTCTAATCGCATTTTGGCCACTTCAATGCCATGGTCATCAGCCAAACAGCTGAGACTGAGGCTGAGGCATCGCCATCGTCCGAAGCTCGGCAACAGTTGTGTTTATCTACTTATTTATCTTGCTTCGCTTATGCTTTGGCCTGTTTGTCTCTCTATTGTTTGTCTGTTTGTTTTAACTGAAGAATATTTCGCACTCAATTTAAAAATCTGTCAATATTATAATGTTGTGTGTTATATTGCCGTATAATGCGTGCCACATTCTACAAACACAAATGAACGAACGAACGAACGAACTCTTAAGTCCATTTTCAATGCCCCGGCAAACAAGCAAACAAACCATTCAAATTCAATTCAATTTCAATGTCAAATGTAATTTTCGTGTGCAAGGCCCTAAGATACAAACAATTACAACATGTTGGTTCGTTCGTTGTTGCTTGATGCATGATGGAGCACTTCTTCGGCTTGCGGCTCAGAACTGTCCACGAGCAGTCACGAACACGCTAAATGCACACCATGACGTGGCAATTACACACTTATCACACATACGCCACATTGTCCGGCTCTTCTTTGTCTCTCTCTTGGTCTAAGCGGCTTAAGGCGAACTAATGAAAATCGAAATCAAAGCTCAAGATAAACGACCGAAGCAGAAGGAGGAAGCAATGCACACACACACACCTACACACCCACACACACATACACACCTTTGCAATCGAAGTGCAATAAAGCGAGTTAAGCTCTGGCAAAAATCCGTTTTGTGCCAATAAAAATATTAGTGCAGAAAAGTTATTGATCAATGGCATTCCTCCTACAGCTTCCCTCAGTTTCATTTTCATTTAAACATACAAACTTATATATAGAATATGTATGTATATATATGTATATCCTTATCTTTGTATGATTTCCGACTTTATTTTCAGCGCGTGGCGAGCAAAACAAACAAACAGCGAGAAGAACAAAAAACAAAAATACGGGCAAAAAAATAAATCCAAATGAAAGCAAAAGCGTATACCATTTTTTTTGTTTCCAGTACTTCAGCAGCTTCCCCTTCGCCTCTGCTTCCTCTCTTCACGCTCTCACATTTCCAACAACGTAGTCAAATTCAATGCGATATCTTTTTCTTTTCCCTCTCTATTGCTTTTTTTATTTTTGGCCGGCTGGATTAGTAGAAATTGAAAATGCTGGCACAAAAACCGAAACGCGAGTCGCATTCTCCCTTCTCTCTCTCTCTCTCTCTCTCTCTTCCGCACTTGCCACGCTTTTGGTTATGCTTAATAGAAAAGTAAAATATTTAGTTAGGAATTTTAACTAAATAAGCTGCGCTTTAGCATCGACATCGACATGGATGCTGCCACAACAAGTTGAAGGGAAAACCAGCAACCAGCAGCAAACCAACAGCAGCAGGCTGAGGCATCCATTGATGCCAGAAATCGAATCGAAACGAATTTTACAATAAAATCCGCGGATGGGTAAACGGAAAAATGTTTGCCCGATTGCAACTGTGACCAGCCGAACAACTCGATCCCCAAAAAAAAAAAAAAAACAAACAAGCAAACAACAAAAACCAAACCCGAAATTGTATGAAACTGAGTAGAGATGAAGCTTTATTGTGCTGCCCATCAATGGGAACAGCAAATACGGAGGAGGCATTGTGAGTGGCCCGAAAATCAAATAGAGACATGCAAAGTTGCAAGTTGCAAGGCGAATTTGCATTTTCAAAACCTAGATATGCAAATATTATTTCAGTTACTATCGTTCGTATGAAAAAAATACAGCTATGCCAAATGCTTTTAAATGCCAAAATTCAATCAGAATTATATTTACAATAGATTTACCTCCAACAAAGAAGATAAATTCACGAAAAATAAATCAATTTACTTGACGAAGATAAATGCACTAATTGAGGCAATTCAGAGGGAAATATTATCTATATTTCAAGTAATTTGAATAAAACCAAATTTGAAGCTTATATAAGAATTTTAAGCTTCGTTTATTGATATTGACATTTGTTTGCTAAGCTGAAAAGAATTTCAATTAAAATTTATACTAAATACGAGAAAGTTTGACCAACAATTTCAACTGCATTTTCGTACGGTTTTGGTATTTTTAGTCAGTGTAACAAAATAAAAAGTTTTGTATGTATATGTAGCGTGTTTATTTTCATGAGCTTTGCTCAGTTAAGAAATGCAAAGAAGTTGAGCACAATTATAAATATATTTTTTAATATTTAAACCCGCTCAAAAACTTTAAGAAATAAAGCTTTTTGACTGCACTTGTTATATCAATATTCCAAATATAGTTTTTGGCTTATTTTGGTCATTTTATGGTGTGTAACTTTGGTATACCGCACTGCTATGATAACAGTATATTTCAGTATTTTGTCGCTATATTAATCTGTCACATTTAAATGATAATACAGAGACTCTTTTGTTTTTCTCTTATTATATATTTGGTATATTAGTTTGGTATACTTAAATGATAATAATGCACTGTTTATACCCGCTACCCATAGGTAGAAGGGTATAATAACTTCGTGCCGGCATGAAATGTATGTAACAGGTAGAACGAGGCATCTCCGACCCTATAAAGTATTTATATTCTTGATCAGCGTCAACAGCCGAGACGATATAGCCATGTCCGTCTGTCCGTCTGTCCGTCTGTGTGTCTGTCCGTCTGTCCGTATGAACACCTAGATCTCAGAGACTATAAGAGATAGAGCTATAATTTTTTTCCGACAGCATTTGTTATGTTTGCACGCAGATCAAGTTTGTTTCAAATTTTGCCACGCCCACTTACGCCCCCCGCGAATCAAAAAAATCGAAAAAATTTTAAAGCTAGAGTTACGAATTTTGGTATATACAATAATAACTATAGTAGTTATGATTCCTGAAAATTTGGTTACGATCAGATAAAAATTGTGGAAGTTATTAAAGAAATACTTTTGTATGGGCAAAAGCGCCTACTTACTAGGGTCTGAGTTGCTTTGGCCGACAATTTGGTACATTGTGCCGTCTATGGTATATTTTGAATGGTGTACTATATCGATATACCAAATATACCATTTGGTATATTTTTAGTATTTTTGCAGTATATTCGGTATATTTTGAAAATGATACCGCAATATTTTGCTTTTATTTAAAATGGGTAGCGGGTATCTCACAGTCGAGCACACTCGACTGTAGCTTTCTTACTTGTTATTATATTTGGAATATTTAAAGAATAATACCATCCAGGTTTGAGCACGTGTAGCAAGTACTTCATAGTTTAGCACACTCGACTCTAGCTTTCTTACTTGCTTATACTTATATTTTACTTTGATTTAACAATGTCAGAATTGGAATTTAAGGTCATTTCCTTTGTCCAATCATTTGTTGTAAATAATCTTTAATATTTTGGGCTTTTGATGGCTCAGACAATTATGAAAGTCAATCTGAACAAAACATTCTATTTATATGCAGAGCTTGTATCCTCAATTTCTGAACCATTTATTTTTTGTTTAAACTTTAAATTAAGTTTTGTATGTATGAATGAATGTATGCATGTATGTATGTTTATATGTATGTATGCATTTATGTATGTATGTATGTTTGTATTAATGTATGTGTTGTAAAGCAACAAGAATTTGTTAAAAAGCAACATGAATAATTCTTAAACTTTCCGAACTTTTTGTTTCCTGATTTAATTTTACTTTAATTTAGGAATTTATGTATGAGTTCTCTATAACATGGCAAGAGTCTAAGTGACTGCTTGTCTATATACATTTATAAATAGAACACTTTGTATATAGAAAAATTTATTAGAATATGAGAAGAGATATTTAGAATACATGAAGAGACGAAAAAAAGAGTACAAGTCAATTTGGTATTTACTTCTTAAACAGATTAACTTAGAGATACAACAAAATGATATAAAGAACATTGAACAAAAATTGTGAAGGAAGTTTGTCTACATGCTAGATATAAAAAGTAATTTCATAGAATTGACTTAAGTGTAAAAGCAAATCCATTTAATGTTATTAAAGTTATATATTTGGTTTAAGTTTTGTATTTACAAAAGTGTTTCGACATGAGCAATCACAGCATCGAATCATCAAACCAAATCTTACGAATTGAGCTGAGTAATTAATCTGCTGTAAGTAAAACACAATAATTACAAATCCAATCAGTGCAATTGGCCTAGTGATTTACCAGGTTTCAGTTAAGCTGCTGCTGCTTTTGCTGCTGTTGCTCTGAGCTTTGATTTGAGTCCCAGACATCATTTGCATGCGCTGCGGGAACTGAGAAACATGTATTTCTCTCGTTGTGGTTGTTGTCTATGGTGGAAGGCAAACAAAATGTAATCACTTCATGCAATATGCAACAGTTGTGGGGGGGCAGCAAAACTGGCAGCAAATTAGACGCAGTTCACGTGACTGTCACCTTAACACATTACGCTCCAATTACGCGTCCATCTGCTCAGCTGATGATGAAGGTAAGGAGAAGTAAGGTACGGGAATCAAGTATGCTCAAAGTTGTACTCTGCCTCTCTCTGTGTGTATGTGTGTATCGCTTTCTGCATAATAAAATCAGTCGCAGCTTGTCGGCAAACTTAAGCTGCCTGCCTGCCTGTGACACACACACAAAGCTGCAAGGAGGAGTCACAAAATGCAATGCATACTAAACAGTGGCTGTGACTCTTGATCGTAGTCTCTCAGTTCAGTTATGCAACAGCTGCCACACGCGAAGTTGCACCCAGCTTAAGTTGTAGCACGAAAAATTTAATTACAACCTAAAGGTTTTCCCTGTCGTACCAAACAAAAAAAAAGGTTCTCAAATTTCCAGAGATTATTTATTATATTTCGCTTTGCTGTTGATTTGCCAAGCTTCCTTTTATGCCAGCCAGGACGAAAGAAGGAAAGAAAAGCAACCCATTGTCAAAGTCAATTTAATTGTCTCAATTACGCGCTAAGCGTCGCCAACTCGTAAACTCGGAACCCAAATCAAGCCAAGGTCAGTTAGTCTGACAAATGGGCGACGAAAAGCGCTTCATTTAAAACCAAACGAAAAGAAAAGAAAAGGCATTGCGCCACCTCCCCTCGAAAAATAATCAAGTGACTTACTGGAAAAGTTAACGCAATTTTGTGGCAACTTCAAAAGTTTTTGGCTCGCGCTCTCAACTCTTTCTCTCAGCTTACTTTATTATTGTTGCTTCTGCTGCTGGTTGTCAGCGTATTTTCACGCACAGTTGAATGCATTTTGGGCTTCAAATTAAAGCACCCTGTTTACTTAGTTGCTGTGATATGCTGCGTATACGTAATACGCTTTGCAGTTTAATTAAAACCGGGGCAGCAACAAACACGCAACTTGTCTGTCATTTTGATCATTTTACACTTATTTGCGCAGCATCATCATTTTCGGCGTCAAAAAATAATCTAAAATTCTTTACGAAAAAGTGAGCAACGCATGTAAATTTTTATAATCATCATGTGAAGAGGGGGGAGGGTGGGGGAAAGGGCTGCGCGCACAGCAAATTGTGTTGTGTGCAAATATAGGAAATTGTGCAAATATTGAACGGAAATATCCTGCGGCTTTCGGGGCATCCTATTCGACACGTGCTGCAAGCAAAACAGTCGATGGTCCAAAAAGGGGGCGTGATTGAAAACCGCGTGGGCTGACTAACTGCCAGCTGCAAAACTTTAATACCCCGTGATGTGAGTGTGTGTGAGTGAGAGAGTGAGTGTACATATGAGTGCTTATGCCCGTTATACATAGAGAAGAAGGGTATTATAACTTTTTGTCTTCGAAAAGGGCAGAAGAAGGCATCTCTGTACATTCTTGATCAGCAACAACATCCAAGACGACATAGTCATGGCCGTCTGTCCGTCCGTTCGTCCGTCCGCCCGTTTGAACACATATATCTCAGAGACTATATGGGATAGACACAAAATTTTTTCGACAACTTTTTTTATGTTTGCACGCAGATCAAGTTTGTTTCAATTTTTGCCACGCCCACTTCCGCTTCCTCAAATCGACAAAAAAAACAAAAAAAAGCGTGATTTAGAAGCTAGAATCGAGATGTTTGATATATACAATAATAACTATAATCTTTTTGTTTCCTAAAAGTTTGCGATCAGATAAAATTAGTAGAAGTTATTAAAGAAATACTTTTGTATGGGGAAAAACGACTTCATTCTACGGGTGTTACATAGTTGCTTTCACTGACAATCTGGTATATTTTGCACTATATGTTATATTACTAATCTAGTACTCTATCAATACCAAAAATATATTTTTTGTATTTTTGCAGCGTATTAATTTCGTATATTTTAAAATTAATACCGCTTCGTTTCTCTTTTACTCAAAATAGGTAGCGGGTATCTTACAGTCGAGCACACTCGTCTGTAGCTTTCTTACTTGTTGTGTATTTGAGTGTGTGTGTGTGTGGCGCATACAAGTGAATCGCTCATTTTACTCCTTTAAGCCACAAGAGCTTTGGCCAGGGTCGAGTGTGTGTATGAGTCAAAGTGTGTGTGTAAGTACAAGTGCGTATGTGTGTGAGTGTGTTTAAGCATGTGTGCATCTGTGTTCTGTTGTGTGTTAATGCCGGCGGTTGACGTTTATAATTTTACACCGAAACTAATTATATTAACTTGAGAGCAACGGCGCTCAACGGAATCAGTTTATGTAATGCATATGTAAGTGCTTGTCTCTCTCTTCTCTCCTCTCTCTCTCGCTCTGTTTGTTTGGTTGCTACATAATAACAACAATAGCACTTGGATGTAATTTCCAATTAAGCTCAATTTAATGCGCAGCGAGGCAAACAGACACACAAAGAAGTGGACGCCAAACTCCGCAACTGGACCGAGGTCCATGGACATGGACAGGAACGTGGACCTCATGGAATGGCGTGTGGGTGCGCCTGGAAACCTGTCCATAATTGGAAGCGGAAAACAAGAGCATCGAAGAACAGGACAAGCTGCTCTAGAAATTGCCAAGACATTGCCATTTACGACTATATAAGTATTTATTGTTTTTTCGCCTTCCAAGACAAAAGGTAATTACACTGCAAGAAATGCGCGCATAGATTGCCAGCAACTCAACAAAATCTGCGCACTCTCTGAATGTGTTCTGCTCACACTTAATTGCCAGCTTAACAGCTTGTCTTCAAAGTTCTAAAAGATGCTCAATTGCTATGGCAAGTAAGCCCCAACATTACTGTAAGAAAGACTCTTCTATAAATACTACAAACATATGTAAAAGTTTATTATAAATCAGTTGCACTTAAATTAAAAATTGGAAAAGAGCATAAACTTAAAAAAAAACTGAAGATATAACGACACAATTATAATAAAAAAAATGTTTTAATGATACATTAATCAAACTATAAAGAAGGCTTCATTCTAAATACCGTAAACATATATATACATATATATATGTAAAACTTTGTTATAAGTCATGTCAAAATGAGAAATTAGAAAAAGTTAAACTAAGTTAGTTTGTGGCAATATCTAAATCAACAACAAATTTAAAACAAAGTACTGTAAGGAAATCTTTTATATAAATCAGCTTCAACTAAATTATAAATTAGGAAATGTAATAAAGTACATTTTGCAAAATGTTTCCTGAACAAGTATTTAATTCTCAATCTGCATTAACAATAAATAAATTATTCAATGTACACTTCAACTACAACACAGCGAGCTGTAAAGAAGACTTTAATAAAAATCAGCTGCCATTAAACTCATAATTAGAAAATAGAACAAAGTAAAATATACTAAGAGTTTAAGTTATCCTCGCTAAAGTATTTAATTCAAGGGCCACAAATATAATAACACAATCATGCAGCTTACAATTAACTAGAAATTCAATAGAAAATCTCGAATATACCCTCAACGAAGATATGTAAAAACTTATTATAAATAAACGACCACTAAAAAAAAGAATTAGAGATTACTTCTGAAAGCATTGAAATACTCTTGACAAGCAATTGAATTGTAAGCCTGAGTAGTAATAAATAAATACATGTATTATAAATAACAATTATAAGCGTGGATATGCAACTCCCAATTCAAATTTTACTAAAAATAGTTTCAAATCATATTTAAATAATAATAGTTTAATATTCCAAAGCGCACCCTGAATTTTTGCTATGCACAGCCCAGATTCAAATTCCATTATCCCATTGCAATTCCACTTACTGTGAACACCCTGTGCACACCCTGTGCATAGCGTACGTCACTTTGCAAACTAATTAAATCGACAACTGGTGCTAGGCTACAATTTTAATTGAAAGCCATTTGGCTTCTAACAACTACAACAAACAAAACAAACTGACAAACAGTCAAACAAACACAACGCCAACGACTCCGCAAGCAGCAAGCTGAAGGAGCTTGACAAGTGTTGTGTCCTCTCTATATTAGTATAAATGCGAGAGTGTTGGTGTGTGTGTGTGTGTGTGTAAGGCGAATGTCCTTTAGTGTCTGTTTGCCACTTAAATTGAATTCGAGGCAACGCCGCCGCACGAAACTCATTTAAGCGGCACGGCAATTGTTATTGTTGCTGCTGTCAATTGTTGTAGTGGCACACTTATTTCATATTATGTATAAAAAAAAAACAGAGGAGACGAAAGGGAACAAGTAAGAAAGATACAGATGAGTGTGCTCGACAGTGAGATACCCGCTACCTATATTGAATAAAGGCAAAATAGTGCGGTATTATTCTTAAAATATACCAAATTAATATAACGCAAAAAATACTGAAATATATTTTCCAACGACTGCATTTGGTATATTGAATAGTAATACACCTAAAATATACCAAAGAGCACAAAATATACTGGATTGCCAAACAAAGCTGCAATTTAATTTTAATATATATGAAATTAATACACAGCAAAAATAATAAAATATACCAAAGACTGTATTTGGTATATTCAATAAGACTGCATTAAAAAAATACATGTACCAAATTACTATACCACAAAAAATACTAAAAAAAAAAAACCAACATATATATTTGGTATATATATCTACTACTAAATTAAAACAAGTAGGAAAGCTACAGTCGAGTGTGTTTGACGGTGAGAAACCCGATACCTATTTTGAATAAATGCAAAATAGTGCGGTATTATTCTAAAGTAAAATACCGCAAAAATACTAAAATATACCGAAGGTTTAAATTGCCGTTTTTTTCCCAAACAAAAGAATGCCTTAAACATCTTCCAAGATCTTCAGAGGGACGGACGGACAGAGAGACGGGCAGGCAGACCATATCCTCTCGGTTGTTGGTCGGAGTTACATTTCATAGAGGCACAAATTTATAATACCCTTCTTCCCTATGGGTAGCTGGTATAACAAGAGAGAAAATTGGAGTAATGTGGCATCGAGGAAGCGCAAACAAATGGCGAATAATTAAAAGTAATTGAAGACGAAATAAAAGTGAAATACGAGACGTCTGCGTCGATTTTGAAATGGAAACCTAATTAAAAAGCATAAATCGTTGAATACCCATGGGGCAGGTATCCCTACCTCTACTCTCCCCCTCCCTCTCTCTGTAACGCTGCTCATCTAATTGAAATGGAGTCATTATCCTGTCTGTGTTCTGTTCATTGAACTTTGCCAAAAAATAAAAAGAAAGAGAAAGAAGTAGAAGTAGAAAGAAAAGTTTTGCTTGCAGCTGCAGCTGTCGAAGGTAAATTTGAATGTAAATTGTAAATTAAATAGCCACAGCAAAGCAGCTCAGCCAAAGGTCTCGTTACGCTTCCCCCACTCCCCTCTCTCCATTCACTTTATGGGTCGCGTGCTCTGTCCTTCCTGTGCCTGGCAAGACAAACAGCGCAAATAAAGCAAATAAACAGACAAATACCACGTACACAAAACTGACGAAGCGGCCAAGCAAACAGAAAACAGAAATCAAATTGTTATTGTGACTGCGACTGCGACTCTGACTGTGACTGTGGCTGAGGCAGCGACTGCTGTTGACCCTCGTTTGAGTTGTGCGTTCCATTCCTAACCATTTTTATGCTTATTTGTTTTCATTCTCATTTGTTGCCGCCGCAGCAGCTTCTTTTCAACTGCAGCGTTTCTTTTTTTCCCCGCTTCTCTCCCTGTTCTTCCATCCGCCGCCAATTGCAAGGTGTCTGGGGAAATTAACAGCGCCTCAGGTGCGGCCACCTGCCACGCCCACACTCAAGTCGATTTTTAATGAAATATGACTTTGGAAAGGGCAACAGTGAACCATCAAAGTCAACCTGTAGCAGTAGCAGAATATTGCGCATACGCAACGTTGAGCAGCAAAAGCTACGAAAAATTCCAAAACAAGCAACGAGTTAATTATTACAGCTGACTGCGCAGCTAATTGGAGCAACGTTATAAGGATAAACCACCTTCGGCTACATCCTTTGTGCTCTCTTCATGATTTTTAACATCACATTTTATATACATACATATTTTTATCTTCATCTTTATATCTTCATCAACGACGAGGCACTTCCGAGCTGTGTGCCATAAATAGACAGGATAATAACCAAGGAGCAGGACATTGTCCTTGGTGTTGTGTGGCGGGGGAGAAGAGCGGGAGCTTTTTATAATTGCTAAGCTTCGATTTTCTGTTTTTATTTAACACGCATTTTCCGACTGCGTGAATTTAAATTGAATTTTAAATATGCATAGTCACAACACTTGAGCCGACACGGCCTATATAAATAGGGGGAGTGGAGGCATGTGGGCGTGGCACTAATGGCAACCTTGACAATGCCATCGATTTTCGGCTCGATGGCATTCGAACGATTCGATTTGATTCTGCTTTTAAAGTTTATAAATATTTATGATGTCGTATTCGACTCGAGTTTGCTTTCGCCTACTTTGAGCACAAGCATTTTCATTTACTTGGCCCAAAGCTAAATGAAAGTTTACTAAGGCGAATCTTGCATTATGAATGTTGTTCGAGTGTTGCAAGCAGCATACTAATTTTATAAATGGCTTTTTTCTCCTACGACTGCCTTTTTTTCTTTGTATGTTCTTTGACTAGCTGTACTTTTATCTAGGCAGTAGTTTGGCGCAGATTAGGAAATTCTTTTAACTTGCAAGATTTCGACACAGCTTTAAGAGTGCTGAAGATGTTTTCTTATTTTGAGTTACGAAAAATTAAAGACAGTTTGGGATTTCGATTTAAGAGTGCTAAAGATGCTCTCATTTTGAAGTAGGAAAATTAAAAAAATTAATTTTTGGTATTCTAATACTTTTCTTTATTTTTTCGATATAAATTCCAAAGTACCAAAAACGTTCTCTCATCTTCAATATGAATTAATTAAAGATAATTTGAAGAATACTTGATACATTTTTTTTATAATTCTATCAATTAAAAGAAAGATTTTGAATTCATTGCGAAATAAGAAAAAAATAAAAAGAGAATATGACATTCCAATAACTTCGGCAAAATTTGAAGAGTGCCAAAAATCATCTCATTTTGGGTTTAGGTAAATAAAGAAAGATAATTTCATATTATATTTTCATTACAATACTTTCAAAAGCCATCATTAGTTTTGTTAGTTAGTTATCCTTTTGACTTGCCTAAGTTGATAGTGTTAACAATGGTTTCCAATTTTAAATTTGGAAAAAAGAATGCGAATTTATGAATTTTCATTCTAAATATTCCATAGTAGACAAATAATTTCAGTACAGAAGACATTTTTGCCATACATAAGCACTTTTAGATAACTTTAAAAATGTTATTACATTTTAATTTTGAAAAATGAGAGACAATTTAAAGAGCACATTACATAACAAAGCCATCATCAATTATGAATTCTATGCTACAAGCTATCAATCAATTATAACCAAAATTTGACGCATCTTTTAATAACTACTTAGCAAGCATTTCAATTCTCTCAGCGACTTGACTCAAAATACATTTGCTATATTTATAATCAACCGTCTCCGTCCACATTATTCTTAAAGACTCTATCTATAACAGCTCGCTCCATTGCCTAGATAATTATTGTGCTATGCTGCCAATCAATTGCACGCTATTTATAAACAGCTTTTTCAGCTCCGTTTCGCTGACTTGAAGTGACTTTAAGCATCAGGCGAGAACGAGAGAGAGAGAGAGACAAGTTATTGACTAAAAGCAAGTAAATCACTTCCATCACTCGCATTGCTTCCAACACCTTCGTATTTAGATTTATCAGATTTTGTTGGCTAGGCATAGCCGGAAACGGAAACGGTCTGATGGCATTTGGCTGCCACAATTTTCAATCACAATTTTTGCTATTTATTTTTACTGACAGCTTCTCAACGGGCGAGCGAGGAAATGCTTATGGATTTATGTATTATGATGTCAGAATGTGTTATCATTGCTCTCTCCCTCTCTCTAGCAGCTCATCAATTTTTCAATAGCTCTGTCAGCCAGAAGTGACTTGTGGCACATTAGCTGTCACTCTCCGGCTGTCTGTCTGTCGGCTCTTAGCCAGCAAATTTTGCGACGTGTTAACAAGCCGTGGCTTAATTATGGCAAAGGTAAATCCTTGGCTAGGGGTTTAGACTTAGGCATATGTATGTGTGACATTTGGCTTACGTCTGCTGAATGAATTTAAATGGAGCTGTCACAGAGTTAGTGTAAATTTATAGCCCAATTAATGAGAAGAGCAGCGTCAACGCTGCGTATGCGCAACACCGACGCCAAATTGAATGATGGCAAATGCATGTCCTTGTCGGCAGTTGGTAGTTGACAAATTTGTTAACCCCAAAAAGGATTCTCATGTACCAGCTGTTTTTCACAACTCTCTTTCTCGCTCTCTCTCTCTCTCTCTCTCTCTCTCTCTCTCTCTCTCTAAAGAAGCAATTTAAATATTTCGCATATAAATTTTGTGGGGCAATCGATATCTCAAGAAGAAAGGCAAAATGTGAAACCCTTTTTTTCCGGGTTGTTTTTCTCAACTGCTGCTGTTGCTGCTTCTGCTGCTGTTGTCCTATTTAAAATATATAAATATTTTAACTTAATAAATGCGGCAGCAAACTGGTTGGCGCCCACGGCCAACTTACAAAAACTGGCAGCCGCCAAAAACTTGGACAAGTGCTGAGCACACAAAAGCTACGACATTTGCATAAACTAAGGCGGACCAAAGGAGAGAGATTCTCTCCCTTTTTTTCTCTACTCTTCTTGCTTCCAAGATTTGTTTTCTTTTTATACCCGCTACCCTTTAAAAAGGTAAAAGAGTATTATAACTTTGTGCCTTCATGAAATGAGACATCTCCAACCCTATAAAGTAAATACATATATAACATATATTCTTGATCAGAGTCAACAGCCGAGATGATATAGCCAAGTCAATCTGTCTGCCTGTGTGTCTGTTCATCCATCTGTCTCAGAGACTATAAAAGATAGAGATATGAGATATGATTTTCTTCGACAGAATTGTTTGTGATTCCTGAAAAATTGGTTGTGATTAGAATAAAAATTTAGAACTTATATTTATTTAAGTAAAAACGCCTACTTACTACGGCTTTGACTGACAATCTGGTATATTTTGCACTCTTCGGTATATTTTATATTAATATTCCAAATAAAGCTTTTGGTATATTTCTAGTATTATATGGTAAAATGATTTGTTACATTTTAAGAATAATACCGCCAATATCTCAGAGCATTTGGTATATTTTTAGTATCTTGTGGTATATTAGTTGGTATATTTTAAGAATAATACCGTTTAGATCTCAAACCATTTGGAATATTTTTCAGTATTTTTGTGGTAAATTAATTTAGTATATTTTAAAAATAATACCGCACAGTTTTGCTTTTACTTAGAATGCGTATCGGGTATCTCGAAGTCGTGCATACTTGGCTGCTAGCTTTCTTACTTGTTTTTTCGGGGGCGCTGCCCTTTTGCCGTGTGGCGCACGCAAACATTTTCGAACTTGTTGTCCGCCCGCGGGCTAGGCCTCAGCTGGTTAAAGAGTTCGCCTGGACAGGACAAGAAAGGAGAAAAGTCGAGGAAAGGATTGAACAGGAGCTCAGGTTAACTTTACAGCGGCTAATGGTCGATGAGCCTTTGGGAGCTTCTTTAAGCTGTTGCCCTTTATCGCTTCAGCTTCAGCTTCGGCTACAACAACAACATCAAGAGCAAGAGCAATCTTATCGAGAGGCAGTTGAATGCCACACTGTGCGGAACATGTAAATTGAACCTCAAACTGACAGAGCAAACAACACAAAACAAACACACACACACACTTAACCACACCTACACACACAGAGTGCAAAAAAAAAAACACGAACAAGTTTCGTGTTGAGCGAAATTGCCAAACAAAATAGACATACAAAAAATCGCTTTTAAATAAAATCACAAGTCGAGAGCCGCACAAAAATCAATGAGGCACGCACAATTTATAGCACAACAGATTCACTGTTGTTGTTACTGGTGTGAATGCCCTGTAGAGAAAGTTGATGAAAGAGTAGATTGGTAGAACACAAGAAGTGAAATTTTAAGTGAGACAAACTTAAGTTTAACTTAATAAACAGTTTTGTTTACGCAAGTATTTCCTTTTAACTATATATAACATGATTTCTTAATAAATATTATATTTAATATCCTAAATTTATGCCCTGCAGTATTTTTATTTTTAACAAAATATATGAAATGCAATGTAATGAAATTTTACTTAAGGCAAATTTGAATTGTACTCTCCTTAACTAACAGTCAGGTTTACACAACTCTTTTAAATAATAAATGAGAAATATTAAATTTTATGAAAACTATTTGAATTAAAATTTGGAATATCTACTTTTCCTATATTACTTAACAAAATATATGTAATGCAATGAAACTCTACATAAGACATATGAATTGTTCTCTACTTAATTAACAGTCTTGTTTACAGAACTCATTTTTGTAAGATATATTCCCTTATACTTAATCTATTGATAAATATTTAAGAAAATTATTAAATTTACAACCTTAATTACTTTTTTTTACAGTACTTTTTTAAATATTTTAAATTAAGAGTATGTTTTATCTTAGCATTGTATATAAAAAATATATTTTAATTATACCCTGTAATATCATCATTGCTTTTTACAATCTCAACAACATTTAGCAAATACCTTTTATATTTACTTTACTATTTCAGATGTTTACAGAGTATTTGCTAGTTGTTAATTTAGCTGTTGTCAAGCTCGTTTGCTTTCTTGTAGCTTGTACTATAAATTATGTTAGCGCTCCACAAGCCTAGACACATAAAATATGGCACACGAGTGGCTCTTAGGCCAAACGGAGGGTTCTGGCCAATACCAAATGAGATGCTCGCAGCAGAAGCAACAGCAACAAGTCGCAGAGCCAACAGAAAAAAATGTGTAGCATACTTTCAGGCGCAAATGTGCGTGGCAAACGGAAGTTGTTGCCGCCTTTTAGGCAGCCAGCAAAGAGAGGCAAAAGAAGGCAATAAACAGAGAGTGTGTGTGAGATAGCTAAGGAATGATTTACTTGCAGCTCTTACGCGTTTATTAGATTACTCGCGAGAGTTATAGACAGAGTGGAAATGGTAAACAAAAAGTGAGAGGCGAAAACGTTTTCAACTTCGATTTTTCATTTCATTTGAGTTTTACCGCAACTTTTGAACGCCCATGTAGCCACGCCCACACATCACAGAGTACACAATTGGCATATTGGCCAAAACAAATGACAGAGTTCATTAACAATGCAACAAAAAGCCACCGCAAATAACGCGTTGTCGCCCATTTTTGCCACAGTGTCGAATTCAATTTACAAATGGCATGCGGTGTGGACAAACATACGAGAGTGAGTGTAATTATGCTTATGACTATTTAATGAGAAATGCTGTGTGTTGTATTTAAATTCAGATTTTCAGAGAGAGAGAGCAGCCTGGAAGAATTGTTGTAATCAATAATTAATTTCCGCAACAAGTTTTCTGATTGCAATTTGATAGCCGCTTTAACCGCCTCTCGGACACGAAGCCAAAACAGATTTACATTGCATATTTGAGAATGTTATAATTAGTTTAAATTTTAAATGAAGCCAAGTTTCGTTTGCAAGTTACGAGTTGCGAGGGCAAAAGAACGTAGCGAGTGCGCACTTCAGTTTCAGCTTAAAAGAGAGGCCTATAAATAAGTGTAGCACTTCCGCAGCCGCACTTGAGATTGAGTTTGAATTTAAGAGTTTGAGTTTCGAGTGGACAGCAAATTAACACCTCAACCGAACCTGAACTACTTGGACCGAAATGGGGCAGCAAAGAGCAGCAAAAAAAAAGATGGCCAAAATACGTACAGAAAAAAAAAGAAGGCAAAGCCAAATAGTAATAGCCGCTGGAAAGGTCAAGCAGCACAGCGTGTACGACTTGACATTGCAGGCACTGTAAAAGAAAACAAAACAACAACACAGAAAAGAAACAAACTAATGCAAGGCAACGTCCAAAGTCAAAGCCACATGGATAGACTTGGCTCACAAACAACGCAACTGAATCTCAAGTGGCACTCGAAAAGCCAAAAAGGCAACAAAATGTGTGCGTTACTTTTTTTTTGTTTTGTGAAGATTTTTAATTAAGTTGAACCCAAGCTGTAGCTGAAGTTGGAGATGAAACTGAAACTGGAGCTGGAGCTGGCGTTGGCTTGAAGTGGACGACGAACTCAAAGTTTTTGAGCTATAAATTCGACGGTGCTCTAGAGCAAAGGCATCAAACAGTCCCAGCAACTTTTAATTGCCACACGCCGTTAACCCAAATCCAAAAAAAAACCAGCCCAAAAATGGTTAGAAACCGAGAGAGAGACTTACCTACAAGGATGTTGGAATACCAAAAAAAAATAATACATCTTTTTTTTCAGAAATTCTTCTCGCTTAGCAGTGTGCTCACTTTGTCCGCCGTTGCCAGCGCCGCTTTGGCTGCTCCCCAGGACGCCTCTCGGCTGCGTCGCGATGTCTCCGAGCTAGTCGATGCCTCCGCTGTGGATTTCGTGCCTCCGGTTACGGAGTATTTGCCCGCCGATGTTGTCGATGCCACCGAGCAGCCGAGCGCTGTTTTAGGAGATGAAGGCTACGAATATCGCACCGTGCGTCGCCTCAAGCTGCGTCATCGCAATCGTCGCGATGTCTCGCATCTGTCCACTCGCTACTTGCCACCACCCAGCAAGAACTATCTGCCCCCAGCTGCTGCGCTGCCAACTCCAGCTGCCCCAGCTGATGACACCGAGGAGGTTGTCTCCGCCGTCGAACCCAAGGTGGCACGTGAGTATCTGCCACCAGCAGCCGAGGAGGTCAGCACCGAGGCAGCACCAGTTGTGGCCGAAACCGAGGCACCAGCTGTCGAGGAGCAACCCGAACCCGAGCCCGAGCCTGAGGCTGACGTCCGTGTGGTCGATGTGCCCACAGCTGAGCTGCGCGACGATGGCTACCACTACAAGCAGCCCGAGGAGATGCCCGCCGAGCTGAAGGAGGCGGCTCCGGCTGCTCCCCAGGAGTACTTGCCGCCTCTTGGTGACGACGTCGTCGCCGAGGGACCAGCCGATGGCGAGAGTGCCGTCCTCACCAAGGATGGTTATCAGTATCGCGCCATCCGCCGTTACAGATTCTAGAGTGGGGCAGCTTCCAAAAGAGGATTGCATTTGTATTTGATTTTTGAATGTTTGAATTTTTCACTTGTTAATGTTTTTTACTTGAATAAATTGTAATCTTTTATTGCAAGACGAATTCGTTTTATTTGGAAAATGAAGTTTTCTGTAATGTTTATTATATAATAAATTACTATAATTTGTACAGAAAAATAAAACTACAGTAAATTATACACGGACTATAAGCAATTATTTTAAACTTATCTTTCAGTGCAACGCACATCTTGCAAATTTGTTTTGTATACATATTAAAGTATTAAAATATATATGTTATAATATAATAACAACCGCTAAAATTAGATATACATATATAAAAGACATTTCAACATAAATCGACAAATAATTTTCCTCTTGTTTTCAGAACAATGAGAATTTTCTTAACTTAGAGTCAGCAGCAGCTTCTTAAACGTAGACTGAAATTACCATGAAATAATTCTGCAATTGTTCATAATACCTATAAAATTACTGTGAAATATGTTGTTCATGTAAAAAATATATTAATCAATATAAATATTAAAGCACTCATTGAATCATTTTGTAGTAGCTGATGTTGCGAATTTGTTGTACTTTGTCACAGAAGAATTTTACAATTCTTCATTTTACTTACGAATCTAATAAATGTATTGTACATAGTTTTCTTTGTGACAAATAAAAACAAGTAAGAAAGTTACAGTCGAGTGTGCTCGACTGTGAGATACCCGCTACCCAAATTTAATAAAGCCAAAATATTGCGGTATCATTTTCAAAATATACCGAAAATACTAAAAATATACCGAATGATATGTTTGGTATATCGATATAGTACACCATTCAAAATATTCCATAGACGGCACAATGTACCAGATTGTCGGCCAAAACAACTCAGACCCCTAGTAAGTAGGCGTTTTTGTCCATACAAAAGTATTTATTTAATAACTTCCACAATTTTTATCTGATCGCAACCAAATTTTCAGGAATCATAACTACTATAGTAATTATTGTATAAACCAAACTCTAGCTTTAAAATTACGCTTGTTATTCGATTTTTTTATTTGCGGGGGCGGAAGTGGGCGTGGCAAAAATTTGAAACAAACTTGATCTGCGTGCAAACATAACAAATGCTGTCGAAAAAAAATTATACCTCTATCTCTTATAGTCTCTGAGATCCAGTGTTTCATACGGACGGACGGACAGACAGACATGGCTATATCGTCTCGGCTGTTGACGCTGATCAAGAATATATATACTTTATAGGGTCGGAGATGCCTCCTTCTACCAGTTACATACGTTTCCTGCCGGCACAAAGTTATAATACCCTTCTACCCTATGGGTAGCGGGCATAACTATTGCAGTAAAATATAAATATAAATAGTCAATATATACATTACTAAAGCAACTAGCTTGCACATAGTTTTTATACAGAAGTAGCTAATTTTAATGTTATACTTATAAACTATTGATATTAAACACATAAGTAGCTATTTAAAAGTATCTTTCAATTACTCATTACACTTATGAAATAACTATAAATAAAACACATTTCTTTACAAACAAAATAAACACTATATTAAAAGCAAATAAATTATTTATAGCTTTTATTGCAATGCGAAATTATTTTATTTGAAGACGAAACAGCTTAAAATTACTCTTCAATGACTTTCATTAAAAAAAAATCCCTAAAAAAAGGTTTGTAAAGTTAAATCTAATGTTAAGTGAAATATTTATATATTAAAACAAAGATCAACTAAAATCTAGAAACTACTTCAAGCTGAAGGAAAGTTTAGCAGTTTATTAAATTTCACTTGCATTAAAAATAGATAAGTTTAATAAATAATACTTTTTGTATTAAAGTAACTCTGCTTCGTTTTATCAGATATAGCATTCATTGAACTCCCAATGGGAATATAATAAATTCCATAAAATGTATCTCATGTAATTCAATAGACAGTCCCCTATAAAAAAAAAGGTAGAGGCAGGCAGTAAATTATTAAATTACACTTCCACTAAATTATACACGTTGTTAATAAAATCAACAAAAAAAAAAGTATAAAATATCAGTGGAATTTTCGTTTCGCCTTTTGCCCTTATAGGAAGTGCACAAAAAACAAATTGCTGAACGTCCTTTTCATAGCATATTCAAATGAAATCTGAGTTTTTTTCGGTGAATTAATTGTGCGAAATCGATACGAAATACTGTCGAACTGTAAAAAGGGGTTTCCAATAAAAGGCATAATGAAACCAACTGGAATGCAATAATGAAACTTTATGAATAAAATATGACATCGTCTCGTTCGCAGTAGTCATAAAACCAATTTCCAAGTAATCTGAATTTATAGTGTGTCATTACACATACATACACAAGAAGAAGAGAGCAAAGTTTATTAATCATTTTGATAACTTGCTGAGCAGTTAACTTTTATATTTAGCACACTTTATGTGCAACTAGTTAGTTTCACGTTACGTATACGCAACAATTTCCTTCATGTTTGCTCTTGTTACTGGCTGGCCTGTGGCTGGCCATGGCCAAAGTTATTGTCAATAAAAAAAGAGCCTTTAAATGGCGCCTCCAATTAGTGCAAGTCTTCTTCCCTCATCGTCTGGCGTTTCCTGTTGCAACTCAAACTGTGCGTGAATCTTGTAAAAGATGCTGGAATATTCATGGGGAAAGGGGAAAGTCGAGTGCCACATGTTGCCATGGTCGTCTTAAAGGCTTAATTAATGCACTTGCGCGTTAATACATCTCGACAGCAACAGCAACAGCAACAAGTGGAGAACAGAGCTGAGCATTAAGCGAGCACTCAAGATAAATTACTTGGCTTATTGCTGCACGCCTCAGCTGGCTGAAAGATTCCCAAAGAGAACACGGATAATGGAGAGCTTAACATTTTTCCGCACTGTGGCTACGTTGCGTGTTTTAATTATGAAATCAATTGCATCAAATTCAATGAAAACTCAATTGAAATTGCCGCCCTACAGATTTCAATTCACAGCGAACAACTCAATTTTAAAGCATTATTTCTGTCGAAATGAACAAAAGCGCTTTCCAGAGAGAGAGAGAGTATATGATTTTGGTAGCAGAATTACAAAACAAATTAGAAAGCTACGGTTGAGTGTGCTCGACTGTAAGATACCCGCTAACCATTTTTAATTAAAAACCAAAATAGTTTAAAATATTCTTAAAGTATTCCAAATTAAAATTTCAACAAAATACTAAAATATACAAAAAAAAATATATCGAAGACTATTTCTGGTATGTCAATATAAATTACATTCAGAATATACCATAAAATAGAGTGTCGTATTATTTTTAAAAGATACCCAATTTATAAACCAAAAATATTAAAATATACCGAAGGCTTTTTTGGTATATCAATATACATTCAGAATATACAATAAAGTACAGTGTGGTTTTATTCCTAAAATATGCTACACTTATAAACCAAAACCTTAAACATACCTAATGCTGTATTTGGTTTTTCAATGCGGTATTTTACCTAAAATATACAAAATTAATAAATCAAAAAATACCAAAATATTTTCTGTGATATAGCAATATAATATAAAGAACAGTGTAGTATTATTTTTTAAAAATAATCCAGTATAACAAAAATACTGAAATATACTGACAGCTTTTTAAGGTGTATCAATATACTATTGTATTAAACATATACCATGAAGTACAAAATAGCTGAATAATACTATTACATTCAAAATATCCCATAAAGCACAATTTATCAGACAGTCGTTCAGACAGACAGACGAAAACAAAAATGTTGACCAGGAATATATAATAATAATGTAATAATAATAATAATAATAATAAAGTATGTACATCATTATGGGGTCGGAGTAAATCATTCTGTCTTCCTTTAATACATTTCCAGCAGTCACAAAATGATAATACCTCTCTACCCTATGGGTAACGGGTATAAAAAGAACAACAAAAGAGGGGGAGGTGAAAGTGAGAGGCAAGAACTGTCACTGACAGCCCGCTTATTGCATATTAAATTGCGTGTGTCGCAAAAATGTCAGAACAACAAAACAAAAATCAAAGCAACAAGCAGGCCAGCAAGCATGTTCAGCAATCATTTCTGTGAACTAGCCGGAAGGACAATTGCGATTGGGTGACAACTTGGTTGGTTTTCGGGGGGGATACAATGCTCAGCAGCATGTCAACAATGCGTGCAGTTTAAAGTAAATATAATCACGACAAATTTAATACAAATAAAACCAAATAAAATCAAGTTAAATAACATTGTTGTCTGCTTTTACATCGCATTTTCGTTTTGTTCTCTCGATCGATTTCGTGTGGAATTTCCATTGCATACTTTCAGAGGTGTGCGGCTCAAAGTGAAAAGCGCTGTGAAAGCGTTTTGCAGAATGCCAGCGTTTGTCTTTCTTTGACAGCTCTCCAACGGAAATGTTATTAAACTTGTGCATATTTATGAATTTAATTTGTGCATTACAGCCTCAGCATGTCACCAACACACACACACACACACACTCACACTCTCCTCTACAGTTCCAATCACAATCACGTCACGCATACTTATGCAGCTCTTTTAAATGAGCAAAAATCACTGCAGGCATTTTGTGTGTGTGTGTGTGTGTGTGAGTGTGTGAGTGCTGAGGCGTGGGCAGAGACGTGGGCGTGTTCGTTAAATATCACCTGTTTTTTTAAAGCAACATTTGTTGCTCTCATAAGAAGTCGCAACATTTTATCAAGTAACTTGCAACGCACACAGTAAAACTTTATTGGCAACTTTGCTGTTGCAGTTAAGTTTTGGTTTATACTTATGCAAGATAGTTCCTAATATACAGATAGTGAACTTTACTGTTCGATTATTTATTTCATTAGTTTATAGTTTGTTTATAATTAAAATTAATCAACTACCTTATACTCCATAAAATTTAACAATTGCGGAATTAAAGCAATTTTTATTTATTATTTTGATAGTAAGCGCCATCGATATTCGATGATAGTACATTTTGAGTAATCGATAGTGTCGATAGTGACATCGATTGTCGCCGAAAATATTGCAAGACATACAAAATTTTACGTACAATTTTTTACAACTTCCAGACATGTGATTATTATTTCTCTTTTTGAAGAAATAAACATCAGTATTCTAATAGAATTGACCCGATTCATTGTGTCCATTCAATTGGAGATAATCATGATACTACACTTTCTTTAAGCTTGAGCTAAATCAGAACACCTTTATTTATTAAATCTATTACTTAAAATATGACTTTAAATTAATAAATCACGCAATGAAATTTACAAATATTTTCTAAAATTTTTATTTCTCTAAATTAAATCTTAATATTCATTAAAAATTATACTTTCACTTTAAGTCATACTCCTACCTCTTTAATAATCAGTGTTGCCAGAGTCGCTTTTTTCCCGTCAAAACTGGCTTTTTTCAAATGCCATTTGCTTGAAAAAATTGCAAACAGCGGGCAGCGGGAATTCTGGCTTTTTTTTTACTTAAATGCTTTTTTTTTAGATTTTTTTTTTATTTGCCCAAAATTATGGAAATATATTTGCTGTAGCTGTTCTGTCGATGCTTGCCAACATTTTTAGTTACAAATCGATTGTATAGTGTTGTAAAGCAATCTCAAAGTACACTCCAATTCTTATCGTAGCGTCACTAAAGGAAGAGGACGATACGGATGACAGTTACTGCAAATGTACAATCACCGTAAAACTTTCTGATTTGCCAATGCTTTGACCAAAAAGCATAAAAGTGCTAGTTGCGGCTTTATGCAAACAAACCAAATAGATTTTGTAACTTTGACGGTCAAGACAATGGAGCAAGAAGCAGTGCTATGTCTTTTTGTGGCCGACCATACATTGTTGGCTCAATTGGATCATTTAGGAAACCTAGTCGTTAAATACTTTGAAGACGACAGCGCTATTCGTTTTTCTACTCGTTGTTTTCTACTTTAAATGAAAATATATTTTATTCTAAATCATGCATTTTCAGTTATGGCTTGCGTAGACTTCACAAATATAAACTTCCTAATAAATTCCTAAAAATGAAAGGAACTGGATGAACATATGACAATAAAAATGAGAAGAATGAGGATAGTTTTAATGAAATTCTCCAAATCTTGTAAATATTAGATAACCGATTTCGTGAGCTCACTGACTATCAGAAAAATATAGAGAATCCAATGAATTGAAAAATCAGCTTTTTGTATAGCCTTTTTTTCTAATTTTTCAGCTTTTTTGCATCGTTCTTCCCGTCAAAAACAGCTTTTTTTTCTCAACAAACTTTGGCAACACTGTTAATAATAGCGTTCAATTTATCAAATGTTAATCTAGTTTAATTCGATAAGTATATCATGAAATTAAATAAAGTTTTTTAATGAAATTTGACAACTATATTTATGATAGATATTTTTGTATAGACTGTATATATAGAGTAATCTTTGTGTCGTATCTTTCTGCCAATAGCTTCATTTGTCTTTAACACTCCACCACTTGAGGTCGCTTTAGAGCTCTATAAGCCATATATATAAATATGGTATATGGTGTGTATATGCGCACTTAAGGTTTAAACAAGCTTTGTGCTTTAAAATACGTTTATGAGACACTTGAGCGTCGCTTTTGATGGCCGCGCGTTAATCAGTGGCAAGCACAGAGATCTATTTGCCGCCTGCCACGCGATGCGATGCGATGCGATGCGACTTGGCAGCTTTGATTTCTCGCCTGATGGCGAGCTGCTAATTGGCGATGAAAAGCTAACAAACATATTTTTTTATAATGCACATTGAATTTGCAGACAGGCCACAAACTGTTGGCGTTAAGCCTGAAGTTGCGTCTGCTTGTGGTGCGCGTGGCACGATCTACAAACTTTTGAATAGTAATAGTTTAAAGAGCATTTTCACACTGCAACACGCAAAAAGCAAGGTTGCAACACGCTCTGAAACAACAACAACCAAGCGTTGAGCTATTGTAAATATCAACAAACATTTTAACTTAATTAAAATGTGAGCAAAAAAAAGTGTTTGTTGGTTTTTGTTGTCATGCTGCAGCATTTGGCATGTGGCATGCAGCATCCTCGTGTTAAACAAGTACACATAGCCTAAATCCAACCTCAAATTACACAATATTGTGGTCAGGCTATTAATTTTATAACGAACAGGCCGCAACTTCAGCTTTGAAGATATCCAAAAATGTGTCGAAATGAAAAATTGTTGTATGTTTGCTCATACCTCATGCTACATGCCATACATGTGCGTGTCTGTGTGTGTGGGCAGGAAAAATGTTATTAGTTTTGTGTGTGTGCTGTGTGAAAAGCTGAAAGCTGAAGCCAGCCTAGTGAGCAAAGCCAAAATGTGTCCTTGTCCATCTCCCTTTTGCAATTTGCTTGTCAATTTTTGCCAGCTTAAATCATTTCTCGAATATTTCGTTTCATTTTTGGGTGCCACAATTAGCAAGAACTGTAAATGGAATTTAGCATCCAAGCAGCTTGCATTGACCAATTATGTAATCGAAAACGAAGCTGCTCAGTGAACATGCCTCTTTTTTTTTGCTGTTGTTGTTTGTGTGATGGCCGCCAGGCGTAGATGCCACAATGGAAGCCTAATAATTAACCAATTACCAGTGGCAGAACTTCAAAGCCAAGGCCGCACAGCTCCAATTCATAGAAGAAGACTTTCCCCCCCCCCCTCTTTTCAAAAAGCGAGGTCAGCTTACAGGCAATCTGCTACCTGTTACCTTTGTTCTGTGTTGCCTTTTGCCATTTGCCTTCTGCAAGCCTTTTTTAGAAAGGTGCAACCAAAATGAGCTCCCGAGTTTTATGTGGCAGAACCTTCATTTGCAGCTCCACAAAATTGCTTATTCATAGCTGACTGCCGACCAAATGAGCGTCCATTAACTTAATCCACGACACACAAAAACTATTCGCACCCGCCTCCCCCAAAACTTATGGCCAAAATGAACCCTGGAATCGGAGCATTCTCTTCTGCAGCAGACAGCTTCAGGAGCATTGGCCCCATTTCAACAGTTCGGGTTACACTTGAGAATTGTAAAGTTTTGTGGCGCTCGCGCTAACTAACACAGAGAAAATCACAATCACAATCTCAATACAGAGCCAACCACCCACCCAACCAGACACGCCTACTGCAGAGCTGATTTATTCGCTTGTTTCAAAGTCGACGCGAGTTCATGGTTCGGGTGTATTAGCCTAATGAAAACGCTGCTGGAATGACCGAAAAATGGGACCAAAGATAACAACTTGCTCTGGGCATATAAACACGTACACACCCACAACTCCCCCTCTGCCTTCTGTTCACAGCGGGAAACTCACGTCTAAGTAACTATAAAGCACTTTGGGTTGCAGCCTCCATCCCTCATATACGGACAAATTTAGACAGGCGAACAGACCTGAAATTTGGGATACACGCTCACGTGGACCAGTTTGGGGAGGGGCCGAGCTCAGGCGAAGTTGTCGTCTGTTGGGTTGGGTTGCCTTGACAACGCGCCCAGGCGAACAGCAGCACTAGCAGCAACTAGCAACGAACTGAAATAAAAAACGCATATTGCGTAAAATTCGATGTCGACGTCGACGTCGCCGTCGATGTCGATGTCGAAGGTGAAAGGTGGTTGGAGTCAGGTGCGTGTGCGGACGGCACTTATGAGTGGCACTTAGTCTGCCCTAATACGCATCATTAGAACATTTAACAGGAAGCACGTGACGACTCAAAATGGTTGGCCAGCATCAGCATCGCCTACGCCTAAAGACGCCGGCGACGGCGACAATGCCTACAACAACAACAACAACAACTACAACTACTACTACGTCACAGTTTTGTCGTCGCAAAGGATTTGTCAAGTTAATTTTAAAGTCGTATTGCTGGTCTATTGAAACTTAAGACGATAAGACCTTTTACGCTCGCATGAAAAGGGATAAAGTTGGTTGGATCCCAGGCAAGTGATTATTAAGATTAATATTCCTTCTTAGTTAATTACCAAATGTTGGCTTAAAGTAAATAATTCTATTTCATAAACTTAATTGTATTTTGTTCTTCATTAAATCTGTTCATTTACGAACACAATTCTAGTTACATATGAGCATAAGCAACATTTTCAAAAAGGCGCCCATCATTGACAGCGTTGCCAGACTACGGAAACAACGAAAAGCAACTTTGCCATTCACAG
The DNA here is from genome assembly GCA_019972355.1 of Drosophila kohkoa. Lineage (NCBI taxonomy): Eukaryota > Metazoa > Arthropoda > Insecta > Diptera > Drosophilidae > Drosophila > Drosophila kohkoa. The sequence goes on from BJEL01000056.1 coordinate 1,270,370, forward strand.
CAAAGCGCTAAGCTTATCGATAAGTGCTCGATATTAGTAACACACAGTTGGCACATTAAATCGAAATTCAAATTTAAATTATAAACATACACAATGCTTTTAAATTAAATTGTTCTAACGTTGTATTTCGAATTATGGCAGGACTAAGATGCGATACTAACTGGACAGTATCTTAATCTAGCCATAATTCAAAATTCGTCTAATTAACCATTTACATATCATGTTATGAAACAAAACATATAAAAAAGCTACAGTCGACTTTGCTCGGCTATGATATACCCGCTATTCATTTTGAATACAAGCAGAATATTGCGCTATTAATTTTAAAATATACCAAAAAAAATAATGGAAATATATATTGATTCAGTACTACATTCAAAATATACCATTTAGTGAAAAAATACCGTGTATCTCTTTTATATATCATTTACATGTTTTAAAAATCGCCTTTCTCTAAATTCGGGACAAGGTCCCAGAAGTGGGAAGTATACAAGGGATTCAAATTTTGCAACTCATATGTACATATGTTCGTACTATACGTATGTTCGGATATATTATTTTAAAACATTTTTTTAAGATTATGTTTTGGCATTTAAATGTTTTTTTGTGCAAAGAATGTAGATAAAAACTACAACAACTTACAATTTGATATAAACCAGACATGCACACGACTTTATTTGAATTGGTGTGGTCCTTGGTTTTTGTGATTATTATTTGATAAGAGAGAAATCGGAAAATGTGTTGTTCTAGGCACTGGCGAAACAACATTCTAGAACAATTTACACTTTAAATTTCTTCGCCGTTACATCACAAAATCCAAACATTTCAGAATATTGTTTTATAGTTGGCCTTCGCAATGGTCTTCTAGCTTGCAAGACATCCCTTCAATTACCCATTGAAGTTGTCCAGTTCTTAGGCGATATCTTTAAACTGTCATTCCTAATCGATAGAAGTATATGGGCATAGAATTAGGGTGTCGAGACTTGAGACGATAATGTTTTCACGCCTTGAAAAACGTATATTTTCACAAACGCTTTCGGTATTTGCAGCCAGAATAACAAAAAAAGAATAATAATGAATCGCTTCGATAGTCCTCACAATACGCTAAAGTTATTGATAAGCAATCGATAGAAACACAAAATCGAAATTCAAATTTCAATTGTAACAGCTAAAATATTGACTCAAAAAACAACAAATACTGGTTTCTTTAATTCGTTTAATTACACAGTTTGTCAAGTTGTTACAATATATTAAGAATTAATTATATCATACAAGGATTATCGGAAATTGTCAAGGAATTGTTTTTGGAATTACTATTAGATGAACATTTAAAACATTGCAAATTGTTATTTTCGTTATTATACACGATTAGAAAACTAGCTGTCTCACAATAACGGTCAGCAGGGTAGTGACTAACAATGGGGCAATAGTCTCTGCAGCATTAGCATTAATCTTTACATTTGTTACAATATGCTTTCTCCCATAATTCTCTGCCGCCTCAGAAACATTATGGGCCACTCCAATAATTTTGTTATCTTTCAAATTATGTTCTTCTTTCGTCTGTTTTGGTTTTTCTGTACTACAATAGAGTTCATCACAATTGGTCTTCAAAGTGTTCTTTAAGTATTTCAAAATATCCCACCAGTTGCAGAATTTAGAATTACAAATATTGAACTCGACAAATTTATCATTGTAGAAGAGCCCAATCTTCTCCTTCTTCCTTTCCGCCTCGGCAGGACAATTGTATTTGACGGCCACAAAATTTTCCGCAAATGAAGGAACATTTTTAGATCTCATATCAGATTTTAATTCGGTACTTGACGCCCATTCGTCTAACAAATCTAAAATCGGCAAATCGGTGAAATAAGCGATCACATGTGGAGACTCTGTACTATTGAGAATCGACATTATCTCCTTCATTAGACGGCAATTCAAATGTGCAACCTTATCGAAGGTATAGCCCAATCTAAAATTCTCTGCCCACGCAATCTGCCGATAATCCTTATCTTGAAGAGCGGAACACCAGTTACAGGCCTTCGGGTTCAAAACTCTCTGCAAGATGCATATCTTGAATATCATAGCAATGTCTTCTTTTGTCAGCTTAGGGTACCTACAATGTAAAAAAAAAAACTTAGAAAACTTGAAAAGTAACTTTCCAGAGAAAATATACCATAGAGTGCAAAATATATCAGATTGTCAGCTAAACCAACTACGACCCCTAGTAAGTAGGCGTTTTTGCCCATACAAAAGAATTTCTTTAATAACTTCGACAATTTGTATCTGATCGTAATCACATTTTCAGAAATTATAAATGCTATAGTTATTATAGCTCCATCTCCTATAGTCTCTGAGATTCAGTGCTGTATACGGACAGACAGACGGACTCGTCACGGCTGTTGACGCTGATCAAAAATACATGGAATCGGGAATGACTCCTTCTGCCTGTTACATACATTTCCTGTCGACACAAAGTAATTATAACCTATGGGTAGCGGGTATAATTATTGTAATTTCAGGAAAAAAAAATCTTAAACCACCGCAGCTATAGTTTTAAAGTGTACTGTTCAGCTAGTCAGTGCCACAAGTGCATATGTATGAATATCTAAATGGTAAATAAAATCCAACAACAACTTACTCCAAGCGTTCAGCAATATATTTCCAAGTCTGATTATAGTCTTCGGGAAATTCCTTTTGAAGCTGTGTGTATTTATTCTTGAATTGCTCGCACGGATGCAGCAATTTAGTCAAATATTCCATATCTTCGGACGCAGGACCTGTGCTTTTATTAAATAATTCCTCAGTAAAAGTTCTTAAACTCGCTTCAGTGTGCTTGTAGTTAGTATGAGTGAACTTCAAGATAAGAGAGAGTCAAACTCTGTGTTAGCTAGGGAACAACATTATGGATTATTCACCTTGTAGTAAGTATTGTTGTAGTTTTTGGTCAACAACTGGGGAAAATTGCTCTGATAGAGCTTAGCAAAATTTCGATTTACTTCATAAGTCTGGTTGGCCGCATACTTATCGATATCGCCGGAGTCCCATCTCAGATCCTCCTCACACGAGTTGGTATTCGTAAACAATTTGCGTAGCTAACAAAAACCGTAAGTGGTATTGGCATTATCTGAAAATTTGTTAACGCTTACCTCGTCGAAGTGTTTGGATTTATTAATAAAATCTTTGGGTGTGCTTTGAAATATCAACATCTTTGTAGCGCTACAGCCGGGTTGAGCGTACAGCCTCTGCGGAAGTTCAGAATGGTAATCCTCCTCGCTACGCACCTGTCCCCATTCTAGCAACGCCAGCAGCGTCGTCAACAGCAAGAATCGCATGGCTGCATGAGAGAAGAGTGGGAAAAGCAAGAATTAAAGATTGTGTCAAAAAGTTCACCGATAAGTTTTAGAGTTGCTTTAGTCACTCGTGGTACTGAGTGTTCAACTGATAACGAAGACTTTTCAAAGGCCTTCATAATTGAAGGTACATAGAAAGATGTAGATCCGAATTTTGGATATTTGAAACAATTACAAATCCTCAATGTTCTGGTTAAAGTCTAAGGAGGGCGAAGTTAAAACGGAATACCACAAAAAAAAAACGCTTGAAATAAAATTAAATAAATAAAATGAGTATTCAGAAACTTCAATAATTCCCAGCATCTCAATAAATCTCGTAAATCCCAAAAAATTTCTGGTAACCTAATTTGAATAAAAATTACTAATAAAATAGAGTAAGTTATTATTAATTAAAATCCTGAAATGGTCCTTTAAAACAGACCTTCGCAATATTTAAAATGCACTTACTTCACGCGAATTTATCCAAGAAATGGACTTAGACGATAAATAAGCAAAACAGAAAAATTTTAGCTAAACTGCACGCGATCGTGTCAGAAAACAAACTGGCTCGAAAAACGTGAAACACGAGCATTTATAGCTGACGCTACGTTTTATCGATTTAATCAGTTGAGCTTCACTTTAAATAACTCACTTCATAAAATATATTTTTTTTATAATCAAAAAAATTCAAGTCTCGCCATTTATTCCCGAAGGCATCGCCGACCATATAGGTAATATATATTCTTCTGAAACTCAAGAAATTGGTTTATTTTATTTGCTTTGGTTGACAATCTAAGATATTTTCTACCATCTGGTATGTTTTGAATGTAATATATAGAAATATTCTAAAAATAATTGTTTGGTTGGCTTTATTTATTTGGTTTATTTTAACAATAATACCGCACATTTTGGCTTCTGCTAAAAATGGGTAGCGGGTATCTTACAATCGTGCGCACTTGACGAGTTTTAACTTGTTAAACTATAATTGTGAACTCCGTCATGTTCATGTATGTAACGTGCAACGATATACACCACAGGGGTAAACGGACGATCTGTGGGTGCGGGGCACGCTATAGTATCCGGCTCTAGCTCGTCGGCTTGAGGGGTGGTGGTCTTGCTTCCACAAATCTATCCTATTTTCGCTGCGCACTATCATTAACTAGATTAGAATTGAGCGTGCTGCGACATAAAGAAAACCTAGAACACTAACCGGAAGAGAAATAAAAACAAAAACTAAAGTTTCCATGTTTCTACAGAGAAAGTGAGAAAGAGAGAGAGAGAGAGAGAGAGAGCGAAATTTAGGTTACCATCTTGTCACCGGTGTTACGTGACAAGGATCCCCCACCTATCATATGATCACAAGCCTCAGAACCTGGCTCTAGTGATCCCTTTTGGGCTCTACGACGGTGGAGCCTACGGCCAGGTTTGGCTAATCAAAAGAGAAATTATTCCATGCTTAAATTGTTTTAATTAAAAGAGTAAATATAAAAGAAATAATACATTATAAAATACGAGTTGAAAGTAACGTTTAAAAATGATATAATATAACAAAATATAATATTCTAAATCTAATTATTTATCAAATTGTATAAGAGAATTTTTAAATTTTTGTGCAGCATTTGTTTTGCCTAATTGTTTTAATATTCGTTTTTACAATAATAATCGTAAAATTTGTTTATTTTAAATTTTGTTTTGTTTTCAACGGCTGTGATTCATTTTACTTTATTTTTTTTATTAAGAATTAATCTTTGAGCAACTTTGATCAATTTTTCATTTTTTTGTTTTTTTTTTTTTAATTTTTATGTGTTTTACAAAATAAAAATAATTTTGGCACATTAAACACATCCGCATATCTTAAATTAAATGCTATTAATTTTTCGAACAACAAATTATAAATTAATTTAAACAAATTTTTCTTCTAATTCATGTTAATTTCTACACATGACTTTTGAATTTCTTTCTAATTCCCGATTTGCTTTTGAACAAATATAAATTTCTTTTCTTTTTTACAATTTTATATTCGCAAACTATTTTTGTTATTTGGTTTGCAGCACTCTTGTCTGAATATTTCTTTACAATTTTATTTTTTCCTCATCGCACTTTTACAAATTGTTTTAATTTATTATAATTGCGATTGTATGTATAACTTGATTTCATAGGTTTTAACGCTTCGCTTTAAATTGATTTAATTAATCTACAATTTGATTTTTGTTGCAATTGTTTTAATTTGTTTGCAGACACAAGCGCACGTTTACATTTTTTTACCCGCTACCCATAGGGTAGAAGGGTATTATAATTTTGTGCCGACAAGAAATGTATGTAACAGGTAGAAGGAGGCATCTCCGACGCTATAAAGTATATATATTCTTGATCAGCGTCAAGAGCCGAGACGATCTAGCCATGTCCGTCTGTCCGTATGAAGACCTAGATCTCAGAGACTATAAGAGATATAACTATAATTTTTTTGCACGCAGGTCAAGTTTGTTTTGTTTTTGCCCCGCCCACTTCCGCTCCCGCAAATCAAAAAAAACGAATAACAAGCGTAATTTTAAAGCCAGAGTTGCGAATGTTATGAATCAAAACATATAAGAAACCTACAGTCGACTTTGCTCAGTTACGATATACCCGCTATCTATTTTGAATACAAGCAAAATATTGCGTTATTAATTTTAAAATATACCGAAAAAATATTGAAAATATATGTTGATTCAGTTCTACATTCAAAATATACCATATAGTGAAAAAATACCGTGTATCTCTTTTATATATCATTTACATGTTTTAAAAATCGCCTTTCTATAAATTCGGGACAGAAGTGGGAAGTATACAAGGGATTCAAATTTTGCAACACATATGTACATATGTTCGTACTATATGTATGTTCGGATATATTATTTTAAAACATTTTTTTCAAGATTATGTTTTGGCATTTAAATGTTTTTTTGTGCAAAGAATGTAGATTAAAAGTACAACAAATTACAATTTGATATAAACCAGACATGCACACGACTTTATTTGAATTGGTGTGGTCCTTGGTTTTTGTGATTATTATTTGATAAGAGAGAAATCGGCAAATGTGTTGTTCTAGGCACTGGCAAAACAACATTCTAGAACAATTTACACTTTAAATTTCTTCGCCGTTACATCACGAAATCCAAACATTTCAGAATATTGTTTTATAGTTGGCCTTCGCAATGGTCTTCTAGCTTGCAAGACATCCCTTCAATTACCCATTGAAGTTGTCGGTTTTCAGTCTGTCCGTCTGTCCGTATGAACACCTTGATCTCAGAGACTATAAGAGAGCAATAATCTTTTTTGGCAGCATTTGTTATGTTTGCACGCAGATCAAGTTTGTTTCAAATTTTTGCCACCCCCACTTCCGCCCCCGCAAATCAAAAAATCGAATAACAAGCGTAATTTTAAAGCTGGAGTTGGTATTTTGGTATATATAATAATAACTACAGTAAAAATAAAAATTGTCGCAGTTATTAAAGAAATACTTTTTTATGGGCAAAAACGCCTACTTAGGGGTCATAGTTGCTTTGGCCGACAATCTGGTATATTGTGCCGTCTATGGTATATTTTGAATGTGGTAGTGTATCGATATACCAAATATACCATTTGGTAAATTTATAGTATGTTTGCAGTATATTTGGTATATTTTGGGAATATAACCGCAAAATATATTGCTTTTATTCAAAATGGGTAGCGAGTATCTCACAGTCGAGTACACTCGACTGTAGCTTTCTTACTTGTTTTAAATTATTTGTGACCAACAGAACTGCAATTTCGTTTTCATTTTTTATTTAAATATTAACTTGGTTTTTAAATTTTGAATTTTTCTTTTAGTGCGAAAGCGCTACACTTTTTTTTCGATTATTTTTCAAGGACTTGTAAATTAGATTTTGTTTGTTTTGTTTTTAAATAAATAGAATGATTCAATTAAAATCACTTTGTTTTCACATCACTTTTAATCGAATGAAGATTGGAGAAGTTTAGAGATTTCACTAAAAGGTTGACACGATGGTGCGGATTAGAGTTGTCGCCTAAAGGCGCTCCGTTGGCCAGGCGGTAGCCTGTAGAGGCGCTCCGCCGGCCACAAGGTGACCTGAAGGGGTGCTCCGCTTGCCGAAAGGGCCTGCAGCGGTGCTCCGCTGGACAAGCGAAGCCTGCTGGGCGCTCCGCTGGGCAAACGGAGGCTGCAGGAGCGCTCCTCTGGACAAGCTGCGGCTTGAAGAAAACGGGCTGTCTGCTTCGAAAAAAGGAGCAAGACCTTAAAGATTACGAAATCAATCCTGCGAACAAAATTATGATTAAAACGGAGTCCTCTCACGACATAATAAAACTTTTTCCTTACCAATTAACAGAAATGGCAAAGGAAAAATATCCACTAGAACTTGATCCCTTTCGATTTAAAATTTTCTACAATTATGCGTCTCTGTACGCAGCCGGTCACCAGAAAAATGATAAAACCGGAGTTGGCCGCGCTCAAGCTGCTGCAGCTGGCGCAAACGTCAAAACTGAGCTATCCAATGCAGCCGATGCACAACTTCAAGCTCAGCTTATCAGCAGCTTTACAACACTACTTTAAGCTCAGCTTATCAGCTGCTTTACAGCGCTACTTTAAGCTCAGCTTAACATCAGCTTAAGCTAATTCGATAGACTAAAAGTGCATACTTTTAGTCACTGAATATATTTATATATATAATATATTTATTTATTTAGGCCCTAAGTAAAGCAAAACATAACAGTAAACCTACCATACTTTTAGGAGCTACCTGCAACAACATCAACCTTGGCTTAAACCTAGCAAACTTTTAGACCGAATTCAATGCCTGTTGCTGTAGGCGCCGTTACATGTACGTATTTGTTGCGTAGTATGTCAGTATGTACGAATAATATACTTTATTTAAAAAAAAACAAGAGCATATGAATCAAGTAAGAAATTTACAGTCGAGTGTGCTCGATTGTGAGATACCCGCGACCCATTTTGAATAAAAGCAAAATATTGCGGTATTTTTTCAAAATACGCCAATAATACAAATATACTAAAAATATGCCAAACGGTATATTTATTATATCGATATAGTACCACATTCAAAATATACCATAGACGGCACAATGTGCCAGATTGTCGGCCAAAGCACTTAAGACCCCTAGTAAGTAGGCGTTTTTGCCCAGACAAAAGTATTTCTTAAATAACTTGCACCATTTTTAACTGATCGCAATCAAATTTTCAAAAATCATAAATACTATAGTTATTATTATACACACCGAAATTCGCTGAAGCTTGAAAATTACTCTTGTTATTCGAATTTATTGATTTGCGGGGGCGGAGGAAACAAACTTGATCTGCGTGCAAACATAACAAATGCTGTCGAAAAAAGATTTTAGCACTATCTCATATAGTCTCTGAGATCTAGGTGTTCATACGGACAGACAAACAGACAAACAGACGGACAGACGGACATGGCTAGATCGTCTCGGCTATTGATGCTGATAAAGAAAATATAAACTTAATAGAGCCTATGGGTAGCGGGTATAAAAATCCACAAAAAAAAATACTCCAAAAAATTCCTACGCACACAAATTACTGGGAAATAAATTCTTATTTTAATTTTGCTTTGAGTGATCAAGAGCATGAGGGTTCAACAGAATAGAATACTAAAAGCTCTCACAAAAGTTATTCATACATGATCTAGAAATAATAAAAAATAATTTCGCAACACATACTATTTGTGCATATACAAAAACCATTTTAATTTTTTTTTTTTTTTAAGAATGCAGATAAAAAGTAAAACAACGTATAATTTAATATAAACCATACACACGACCTTATTTGTATCGGTGTGGTCCTAGTTTTTTGTGATTATTCTTTAATAAGAGAGGAAAAGAAACTGAAAGAAACAACATTCTAGAACAATTTACACTTTAAATTTCTTCACCGTTACAACCCAAAATCCAAACATTTCAGAATATTGTTTTATAGTTGGCCTTCGCAATGGTCTTCTAGCTTGCAAGACATCCCTTCAATTACCCATTGAAGTTGTCCAGTTCTTAGGCGATATCTTTAAACTGTCATTCCTGATCGATAAAAGTATATGGGCATAGGACTAGGGTGTCGAGACTTAAGACGATAATGTTTTCACGCCTTGAAAAACGTATATTTTCACAAACGCTTTCGGTATTTGCAGCCAGAATAACAAAAAAAAGAATAATAATGAATCGCTTCGATAGTCCCCACAATACGCTAAAGTTATCGATACGCAATCGATAGAAACACACAATCGAAATTCAAATTTCAATTGTAACACCTAAAATATTGACTCAAAAACTGGTTTCTTTAATTCGTTTAATTACATAGTTTGTTAAGTTGTTACAATATATTAAGAATTAATTATATCATACAAGGATTATCGGTATGTTGAATTTATTGTTTGAGTGTCGAGGAATTGTTTTTGAATTTACTATTAGTAAACATTTAAAACATTGCAAATTGTTATTTTCGTTACTATACACGATTAGAAAACTAGCTGTCTCACAATAACGGTCAGCAGGGTAGTGACTAACAATGGGGCAATAGTCTCTGCAGCATTAGCATTAATCTTTACATTTGTTACAATATGCTTTCTTCCATAATTCTCTGCCGCCTCAGAAACATTATAGGCCACTCCAATAATTTTGTTCTCTTTCAAATTATGTTCTTCTTTCGTCTGTTTTGGTTTTTCCGTATTACAATAGAGTTCATCACAATTGGTCTTCAAAGTGTTCTTTAAGTATTCCAAAATATCCCACCAGTTGCAGAATTCAGATTTACAAATATTGAACTCGACCAATTGCTCATTGAAGAAGAGCCCAATCTTCTCCTTCTCCCCTTCCACCTCGGCAAGACAATTGTACTTGACGACCAAAAAATGTTTAGCATATGAATAGCTAAAATTTTTAGATTTTATATCAAATTTTAATTGGGATTTTGCCACCCAAACGTAAAACAAATATAAAATCGGCAAATCGGTGAAATAAGCGACCACATGTGGAGACTCTGTACTATTGAGAATCGACATTATCTCCTTCATTAGACGGCAATTCAAGTGTTCAACCTTAGCTAATCCATAGCCCAATCTCAAATTCTCTGCGCTCGCAATCAACAAATAATCCTTATCTTGAAGAGCGGAACACCAGTTACAGGCCTTCGGGTTCAAAACTCTCTGCAAGAAGCATATCTTCAATATCATAGCAATGTCATCTTTTGTCAGCTTAGGGTACCTACAAAGTAAAAAAAAAACTTAGGAAACTTGAAAAGTAACTTTCGAGAGAAAATATACCATAGAGTGCAAAAGATATCAGGCGTAGGTAGGCGTTTTTGCCCATACAAAAGAATTTTTTTAATAACTTCGACAATTTGTATCTGATCGTAATCACATTTTCAGAAATCATAAATGCTATAGTTATTATAGCTCCATCTCCTATAGTCTCTGAGACTCAGTGCTGTATACGGACAGACAGACGGACATGGCTAACTCGTCACGGCGGTTGACGCTGATCAAAAATACATGGAATCGGGAATGACTCCTTCTGCCTGTTACATACATTTCCTGTCGACACAAAGTAATTATAACCAATGGGTAGCGGGTATAATTATTGTAATTTCAGGAAAAAAAAAATCTTAAACCACCGCAGCTATAGTTTTAAAGTGTACTGTTCAGTTAGTCAGTGCCACAAGTGCATATGTATGAATATCTAAATGGTAAATAAAATCCAACAACAACTCACTCCAAGTGTTCAGCAATATCTTTCCTAGTCCGATCATAGAGTTTGACAAAAACCTTTTGACCCTGTGTGTAGTTATTTTTGAATTGCTCGCACGGATGCAGCAATTCAGTCAAATAATCCATATCTTCAGACACAGCTGTGCTTTTATCAAATAATCCCTCAGTAAAAGCTCTTAAACTCTCTTCAGTGTGCTTGTAGTTAGTGTGAGCGAACTTCAAGATAAGAGAGAGTCAAACTCTGTGTTAGCTAGGGAACAACATTGGGGACTCCATTATGCATTATTCACCTTGTAGTAAGTATTGTTGTAGTTTTTGGTCAACAACTGGGGAAAATTGCTCTGATAGAGCTTAGCAAAATTTCGAATATCTTCGTAAGTCTTGGTGGCCGCATACTTATCGATATCGTCGGAGTTCCATCTCAGATCCTCTTCACACGATGTGGTATTCGTAAACAATTTGCGTAGCTAACAAAAACCGTAAGTGGTATTGGCATCATCTGAAAATTTGTTAACGCTTACCTCGTCGAAGTGTTTGGATTTATTGATAAAATCTTTGGGTGTGCTTTGAAATATCAACATCTTTGTAGCGTTACAGCCGGGTTCAGCGTACAGCGTCTGCGGAAGTTCAGAATGGTAATCCTCCTCGCTACGCACCTGTCCCCATTCTAGCAACGCCAGCAGCGTCGTCAACAGCAAGAATCGCATGGCTGTAAGAGAGAAGAGTGGGTAAAGGCGATATATTCCCAAGCATTTTAGAGTTGCTTTAGCCACTAGTAGTACTGAGTGTTCAACTGATAACGAAGACTTTTCAAAGGCCTTCATAATTGAAGGTACATAGAAAGATGTAGATCCGAATTTTGGATATTTGAAACAATTACAAATCCTCAATTTTCTGGTTAAAGTGTAAGGAGGGCGAAGTTAAAACCGAATACCACAAAAAAAACGCTTGAAATTATATTAAATAAATAAAAAATAAAAAATTATAAAAATAAAAAAAATAAAATAAATAAAATATTTAGAAACTTCAATTACTCCCAGCATCTCAATAAATCTCGTAAATAAATTATCAATTAAAATCCTGGAATGGTCCTTGCAAAGAGACCTTTACAATATTTAAAATCCACTTACTTGACGCGAATTTATCCAAGAGATGGACTTAGACGATAAATAAGCAAAACAGAAAAATTATAGCTTAACTGCACGCGATCGTGTCACAAAAGAAACTGGATCGAAAAATGTGAAACGCATGCATTTATAGCTGACGCTATACGAGTATGTACATACATTCATTAAATATTTATTTTTTATAATCAAAAAAATTCAAATCTGGCTATTTATTCCCGAAGGCGTCGCCGACCATAACATATAAGGTATATATTAGGCGGGTCAATTTTTTTTCGCAAAAATCGTCCCCTATAATCGGAATCTACGAAGAATTCTAAGAAAATTTCACAATGAAACCATGTGTATAAAATGAATTCCTAGCTCGCGCCGTAAAGCTTAAAGATTTCACTATGAGGTACATAAGGTATTTTGAGGTATTTAAGGCATTTTAATGTATATGGGCAAATCCCAGACACAGTCCACCAGCGACCAATTTTTAAATTTCACATTTTGTAATATTTTTTTATATGGAACATTAAAGTAGATATCGAATTTTAAGAATTTAAAGCAAAAAAAGAAATTTCGATCATTATAAATGCACAAATTTTTATCAAACCCAATTTTCATTATAATTTTCATAATTTTACTTGAATTCGTGCTCTGCGCACACCTTCAAATCCCTATTGTATTCTTCACAATTTTTTGCCTCTGCTTGGGCTCACATACAAATCAAAAGTAAATCACGCTGAAATAATTGTCAAGCACATTTATGAATATAATAAATAATGTTTAGTTTAAATAAAAAGATTTTTGTCTTATGTTATGTTAATGCCAGCGGAAAAAGTGTAGCGTGCGACACAATAGGTTTACGGCTTTGCTAAAAATCTATAAACATTATTAAGACCAAACGATCGGTTTTTGTCTTCTAATATACTTAACTTTCTTTAGGATATTAACTTTCATAGGGTTTATTTTGCAGAATTAAAATCTTTAAAAATGAAAAATTAAATCATTAAAAAACCCCCCAAAAAAATTGATTTTCATTAGCTAAAATCGTGCGAATGTAGCGTGCGACACATGGGATTTGCCCATATACAAAAAAAACATACGCATTTTCCAATTACGTTGGAGTCCACTCTGATTCATCTGTTTACAACAAATTTTATAACTTTTTTTTAATTTATTTAACTTATAATTTTTTTTAATTCGACAAAATGAGCCAAACTAGCCATGTACTGAGCCTCATAAGAATGTAGGAGCAATTCGTCTGTAACTTTTTAACGAAGTAAGGTATCGGTCTGAAAATTGAAATATATATTCAAAGGCATTTTAAGCAACTAAATGAAAGTAGGCCTGGTATGATAAAAGGCGGAATTTAATTTTATGTTTTATTATAAAGTTTATTTGCTCTCCAACAAGTAGGTAATTTTTGCACTTTCTTTGACTGGATTTGAGGAACTTTGGAACGACTTTCTAAAGTCAATGACATAACAGCATCTCGATTCTGTGGCATAACTCGTCGTGAGACATGTGTTAACAACTGCACACATCGTTCGGTGCCCTGAATGTGCGATGGAATTGCTGGATCTGGCAGTGGTATTTCAGCAGAATTTATGTATTCCAACAAGTGATCGTGTGGGATGTTTGCAGTAAATGGAGGTTCAAATAAAATGTCGTCATTATCCAAGTCAACTAAATGTATATAATCGGTGCAATCGAAATTAATGCGATTCTTTTTATAAGATCTAAGTTTAGTTGGGTCATATAATTTCTCGCGATAATACATAATTTTATTAATTGCACTTTCGCGAACTGTTTTTCTTTCATCGAAAAGCATTGTTAACAAAATATTTTCTGTATGGGCGAAGAATGCATTGGTTTGAATTGCTTTTTTTACAATTTCTCTTAGATTTTGTGGTAAAAATTGCGTTGATTGAATAAAATTAAATAAAAGTTTACTGCCATATACCACCTAATTAAAAAATTTGACATTAAAATACATCATTTTTAAATTTGTCAAAGGTAAACTAATTGCGACATAAAGACGTAAAACTCTACTGGCTTTTGTTAACCAACGAGAATGAACCATTTTTCCGGGTTTCATGAGACTCCTTTTGTACTCTCGGATGGTATTTTCCATTAACTTCATTCCGTGTCAGAGCGTCATTTTTCCTGCCATCAAAAGAAAAAGCTAGTAAAGCTGAATCATTTTGCTGCATACGTCGAACGGTCTCCCTGCATTTCTTTTTTTCTCGTCCAACTTTGGATTTATCCATAATAATTGTCTCCCCATTTTCATCAGTAAATCCAATGTCTTTAAATAAGGCTGTAGCCAGACAGGAGGCAACTCTGTCGGAAATGCCGAATCTATCACACATCATTGCGAAATTAAATACATCGTATCTCTTAGCGTAAGGTCCCCGTTTGTTCAAACTCAGATCTTTTGCTGCTGGCATTGCAAACTCAAATTCACTTTCGATGTTCATATGCCCAGATTCGGGTCTATAAGAAGGATCAGAGCTTTCTGGCAATTGGCTTGACTGTTAATCGACTATATTTAGTACGACTTCGGAAATGGTATTCCTTCTGCTGGTATGTTGGGCAATCATGAACATTTTCAAGTGGTCAGGAATTAATCCACAGGAGCATGACATTGTTTTCTTACAACTGCATTTAGCGACATAAAACAAATCATTTAAGCTTTTCTCAAATTCAGTAATTGAATTAGTTCTAGTAATGTTTTTAACTTCTTGCTGATATTTTTTTTTTTATAAATTTATTATGCTTTCTAATGATGCTTTTTATATTTATTAATTTAATATTCGTATTTCTCCAAATTTCAATTATTTTGTTTGCAATCATCGGAGGAAGACTTGAATAAGAGTGTTGTTTTTTTGTTTGCTATTTATTGCGATCACTCACGTAAAAATAATATTTAAGTACATCCCGAAAAGTTGGCAAATTTAGCTCGGACAATTCACTAGGTACACCAATAATATTTGCGATCTGCTTTGAATTGAAACTTGATGCAGACATCATAATAATACTGTCAATTTCCGAATTGTCAATAGACATCGCTGATGATTCCATAATTTTATATTATTAGCACACGTTTCTTTGTTAAATACTAAGTAAACCAAATTTATTACACGAATTTAGAACTGATAACAATCTTGAACTTTATTTACTGCTAGTTATTGGCGTAGATAGCTATTTTCGAAAGATGGATACTTACCAATAGGGACTGATGCTCTTGACTGCCCCCACACCTACGCCACTGCCGTTGGTTGACAAGTTTTACCGCAAAATTAATTATCATTTAAATAAACTGTTATAAGAGGAATGCAAAAAAGCTTCACAAAAGCTTTAATATTATTATATTATTATATTTCTTTCTTTAGAAAGTTTCTTAATGTAATAATATATTTATTTGCAAGCAAATAAACTTTATAATAAAAAATAAAATTAAATTCCGCCTTTTATCAAGCCACGCCTACTTTCATTTAGTTGCTTAAAATGCCTTTGCTGTTTTTCTCAAGAAACGTTGGCAACACTGCTCCAATTGCTCATTAAAGTTTTCCAGTTCATTCCTATAGAATAGAACTAGGTTATCAAAAACGTTTTTACGGATTGCAAAATGTATATTTTCACAAACGCTTTCGGTATTTGCAGCCAGAATAACAAAAAAAGAATAATAATGAATCGCTTCGATAGTCCCTACAATACGCTAATGTTATCGATAAGCAATCGATAGAATCATACAATCGAAATTCAAATTTCAATTCTAACAGCTAAAATATTGACTCAAAAAACAACATAAAATGTTTTTTTTAAATTCGTTTAATTACACAATTTGTTAAGTTGTTACAATATATTAAGTATTAATTATATCATTTTAAGATTGAATTTGTTTTTTGAGTGTTGAGGAATTGTTTTTAAAAATTACTAAAGATGAACATTTAAAACATTGTAAATTGTTATTTTCTTTACCATACAAGATTAAGAAATTAGCTGTCTCACCATAACAGTCAACAGGGTAGTGACCAACAACGGGGCAATAGTCTCTCCAGCATTAGTCTTATTCTTTGTCGTATTGTCTTCAACAAGAGTCTCTGCCGCTCCACAAACATTATGGACCACTCCATAAATTTTGTTATCTTTCGAATTAGGTTCTTCTTTCGTCAGTTTTGGTTTTTCCTTCGTACAATAGAATTCCTTACAATTGGCATTCGAAAATTCTTGGTAGCGTTTCAAAACATCCGACCAGTTACACAGACCCTTTTCGCATCCTTCGAACTCTACAGCTTTCTCATTCAAGAAGAACACAGCCTTCTCAGTCACGTTATCCGCCGCTTCAGTACAATTGTATTTCACGGCCACAAAATTGGCCCCAAATGGAACGAGTTTACTTAATTTCCATCTACGATTTGCCATATTTTCGAAGTTATCCGCACGCAGTGTGTCATTATCCTTGGCAATCCCCAGCGACACAAGAAGCATCTGCAGACCCGGGGAATGCGCAAAGTAAGCAACCACATTTGGTGACACAGTGCTGTTGAGAACCGTCAGTAAGTCCTGCACGACAAGGCAATTTAATTTTTCACTCGCATTTAAACCATAGCCCGAGCCGTAGTAATTCTTGAGCTCCTCGGCATAATTCAACAGGGTCACGTCCTCAGGCTTGAAGACGGCACACCAGACACTGTTTTCTTTCGGTTTCCAAGCCAGCTCAAATCGGCACATTTTGTACATAAGAAGAATATCAGGTATGGATAGCTTAGAGAAGCTGAAAGAAGAAAGACTAGAGTTTTATATATGTAAATATGCAGGTTGTAAAACAAGAACTAACCGCAAGCGCTTGGCAATATTTGCAATCATATCTTTATAGATTCGCCTTGTGATAAACTTCTTGAACTCGGAACCATCATCTTTGTAGTTTTTGTCGGAATAGTCTTCGCAATCATCGTATGCACGAAGCAGTCTATTCGAACTTTTTGACGAAACTTCAATGCTATTATCAAATAAACCATCAGCAAAAGCCTTGAAACTCTCGTGCGTGCGCTGAGTATCAGTATGACCGAACTAGAAAGTCAAAGATTAGCTAGGGAACAATATTGAGCATTAGCTTTTGATTGCTCACCCGGTAATAAGTACTGTTGTATGTTCTGGGCAACAACTCTGGATAATAGGACTGATAGCGTTTAGCAGAGCTGCGCAAATCTTCGTAGCCCTGCTCGGTAAGATGCTCATCGAGATCGACGGTAATGCTTGAGTTCCATCTCCATTTCTGAAGGTTATCAAAATCCTCATCACACAAGGTATTCGTGTCAGGGCTAGTCTGCATTGCTTCATAGTTTTTCTTAATCAAATCACGTAGCTGCCAAAAATAGTAAATCATCAAAGTGTTCTAAACATAATCTGTAAATCTGTTAGCGCTTACCTCGCCGAGGCGTTTGGACTTCTCGATATCGTCTTTTTCCATCAAGCGTGTGCCATGTCTGTGGTATATCCACATCTTCGTGGCCTTGCACCCGGCAACATTAAATTTCTCGGCATCGTGGCCCCTGACAGGATTATAGACGCTCTTTGAGCTAAATTCGAGTGTCTGCGAACGTTCGGGGTCCGTTTTAAAGCAGTAATCCTCACCACGCACCTGTCCCCATTCCAGCAACGCCAGCAGTGAAGTCAGCAGCAAAAGACGCATGACTGCAAGAAAGACTTTTGACAATCAGAGCTAGGAAGAGCAAAGGAATTATCTTTGATTAGAATTACGCTGGAGTTTACCCATAAATTTAACCAAATTTCACAAGCGAAATTTATAGAGATATTCTCACATTGTCTAAATTATAGTTACTGTAATTAGTATCAACTTGTAATTTGAAATAGGTTAGTTTATTATATTGTGTATGGTGTTAATTTGAAATACCCAAATTCCTGGAAGAGCTAAGTAAACGTAACACATTTACCAATGCAATCGAACCATTTCCTATGCAATCGAATCAACTCCCAACTTTACTTCGCTCAGTTGATCTCAGCTAACTTCTGTCTTCCTATTTCTTTAAACAGGACATGCATTCATTAATCAGAAGGAGGCATCTTCAATTCATTCGAGACTATATATGGTACATCAACAAGGACCATTCTAATTTCGTACTATTTTGCTATTATGAGTTTAGGGTATCTCACAGTCGACCACTAGATCAACTATTTATTTCTCTTGACGAATGACATTTTTAAATGTATTGCTTTTCTGCATTATTTTTTCCAAGTGGAAAATAATTTAGTCACATATTTTAAATGCCATTAAATTGGAGCAGTTTAAATTTAAGAACACAAGCATACACGACACTCGAAGGTCCTGGTGATATTATTTAATTGAAACTAGTAATCATACTTTGATTTGTATATTCGTATCCTTGATGAACTGTCCGGGTGAACAAACCTTTTATTAAACACGAGTTTATCCAAAGAAAAATAAGTTTAACTGCACCCGATCGTGTCAGAAAAGAAACTGGCTTTGAAATATGTGAAACACAAGCATTTATAGCTGTAAGCTCCGTTTTATCGGTTTAATCAGTTGAGCTTCACTTCAAATAACTCACTTATGTAAATTAATAAAATATATATTTTTTATAATGAAAAAAATTCAAATCTTGCTATTTATTCCCAAAGGCACCGCCGACCATATAATGTGTATATATTCAATTCAAGAAATTGTTTTATACGACAAAAAAAAGTCAGTTGCTATCGGGTCTTATTTGCTTCGTTTGACAATCTGGGATATTTTGTACTCTATGTATGTTTTGAATGCAATAGTATATAAATATTCCAAATATAACTTTCCGTATATTTTACAATTTTTTCAGTATACTAATTTGGTGTATTTTATGTTAACAATAATGCCGCACTATTTCGCTTCTATTTAAAATGGGTAGAGGTTATATCACAGTCGAGCTCACTCGACTGCAGCTTGTTTACTTGTTAAACAATAATTTTGAACTCCGTCATGTTCATGTACGTATTTTTTGTGTTAAAAAAAAACCCTTCGTGAGTATGTTCAAAAAACTACTCCAAAAAATTCCTACGCACGCAAATTACCGGAAAATAAATATGTAGATAGTAAAAGCCCTGAAAAAATTAGTCATACATGATCTGAAAATAATGTTAAACTTATAAAAAGAATTCTTCATTTATTTTAATATAATTAAATATTCAATATATGTATTTTATAAATCTTTTTTCCTAAAAATCACTGCTAGGTCTCAGAAGTGGGAAAACCAAATTTCCCAACCCATACCATTTACTCAGATGTATAAAAAACATTTAAAATTGTTTTTTCAAAGAATGTAGAAAACATTTACAACAACGTACATTTTGATGTAAACCAGACAGCAGACATGCACATGAAATTTATGGAATTTGTGTGGTCCTTGGTTTTTATGATTATTCCTTGATAAGAGAGAAATAATCGCCAAATGTGTAATACACGTGTTGCTTTCGGCATTGGCAACAATTTTTCGTGGTGCTAAAACACACTTAAAATTGTTTTGCCGTTACATCACAAATGCCAAAGATTTTACAATAGTTCTAATTTTAAATATAGACAAGATATCGCAGTTACCACAAACAGGACTTATCTTTTCCGACTTTCTCATATAAAAATACTACTAATTTAACGTCAACTATAGTCCCTTCTTGCTGCTGCTGCTGCTGGCGATCAAGCGTTGCGCAAGTGTCCCACGATCGATGTTATGCTGACCCAGGGCATGTGGCGGATGTTCTGCAGACTTTGCAGAGCTTGCAGAATTGGCTGAGTGCATTTCAGGTGTCGATGCACTTAGCCATATTCTGATGTGTCAACGTTGTTGTTTCCATACCCATATGGCCATTATAGTGAATATTATTACTAAGATACCGAAAAGTCCGAAACTGATGGAGTTTGCCTGGAAGCTCTCAGATCTTAGCGTATCCAGTTTCCGAGTGTTATTGATGTTGATTTCATTCAGCATTTGTAGCGAAAGAGCCTCTTCTGTTAACGTCTTTTCAGCCATTAATTGGAAATGTGGGGGGTTGCTTCTGCGTATTTTGCTTCTACTGACTCGTATTTGTCTTCGTTGACGTAGACTGTAGAGTTTTGGAACTGTATTAGGTAAGTTCCTTTTAGCTCCATTTCTTCTTTGTCGATTTTAATGTTGCCTTTAAAGCTATTGAGAAAAATGGTGCCGGTCACTATCTCCTGATGATTTGGGATGTGTTGATTGTTGATGGCTTTGCAGTGTGGTTTTCTGTTCTGCAGTAGCGGTGCTATGCAGGAGTCGTTACTAAGATTAATAACATTATTTTTTTTACAAATTGTCTTATCACTAAATGTTTCATATTCTTGTATTATAGCGTATATAGTTTTGTTACAAATTATTATGTTTTCATATTTTATGTCATTTATTACATTATTTTTCTTAACTGCTTTAATTATCATAGAGTTACATTGTGTTCCTACTAGGGGTATGTTTACCATATATAGTAGAGCATACTATTGCCGTTTTGTTGTTATCTTTATTTTAGCAAACTTAAGTAGTTCTTCTATATTGATAAACATTCCTTCTTCATTACTTAATATTTCTTCTATTTTGTTTACTTCAATTTCTGATTATATAGTTGAGTTCACAGTATTGGTTTTAGCCCACCTTATTGCATTTACTCGATTGTTTAAGTCATTTTTTAGAAGTTGAAGTTTGTATTTTAAAATTGATACAAAATTTTCTTTATTATCATTTGCGTCTATAGTGTGTTTATACCCGCTACCCATAGGGTAGAAGGGTATTATAACTTTTAGCCGACAGGAAATGTATGTAACGGGTAGAAGGAGGCAGCTCCGACCCTATAAAGTATATATATTCTTGATCAGCGTCAACAGCCGAGACGATCTAGCCATGTCCGTCTGTCCGTCTGTGTGTATGTCCGTCTGTCCGTATTAACACCTAGATCTCAGAGACTATAAGAGATAGAGCTATAATTTTTTTTCGACACCATTTTTTATGTTTGCACGCAGTTCAAGTTTGTTTCAGATGTTTGCCACGCCCACTTCCGCCCCCGCAAATCATAAAAATCGAATAACAAACGTAATTTTAAAGCTAGAGTTACGAATTTTGGTATATACAGTAATAACTATAGTACATAGGTATGATTCCTGATTTTTTAATTCTGAATTTGGTTGCGATCAGATAAAAATTGTCGAAATTATTAAAGAAATATTTTGTATGGGCAAAAACGCCTACTTACTAGGGGTTTTAGTTGCTTTGGCTGACAATCTGGTATATTGTGCCGTCTATGGTATATTTTGAATGCGGTACTATATCGATATACCGCATATACCATTTGGTATATTTTTAGTATTTTTGCAGTATATTTGGAATATTGTGAGAATAATGCCGCAAAATATATTGCTTTTATTCAAAATGGGTAGAGGGTATCTCACAGTCGAGTACACTCGACTGTAGCTTTCTTACTTGTTTATTATTGCGTTTGCTACGCGACTCATTTCGTTTATTCCTGCAGTTAATTATACCCGCTACCCATAGGATAGAAGGGTATTATAACGTTGTGCCAACAGGAAATGTATGTAACAGGTAGAAGGAGGCATCTTCGACCCTATAAAGTATGTATATTCTTGATCAGCATCAACAGCCGAGACGATCTAGCCATGTCCGTCTGTCCGTCTGTGTCTCTGTCCGTCTGTCCGTATGAACACCTAGATCTCAGTGACTATAAGAGATAGAGCTATAATTTTTTTTCGACAGCATTTGTTATGTTTGCACGCAGATCAAGTTTGTTTCAAATTTTTGCCACGCCCACTTTCGCCCCCGCAAATCAAAACAAGTAAAAAAGCTACAGTCGAGTGTACTCGACTGTGAGATACCCGCTACCCAATTTGATTAAAAGCAATATATTTTGCGGTATTATTCTCAAAATATACCGAATATACTGCATATATACTAAAAATACTAAGAATATACCAAATTGTATGTTTGGTATATCGATATAGTACACCATTCAAAATATACCATAGACGGCACAATGTGCTAGATTGTCGGCCAAAGCAACTCAGACCCCAAGTAAGTAGGCGTTTTTGCCCATACAAAAGTATTTCTTTAATAACTCCCACAATTTTTATCTGATCCCAACCAAATTTTCAGGAATCATAACTACTATAGTTATTATTGTATACAACAACTCTAGATTTAAAATTACGCTTGTTATTTGATTTTTTTGATTTGCGGGGGCGGAAGTGGGCGTGACATAAATTTAAAACAAAATTGATCTGCGTGCAAACATAACAAATGCTGTCGAAAAAAAATTATAGCTCTATCTCTTATAGTCACTGAGATCTAGGTGTTCATACGGACAGACGGACAGACACACAGACAGACAGACGGACATCGCTAGATCGTCTCGGCTGTTGACGCTGATCAAGAATATATATACTTTATAGGGTCGGAGATGCCTCCTTCTACCTGTTACATACATTTCCTGTCGGCACAAAGTTATAATACCCTTCTACCCTATGGGTAGCGGGTATAAAAACCAGATTCGAAATTTAATATTCCGTAAAAAAAACTAAAAATATACAGAATATTATATTTGGTATTTTCATATATGATACATTCAAAATATACCATAGAGTGTAAAATATATCAGCTAAAGCAACTAAGACCCCTAGTAAGTAGTCGTTTTTGCCCATACAAAATTATTTCTTTAATAACTTCGACAACTTTTATCTGATCGTAATCACATTTTCAGTAATGATAAATAATATAAATATTATAGCTCTATCTCCTATAGTCTCTGAGATCCAGTGTTTCATACGGACAGACAGACAGACGGACATGGCTATATCGTCACGGCGTTGACGCTGAAAGTGTCTTATATCGTACCACCGCAGCTATAGATTTAAAGTGTGCTGTCACTACCAAAAGATTTAAAAAACATATAGATATGTATGAATATCTAAATTGTAAATAAAATCAAACAAAAACTTACCCGAAGCGTTTGCTAATATTTGCTGAAATCTCATCATAGATTGTGATAACATTCTTTTCTACATCAGTGTAGTCATTCTTGAATTGGTCGCACGGATGCAGCAATTTAGTCACATATTCCATATCTTTAGACACAGCCACTGTGCTTTTATCAAATAATCCCTCACTAAAAGCTCTAAAACTCGCTTCACTGTGCTTGTAGTTAGTGTGAGCTTCATTATTAGAGAGAGTCAAACTCTGTGTTAGCTAGGAAACAACATTGGGGACTTCATTATGCATTATTCACCTTGTAGTAAGTAATGTTGTAATTTTTGGGCAACAACTGGGGAAAATTGCTCTGATATTTCTTAGCAAAAATTCGAATATCTTCGTAAGTCTGGTTGTCCGCATACTTATCGATATTGCCGGAGTTCCATCTCAGAACCTCCGCACACGAGGTATTCGTAGAGGAGTTTGTAGACATCTAACGGTTGTATCTCGTAAACAAATCGCGTAGCTAACAAAAACCGTAAGTGCTATAGGCATTATCTGAAAATTTGCTAACGCTTACCTCGTCAAAGTGTTTAAACTTATCATATTTGCTGATCACGAGTGTGCTCTGAAATATCCACATCTTTGTGGCGTTGCAGCCGGGTTCAGCGAACAGCGTCTGCGGGAGTTTAGAATGGTAATCGTCCTCGGTACGCACCTGTCTCCATTCTAGCAACACCAGCAGCGTCGTCAACAGCAAGAAACGCATGACTGCAAGAGAGAAGAGTGGGAAAAGTTGATATCGTTCCCAAGCGGAATAAGAACTAGAGATTGTGTCAAAAAGTTCACCGATAAGTTTCATAAAATCAGGGATAAAGTTTTTGAGTTGCTTCAGACACTCGTGGTGCTGAGTGTTCAACTGATGAGGAAGACTTTTCAAAGGCCTTCATAATTGAAATTACATAAAAAGATGTAGATCCGAATTTTGGATATTTGAAATAATCCTCAATTTTCTAGTGAAAGACTAAGGAGGCTGAAGTTTAAACCGAACACCTCAAAGAAAACGCTTGAAACTGAGCTAATCACGCAACCTAAATAAATAAAATGATATATTCAGAAACTTCAAAAATTCCCAGCATCCCAGTATTATCTCTGAAAATGTTTCTGGTATCCTTATTTGAATAAAAATTACTAATAAAATAGAGCACGTTATTATTAATTAAAATCCTGGAATGGTCCTTGCAAAGAGACCTTTACAATATTTAAAATCCACTTACTTAACGCGAATTTATTCAAGAGATGGACTTAGACGATAAATAAGCAAAACAGAAAAATTATAGCTTAACTGCACGCGATCGTGTCACAAAAGAAACTGGATCGAAAAACGTGAAACGCAAGCATTTATAGCTGACGCTATACGAGTATGTACATACATTCATTAAATATATATTTTTTATAATCAAAAAAATTCAAATCTGGCTTTTTCTTACCGAAGGCATCGCCGACCATTTAACGTATACATATTCTTCTGAAATTCAAAAAAGTTTGTTGCTATCGTCTCTTATTTGCTTTGGTTGACAATCTAGGATAATTTCTACCATCTAGTATGTTTTGAATGTAATATATAGTATATAAATATTGCAAAAATATTTTTTTCGATGTACTTATTTGGCTTTATTTAACAATTATACCGCACTATTTGCTTTTTTCGAAAATGGATAGCGAGTATCTCACAGTCGAGCTCACTCGACTGTAGCGTTTTTACTTGTTAAACTATAATTGCGAAGTCCATCGTGTTCATGTATGTACGCATTTGTTGCGTAGTGTGTCAGTATGTACAAAGAATATACTTTAAAAAAAAACCCTTCGTGAGTAAATACAAAATACTACTCCAAAAAAAATCGTACGCACACAAATTAGCGAGAAATGAATTCTTATTATAATTTTGCTTTGTGGGATAAAGAACATGAGGCTTCAACAGAATAGAATAGTAAAAGCTCTGACAAAAATGAGTCATACATGATGATACATAATCTAGAAATAAGAAAAAAAAAGTATTTCGCAACACATACCATTTGTTCATATATTATATAAAAAACATTTAAAAAAATTTTTTTTTTTAATAACGTAGATAAAAAGTAAATTTTAAATTTCTTCGCCGTTACATCACAAAATCGAAACATTTGAGAACATTGTTTTATAGTTGGCCTTCGCAATGGTCTTATAGCTTGCAAGACATCCCTTCAATTACTCATTGAAGTTGACCACTTCTTAGGCAATATCTTTAAACTGTCATTCCTAATCGATAGAAGTATATGGGCATAGAATTAGGGTGTCGAGACTTAAGACGATAATGTTTTCACGCCTTGAAAAACGTATATTTTCACAAACGCTTTCGGTATTTGCAGCCTGAACAACAAAAAAAGAATATCAATGAATCGCTGCGATAGTCAATACAATACGCTAAAGTTATCGATAAGCAATCGATAGAATCATACAATCGAAATTCAAATTTCAATTGTAACAGCTAAAATATTGACTCAAAAAACAACATAAAATGTTTTTAATTCGTTTAATTACACAGTTTGTTAAGTTGTTACAATATATTAAGAATTAATTATATCATTTTAAGATTGAATTTGTTGTTTGAGTGTTGTTTTTAAAAATTACTAATATATGAACATTTAAAACATTGTAAATTGTTATTTTCTTTACCATACAAGATTAAGAAATTAGCTGTCTCACCATAACGGTCAACAGGGTAGTGACCAACAACGGGGCAATAGTCTCTCCAGCATTAGTCTTATTCTCTGCCCCTTTCGCCTGTTTTGGTTTTTCCTTATTACAATAGAATTTCTTACAATTGGCATCCGAAAATCTCTTGTAGCGTTCCAAAACATCCGACCAGTTACACAAACCGTTTTTGCACCATTCGAACTCTACAGGATTCTCATTCAAGAAGAACACAGCCTTCTCAGTCACGTTATCCGCCGCTTCAGTACAATTGTATTTCACGGCCACAAAATTGGCCCCAAATGGAACGAGTTTACTTAATTTCCATTGACGATTTTCCATATTTTCGAAGTTATCCGCACGCAGTGTGTCATTATCCTTGGCAATCCCCAGCGACACAAGAAGCATCTGCAGACCCGGGGAATGCGCAAAGTAAGCAACCACATTTGGTGACGCAGGGCTATTGAGAACCTTCAGCAAGTCCTGCACGACAAGGCAATTGAAGTTTCCACTCACAGGTAAACCATAGCCCGAGCCGTAGTAATTCTTGAGCTCCTCGGCATAATT
This sequence comes from Drosophila kohkoa, assembly GCA_019972355.1. NCBI lineage: Eukaryota > Metazoa > Arthropoda > Insecta > Diptera > Drosophilidae > Drosophila > Drosophila kohkoa. The sequence goes on from BJEL01000056.1 coordinate 1,296,877, forward strand.
CAACAGGGTCACGTCCTCAGGCTTAAAAACGGCACACCAGACACTGTTTTCTTTTGGTTTCCAAGCCAGCTCAAATCGGCACATTTTGTACATAAGAAGAATATCCTTAGTGGATAGCTTGGAGAAGCTGAAAGAAGAAAGACTAGAGTTGTATATATGTACATATGCAGGTTGTAAAACAAGAACTAACCGCAAGCGCTTGATAATATTTGCAATCATATCTATATAGATTGGCCTTGTGATAAACTTCTTGAACTCTGAACCATCACCCATGTAGTTTTTATCGTTGTAGTCTTCGCAATCATTGTATGCACGAAGCAGTCGTTCCGAAATATTTGACGAAACTTTAGTGCTATTATCAAATAAACCATCAGCAAAAGCCTTGAAACTCTCGTGCGTGCGCTGAGTATCAGTATGACCGAACTAGAAAGTCAAAGATTAGCTAGGGAACAATATTGAGCATTAGCTTTTGATTGCTCACCCGGTAATAAGTACTGTTGTATGTTCTGGGCAACAACTCTGGATAATAGGACTGATAGCGTTTAGCACAACTGCGCAAATCTTCGTAGCCCTGCTCGGTAAGATGCTCATCGAGATCGACGGTAATGCTTGAGTTCCATCTCCATTTCTGAAGGTTATCAAAATCCTCATCACACAAGGTATTCGTGTCAGGGCTAGTCTGCATTGCTTCATAGTTTCTCTTGATCAAATCACGTAGCTGCCAAATACCGTAAATCATCAAAGTGTTCTAAACATTATCTGTAAATCTGTTAGCGCTTACCTCGCCGAGCCGTTTGGACTTCTCGATATCGTCTTTTTCCATCAAGCGTGTGCCATGTCTGTGGTATATCCACATCTTCGTGGCCTTGCACCCGGCAACATTGAATTTCTCGACATCGTGGCCCCTGACAGGATTATAGACGCTCTTTGAGCTAAATTCGAGTGTCTGCGAACGTTCGGGGTCCGTTTTAAAGCAGTAATCCTCACCACGCACCTGTCCCCATTCCAGCAACGCTAGCAGTGAAGTCAGCAGCAAAAGACGCATGACTGCAAGAAAGACTTTTGACAATCAGAGCTAGGAAGAACAAAGGAATTATCTTTGATTAGAATTACGCTGGAGTTTACCCATAAATTTAACCAAATTTCACAAGCGAAATTTATAGAGATATTCTCACATTGTCTAAATTATAGTTACTGTAATTAGTATCAACTTGTAATTTGAAATAGGTTAGTTTATTATATTGTGTATGGTGTTAATTTGAAATACCCAAATTCCTGGAAGAGCTGAGTAAACGTAACACATTTACCAAAATTCCTTTACTTCGTTCAGTTGATCTCAGCTAACTTCTGTCTTCCTATTTCTTTAAACAGGACATGCATTCATTAATCAGAAGGAGGCATCTTCAATTCATTCGAGACTATATATGGTACATCAACAAGGACCATTCTAATTTCGTACTATTTTGCTATTATGAGTTTAGGGTATCTCACAGTCGACCACTAGATCGACTATTTATTTCTCTTGACGAATGACATTTTTAAATGTATTGCTTTTCTGCATTATTTTTTCCAAGTGGAAAATAATTTAGTCACATATTTCAAATGCCATTAAATTGGAGCAGTTTAAATTTAAGAACACAAGCATACACGACACTCGAAGGTCCTGGTGATATTATTTAATTGAAACTAGTAATCATACTTAGATTTGAATATTCGTATCCTTTATAAATTGTCCGGGTGAACAAACCTTTTTTTAAACACGAGTTTATCCAAAGAAAAATAAGTTTAACTGCACCCGATCGTGTCAGAAAAGAAACTGGCTTTGAAATATGTGAAACACAAGCATTTATAGCTGTACGCTCCGTTTTATCGGTTTAATCAGTTGAGCTTCACTTCAAATAACTCACTTATGTACATTCATAAAATATATATTTTTTATAATCAAAAAAATTCAAATCTTGCTATTTATTCCCGAAGGCATCGCCGAATATATAACGTATATATATTCTTCTGAAATTCAAAAAAGTTTGTTGCTATCGTCTCTTATTTGCTTTGGTTGACAATCTTGGATATTTTCTACCATCTAGTATGCTTTGAATTAATATATATTATATTATTATAAATATTACAAAATTAATTTTTTCGATGTACCTATTTGGCTTATTTAACAATAATACCGCACTATTTGCTTTTTTTGAAAATGGGTAGCGAGTATCTCACAGTCGAGCTCACTCGACTGTAGCAGTTTTACTTCTTAAGCTATAATTGTGAATTGCGTCATGTTCATGTATGTACGTATTTGTTGTGTAGTAAGTCAGTATGTACAATGAATATACTTAAAAAAAAAAAAACCCTTCGTGAGTATGTTCAAAAATCTAGTCCAAAAAATTTCTACGCATTCAAATTACCGGGAAATAAATTCTATTATAATTTTGGTTTGTGTGATCAAGAGCATAAGGGTTCAACAAAATAGAATAATAAAAGTTCTGACAAAAATTAGTCATACATAATTTACTCAGATGTATAAAAAACATTTAAAATTTTTTTTCAAAGTATGTAAAAAACATTTACGACAACATACATTTTGATTTAAACCAGACATGCACATGAAATTTATGGAATTTGTGTGGTCCTTGGTTTTTGTGATTATTGTTATTATTATTATTATTATATATTAAATTGAATCTTATACTGACCGATGTTAAAAGTGACACAAAAGAATCTTCGATATTCTACACAATGTTCCATTGTTATTTACAATAAAATGGATTGAGTCATTGAAAAAGCGACCTTCGATTACATGGCCATGTGCGTGGATAGCAGCGATTGTAAGAATCTAAAAATCATAATTTCAATTTTGATTTCCATGCAAACATGAATTACTCAGTTCCACTTTCAAAATATTCTTCTTATTCTTGGTGAGACACCCATTCAAAAAATACCATACACTGCACATTATACCAGATTGTCAGCCAAAGCAACTAAGACCCCTCCTCCTCCTCCTCCGCCTCCTTCTACCTGTTACATAGATTTCCTTCCGGCACAAGGTTATAATGCCCGTCTATGGTTAGAGGGTATAAAAAACGGTTTCAGTGCATACTTTCAGGGCGTATATATAAATTCAATAAGCGATATATTGTTTCAAATCGGTTTTATAAACGAAGTCAGTGTCTGTCCAGCACTCGATCTCGAATATCATATTCATTATATTCAAGGCATCCATCCAATTTCCCATTAAGCGGTCAATCCATAGGCGATATTAAACAGCTATCACCATTTGATAGAAGCATTCGCAAAGTATAGAATCGAAATTTAAGTTTTTAAGCCTTTATAAACATGCAGTACTTATTATTTCAAAAAGTGTTTGGTACTTGCAGTTTTGTCAGAACAAACTGGACCGCTTTGCCAGTCACAGCAAAGAGCTAAACCTATCGATAAGCAATCGATAAAAAAAACACTAGACACACGTAATTAAAATTCAAATTGTAATTGTAGCAGCTGAAGTATTTTCCAAAAAAGCAACAAAAACGGTTTTCTTTAATTCGTTTAATTATATTCTTTTTAAAATTATTACACCTGTTTTGAAATTAATTGTATCATTTGAAAAATTGAATAATTTGTTGAATTTGAATGATGAGTGGGTTGTGGAACAATTTATGAAATTATTAAAAGTGCGGACTTTGTATATTACAAGAGTCGAACACTATAGCAACTGTTTTACAATAATGCACGGTGAAAAAGATTCTCCAACATAAATAAGGTTCCATTCCGTTTTTTAATAATCTCTGGTCCTTTAAAAACAGTTTCTTCCATTGTAGAAAAGCTTGTAACAACAATTTTATCGACAGTTTTATAAACAGTTTTTGACCCGCTTTTGATATTCTCTGCCTCTTCAAGCGCAGTCTTTACTGGCTCTGTCCCATTTGTAACTTTCTCTACCAGATTGAAATCAGGCTTTCCCTTAATATCAACAACTTTACCTCGACCACTTTTAGGAGTTTCGTTCACTCCCGAATCATCGACAGGTTCTTCTTTCGTCTGTTTTTCCTTCTTACAATAGAATCTCTTACAATTGGCATCCGAAAATCTCTGGTAGCGTTTCAAAACATCCGACCAGTTACACAGACCCTTTTCGCATCCTTCGAACTCTACAGCTTTCTCATTCAGGAAGAACACAGCCTTCTCAGTCACGTTATCCGCCGCTTCAGTACAATTGTATTTCACGGCCACAAAATTGGCCCCAAATGGAACGAGTTTACTTAATTTCCATCTACGATTTGCCATATTTTCGAAGTTATCCGCACGCAGTGTGTCATTATCCTTGGCAATCCCCAGCGACACAAGAAGCATCTGCAGACCCGGGGAATGCGCAAAGTAAGCCACCACATTTGGTGACTCAGTGCTGTTGAGAACCTTCAGCAAGTCCTGCACGACAAGGCAATTGAAGTTTCCACTCACAGGTAAACCATAGCCCGAGCCGTAGTAATTCTTGAGCTCCTCTGCATAATTCAACAGGGTCACGTCCTCAGGCTTGAAAACGGCACACCAGACACTGTTTTCTTTCGGTTTCCAAGCCAGCTCAAATCGGCACATTTTGTACATAAGAAGAATATCAGGTATGGATAGCTTAGAGAAGCTGAAAGAAGAAAGACTAGAGTTGTATATGTACATATACAGGTTGTAAAACAAAAACTAACCGCAAGCGCTTGGCAATATTTGCAATCATATCTTTATAGATTGGCCTTGTGATAAACTTCTTGAACTCGGAACCATCACCTATGTAGTTTTTGTCGTAGTAGTCATCGCAATTATCGTATGCACGAAGCAGTCTATTCGAACTTTTTGACGAAACTTCAATGCTATTATCAAATAAACCATCAGCAAAAGCCTTGAAACTCTCGTGCGTGCGCTGAGTATCAGTATGACCGAACTAGAAAGTCAAAGATTAGCTAGGGAACAATATTGAGCATTAGCTTTTGATTGCTCACCCGGTAATAAGTACTGTTGTATGTTCTGGGCAACAACTCTGGATAATAGGACTGATAGCGTTTAGCACAACTGCGCAAATCTTCGTAGCCCTGCTCGGTAAGGTGCTCATCGAGAGCGACGGTAATGCTTGAGTTCCATCTCCATTTCTGAAGGTCATTAAGATCTGCATCACACAAGGTATTCGTGTCAGGGCTAGTCTGCATTGCTTCATAGTTTGTCTTAATCAAATCACGTAGCTGCCAAATACCGTAAATCATCAAAGTGTTCTAAACATAATCTGTAAATCTGTTAGCGCTTACCTCGCCGAGGCGTTTGGACTTCTCGATATCGTCTTTTTCCATCAAGCGTGTGCCATGTCTGTGGTATATCCACATCTTCGTGGCCTTGCACCCGGGAACATTGAATTTCTCGGCATCGTGGCCCCTGACAGGATTATAGACGCTCTTTGAGCTAAATTCGAGTGTCTGCGAACGTAGGGGGTCCGTTTTAAAGCAGTAATCCTCACCACGCACCTGTCCCCATTCAAGCAACGCCAGCAGTGAAGTCAGCAGCAAAAGACGCATGACTGCAAGAAAAACTTATGATAATCAGAGCTGGGAAGACCAATGGAATTATCTTTGATTTGACAATCACAGCTGGGAAGCGCAAAGAAATTATCTTTGATTTGAGTTATGTATTTTTATTTAATCAAATTTCACATTGCTTTCTGTATATAATAACAATTTGTTATTTGAAATATGTATATATGTATAAGTATATAATGTATGGTGCTAAATTGAAATACCCAAATTCCTGGAAGAGCTGAGTACACATGCACATTTATCGCTAAATATTTCGAAATTGAATTACCCACTCATAACTCAATTCGCAAAATATATTATTAGTTTGCGCCGTTTGTGCTACATCAAACTCTCAACTTTACTTAGTTTAGTTAATTTCGGATAATTTTTTATACCCGCTACCCATAGGGTAGAAGAGTATAACAACTTTGTGCCGGCAGAAAATGTATGTAACAGGCATAAAAAAGCATCTCCAACCCCATTAAGGATATATTTTCTTGATCAACGGACGAGACTATATAGTCTTAATCGAAAGAAACGACCATCAATGATAATTGCAAAATCGTTGAAATTACTGAAAATTTAGTTGCGGTCAGACAAATAAATATTATTCTATAAAAATATCGGTTCTCAATGGCTTTCGTTGACAATCGAGTACATTTTAATCTCAATGTTGTATTTTGAATGTAAATCCTTATACCAAATGCAGACTATATTATTATTTTGCATTTTTTCATTATTTTAATTGAATAAGAACTCCACTTTCATACTTATTTGCTATTATTGAGTATGAACCTAAAGTATCTCACAGTCGAGCACTAGCTCCGACTATAGCTTTCATCCTTGTTTAGTTTTGACAAATTTGTATTTATTTCTTCTGGTGTAAACGACTTTTCTATATACATAAATAAATTATATGCTACACAAATGTCTCCAAATTCGCGTACTTCACAACTAAGACTGCCTATCTATTTTAAGAACATTGTATACAGGACTTTCAAAGGTCCTGATGATATTGTTTAATTAAAAATGGATTTGCTCCTCCGTATATTATTTGGAATTAATTGTCCTGATAAACAGACCTTTTGAAATTGGAAATTCACTTATAATCACGAGTTTGTCCAAAGAAATATAAGCTAAACTGCACGGGATCGTGTCAGGAAAGAAACTGGCTCGAAAAATGTGAAACACATTGATTTTATAGCTGACGCTACGTTTTATGGGTTTAATGAGTTGAGCTTCACTTCACGATAACTCTATGTATTATATGTATGTATATACATTCATACAATATATGTATATATTTTTATAATAAAAAAACATTAAATCTGGTGCATATATATTTATTAATAATTTGGGTTTTTCCACTTTCTAACTTAGAACCTAGAACCCCATAATCACGGCTAGGTCTCAGAAGAATGTATATATTTTTATAATAAAAAAACATGAAATCTGGTGCATATATATTTATTAATAATTTGGATTTTTCCACTTTCTAACTTAGAACCTAGAACCCCATAATCACGGCTAGGTCTCAGAAGTGGGAAACATATTTCGCAGCCCATATGTTAAAATATATTAAAACAATTTTACAGTTAAACTTTTTTGATCCAAAGACAAAAAAAAACTTAAAAAAAAAAACTTACATTTTGATTTAAACCAGACATTCACATGACCTTCTTGGAATTTGTATGTTCCTCGGTTTTTGTGATTATTCTTTGATAAGAGAGAAATAATCGCCAAATGTGTAGTACACGTGTTGCTTTCGGCACTGGTAAATCAAACTTCTAGAACAATTTGCCCTTGTGCAAAATTGTTTTTCCGTTTCAGCACAAAAGCCAAACATTGTACAATAGTTCTAATTTTAAATATAGACAAGATATTTAGTTATCACAAACAGTAATTATGTTTTCCGACTTTCTCATATAAAACAAGTAAGAAAGCTACAGTTGAGTGTACTCGACTGTGAGATACCCGCTACCCATTTGAATAAAATAAATATATTTTGCGGTATTTTTCTCGAAATATACCGAATATACTGGAAAATGCTAAAAATATACCAAATGGTATATTTGGTATATTGCTATAGTACCGCATTCAAAATATACCATAGACGGCACAATATACCAGATTGTCATCCAAAGTAACTTAGACCTCTAGTAAGTAGGCGTTTTTGCCCATACAAAAGAATTTTATCTGATCGCAACCAAATTTTCAGGAATCATAACTAATATAGTAATTATTGTATATACCAAAATTCGCTCTAGCTCTAGCTTTAAAATTACACTTGTTATTCGAATTTTTTGATTTGCGGGGCCGGAAGTGGGCGTGGCAAACATTTGAAACAAACTTGATCTGTGTGCAAACATAACAAATGCTGTCGGACAGACGGACACAAAAGGACGGACGGACAGACACACAGACGCACAGACGGACATGGCTAGATCGCCTCGGCTGTTGACGCTGATCAAGAATATATATACTTTATAGGGTCGGAGATGCCTCGTTCTACCTGTTACATACATTTCATGCCGGCACGAAGTTATTATACCCTTCTACCTATGGGTAGCGGGTATAAATACTATTTGCAATTCAACCTCTACTATAATCTCTCCTTGAAAGTTTCGAATGTTTCTTATATCTTTCAAGAAACTTTACACAAAATCTGTATGTTACGTGTTGCATTAATACCGCTCATCACGCTAGATGGGCTACAACGCATCAAAGCCACTAAAGAAAAAACGATTTCAGTGCATACTTTCAGGCCGTATGTTATATTTAAATTCACCAAGCGATATATTGCATTCTTCCGTTACACATCTAAACCGTCCTCAAGCAAATCGGTTCTATAAACGAGATCAGTGTCTGTGCACCACTTGTTCCCGAATATCATATTCATTATATGGATAATTGAAGGATGTCACTTTTATAGATCTAGATTAGTACTTGAATTAGAGCTAAGAATTAATTTGAATTTTTTTTTTCTGTTTTGTTTTCTGTTGAACAGAATCTGTTCTGATAACTGCAAAACTTAACAAATTCGAACGCAAAACCAAACAAGTAAGAAATCTACAGTCGAGTGTACTCGACTGTGAGATACCCGCTACCCATTTTAAATAAAAGCAATATATTTTGCGGTATTATTCTCAAAATATACTGCAAAAATACTAAAAAGAAAGATCTTTCTGCGTGGGAGTCGCGACTGTATGTAAGTCTGATTCATTCTAACTAATTGATTTCTAATGAGCTAGAGCTAAAGCTTTCGTTTGCTTGTGGTCCCTCTAACCATAGCGCTGCTACAGCAAGTCCACCAGCTTCTTTAGCGAACAAGCTTCGTTACTCGTTACAGGTGTTTACGCCTTCGTAAACATGCAGAACTTATTATTAAAAAAAAAAGCGTTCGGTATTTGCAGCTTTGTCAGAACAAACTCGACCGCTTTGCCAGTCACAGCAAAGAGCTAAACTTATCGATAAGCAATCGATAGAAACACACTAGATACACAGAATCATAATTTAAATTTGAATTGTGACAGCAAAATTGTTTACTCAAAAAACAACAAAGATGGGTTTTTCCAAATCGTTTAATTACATAATTTATAAAGTTCTTTCATCTGTTTTAAAATTAATTGTATCATGTTACAACATTGGTGTGTTCAATTTGAGTTTGAGTGTTAAACTTATGAAATTATTAAAAGTAGAAAAATTACATATGTCGCATTTATTTTTATACAGACATTATGCATTACAAGATTAGAAAACTAAAGCAACTGTCTCACAATAACAGTCAGCAGGGTAGTAACCATCAACGGGGCAAAAGTCTCTCCACCATTAATGGTAGACACCGCCGTTTTAAAATTAGTATCCAGAGCTTCTTTTTCTTTGTTTTTTTCTTTTTCTTTGTTTTCTTCTTCTTTTATTATTTCTGTCGTTTCTTCTACTTCTGGGTCGTCTGCGATTGCGTCGCATATTTCGTCATCTCCGTATGCATCGTATTCTTCGTATTCTTCTTCATATTCTTTTTCTTTGAATTCTTCCCGCGTTGTCTTTGGTTTTTCCTTCTTACAATAGAATTTCTTACAATTGGCATCGGAAAATGACTGGTTGCGTTTCAAAACATCCAACCAGTTACACAGACCCTTTTCGCATCCTTCGAACTCTACAGCTTTCTCATTCAGGAAGAACACAGCCTTCTCAGTCACGTTATCCGCAGCTTCATTACAATTGTATTTCACGGCCACAAAATTGGCCCCAAATGGAACGAGCTCACTTAATTTCCATTTACGATTTGCCATCTTTTCGAAGTTATCCGCACGCAGTGTGTCATTATCCTTGGCAATGCCCAGCGACACAAGAAGCATCTGCAGACCCGGCGAATCCGTAAAGTAAGCGACCACATTTGGTGACACAGTGCTGTTGAGAACCGTCAGTAAGTCCTGCACGACAAGGCAATTGAAGTTTCCACTCACAGGTAAACCATAGCCCGAGCCGTAGTAATTCTTGAGTTCCTCGGCATAGTTCAGCACGGTCACTTCCTCAGGCTTAAAGACGGCACACCAGGCACTGTTTTCTTTCGGTTTCAAAGCCAGCTCAAAACGGCACATCTTGTACATCAGGTTAATGTCATCTTTAAACAGCTTAGATAAGCTGCAAGAAAATCAATTTAAACAAGGTCAAAATCGCATGATAAATGACTGCACTAATAACTAAACTTATTGTACGAATAAATGGCATAAACTATTTTGTACTACAGTTTCTGGGAATATGTTGGTAGTTGAGTTAGTCAGGGCATAGTATTTTATGTGTGAAGTTGGTAAAAGAAAAACTTACTTCAAACGCTCCTTAATATTTGCAATGGTATTATTATAAATTGCACCTGTGATAAACTTCTTGAACTCTGAACCATCACCTATATAGTTTTTGTCGAAATAGTCTTCGCAATTTTTGTATGCAAGAAGGAGTTCATTCGAAATGTTTGCTGAAACTCCAGTGCTATTATCAAACCAACTACCAGCAAAAGCCTTGAAACTCACATTCGTGCGATGAGTATCAGTGTGACCGAACTGAAAAGTCAGAATTAAAGAAAGTCAAAGATTAGCTAGGGAACAATATTGAGCATTAGCTTTTGATTCCTCACCCGATAATAAGTACTGTTGTATTTTCTGGGCAACAAGTCGGGAAAATATGTCTGATAGCGTTTAGCAGAAATGCGCAAATCACGATCGACGGTAATTCTATCGTTCCATCTCCACTTCTTAATGCCAATTAAATCCTCATCACACAAGGTATTCGGCCTTATCATCTTATTTTTATTTCGACACTTAATCAAATCACGAAGCTGCCAAATACCGTAAATCATCAAAGTGCTCTAAGCATAATCTGCAAATATTTTAACGCTTACCTCGCCCAGGCGTTTGGACTTCCCGATATCGTCTTTTTCCATCAAGCGTGTGCCATGTCTGTGGTATATCCACATCTTCGTGGCCTTGCACCCGGGTACTTTGTATGTCTCGGCATCATGGCCCCTGACACGATTATAGGCGCTCTTTGATCCAAATTCGATAGTCTGCGGACGTTCGGGGTCCGTTTTAAAGCAGTAATCCTCACCACGCACCTGTCCCCATTCCAGCAATGCCAGCAGTGAAGTCAGCAGCAAAAGGCGCATGATCCAAAAAAGACTTTTGACAATCAGAGCTAGGAACAGCAAAGGAATTATCTTTGATTAGAATTACGCTGGAGTTTACCCATAAATTTAACCGAATTTCACAAGGAAATGTTTAGAGATTGTCGAAATTATAGTTACTGTAAATTACTATTTATATTATTATTACTATTACCATTTCTATTATATAATGTATGGTACTAAGTTGAAATACCCAAATTCCTGGAAGAGTTCAGTAAGCAGAACACATTTAACGAAGTTCACAGATTTTCTAAATATTTCTTTTGCAACATGAATCGAATCGCGCAGTTCAGAGAGCAGCTTCTTAACTCATCTTAATTGCTTGTTTTCTCTTCTTAAAAACCTTTTTCAATAAACAGGACATGTGTTAAAGGGTCATCTCCGACCCCATTAAGGATATACATTCGATACTATATTCAAATTCAGTCGAGACTTTATATAGTTGTTGTTAAAAAAAAAAACGAACAGCAAGAATAATTGCACATATTAGGACTAAATGGTTTTCGTTGACAATCGGATATACATTGATCTCAATAGTATATTTTGAATGTAAGTTCTTATACCAAATGTACATTTTAGTATATTTTAATATTTCTTTGTTATTTTTGCTCTTATTTAAAATTGTATTTGTTTTTTTTTTTAGTAATGACATTTCTACGTATTCACATTGGTTTTTTATGCATTCGTTTTCTCAAGCGAAATTAGTTTTGGTTTTTTTTATATATTTTAAATGTTTCCAAGGCCACGCACTTTTAGTTCTAAAACATGAACATGTACGACTTTCGAGTAACTTGATGCTATTATTATATTAAAACTAGTAATCAAATTTCAAATTAGATTGAATTCCTTTATAACATATATTCGTATCCTGAAGTAATTGTCCTGGCAAACAGACCTTTTGAATATTTAAAATACACTTATAAACGCGAAAGAAAATAAGCTAAGCCTCACGGGATCGTGTCAGAAAAGAAACTGGCTCAAGAAACGTGAAATACAAGCATTTATAGCTAAGGCTCCGTTAAATCAGCTTAATCAGTTGAGCTTCACTTCTGATAACTCACTTATATACAATATAACATATTTGGCTTATAATCAAAAAAATTCAAATCTCATTTTTTAAACAATAATTTTTTACCTCATCGTCATGCTTATGTATGTTCTTGTTTCATTACAAAAAAACCCTTGGTGCGTAAGTACAAAAAAACCAATAAAAAAAATTCCTATGCAAACAAATTATCGAGCTGTAAATTCCCATCACTATGTTGCTCTGCGTGATCAAAAGCTCGATGCTTTAACAAAAAAAAAACTCGTGCAAAAATTAGTCATACATTTATGATCTGGAAGTTCTGCATAAAATAATATTTAAAAAAGGACTCCCAGTATCCGCCGCCTTGTCACGAAACTTAAACGGTTGGGAAAGTTTAATTAGACAAAAAATTTTAGCATTAGCCTACCCGCCACCCATAGGGTAGAAGGGTATTATAATTTTGTGTATGTAACAGGTAGAAGGAGGCATCTCCGACCCTATAAAGTATGTATATTCTTGATCATCGTCAACAGCCGAGACGATCTAGCCATGTCCCTCTGTGTGTCTGTCCGCCTGTCCGTATGAAACACTGGATCTCAGAGATAGAGCTCTAATTTTTTTTCGACAGCATTTGTTATGTTTGCACGCAGATCAAGTTTGTTTCAAATTTTTGCCACGCCCTTTTCTGCCCCCGCAAATCAAAAAAGTCGAGTAACAATCGTAATTTTAAAGCTAGAGTTGCGAATTTTGGTATATACAATAATTACTATAGTAGTTATGATTCCTGAAAATTTGCGATCAGAAAAAAATTGCCGAAGTTATTAAAGAAACACTTTTGTATGGGCAAAACGCCTACTTACTAGGGGTCTTAGGTGCTTTGGCTGACAATCTGGTATATTGTGCTGTCTATGGTATATTTTGAATGCGGTACTATACCGATATACCACATATACCATTTGGTGAATTTTTAATATTTTCGCAGTATATTCGGTATATTTTGAGAATAATACCGCAAAATATATTTCTTTTATTCAAAATGGGTAACGGGTATCTCACAGTCGAGTACACTCGACTGTAGCTTTCTTACGTGTTAGTATACACATTTTGAAAGTTAGGTAAGAAAAACTTTTGTTTGCCAAACTACGACAATCTGGTATATATTGAACTGCATGGTATATTTCGAGTGTAGTACTTCATCCATATACAAAATGTGGCTTTCGGTATATTTTAGTATTTATCGTACAATATTTGGTATATTTTTATTCAAAATGAATATTGCATATTGATACCGCACTGTTTTTCTTTAATACTCAATATATAGCGGGTATCTTGCAGTCCAGCAAAATCGACTGTAGGTTTCTTACTTGTTTTTATATAAAATTGGTATATTTTAAGGACATTATTTATGTAACGGATTTGAGTTTATCTCTTTCGCCTGAACATAAACTTAGATTGTGAGCTATCTTTCTTTTCCCGGAACTACGCAAGTCAGAATGCGCTCTAGGATAATTTGTCGTGATGCTGACATTCAACACCAATTGCATTGCTTTGCTAATCCGTCAGAAGCAGTTCTATGTTTGAGTTTGCCTATATTATTTTCATTGTACATTAATGTTAATTCAAATGCTCAGAATTTGGTTTTCTTCCATTGTGATTTGAGTTCTTTAATGTTTAATAAATTAAAAAACTAAGAGCCTATCAGTCAAGAGGGCTCGACCTTAAGAAACCCTAATCCCTCGGCACCTATACATTTTACTCAAATAAAAATTTTCAAATTTGTATATTATTCTAAAGTTGTTTTTTCTAAGAATATTTTGAAAGTGGAACTGAGTAATTCATGTTTGCATGGCAATCAAAATTGAAATTATGAACGAAAATATTTATGTTTGCATGGCATATAGTATGGCAATCAAAATTGAAATTATGAATGAAAATGTTTAGATTCTTGCAATCGCTGCTATCCACGCACATGGCCACATGACTAAACTTGATTTTTTGAGAATAATGTAATCGAAGGTCGCTTTTTCAATGACACCATCCATTTTATCGTTAATAACAATGGAATATTGTGTAGAAAATCGAAGATTCTTTTGTGTCACTTTTAACATAGGCATAACATCGGTCAGCATAAGATTCAATATTGTACATAAAATATCATTTCAAAAGATAAAGCCGATGCACGAACTTTTACAAATAAAATCTCTTTAATTTTAAGCAAGAATTTAATATAAAAATACTGTCTGCATTTTCACTTGCAATTATATTAATCTCTTTGAATGTTGCCCACCTTGCTAATAAGTTCTCTGTACTCTAGAATCGAATCTAGAATAGAATATTCAACCCAGAAGACTCGAAATACCTTACGCAGCCGCTTAACAGCGGTGTTAATATCGCTGAAGCACGCTAGATGGCGCTACAAAGCATCAAAAGCTACAGAGAGATACAACTTTTTCGGTGCATACTTTCAGGCTATATATTTAACTTAAATGCTCCAAGAAGCGGCATATTACATCTTTCCGCTGCGCATCTAAAGCGTCCACAAGCAAATCGATTTCGTTTGCTCTATTTGGTATGAACTTTGTACATTACAAATTAGAAAACTAAAGCAACTGTTTGATCTAATGCATTAAGTAGACAATGGCAGCTAGCAGTGTGGTGGCCAGCAACGAGGTAACTGTCTGTCCAGCATTCGCACCCGAACGGCAGTAGTATTCATCACAGTTGGCCTCCGCAATGGCCTTGTAGCGTTGCAAGACATCCGACCAGTTGCACAGACCCACATTGCACCAGTCCAACTGCACACCATTCTGATTGAGGAAGAACACAACCTTCTCCTTCTCCACCTCGGTGGGACAATCGTACTTGACAGCCACGAAATTGCCCGCAAATGGACCCAAGAGACTGGTGCGCCAGCGACGGCTTGCCATCGAATCGTAGTTGTCGGCACGCAATGGCACATCGTCCTTGTTAATGCCCAGCGCCGTGAGCAGCGTCTGCAGACCCGACGAATGGGCGAAATAGGCGACCACATGTGGAGAGACTGGACTGCTGAGACGCGCCAACATATCCTGCACGGCCCGGCAATTGAATCGTGTGTTCTCCTCAAAGCCATAGCCCGAACCGTAGTAATACTTGAGATCCTCGGCGTATTCCAACACAGACACTTGCTGGGGCAGAAAAGCGGCACACCAGACACTGGTGCGATCCACCTGCCAGGCCTGCTCATAGCGGCAAATGTCGAACATCAGCTTAATGTCGTCATCGGCCAGCACAGTGAAGCTGCAAAAAAAGTGCAATTAGCAAGGACAGTTCGAGGAGCATAAAGTTACAAATGGGGACTTTTTTCTTATCCTTCCCCTTTGCTTAAACTTCTTTATTAGCTTACCCCAACCGCTTGGCAATGTCAGCCATGGTCTGATTCCACAGCGTGCTTGTGCGGAACTTCTGGTACTCGGAACCCTCACCCTTGTAGTTCTTTCCTTTGAAATCGGGACAATAATCGTAGGGACGCAATAGCAAATCCTGCTCAGGTATCTCAGCAGCCAGAGCCAGTTGACTGTCACCAAACAAACCCTCGGCAAAACCCTTAAAGCTCTCCGTGGTGCGTTGCGTGTTCGTATGACGGAACTGCCCGAATAAAGAAAGGGATAAGAGAGAGTTGAAGATTAGCGTAGGGCGCATTAACGAGCAATTACTTTCATTTACTTACCAGATAGTAGGTGCTGTTGTACTTGTTGGGCAACACGTTGGGGAAGTAGTGTTGATAGAGCTTGGCAGTGCCGCGCAGATCCTCATAGCCCTGGCTGGTCAAATGCTCCTCGATGTCAACCGTGATGCTGGTGTTCCACTTCCACATTTGAATGGCAAACAGATCGTCCAGACACAAGGCATCCGTTTCGGGCTTTGTGCGCAACACCCGATAGTTTTTCACAATCAAATCACGCAGCTACCCAGAAGAGCGGAAATCCACATTAGTATTGTATCTTAAAGGGCAGTTAACGTTCTTACCTCGCCGAGACGTGGAGCTTCTTCGATGGTCGAGGGTGTGGGCAGACGTGTGCCGTGTCTGTGGAATATCCACATTTTCTTGGGCTCACAACCGGGCACCTGATACTGTTTATCGATGTTGGTGCCCTTGACGATCTGATAGGCGGTCTTCGAGCTGAATTGACGCGTCTGCAGACGTTCGGCGTCCTTGCCAAAGCAATAATCATCCTCGCCACGCACCTGTCCCCATTCCAGGAACGCCAGCAGCGCCGTCAGCAGCAAGAGACGCATGACTGCAAGAGAATAGAGAATAGAGAGAAAGTGAGTTCAATGGGGAGTGAGCAAAGGGTAAGCACATGAAATTTAAGTGGCCCAGCCTTTGGACGATATCCTTGAACTGTCGTCCCCAAAGCGGCCCAAGAGTCCGCACCGAATGTCATATGTGGCTCGTGTTCACAGTTGCGACAGCAGCAAAGGCGAAGTTTTGGGGGTCGGAGAGGGGGAAACGTTGCATAGGTGTGGCATTTAAATTGCTCTGCTGGCGTCTGCCAAGGAGTTGACTCAAGACAATAAAGGAAGGGCTGACGCTGCCTGCTGGTCAGCATACTAACGAAATTTCCGTTTTGCTCAAAATGGCAAGACACACGCACACACTCTCACACACACATACTCTCACTGAAATTAGGCTAATGATTTGGCGACTGACAAATGGCTGCAGTTTTTACCACCTAACTGTGCGACGCAGCTGCTGCTTCTGCGCTCCGTTCACCTGTCCTTAGTCATCATAAACGCCACCTCGAAATGGGTCAAGATAGCAGCAATAACAACAACAAGCAAAAGCGAGTGTTGGGCTGGCCATAAAAACTCATGTAATGGTTCAATTTGTAGCCCGCATCCAAAATTGATTTATCATCAAAGACAGTTCCCCTACACCAAACACCCTGCTCTGCCCCTGCTATAGTTCATGTTGACACAATGCTCATTTAATTGACAACTAAATAATTGTGTGTGTGTAAAGCAGGCGACGCTTGAGTTTGTTCAACTTGCCGCATTGAATAATCGCACATTTAATTATTCGGTTGAAAATGAAATTCAAGAAATTGTTCGCTTCGTTTAGCCCGACCAAGGGACAAAAGGAAATGGCCATGGCCTTGTAAGTAACACAATGAACAAAAAAAAACACAGCATTGTGCCACATTTAACATGCCACGCCCACAGTGTGCCAACAGCTGCCTACTTCGGACTGGCAAGTCTCCTGACACTTGTCTACTTCTCCGACTGGCGTCTCATCACCAACTACATTCCCCTCTATAACACCAAGTACCCGAAGGAACCCGCCAAATGAGACTCAAGTAAGTGCCACATGTGGCAGCCACACTAAGTACAGAATGTAGATTGAATTTTGCATCTGTTGCAGCCACATTTTATTATCGGCTTCGACCAACGTTTCATTTGGCTGCTTGTGATGAAGGTCTGGCAATTGGTCAAATAAACAGTCGAATTTTAATCAAAACATACAACAATTGACGAGCATTTCTATTTGAGGGGGACGAAAATGCATTTTTGGAACCACCAAGTAAAAGTAAATAAATTGATGCCGAGTCAAAATACACAAATCAAAAGAACAACAAATACAAACACAACTAAAAGCATGTAAAGTTGGGTCTAACACAAATAGTAGCAATGCAATGTAAATCGACCTATGTATACGACTGTAAATACCCTATAAAAATGTGGACACAATTTAATAAAATGCATGAAAAATTAATATTCTATTGCATTGGATTAGATTGGATTGAAAAATTGATATAGTTAATATATTTCGCTAGTAAGTAAAAATAATAGAAAAATGTATAATACAGAAAAATTTCTATATTATAAAAAAATTCTACAATTTTGTAATCAGTAAATATCAAATATATTTAAAGCAATGGACTGATTTGAAATCATTCTTTACTCTGGATACACAATGTTGTTAAGACTATAATAAATATAAAAAATAAGATTTAATAATTATTAATTAATCAAAAATATAGAAAAAAGTATAATATAGGAAGAATTTCAATAATGTAAAAAAAAAACCAATGTCCAACCAAACCAAAATTGTCGAGTATAGCAAAAATTGTTGTTATTATATTTATGATAAATATATTTATAGCAATTGAACGATTTAAAGTTATTCTCTAACTCTCTGAGAACAAAATTTTGTAAAGACTATCAAAAAATTCAAATTTGTTAGGAATGCTGACTAGTATATAAAATATCGTTATGTTTTATCTTAAGTGTAATTATATACAGTAACATACTTTGAAATAACTGAGTTCACAAAGTTTACATTTAAGATTTTATTTTATATTTGCAAAATCAAATACACTTTTGAATTTCTCAAACTTGTTTCATATTTTCTCAACAGCCGAACTACCCTCTTTGAACATTCGTTTTACAGGGTATAGAATTAGTTCGTGCCTGCCGTAGAACAGATGTGTGCTAGGCCAGCCTCTCATCTCCTGTCATCGCATTGTTTACAACTTAGAACGTTGCATCATTTGGCTGCAAATTGTGCAACTTGTTGCGCCAGTGACGTCAGTGTATTAAAAGGGAGACGCCCTCTACGATGATGTACAGAGATGCTTAAAGTGCTGCTGCTGCTGCTGCTGCTGAAAGCCACAATTAGCTTAAGCAATTTTCTATTTTCAATTACGCACAGATCAACAATCGACAATCAATAATCAACAGGCAGCGCTCAAATGAGTAATATGAGTTTTTTGTTTTTTTTTGTTGCCCTTCAAGGCCAGCTGCTGATCTTGCGATCTTCCCGATTGGGAATGAGCTTCAAGAGCGTCGCATCCATTAGTTATCTGTGAGTGTGGGTGGAGCTCTAATTGTGCAATGTAAATTCGCACGCTACCTCCTACCCCTCCCCTCTCTCTACACAACCCCTATACCATCTTACATCTAACATATTCCCCCATAAATCGTTCACTCGTGCAATTGAATGCGTCGCCTTTGTTTGCTCAATGTGAAATTAAAATTCCAATTTGACTCGCGTTCGCCAGTTTGCCAGTTGCCACATTTGCTTAGCTCACTTTATCCAATCGCCCCCGCTAACCTCTATAATTTCTTCCTCCCCCCGAAACACCCTCGATCTACAATATTACAGTTTATTTTTAGTTAGACTGTATTTATTTCACTTGATTTATAGTTTTATTTATGTTTTTTCTGCTCGAACGTGACATTCGCTAATTTTTCGCAGAGTTTTTTGTCTATGTTGTGTGTGTGTTTGTGTTTTCTCAGTAATGTGAAAATGCGCCCTTGTGCCGCTTTTTCGCGCGTGTTTTCTCAAGCGGCAAATAAATCATATACAGATTTTCAAATGCCACACCAAAATCGCGCACTTCATAATGATGGGCTTTGCCACATAACATAAACTGCATAGGATCGCCCAAAAACTAATTGAAGAAGCCAAGATTGATCAACTTGAAGAGACACTGGAGAAGTGTTGTTACTTAAAGTGACCACATTTAAGATTAATGTAAAGTGCATTTCGAATGCAATTAAAAAGTCTCTTTATAAGAAAAACGATAAAGTAACTAGTAAAGTTTTGATTAACTAGTTATTGTAAAGATCATACAAATTTTTGATTAACTAATTATTATAAGCATTTATCATGTTATTTAAGAACAAATTTTTATTTTTTTTCTATGAATTTAATACAAAAAAAAAGCCGGATAATAGTTTTTAGAAGAAATATAGATTCTATCACATTTTCTGTGTAGTTAAGGAATATAGTTTTTTATTTTAAGATTCCGAAAGAATTTACTCTTCTTATAATAGAAATTAGAAGAAATTGAGATTCCAGCACATGTTCTATGCAGTTAAATAAGATTATTTTTTATTTTAAGAATCCGAAAAAAATTTTATTTTTGTTTCTTATGTTGTTTACAGAAATATTTTCTTTTTTTAAACAAACTTTTTTAATCTATTATCTTTTATATATAAGCTGAACATATGCACACATAAGTATTTAACTTGAATTGAAATTTTGTTTTTCCTTCTGATAATACTTTTTTAGAACAGATTTAGATACTATCACCCGAAAAAATTCTAATTTTATTTCTTTTGTTATTAACTAAAATATATTTTTGAAAACAAGCTTTTTTGATCTGTGATCTTTAAGATATAAGCTAAACATATACTATATTCACATACATATATAATATATTGATATATTTTTTGCTCTCATTTTCCTTCACTTCCTTTCAAGTCTTGCATACCCCATAGAAGCAACATTTACTGGGTATTCAAAGTCATATACAATCATAATTTAATTGATTCGTTCTGAATACGCACAGATTGCCCCCAAAAGCAAAAAACCAAAAAAAAAAAAACGCCACTGTTCTACTCAGAACGTTGAACTGCGTGTTAGATCTGAAATTTTGCAGCGTTACGTAATGTTGCAAGTGCTTCAAGCACTTTGGCTGCTGCTGTTGCTGCCAAGAGGTGAATGACAAAACATGCAACAGGTTGGCACGCGTTTAGCGAAGCAAAACGTGCCAAGAAATCAATCGAGAATTGCCAAGGGATTATCAAGTTGTCAGATATCACTCTGAATATACATATATATACAGCTATGTAGTATGGCTGTCAAAACAAAATATCGTAAGGCGGGCGATTCAGTCAGATAATTATCAAACTGACAGCTGACAGATATTTTGACCGATTTTGAGAGTTGCGAGTTGATAGCTGTCAAAATTATTAAATTATTAGATAAGGCTATAAATGTAATTATAGCTACTGATATACGAAAGTTACGGATAAGCAAAGTTGGCAACAGATTAATTCTATAGTTTGCTATAATATAGTATAAATATAGTATTTATTTACTTATATTTACTACTGTATAATAATAATACTATATACTGACAGCTGACAAATATCTCGAGCAATTTTTAGAGTAACGAGTTGAGAGCTGTCAAAATTATTAAATTATTAAATAAATTATAGCTAAGTTAAGCGAAGTTTGAAAAAGATTAATTCCTTTTTTTTTGTTTGATTTTAGAAAATATATAAATAGCAAGTATAAATAAATATACTATTTATTTACTGATAGCTGACAAATATTTTGAGCGATTGCGAGTTGAGAGCTGTCACAATTATTAAAAATAAGAATAAGAAAGTTACGGATAAGCGAATTTGGTAAGAGATTAATTCTGTAGTTTGATTTCAGTAAATATACAAATAGTAAATAGCAAATAAATACTATACGTATAAAAATATACTATATAAATAAATACTTTACTATATAAGTAAAACAAATATATAAAAAGCCGGGTTAAATATTAAACTCCCAATTTACGAGTTACTGTCAAAAAACGCAGCTATTCTTCAGAAACTATTTATGACTGTTGTGTGATATTGAAAATTACTTTGCACTCGGTTGCAATGCATATTAATTAGCGGAAAGAGTTAACTACCTTATGGAGAGGGGGAACACCCCTCAGGTCAATTAGCATAATGATGCGCCAAGAGCACAATTTAACAAAACATGGAAACTCACACGAATCTACCGACGGATCAGACGAGTATAACGCCTATTCCAAAGATAAGCGACGAAGGCCGGAACCGTTCATATTTTTTCGGGTTGGGGGTGGGGAGAGACGATGTCTAGACTGAGAATTCAAAAGTGTGACTAGTTTATATGCAAGACGTGGCATAACCGTTTGGGGAAATCGATGAAGAACTTTGCCTCGCGCATTTTAAATTAAAGACAACGTCAGACATTTCCCAAATGATCAGTTTGATCTTCGGGCCGAGCATAAGACATTTAATTTATCACTTGTAGTTCTCGTTATATTGATAGGCCCCAACTAATGGCAGCAGACGATGATGACGACCTTCCCCCCTCTGCTCACTATATTCTAAATTATGTGAATAGGGCTGACCTTAAGGGAATAGAGAGAATATAGTAGATAGCTGAAAAGTGTTTGAGAAATGAAAGGGGAGAGACAAACCGAGAGAGAGAGAGAGCGCAAGAAACATTTCCCAACACATATTTGAGTGGTGTTTTGGAATTTTGTAAGAGTTCTTTCAGACACATCGGAATTCGTGTTGATATTATGACTACTCGAAGAACTTGAAATACTTTTTGGCAAACAAATCCGCCTGCGTGTGGAATATACGAAAAATGCTTTAAAAATAATCTGAATGAAGAAAAAAAAACTAGTCTTCAGATTCGGGTTGGTCTTTTGTATTTCAATATTTCGTTCAACATATTAAGTAATTCTCTATAAAAACCGAAAGCTCTGCCGAATTGTTTGACATCAAACGCTATTTTTGGCATTATTCGACGAAAAAGAAAAAAGAGATCTGAAAGTGAACTATTATCGTATATAGACCGATGAAAGGGGAAAATGAGGAAACCTTTTGGTTAAGGTTAAGTGCAGCAACTGCTAACGATTGCTATTGCCAAAAATCATCTTGGCAACGGGGCCAAAAAATACTCATACCAAATCATCAAGATCCGGCGTATTTTTGACAAATTTTTGCAAATTTATTTGCATCTATTGCGCTATGAGGAAAATATTAAACGAAAAATAAATAATACTTAATATGATTGCTGTTGACGACACTTGAGGAAAACTATGGAAGCTGTCCACAAATATTTGAATTTAGGACACCGAGCGATCTTCCGTCAACTAGGGGACGATCTATAGGAAGCACTTTTATTGCGGGGGCGCCGATTAACGAACCCAGAAATATCTTATAATTTATTTCAGTTATTTTCGATGCTACACAACAAATTTCAGCTATCTAGCTTTGCTAACAGCTGAGTTCAAAGAGGTTGGAAGTTGTTTACCGAGTTGTGTATGCGCATCTTAGGTGCGAACTGGCTTGTGTTTGTCTGCTTGGCTCCAAGTTGCATAAAATTGTTCAAAATTGTGAAGCGTATTGAGAAATTGAAGACAGCTGAGATCATTTGAGAAAAGCTTAGAGAGAAATAAATTTGAATGGAAGCGAATTTTAACAAAATTCCTATACTTTTATAATACAGTGGAAGTTGTTTAACAAAAGTTTAATTTATTTTGATATATATGAAGAATTAAAAAAAAGAAGCTGAGAGATGTAAAAGATAAACAATTAAATTAAATTAAATTCCTAAGCTCGTTTAACACTGTTGTTAAAGTTGTTTAACAAATGTTAAATTTATTTAAATATATATGAAAAATTTAAGAAAAGCTTAGATATAAATGAATTTGTATAGGAGCGGAGTTTAAACATGTTCTATACTTTTATAATGCAGTTGTAGTTGCTTAACAAAATCTAAATTTATTTTGATATATAAATGAAGCATTTTCAAAAAGAATTTGAAACAAAAGGAACTACCCTCTTCTAAAAAATACAGGGTATATCTAAACAACAGCGTGGAAATTTTGACGAGCGGCTTAGTAAAAGCAAAACAAAGTCAATGCACGAACCGATAACCGGTTTTATTTTTCCAGCGCCTACACAAGTTGTTTTTGTTTTTCGTTTGGAACAAATTGTCATCGGTGTGTTGACTGCAGTTGAAGTTGGCCCAAAAAGCGAGTCGAGATCAGGTAGTTAACCAGGTAGCCAGAGTAAACGAAGCGTCAATAGGAAAAGTTAGAGAATATATGTGACATTCTTGAAGGCATTTTTTAGTGTTGACTCTTTGCGAGAGATTAGCATGAGGGCGGCATTATTTAATGAGCCACAAAATGGAGCGTGTTTAATTAGTTAAGCTAGGCTATCTGAAGAATCTGTTTGTTGTGGTGCGGGTCGCGTGCCACACAAAAAGCCAGAGGCGAGTCATAAATCTGAGAATAGCTGTAGAGTTGTGCTCCTTGTTAATGCGATTTGTTCAACTTAATGCCAGGTAACAACTACTAACTTATCTAGTCGCAATTTAATTGCCACTCTTTATAACATACATATATGAGTATTTTTTTGATTTGAAGATTGCACACGTTTTGTTTGGCTTTGTGGATTTGTTAATTCATTTAAGTGCCCAGCTAATTATTTTGATTGCCAAGCGTGCTCGCGATTTTTGCATGCAAAACGCAATCATTCATTTGCATGATTACTCCAGATAGCAATCCCCAAAAGGTGGGGTATATTAGACCAGCTGTCAGTTGGCAATTGTTCAGGCATCTTACGTCAACATTAAGCTTGACAATTTAGCCCCATTTGTGTGCCGCAGATCACTGAACCCAGCGAAACAGACTCGACTTGGTTTTTTTTTTTTGGAAGGGAATTCAAAACTTTCCAACGGAATCCGTTCACACGCTGCGTGGCTAAAACACAACAAAAAAAAAGGTAGAAAGAGGAGAAACAACAACAGCAACAAATGTTCTCAACTGATTTATGTGACCAACAACAAAACATCAAATTTCATTCATTTTCATTCATATGCAAACACACAAAAACACATTTGGAAAACTCTCAACTTTGTTTTTGTTGAGCTCATCACAAATTTCGCTCGTAACAAATCAGATTCTAAGGCGTATCAAGTTGATTATATAATAATCATTATTTTCTGAAGCGATTATTAACGCCAAACAGGTTTCCCCGCCAAAACACTTTTAGGCAGCAACAATTTATTTATAAACAAATGCCGTAGTCGTTGTGAATTAATTACAATTACAGCCGAGCACAATAAACAATAGACAGCAACGAATAGATAGATGTATAAATAATAATATTTAATTCAATAAAATGCTTGATTGCTGATTCGAATTATTAACGGCAAATGAAATGGAGAAGACATAGAAATTTTAACTACAGTGACACACACTTGTCTGGCATCTTAATTGTTTTTACACATTTACGATTATGATTATTATTGTTGTTGTTTGGTGGAATAATTGACATGCTAAACAGACCTATTGAAATGCACTTGATTAACGTGAATTTGTTTAAATGTATGGATGGGATAGCTATCTTAACCGTTTCGCGCTCAACTCAACTCAACTCAACGAAATCAAGTTACAAGAAACTCAACCGCACGCGACGGCGTTCGCAATGAAACTGATTCAAGAAACGAGAAGCGCAAGCGTTTATAGCTGACACGCTGACAAAAACGACGAGCGCGCTCTCGTTGGCTCTCTCTTTTTCTTGCTCTCCCTCTCTCGTTTGTTTTCCGCTCTCGCAGTGAAGGAGTCGCTGTAGTCGCTACCTATGTAGATCCTAAGTATTAAAAGCAAAGTTCGACAACGATTATCTTAGTAACTATATATTAATTTAGTTATAATTGTACA
Organism: Drosophila kohkoa; assembly: GCA_019972355.1. NCBI lineage: Eukaryota > Metazoa > Arthropoda > Insecta > Diptera > Drosophilidae > Drosophila > Drosophila kohkoa. The sequence goes on from BJEL01000056.1 coordinate 1,322,395, forward strand.
GCTGATAAGTGTTTGCGATTCCAATCGCGAGACGCGAGAGAGGGACATCAGTCTAGAGATACTACTCGTAGTCCATATAATCGTTGTTATGGTACAAGTTCAAAGATTTGAAGGCACTCCAGTAATTATCACATTATAGATTTCTGCGTAATTCTTTGATAGGGATACTTTGGCACTTGACATTATCGCGGAATACAATATGGCTCTTCTTGTGGCTCTGACACTTCCATCGAATGTTTTACGTCATACTTACTATCTAACACTATAACTATATATAAAATTCTATATAATTTAGCTCAGGCAAATGCATCATTGGGCAATTCATCACTCGACTGCATCTCTAGGAACTTCTCTAAAGCTGCCTCAAAGTTCCAGTTGGCTTCCTGCTGCACGATGCGTGTGCACCATCTGGGACGCAAGCCCGTTATCTCCTGGAATATAATCAGTTTGTGCTCCTTAACATCCACGGATTCCTCCTCTTGCTCCTGCTTCACTGTCACCTGGCTGGGCAACTCGCAGAACTTGAATCCATCGCGTGTTTGCTTCCTCGTCGGATTCATAATGTTGAAGCGCTCGTTGATGATCTTCAGACGACGTGCTCCCTTGCCAATGCCCTGGACAAAAATATATAATATTAGTAGAGAAATTAATGGAGTACTTCACTCAACTACCCACCAAACCCACTGCTTCCACATGCAGCACAATTTGCCTGCTAAATGCCAGCAGCAAATCGGGTTCATCGCGCAGCAAACCAATCACATTAATCACAATCATATTGGCATCGTAGTGCATCACATCCGTCTGCAGCGAGACGTAATCGTGCCTGACCACTGGAAGCTGCATCAGCACAGCCATTATATCATTGGTGCCCACACTTAGGCGACAAGTGTCTAGCGAGTTCTTGACGAGATTCCTGCTATGATAGTTGTACTTATTGATGCGCTTGAAGAGTTCACTCGAGGGTCGAGCACAGCGATTTATATCGAAGCTGCAGGTCATCGTAAATATGGAGTTTTCCGTATAATACTTTATCATATTGATGCGTTGATCCAACTGCTCGAATTCGCGCAGATAAGTTGTCAAAAACTCATTTGTCAACTCGTAGGCCGACAGGTTGCACAGAAAATCCTTCTGGGTCGTCAATCCCGGTTTGCTGCTCAGCTCCACATCGTCCAGCTTGAGAAGTGTGGAAAATATTTGCGTTACCGCAGCGATATATTCGCTAGGCAAACTGTATTTGCGGCAGACGGGATTCCCATGCAAGCGCAACGATTTCAGAGGCACATCGCCTAGGCAACTGATTTCGGACAAATCATTAATCCAATTTTGACCCAAATCCAACGCTTGCAGGCTGCTCAACAGCGACAAGGCGCGCAAATTATTGGCGCTCACGATCTTGTTATTGCCCAACCGTAAGTCGACACAGTTGCCCATGAATTTACGCGATGCCATGCGCAAAATGCTGCCGAGTATCTTTGGTGAGCTGAGAAGCACAATCACATGCTCCAGTCCTTCGGTTTGCTGAAACTGCGTCAAGTTGAGCGTACGATTGATGGCATTAAAGCGCTTTTGCACAGCTTGTTCGATGCATTGTTTGGGCTCCACGTGGCCCTGCTTAAACGAGCTTACATTCATGCGCAGATAGTAGGCAATGGAGCGTTCGTAGTTGAGCTCCTGCACATCGTCCAGCGTGGTCACTAGCTCGGGTATTTTGAGCTCCAAGTTAAGCGTCTGCACCAAATGCTCGATCTGATCGAAACAATCGCGCACCAGAAAACGATGCTCGCCGCCATCATACTGAAAATACACAAATGTTAGATACTTTAAATTGTTAACTGCTTTATCTCCTCACCTTGTAATAGCAGGGATAGAACTCGCCCAATTGCGGATGGAGTGAAATAGAGATATAATCAAAGAGCAACTCCTTAGTAATCTCACACTGTGCATCGGGTATCTGCAAAGTATTTGAAGCAATCTTAAAAATGTCTGCTTAAGAATGACTTAACTTTCTCACCAAAAACGAATGCCAATCGGAGCTGTGCTTAAACTCATTAAGTTTCGACTTGTTGCTCCAATCAATGCGTGTGCCATCGCATTCCACATCAATCTCATAGTTTAGCGGCGTGTACATTTTATACAGCTTGTCAAAGGGTACGCCATCCTGTGCAGCAAAGAATTCTCTAGAAAATTTAGCTACTTAAACGTTTTCTTACACTTACGATAATTTGAAAGTTTGCCTTCAATGGTTCCAGGCAGTTGGGATACTGTTTCTTCTTGGCGATGGGATTCTCCAGCAGCTTCAAATGCTTGGCGCGCACGCGCTCCAAATCGCTGCACAAGCGCACAGCGGAACTTAGCTGTAAGGAATGTAAGCCTTGGAGATTATAGCGCTAAAGTTGTGCTCCATAAAACTCACTCGATTGTAGGTTAAATCCAACAAATCATAGTCGACATCACCAAAGAGTTTAAGTGGTCCCAAATCGCTTATTTGGTTGCAGGCAAAGCTGAAGCCTTTCAGCGCACGTCGATTATCATCGTTGTTATAGATGGTGGAGCAAACCAACTGAAGAGTAGCCAAGTTGGAGAGCCGCACCACAATATGCTTGAACGATTCATTGGCCTTAAAGTTGCATAGATTCAGCACACCCGGCACGCCTTCCACAGTCTCCAAATTGTCCATAAGGCGAGATATTACCTATGGTAATCATAAAACACACAACATTAGAACGCTTCTGTATCAATAAAATTGGGAATCCTTACCTGACTAATAATCACAGCTGGCGAAATCTGACTTCTGTTATATGCGGCAGCATTTAGACACACAGACAATTGCAGCTCAATGCCGGACACTGTCTGTATGCTGAGGCCACGCTGAAAGAGCTTGTCCAGCGCCGGTTTGCAGGTACGAGCCAGAAATGTGTCCACATTTTGTCCGCACTGTCGACAAAAAGTTGCAAAGTCAGCATAAATATCAAAAAGTTCATTTTGTGCACTTACCTGATAGTTGACGGGAAACAGCTCATTGCCTTCGATGGCCTTGAAGAGTGCATCTAGTATCAATTGCTTCGGATCGGTGCTAAAATTCAATGCACCCTCGTGATGCACATTAAATTCAATCCAATTCAAGCCGGGCGTTCCTTCATAGTGTTTGGTCTTGAAATACTTGCATGAGTTTCGGTAGTCCACCACAATGGGCTGCGTTCGATCGCCAAAGTCGATAATGCGCGCCTGAGCTGCAATAAACCCGTATCAATTGTGTGTTTAATTCAACATTTTTACTTTAATTTTTCTTACTTCGATGTTTGTTGATATTGATGCCGTGCATTGTTAATAGCGTCCCATCGATAACTACGATTTGCACTGCAGCTTAAAGTCCTGTTATCGATAACTGATTCAGTATGCAATTTCCCTGCACTTGCTATCGATGGGCAACGGATCAGCAATACCTAAAGTGGTGTTATCGTTAATGAATGCTCTCAGTGCTGACGCAGCACTGCTGCGGCAATTTTTGGGGAAAAATTGCTTTAATATGAAAATTAAGTGGTTTTCAAATGGCTGTGCATTGGGCTCAGAAGCTTAATATCATCATATATTTATCACTTGGTCATCTTTATATAAGCACTATTAAAGCAGAGAATATTAAATACATTTATAGCTATTGCTCCTAAAGATTACATAAAAGTAGCTAAATTGGTACTTATCTAGTCATAAAATAGCCAATGTTGCAACACTGGTCTGCCATTGACAACCCGCTAACTATGCTAAATAAAATACAATTGCGATGTTCTTAACATTTTTTATTCTTAATGTCTATATGAAATAAAGAGTCTTGCTCTCTGCTTGAGATGGAATACTTTGTATGTTTATTTCTTAGCTGCCTTCTTCTTAGCACCTCCTTCCTTTCTGCCCTGATACAGTCCTGTATAATATCCAGACATATACCAAGCTGTCAGCATAGCCACAAAGTCCTGATCCGGTTCGCCATCCACCCCAGCGGAGGATGACGCAAACATTGGTGGCACCATCGGCATTGGAGGCATACTCAATCCACTGGCGCGTGAGCTGGTTGCCTGCTGCTTTCCTTTGCCTGCAGCTGGTTTCTTGTAGTTGTTCTTGACACGTTGCTGTTGAGCTGTTGGCTCAGCTTCAGCATCTTCGGCATCCGCTTTAGCTGCCTCGTGCTGTAAGTGACGTGCGTAGGCGCCCCATGTTGGCAACAATTCGGCCAGGGGAATTTCCTGTTCGTTTTCATATCCCACATAGCGTAGTATACAGGTTTGCGCCTGCTCATCAATAGAAGCCACTTTGCCTTCGTAATCCAGGCCATCAGTGTATGTGGCGCGTGCAAAGTCGCCTACTTTAAACGGTTTATTCTCCGCTTGTTCCATGTCCGGCTTCTCGTTGTCATCGGCCTCGTTTTCCTCGCGTCGGTTGTTGGTGGAGTCGGCAATGCGGCGTGCTAGAGTTTCACGGGCCAAGTTCACGGAGTCATCGTAGGCCTTGACCAATAGGCTATCGTCCCAGGCGTCCTTGTCCTCAGACATTTTGTATATGTCGTCGAAAGTTAAGTGAATTCAATCAATTTTGAAATACCAAAATGCATATGCCTTGGCGTCTGTTATCGATAACAGCGATACAGAGGTGGGAAAGTAACGATGGCAGCAACGTTTTTAGAATTTGTAAAACATCGGAATTGTAATACTATAAACACTCAACAAAATAATAATATAAAATGTTTCCTTATTAAATCAATTGCTCGATTATATACATAAATAAAGACCATTAGGTTGAGCAAATAGACCACGTAATACAGAAACACTAACAAATTTTCAAAACAGGCGCTGCATTTGGTATTACTGCGTTTTTAAAAAATATATAAAATATAAGCCAATTATTCTCCTCTAACTTTTCTGTTAAAAGCTGATTTTTATTATATAATTACAAGATTAAAAAATAAGTAACGACATTTTGAATCATACAACATTGTGAGTACTTTTCAATACGTTATCCCACAATGTATATATATCGCAGTTTACGGTCTCACTCTGACGAAAAGAGCTGCCAACCGATTCGCATACATTTGCCTGTGAGTAGCAAATAGCACGAAGAAGAAGAGCAAAAGCGAAAATCATTCTCAACTTGCTGCCGAGTTTGCTGTGTTTTTGTTTCAAAATAACTAAATATTGTGCATAAAAGATGGCTACAGTGGAAACACTCTACAAAGAGCTTACTGCCGAGTGGACAAAGCGTCCACCCAACACGCCCAAATGCGGTCAACTGCTGGAGCAACTAAAAGTGGCGCTCGTCAAGTTGTCTTTTCTGCCCACTGACGGCACCGATGCCCAGAACTCCAAGAAGCAATTGTTGCTGGCGCGTTCCGTCCTGGAAATTGCCGTGGAGCACAGTGTGATCAGTAAAGATCTGCTGGCCTTTGAACGTTACATGTCACAACTGAAGTGCTACTATTATGATTATGCTAAAATCATTGGTGAATCGGACAACAAATACAAATTGCTGGGACTCAATTTATTGTATCTTCTTTCTGGCAATCGCGTCTCGGATTTCCACACTGAATTGGAACTGCTGTCTGTGGACATAATTCAGCACAATCAATACATTAAACCCATTCTGGCGCTGGAACAATACATCATGGAGGGACGCTACAATAAAATCTTCCAAGCGAAATCTTCGATGCCCGCCGAAGTTTACAACTATTTCATGGATCTGTTGGTGGAAACAGTGCGTGATGAAATTGGTGCCTGCATTGAAATGTCCTACGAAAAGATCTCCGCAAAAGAAGCGGCCAAACGTCTCAATTTGCGAGTGCCCGACGAGATTAAAGCATTCGGCGAGAAGCGACAATGGAAACTCGAGGGAAATGGCAACTACAGCTTTACGGATCGCAGCATAAAGCCGAAAGAACTGCTGCCTTCAGAGGAGCTGGCTGAGCAGGTCCTTAGCTATGCGCGCGATCTGGAAATGATAGTTTAGGTCCTGCACATTGTAATTAATATGTAATTAATCAAATAAAATCAACAAATTTCGATAACATATGTAATTTTCATAGTCTGGCCACACGTTAACCGTTTAACAAAAATTTACGAATATTATTATTTTTTTTTTTTTTTGCTTTGCTGTATTACATTTTTATTTTAATTAAATACTTAAAAAAATATAATTACAAAAAGTATTTTTATCTAAAAAATAAATAAGTTTTTTTATGAAAATTATAAAATTTAATTCACAAAAATTAATTTAAGCTAAAAATAAGATACATAAATTAATAATAAACATCAAATATGCGTTGAAAAATAATTCCTTTACATTTCATGTAAAGTTTAGTATAAAAACTTTTAAAACGTGAAATTTGCTCTATACCTTGTCGGTATATTTAACGTATCAAACTGCGGTCACGCTGATCACCAACGACGAAAACGGGTGGAAAAAATCGCACGCAACGCGAAATTCCGTAATATTATTTAATTGACGGGGCAAACGCAAATTAGTTGAACATAAAAATCAACACAAATGGCTTTTAATGCAAGCAAGACACCTCTCTTGCGCGCTGTCTCCGTAAGTTTTGCTAACTTAACCAACAAAAATTCAGGCAAAAAAATGATTCCGATAGTCGTGTTACGTAAATAGTTAAGTTGCAATTTAGTATAATAATAATGCATTTTTGTTTGTTGATAGAAACGGGGATATGCCGTCTGCCCACGTCTGGTTGGTGACACCTCCCCCATCAGCGTAAATGTGCTGGACAACAAACTGGTGGTGGCCACAGCTGAAGCCTCAGTTCCCGTTTCGCGTGTCTCCATCGTGCTGCGGTAAGTTGGAGTTGCTCCTCGAGCTGAATGAAAAATTTAACAATTGATCATTTCATTTGAACAGCGCTGGCTCTCGTAACGAGGCCTACGACACCCAGGGTGCTTCGCATCTGCTGCGTCTTGCTGGCAGCCTCAGCACACAGCGCTCCAGCGCCTTTGCCATTGCTCGTCACATTCAGCAGGTGGGCGGCACCTTGAGCGCTTGGGGAGATCGCGAATTCGTTGGCTACACCGTGGAGACAACATCGGAGAATATCGAGACCGGTCTGCGCTATCTGCAGGATCTGCTGCTGCCTGCCTTCAAGCCCTGGGAGCTCAAGGATAACGCCAAGACGCTGAAGAACCAATTGGATGCAGTGACCACAGAGGTAAGTGAGCCTGCACCCAATCTCTATTGTAATTAACAACTTCACCATAACTCAATTGCAGCAACGCGCCATTGAGCTGGTGCACAAGGCTGCCTTCCGTCGCGGTCTGGGCAACTCCATCTACATCCCACGCTTCCAGCTGGCCAACATCTCCAGCGAGAATCTGTTGCACTACGTGGCCAACAACTATGCTGCCGGCTCCGCCGCCGTTGTGGGCGTTGGCATCGATAACAACACTCTGTCTGGCTTTGCCCAGAACTTGAGTTTCCCAAGTGGCTCCTCGGGCAGCAAGAGCGCCAGCACCAGCTACTATGGTGGTGATGCACGCAAGGACACCGCCGGACACCGTGCTGTGGTCGCTGTGGCCGGCGAAGGTGCCGCTGCCTCCAACGAGAAGGAAGCTTTGGCCTTTGCCATTCTGAAACAGGCTGTTGCCGGCAAGCCCACCAAGCGTGGCAATCTGTCGGGTCTGTTCGGTGAGGCTGCCAACAGTGCTGGTGATGCGCCCGTCTCTGTGAAGGGTTTGAATGCCAGCTACACGGATGCCGGTCTCTTTGGCTTTGTGGCCTCGGCCGATAGCAAGGACATTGGCAAGGCTGTTGACTTTTTGGTGCGTGCTCTGAAATCGGGCTCGATTTCCGAGAAGGATGTGCAGCGCGGCAAGGCGGCGCTCAAGGCCAGCGTCGTGACCAAGTACTCCTCGGACAGTGGCCTGATCAAGGAGATCGGTCGCCAGGCTGCCCTCAATCGCACTGTGCTGGAAGCCGACGCTTTGGTCGCTGCCATCGATGGCATTTCGGTGCAACAGGTGCAGGCTGCTGCCAAGAAGGTGGCCGGCTCCAAGCTGTCCGTGGGCGCCATTGGCAACCTGTCCAATGTGCCCTACGCTTCTGAACTTAAGTAGATAATGTTGTAATACGCTGTAAATGTAATTTAATATCCATGCTGTGGATGGAGGCCGTCTAACGAAATAAACCTGTTGGAATTAACGAAAGCTATTTGTGAGAAGGACAAATTGGGAAAATCTTGCACAAGATGTTGGAATATAATTGCAGAATTATTGCTATCTTGTAGTGAAATTAACCTCTTCTGACAAGCTTTTGAAAGTCTTGTATTCATATTACAATTTCATAATAAGAAAGGTAAAGTCTAAAAAGTTTGAATCGTGAAAAGTAGTTCAAATATCTTCTAGAGAATTATCTCAGATCCTATTTCGATATTTTAGTGAATTAGTTAAATTATTTTTAGCTATCAATTCTATTCTTAAGAAGACAGTAGAAGGCTTTACAATTCTTAAAACAGACTATCAACTATCTTTAAATATCTCTTCTGGTGACAGAATTATATCAAATTGCATAACGAGCTTATATTTAATTAATATGACAAGTTTTTAAGAGCTAAAATATGCGGAAATTAATTGGAGAATTATTTCTCATGGTTTTTCATAACTTTTTAAAACAAGACACTTTCAAAAAGCTAAAATATGCTGAATTTAATTTGACAATTATTTCGTATGGATTTTTACTTTTCATTTGAATTTGCATAATAACTTATATAGAAACTTTTAACGAACAAAATTCCCAATATATTGGCATATTTACTATTTTATTACAATTATTTCCAATTAGATTAGAAGACAATAGCGCACATTTATATATCTCTATCAATATGTATGTATACTGATATAGAGATATAATATATAGTATCATATATATAATATACTGACTATACAATATACTAACTATACAATATACTCACTATACAATATACCGACTATACAACATACTGACCATACAAACTACTGACTGACAAAACTATGAACGTAAAGCCCATCAACAAAAAGCTAGAAAGCTGAAATTTCCGAAGAGCAAAACTCATAGAATATCAACTTGCTATTTGGAGAAATTTATCTCAATTCTCCAACTACAAGTTACTTGAATTATTGACGAGCTGCGTTAGAACTTTACAGTTTATTTAAAATCGTGGTAGGAGCATTAAATTTAAACATACACAGAGTCAATACGAGACTCTTATTTGGAATCAAAACTGAATATAGACATACATATAATATATATAACAATTGAGACGCTAGACCAGCAACACAATGATAATGGCCACAAAGAGCGCTATGATCACCAGCCAGTAACCGCAAGTGCTGTCGGTGCGATTGATTTGGCCAATGCTTCGAGTATCTCGCTGCACTCCAGACTCCACACGATCCATGGTATTGGAAAGATTATCCAGAATGTTGTTCTGATCCTCCACCTCGTTGCCCAGTACGGTGGCCAGTTCTCGTTGCCGTCCAATGGTCGCAGACAGCACATCAAGGCCGCGATTTTGATTCTCTAGCATCTCCGCGTGTAATTGCTTCATGGACTCGGCATCCAAGTTACGATTTGGAGTTGGGTTTGAAGGGCCCGCATTTTGCCACACCGAGCTGGAGGAACGCGCCGCTTGATCGGCACGTGTGCTGGTGTTGAATTGCGTGGTAATTACGCGCAACTGCGAGGTCAATTTATCCCAGTCGATGCGACGTTGCTGCAGCTCCGATTCGGGGCTAGTTTCCCAGGTGATGGCATTGTCCAGCACCACCTTGAGGTGGGCGACATCTTTGTTCAACTGTTCCAAGCCGGAATGTATGCTTCCTGTGAGTTTCACGTATTCTGTGGAGTTGGGAGACGCCTCATGCTGGCGACGCTGATTCAGCTGCACGAGCAATTGATGCCTCAAGCGCTCGCAACCTTCATATTCGATGTCCCTGCATATGAAATGTTGAACAATGCTGGCTATTCTAATCGCTGATGATGTGCTTACCATGAGTCATGATCCACTAGCGACATTTTGCGCCTTTTTAGTACATTTTATCAATTGCAACTGGAAAACTGCGTTGTTTTTTTATTTGCTTATTGTTGAATGCGCGAGTCAGCTGATTGATTAACAGCAACTGTTATTGTGCAGGGCTGCACAAGCTGAAAGTAGAGAGCAGCTCAATATTGTAGAATATGCCGATCAGCTGTTTACTTAACACCTGCATCACTTTTTTAACAGTGATAACAAAAGCTACTCAAACGATTAGCAGGAAAACTACTTTCGCAGTTTTATTTAATTTTGTAAAATTATCAATTCATTTTCTCCTATCTATTCAAATAGTCTACGCTGCTGCAAATACGCGCAGCACCCACTCTACTTAACAGCGCTCATTTATGCGTTAACAGCTTGCTACCGGTGTCGCTTTACATGCATTTGCAACACTAGCCAACTGTTATTGCACTGAACAACACTGCAGCCCAATCATTATTTACGTTATAAATAATTCCGTGCTCTGCCGTGTGAGTACGTTCTCGGTTCTTGCCAGCGTTTTTTGAATTGCAAATCGCCGTTACACGTTTTTTGAAAATGCATGCAGTGGCCTATTGAACCGATTAGTCAGTTTGTTTGCTGAGCCATTTATTGTGAAAAGCACACGAAATTTCGTTACGTCATATAAGAAAAATTTCGGTGCCCTAAAGAAAAGTGTATGTGTGTGATATGTTGATTTACCGCAAGAGTGCAGCATAAGAAGTCAAGTCGCTCGCTACCTTTTTATAGAAGACGACGCGTGTTGCATGTGCATACACACACACATACAAACAAGCGTACAAAAAGGAAATAAAGAAATACAGGCATGCTACATATGTGTGTTTTGTAAGTGAGATGAACATAAATTTTTGTGGAAAGAGAAAGGACATATCTAGAGTAGTCAGTGCGTAAATAGTCAGATGTGTGTGTGTATTTTGTAACTGTCGTTGATTTTTTCGGGGCATTTCATATTCACTTGTAATTGTGATTCGTAGGAAGTAAGATCTCTAGTAGTGTAAAATATATATATCTAAAAATAAAATAGTGTAATTCAATTTCAAATCGGAACCCTTCTAAAAAACCCGCCACCAATTCAAATAAAAAAGAAACAAAAAAAAAAACATAAGAAAACAGCAACAACAACAACGATAACAGCAAGCAAATCAACCGCAACGTAACGTAACGTCAATTGTCAACCGTTTATCGTAATAAGCAAATAGCGTAAGCCCTTACGTACCTCCCTCTCGATTTGCATGTGTGTGCGTGTGAGACAACAACAAGAACGGCAACTGTGGCTACAAAAGCAAGCAAGACAAATGCAACAACGATTTGGATAAAAGGTAAGTGAGTTTATTTGTTTGCTTGTGTGTGTATAGCGACTACTCTAATTTTTGGAAACTCGCTTATGGGAAATGGAACTCTAGTTCGCGGGAGGAGGGGAAGGCAAATGTTTGTAGTGTGGCGAATATTCTATGCATGCAACTCGTTTTTCCAGAGTTGATGAAGAACACACGCATCACACACTCACACACACAGAAAACACATGTGCATGCAGCGGACAAACGTGTATTTGTGAGAAAAACCAGAAAATCGAAACCGGGAATTGGGTCAGTGTGTCAAACGCGCACAACATTCGCTGGCCGAAGAAGAAGCAGAGGTAGCGGATAGTAGGGAGGAAGGGGGAAAGGTTCTTCAAAAGTGGCTGCTGCTGTTTTAGCTCTAACTCTAAAACGAGTATTTTAGCTGCTTGTTCTTTTTCATTTAGTCAACACTTGACGCTAGAACAAGCAGACAAACAGCATCCAAATATACACGTGTGTGTGTCGCTGTGTATGAGAACAGTCACTTCGCTGCATAAGTATGTGTGTGTCTGTTTGTCTGATTGTCATTCGCCGCGCGTGGTTTTTCTTTCGTTATACTCGCTCTCTGGCTCGCTCTTTTTTTCGGCCTGCGTTGATCTTGCACTCAACGTAACGCAACGCAACTAAAACGCAGCATTTACCTTGGGCGCTGCACTTGTCACGTCACGACTTGTCACGTCGTGCGTTCTCCGTCGCACTACGCGTTAGAGGTTTGTTTCTTATTGGAGTCTGTTTTTTTTTTGGGTAAACTTCTCTGAAATTATAGCCACACATTCACACACCTTTTGAAATACTCACACACACACACTATTAAGTTGGCCAGTTAAGCGACTCTCGGGTCCGCTTTTCATGTTTGCTAATAAAATTATTACGATTTATCCAAGTGCTGCTAATGCGTTTTAAGGTCGAAAACTCAACTCAAGTCTAGTCGCCGCTCTGCTGACCCATTAAAACGTCTTTCACATGATATGCGCCGCTTACATTTCGCGCTCCATTTAACTAGGGTGGGAGAGGGAGGTGGTGTGTGTGGTTTACTGTTGATTTCTTCGTGATTTATTCTCAAATTATTTATTATACAACCCAAGCAAATATTCAAGTAACAAGCTAATCGACTAGCGCATACTCTAAAACTGAGATCAGCTTAAAACGTTATTTATAGACTCCTTGACACACAACTTTATTATGCCCTTTGCTGCCCATAATAAACATGGCAGAGCAGCAGTAGGAATGAGCAAACTCTCTGCTTTTAAGTGTGTGTGAGAGAGAGAAAGGTGTAGTGTAGTAGTAAAAACAACACGCAAGGCGAAGAAGTTTGCTCTATTTAAGGTTGCGGGTTTACTAGTCCAACTAGGAACTGTGTGCTTCCTGTATCGCCCACGCATATTGCAAAGCTCTCGCTCTGTTCTCTTTGTCGTGGCGTACTGCTCTCTTTAAAAGAGCAGAGAGCAAAAGCTACGTTTTTTGGGGGATGTGCAAGGCAATGTTCGGCAATGATTTTTGCACTTAAGAGAGCGCACAGAAAGTGGCTTTGATTTTTTGTGATTATCGTGTTGTTGTTTTTGGAGTGACGAGTGGAAGTGGGAAGTGTTAGGAGTGGGAATGGGAGGACATGCGGCACACATTTGCATGTCGCGCTCTCCCGCTCTGGCGCAAGCATGCGGGATACGAGCGCAATGTTAACCTATATAAATTTTTTGTTGCTAATACGAGTACAACAACAGAGAGCCACCCTCACACAGACGACGACGACGACGTTGACGTTAACGTCGACAGCGAAGTCTTTGGCTGCTGGCAGTTGAAGGTTCTTTTTATAATTTAAAACATTATTTCGTTTTTTTCTTTTTTGTATTTTCTTTTTTTAAGGCGACGACGTGCTCGACGCAGCTGCGACGGGTCGCGTCGTCGGAGCAGAGGAAGCTTTTGTAGCTGCGTTTGCTTTTGAATTTAATGTTAAGTATACGCATCAGTGAACTCAATTTAATTATCATGATTGTTTTTCTCGCTGCTCAAAAATTCAAATTCAGATTTTCCAACTTCACATACACACACACACACAGACGCACACATATGCATACATACGTCCGGCTGTCGTTCCCAGCCACAGCTATCGAGATTTCCATCGTGGCGCTTATGTAATCGAGAGCTTTACACAAAAATGAAAAACACAAAAAAAAACGAAGTTGATAAAAGCGCTGGCCATAATTACGTGAATACGTTTGTCTCTCTGCTGCGTGTGTGTGTGTACGCCCTTCGCCCATTTTTTATCAGCACGTTATTTATGCGCCTCCGCCATGACAGATAGAACGACAGCCGCAGCAGCAGCAGCAACTACAACAACAGCAACAACAATAACTACAACAATGAGCATTTGAAGTGCAGCGTAGCGCAAAGAGAAAATAAAACTGCCAGTTGCTGCTCTTATTATTGTCGTTGTTGTTTTTGTTGTTTTTTATAGAAACCAAAAGCCCAAACGAAAAGCAATTAAGTCGCCATGGCTCATTGCACAATAAGCAAAGAATCAAAAAAACTAAACGCACGCAGCGACAGCGACTGAGAGCAGCGGCAAAACATAACTGTGTTTGCTTGGCCAGCCATAGCGCACCGACGTCAACGTCGACGTCAGCGTCACGCCAGAGCGAGAGCGCTATTGTGTGTGTGGGGGAGGGGAGCAGTGCTGCTGGTGGTGGGTGTGGGAGTGGAAGTCCAAAGCGCGAGAGTTAAAGCGGCTACTGCTGCTGCTGCCGATTGTTGTTGTTGTCATTGGTATTTGCTGCTGCTTAATAAATAGGCCAAATATGTAATATCGCTAAAATGTGTTTATTGTAATCTTTTTTCACACACACACACACACATACACATACACGTCCACATGCATAAAGCACTCTCTCACACGTGCATTGCATCCCTCGTTGCGTTGTCGGCAAACACTCACAACGTTAAGAGAGAGCGCCAACCAACAACAAAAAAAAGAGAGCGCAAGTACACGAAAAGAAGTACGAGCAGCGAAATGCCGAACGAGACACGACGACGACGACAACACGAAGTGCGCGACGTTGGCGTCGCTGGCGCAGCTGCAGCGCTGCCTGCTTTGTATGGGGGCCGCCGCCTGAGTTGAGTTGGTCGACGTTTCGTTAGCTGTTGTCGGCTGAGTCGTTGTTCTACCGTCGTGATTGCAACACTTCTGCTTCTGCCACACACACTCTCGCCGCCGTCATAGAAGCCGTCGCAGGTTCGCAGTTCGCTGTTCGCGCAGTTCGCAGTTTTTCGCAGTCGCAACGTTTTTCACGTTTTTGTGTCGGTTTTTTGTTCACAATAATATTCTCCTACAACGTTGACGTTGGCGTCGCAGTCGTCGTCGTCGTCGTAGCAGCAGCAGCAGCAGCAACTCGTACGTTAGACGACATTTCAGCGTGTGTGCGTTTGTGTGTGTGTTTGTGTTTTCCCTGTATGTGTGTGAGTGTGTGCCAGTTTTCGTGCGTTCTGTGCTGCAACAACACATCAACGAGAACAACACCACCAACAACAACAACAACAGTTACCACACAAGCAACGTCGTGTTTAAAAATATAAACTGCGTTTTTTTCGCCAAAAAAGCCATAAAAAACGTTTTTTTTTTTAAAGCCAGGCCAAGCAAACCAGACAAAAGTCAACGACAGCAACAACAACAACAAATCATAATAAAACAACTACACAAAAAAAAAAATAGTATTTCGGCCTGGTCAAGAGCCAGAAAGCCAGCCCAGAACCCAGACGAGCGACAAAAACAGAAAGCAGCGGCAACCAAGGCACAACTACATACATATATATATATATATGTGTATATGTATTCATGTACACTCATATGTGCTTCTATCAAAAATTGTGTGTGAACGTACTTGATTTTGGGACTAGTTGTTGTTGTTGTTGTTGCAGTTGCCATTGTTGCTGCTTTTTCGCCAGAAAAACTAAAAAAGATAAAATATAAGCAAACGCGGGAAGTAGGAAAAGCTTGGCAAGGAAAACTCACAAACACACACAAACAAGCGAATCACATTTTATGCGTGACACACAAAAAATTTGTTGTTTTCAAATTGTTGTTGAATTGAAACAATTTTTGTGTATACCAAAGCACAAGTTTGCCCTTCCCCCCGCTCCACGAGTTCCGCTATTGGCCAAACGCCGCCCACATTCCCCCGGCACAGCACACAAATAGTCACAGAGCCATCGACGACTCTCTCTCTTTTATCCTCGTCCGTCGTCATCGTCGTTCACGTCCTCGCAGCGTCGTCCCTAGTGTGTTGCCATTCGTACACGTTGCGTATACGTAACGTAATGGCCATAAACAACAACAACTATACACACACACACACACACACACCAACAAAGACAACTCGGTATCCGTTATACCCCGAGAAGACTCTCTCGCTCTTTTGCTGCCTCCCTCTTTGACGTCCTTCTCCTCTGCCTCCGCCTCCTCCTCCCCTTCTCGCCTTGCGCTCTGAAGTTTCTCGTATGCAGAGCGCATAGAAATTTCGTTTATTTTCACGTTGGCATTTTGACTGCCCTTTGATGAGTTGATAAACGAGCCCGAGATTAAACCCTGTCCTCCTCCTCCTCTCCTTCTCCCCTTCTCTTAATCCTAACCCAACTCTGAACACACACACACACACATACGCATGCACGCACATTGCTGACCCACAAATATGTGATAAAAGAAGAAACGAGCAGAATTATTTATTCAATTTTCCAACTCTCTTTAAAGCGCACGCGTTTTCGGTACAACAACCACAACAACCACAATAATAATAATAATAATTGTTGTTATAATAATTATAATAAACAAGCTAAAAAAAAGGTGCTAATATATTTTTAAACAGCCATATAACAAAAAAAGTATTTGGCTCAAAGGTGGCACAAATATTTGTTTGCCCTCAAAAATACAAAAAAAAGTAATAGAAATTAAAAGTGCGGAAAGTTTTCAACTGCAGCAAGCGAAAAGGAAAAGCCCCACAACAGCAATAAGGTAAATGCAATCTAAAAATATTTTTTATATTTTATTTAGTTGCATTCCGTGTTGAAAAATCAAATCAAAAACGAGTCGCCAACAGTTTCGAAATAACCCACGCGGTCTCTCTCTCATCGACATCATCATCATCAGCATTTAGCATCATCTTCTCATTTCCCTGACTCTCGACTCGTGTCGACTAGGAAACGTGTCGCCAGGGACTTTGGGACCCCGGGCGGGATGACAACTGTGGCAACATTGTTGTCCGTCTGTCCGTCCGTCTTTCTGTCTGTCGACGTCTTCCGAAGTGAAGAATAAGGGGTGTGACAGTCTAGAGAGTCTCCCAAAATGTGCTTCGGATTTTCTTTTTTTTTTTTATAGATTACTTGCCGGGGAAACGCGAGCGAACAGATTTGATTAAAAGATGAGAACTTAACCAAAAAGGTTTTCCGCTTACAAATTACTTGCAAGTTATTCAGCGAAAGGAATTAAATGACAAGCTTCGAGTTGTAAATAAAATTAGCATATCATAAATATTCGAAAAATTAGCTTAGATCTTTCGAAGAAGAGTCATTTTTTTAGTAAGTTGGGATTCTTTTTCTAAATAAATAAGTCGGAAATATGCAGGATAACATAAATTAATAAATGGGTGTTAATTACTCAATATGCATTTTAATAAAGCTGGAAATTTGCATAAGGAAATTGAACTTAAAATTATAAGGAGTTTATTTACAAAAAGGAAAAACCCCTTTGAGATATTTGCACTTAACAAATGTGAAGAAAAAAATATTTAGCGCAAGTTTAACTCAACATAAAAATTTATTTATTTCTTTATTAAACATATAAAGAAATCGGAGAATTTAAATTCTCATCATAATTGATTCACATTTATTATTAAATAATATTAAAAAAAAATGCTATACCTGCTTGATATACCTTATACCTTTTAAAGTAGTCAAGAAAAACAATGTATTCAAGATTATATACTAGATTTGGTATTTTAGTTACTTTAGTATTTTTTAGGCGGAAGTAAACCCTATTAACGAACATTCACCCTTATTTGAATAAAATGGAGAATGGATCCATATAATACTAAATTTAGTATTTTAGTATTTTCAAGGAAAAGTAACCCCTATTAGCGAACATTAATTATTTCATTATAATATCAATGGAATGTAATATACTACATTTAGTATTTTAGCAGAAAAGTAAACCCCATAAGCGGAACATAAGATTCAGCATTTTAGTTTATTTGGTATTTTTAGGGGAAGTAATATAAAATTATGAATTTAATTCTTATAAAAATAATTGAGCGACAGGATGGAACATAATATACTAGATTAATTATTTTAGTTATTTCGTGTTTTTTAAGGAAGAAGTTAACCCTAAAAGCGAACATTCAATATTTCATTAGAATATAATATTCTAGATTTATTATTTTTATGAGAAAGTAAATCTTGATTTTATTTGGTATTTTTTAGAGGGAAGATTCAACATTCAATATTATTTGAATGGTATATATATATATATAATATAATTTAGTTTATTTAGTATTTTTACCGAACATTCAGTATTATTTGCATTAGGCTTACAAATTTATACATTCCAAAACTCTATGGGATTTAATAAAGTTTCTGCTTTTTCATTATTACTGTGCGGTTTAAAAGCCTTTTGATATTAATAACAATAATCATTTATTATCCTCGTTTTTCAATGTCTAGCCTAGCACCCGTTATGTTCACACCTGCTGGGAGTAAAGTGAGAGGGGGAAGGAAAAGCAGCAGCATTCGCAGACACCCTGTAGATAAATCTAAAATTAAATGCGCCGCTCTGCGGTCGTCTTCAATTTTCATTGCTTTGCTCGTCTCTGTCGCTGTCGTCGTCGTTGTCTCCGACGTGTTGTCGATTCGCTTTGCTTTTGCATTTTGTCGCTAGGCCACAAACGCCAAATCTGTGTTACTTTAGAGATTTTCTAAAGTACTTTAGCCTGACTGCTGCCGAGTGTTTTCCGAGTATGTGTGTGTGTGTACCATATATGTTTTCATTTAATTTTGAGCCAAAAAGATTCAGTTTTATTTTTCGTATTTGTGTTTCTGGCTTTTTTTTTTTGCTTTTTGTTTCGTCTTGGCGCTCGTGCCAAAAAATAAGTCGTTGCTGTGTTTAGCTCTCGAGAGTTTTGTCGTCGCGGCGACATTGGCGACAGCTGTTGAGACTGCCTGTGGCGGGTGGCAGGAGGGGTGGAGGAGAGTGGAGGAGGAGAGCCAGAGGGGAGAGGCCAGCTGACACGCCCCGGGAGCTGCCGTCGCTTCTGTTGTTGCTGTTGCTTTTGCTGCCGTTGGTCATAAAAATAAAATGACTTCGAGCTGTTATCGAAACGCTTTTTGGGGCTATATTTGAACTGCTACGCAAAACGGCATAAAACTTATATACAATGTGGAAAATCTGCGCCCCAAAGCCAAAAACGAGAAGAAAAACACAACAAACAAAATATAATATATAAAAATGAATGCCTAAAAGCGCTTAGACGAGATATATGCGATGAGTCTTTGGTTGTTTTTCCCCCCGTTTCGGGCATAACTTTGACTTTCAATTGCTGGCAATGATCCAGGAAATGGCAAAGTCGCCTCTTATTCACCCTCTCTCTCTCTTTCTCCTCTTCTCTCTCTGTCTCTCACTTTCTTGGCTGCCTTTTTTTCCGTAATGTGCCCAATGAACTTCAGGTTGCGCCCACATGCAAAATGTGACCCAACTGTTTGCAGCGTAGCGTGCAGCCCCCCAAAAAAAATAAGTCTGTGGTCATTTGGACCGCAACACCTGCACCTAGACAGAGAGAGAGCTATACACCCACCTGGCGACCTAATCTCCATTTGGCGACCATAAATAGACTCGCTCTCGGACCGTTGCACGCACTGCGCTAGATTTCAGATTCAGTTTTCAGTTTTTTCAGTTTTGTGGGTCTGCTGCGGGTCTTTTATTATTACGGCCAACAGTCGTCGCAGTTAAAGGCCCCCAATTACAGCTTGTTTTAACTTTAGCTTCGCTCTCTCTCACACACACACACACTTCTACAGTCTCTTTCTATTCAATTCATTCAGCTTTTTTACAACTCTCAGCCGCGCGCTTCATTCATGCATTCAAACACACAAAGTTAATATTAGTTATCTGCATATTTTCACGGTTTCAAATCGTTCTGCCCACCAGCAGCGGATATACACACACACACACTAGACTATCTCACACACATACATACATACACTCACACACTCACTCGATAGTCGCTGATGTGTGTTGAGAACTGTGGCAGCCACCTGACCAAATTTTCAACAATGCTTTTGCGGGTAACAACGTCAGCTTGGGATTAGCAGATAGAATAGAATACGACAGATACGATGACTAGTCTAAGTGGAAAAAACTACAAATAGCATTTCAGCTATATATATACATATGGAAATTGGGTTATATATTCTCATGCATATCATCGAACTCAAGCTATATTTATGCACATTGCTTTTTAATCGAAAATCAAATCAAATACATTTTTGCATAGATTTATTTCCAAGTGAAATTGAAATTTAATTTATGCTTACAATTTATGGCATATTCAAAATGTTATTCTATTAAATTGTGTTTGTTTTATGTGGCTTCTTTTTGTGTGTACATTGCATTTAAATGCATTATAAATTTCATTTCGTTTTCTTCCAAATTTATTGACTTGCCTATCTCAATTTGATTGTGTTTATTTTTTTTGTTGAGTATTTTATGTTCATAATTCTTCATCGAAAGTTAATTAAATTTTGCATTTTGTAAGATTGATGAATGCTTTTTGCAGCTATGCAAAAAGAAGAATTTACATGCGTTACGCTTTTAGCTATATTTCCTCTCGTTCTTTCCTCCCACACACTTGAATTTCCTTCTTTCTCTCGTGTCTCTGCTTATTCTAAATTCAGTGTTAAAATATATTCATTATCTATTGAGATCGCATCTCTTTAATCGTTTCGCTCCGCTTTTGCTGTGTCTGTGTGCTTTTTTTTGTGTTTCCGGTGATGATTCGGCATTCATAATTGAGTTATTCATTCGCTGTCATTATTCACGATATTAAGCAGCTGTGCTAATGACATCCATTGATCTGCCCCGATGTGAAATTACGTTCGCAATTCGATTATGAAATCGCCCCCAACTGCTGACGTGTAATTAACACAATTTTCACATTGTGTTTACGCGATTTTCCAATTATGCGGTCTCATTTTCAATTTTTTAATGAGGGAAATTCGGTTAAAGTAACAGCTTGTAGTATTTTAGTATTTACTAAGTTTAGTATTCAAGTAAACTTTTAGTATTTAATTTATTATATATTTTTTTTATTTTTTTCGGTTGGAGTATTTTAAGTTCAGTATTTGTCCATATTTTTAGTATTTCCGTTTTTATTTAGCTGTTAGCATTATTTATGCAGTTGGTTACTATTTCACTCTTAATATTCAATGCAGGAAGTACGGTCAAGAATAGCAAGTATTATATTATAATTTTGGTATTTATTTAATTCTGTCTTTATGAATTAGTATTTGTGAAGTAGGTTTCTATTTACTTTTTATTTTAATAATGCAATAAATTCAGGTAGATTTGATCAATTCGGTATTTATTTGTATTTGTGATATGTTATTCGGTTGGAATAACATCTAGTAGTATTTAAGTATTTGTTTAGTGTTTAGTATTCGTATTGTTCAGTATAAAAGTATTTTTAGTATTGCCTTTTTTAGTATTTATGTATTAAATCTTTAATTTTTAATAAATGAAATTCGGGTAACATTAAGTAGTATTTTAGTATTTATTTAGTATTGAATTTAGTTTAATATTTAATTTGATTAATTTCGTATTTTAGTATTTATCTAATGCAGTATTTATTTAGTACTAAATTATTTATTTATTTGCAAGTATTTAATGCAGTATTTCATTTGTCAAAATTTTTGTTAGTATTTTATTTTTAATATTTCATTAACGAAATAAATTCTTTATTTGTCAGTATTTGTTTAATATTAAATTTATTTATTGTAAGATTTATTTACTTCTTATTGCATTATTTATTTAGTATTTAATGCAGTTTGACAGTATTTAATTTAGTATTTTAAGCATTGAGAAAGACGCGAGCAAAACTTCCGTTTAAAAGCAGCGATGCTAGACGTCGCGTATGCATATTTAAAATATATATTTTTTTCGCCAACTCTACTTTTTTATGTTAGTTTTTTTATGACTTGCAACTTTGCGCTGCATGTGGGTGCACAGCGAAGTGAGTCGAGTTGAGTTGAGAGAGTGTGTTGAGCGAGTGAGTAGAGAGAAGAGTTTATCTAAAACTGTATTTAGAGACTCTTGCAGAACTTTATACACAAAAGAAATAGAAATGTGTATTATTTTAGTACAAAATTAGCTTGTCGCACTTTGAAATTAGATTTTTCACAAATCACAACAACTGGGACACAGACAGAAAGAGGGAGGGAGAGAAGAGAGAGAGAGAGGCGGACAGTCGGACAAATAACTTGCTAAATAGTTGAGGCGCAAATTTGTAACGAGCCAAAAAAAAAAGAAGGAATGGAAAACAAACGCTGCTGCTCTGAAACAAAAGCGAAAATGTTGGCTGGGTTTGCCTAAATGTTGGCTGCAGGTGAATTTCAAGTGGCAAAGAAAGGAGAGGAGAGTGTAGAGAGGTGTTGAGAGGGCGAGGGGGAGGGAAGGAAGACGTGTCTATACATCAGAGCATGCAAATGCTGTTGGTAGAAGGCGGCGCAGTTTGTCGAGTTGCTTGATTGAAGTGCAAGCGGAAAATGCAAAAGGAAGAAAAAAAAACAGCAGCAGCTAGAGACGCTTTTGATGACGTGCTCTCAGCTGCGCTTTTTCACTTTAACACACGCACACCCACATAGCACCTACACCTCTCCTCTCCCTCTCTTTGTTTTTCTCAACTTCTCTCTCTCTTTGGCTCGTTTTGCATTTTAATTTTATGCCTGGCCTAAGAAATGAAAGCAGCACACAAAGCAAAGGCAGCTGTGTCTACAAAAATAGTTGGCAGCCCTTCTGCATTCACATCCCCCCTCCCTTCAAACCACCCCCAACCCCTTCCCCTACTCACTACCCCCTTCCCTAGTGCCTCATCTGTGCCCAAGTCACACTTTTAGGCCATTTCTTTTCGCTTTACGTTTGCTCTGTGTGTTGCCTTTTACAGCGTTGCTTTTTCATGATTGCATTTCTTGCTGGCTGCTGCTTTTTTTTCTGTTTTTTTATAGCTCCCCTCGCAGTCGCTAATAAATTTGCATATTCAACCGCGTTCGTCTTCATCTTCTTCGTTGAGAGTACCTTGTGTGCGCACATTACGCATACGCAGCGTGTGCTGTAACCCGAAAAAAGAACACGACGCTCCGCTCGTTGAAATTGTTTTTTAATGACTTAATTTGGCGCAGCATTTAATAGATGTAACCACAACAACTTGTCCCTGGGTATATCAAATGCCACTTAAATCCTTTAAAGCGCACCGAGAGGAGGGAGGCGAGAGGCGTGGCTTATGCGCCTAGCCATCGCTCATACGCAGCGTTGTCTCTGTGCTGTGTGTGGCAATAAATCATCTGCCAAATGCTTGGCTAACTTTTCAACCACACAGCCAAAGGGGGGGTGGGAGAGGGGTAGAGGAGATAAGGGGGGAAATATGGATGCTGCTTGCGTGACAGATTTTTGTGTACATTTTGCGGAATATATTGATTCAGAGGAAAGTCTTCTTTAAGTTGCAATGCTGTGCAAATATTGGACCCCCAAAAACCCAATACAAATACGCAGTTGGACACACGACACGACACAACGTGTGTTAGTGTGTGTGTGTGTTTGGAAGTGTGTTACACACACACATCAAACAATTTAACGCGGCTGCTGCTGCTGTAGAAAAAGTTTCATTGTTTCGACGACGAGCAGAACTTTTGCTTTGGCTTTGTAGTTTGTCGTTTCCCTTTTGCGAGGATTATGGATTTTTGTGTGCCACACACACAAGTGTAGAGAAAAGGGGGGGAGAAGGGATGGGGGAAGGGTAGCTTGGCAGGCCATCAATTGTGTGCCCCGCTTCAGCAGCTCAGCATCAGTTTTGAGGCATCGTCAACGTCTCGCTCGCTTTCTCCTCCTCCTCCTTCTGACTGCCTCGCTCGTCAAGCCTCATCATGATGATGTTTGTCTGTTGGTATGTCTGCCACAGCCACGTTACACCGCCCTCCTTCTTGCCTTGTCTCCCCCTTCTGTGCCTTGCCTTTGCTGCTCGTATCTGTTCGCTACAATTTCCTTTCACTTGACTGACACCCAAAGCAGCAGCAAGCAGCAAACAGCAGCAGCAAACGTCCTCGTGCTCGTCCTCGTCTGTGTCCTCGTCACACTCACACACACACACACACACACACACACACACACACACACACACACACACACACACACACACACACACACACACACACACACACACTCGTACAACATCCCCACGCTTCGCTCTCAAGGATTGTGTAACATATTTCTGGCCCTTTTGTTGCTTGCTTGTATTTTCGCCTTTTTTATATTTTTTTTGGGAGGAGGTGTTAGGTGAACTGGCAGCCACTTCCGGCGCGCTGTCAGTCAGCATCTGCCTCGTATGTGTGTGTGTGTGTCCTGTGTGTGTGTGAGTCCTGTGAGTGTGTTCTTTCTTTCACTGTATTTGTGTGTGCCATTTTTGCGCTTTCTCGTATTACACTTGACTTGGCTGCTGTCGCTGCTGTCTGCTTGGCCGCAACTTCAATTGACCTTTGACTGAGAGTGCACTCTGCTTCTTTCCACCTCCTGCTGCTGTCCTCTGCTTGTTGTTGGCCCGCATTTTTGGCCAAGTTATGCGGCAGCACGCGCCTGGGATTTTGCTTTTAGCCTTGTTTGCTGTTGGGATTTAGCTGCCGAAAAAGAGTTCAACTCTTGAGCTTTTGGCTAATTGTTCTTATGTGACTTACATACGCTTATCAGCTTGTCGCCATGCCCCGGTTTCCCTGCCTTCCCTTCCTTACCTTCTTTACCTTTCTCCTTCCTCTGCTCTTCTCCCTTTTTACCTGCTGCTTCCTGTTGAGGCGTTGCTTCCTTTACTTTACTTTTTACCCAACGTTACGTTTACGTTACGTTTTTCTGTGTCAGCATTTAAGCTTTTATCAGTCTTTGACTATCGCTTGCCTTGGCTCTTTGCTTTACCTGTCCCTCGTCGCTGTCTCTGCTTCCCCCCTCCCTCTGTCTCTCTTTCCCCTTTCGGGCTTGTGTTTTATTTCGGCAAGGACACGTTGCAGGTGAGCGAAGCCGAGCAAAAAAGCATTTCACTATTTTTATCTAGAACTTTGCGTGTGTTTGTGTGTCTCTGTGTGTGTGTGTGTGTGTCTCTGTGTGTGCGTCTCGTGTGGGCAGTTTAGTTTTTACCCTGTGTGGCACAGGATGCAGCTCCTTTCCGTGGTTATTTCTGCTGCTATCTGTGCCCAAGCACAAGCGCCCACATTTTGCCATTTTTATAGGTCAAATGTTGCACTCGCTTTCGCCTTCCTCCCTCCTCCCTCTTCCCTTACCTTCCCTATCTCTTTTCCTTTCCTATTTTTTAAGGTTCACTTTTTCTTTCGCACTTCTTCGTTTGACCGTCTGGTTATTCAATAGTTTGACGCTTACTAATTGCATTGCCCTAATTGCCCAAGTTGCGCTTGAATTGTGCCAAAAAACATAATAAAAATACAGCAAAATTGTGTTGGCGCTTCTCTCTCTCAGCTCTCAGTTAGTGTGGAATGCTTGAATGTTGTTTTTGGGGCAGCTCCCGGAATTGTTGCATGGTTGAATCTGATTTCGGTTGCGCCCTGCAGCCAATCGAAATGCTGCACATCAAGGCTAAAATGCTTGTTGTATATACACCAGAAGTATCTGTATCTGTGTATCTGTGAAGTTCATTTAGATTGCATTTCCCAAATACTTATTTGATGAGCACATCAGGACTGTGCAATTTCGGATGAGCCATTGCTATCGATATCTTCCCAGTTAACAGTTTCCCAATCAACGAAACTATGTTTGGTATTTGCTGTTTGCTCTGTGCTCTTTAGATAAAACGTTTTGGTAGTGATTAAAAGCGACAAGTACTCTACTTAAAATCACTGAAAATCTTAGTAAATCCCAAAGTATAGGGATAATGATTGGTGATTAGTGTTCTCTGGCTTACGATAAACAAAGAATTATCGATAGTATTTGTGTACAAAATAAGTATAAGATTTAAATTAATTTACAACCAAATTTTATTGTTGGCTGCTTTGGCTTTTACATTATTTAATACAATACAGTGCTAGCGCCAAAACATTGCAAATTATAGATCACAAATTAATTTCCGTGCTTTCTAGTATTTTTCTATTATTCCGTATACCATATTTCTTTTAATTCTGTTTTTAATCCATATGATGTGATAAAATAAATGTCAATAAAATAGTATTAAAAGAATATAGTATATAATTTATAATTTCCATGAATTTCATATTTATTCTTTAAATTTGTCTTTCGAAAATGCATAATTGGATTATGAACTCGATAGCATTCGCTTTATGCACAGACTCTTTATTGCAAAGGCAATTCTTTAAGCACAATCGATTAATGATTAATCAAATATATTTGTACACGTCGAAAATAGTGGTAGGATGTCAGATTTAAAACAATTTCTATAAATTTCTATTAAGATTTTAAATTTTTTCAATCCTGTTTCGATTATTATCGATAGTATTTGCTAGCCTACTCAAGTTCGATACAATCTATATTAGATAGCCACTTTCAAAAAGTGTTTTGATATAAGACATTCGATTAATTAATTAATTAATGACTAATCGAATTTATTTTTGGATACAAGTCGAAAGTAGTATTAGATTTATATTCTACTGAATAGTTCGATTATTACCGATATTATTTGCTTATATTAAATAAAATTGGAATATTCATATTCAATGAAAATAGAATATTGTTCTGAAAAATTAATATTCATTTTTTATTTGTTTTTATTTTATATTTTTATTTATTTTTGGTATTATCGATAGTATTAGATACTAATAAATCGACTTATTTATTGATATATACAACGTGCACTACATTAATTATGTGTATTGCTATCGATAAATTTGTATTACAATTGGTACTTTTACTATCGTACTTGCATTGCATTCTCTTACTATCGATTTAAATGTATTACTATCGTAACTTTTACTACAACGTTTAATATAGTGTATTTTGCAGTCGCTTTTTGTTGAGAAACTTTTGACAGTGTGTATGTTATTATTAAATTCTTTGGTTCGTTTTCATTGGCATTACGCGTGCAATTTTCGCACGTGGAATTTTGCAATAATGTCGAGTGCTGGCACGGCGATTGTGGCAGTGATGGAAGCGAAAGGGGGAGAAGTGGGAGTTGCTTGGTGTGTTGCTCTGGGGTAAACAGACAATTGAGAGATGACAAGCAGAAGAGAGACGTGAGAAAGGGGCAAAGAGGGGGAGAGGTGGGAGGGAGTTGTGGGAGGTTTATTGTGGAGTGGCCGCTGCTCAGCTTTGCTGTGTGTGTTGATTAAATTCCGCTGATAGCATTGGCTGTGTTGTCATGTTGCTGTGATTTTCCGGTTGACCTCTGCCAACGTCGCTGCTGATGTTGCTGCTGTCGCTGACGCTGCCAATTTCAGGGCCTCTTTTGATGGGCATTTTAATAATGCAGTTGCTCATACAATTTAACGACTGCTCTACGAGAAGATTGTCTGTGTGTGTCTGTCTGTCTTTATCATTTGGCCAGGGCGCAAATGAAGTGCTTCCAAATTTCATAATGTTCATGTAAATAATTAAAAACTCAACACACTAATCTTTATGCTTCTTTGGATGCCAAGATGCTTTCCTGCTCTTTTGGATATTGCCATGATTTATGTCAGGGGCACTTAGGAAAAAGCTTTTACTTGGCGTAGTTTTCACTTTTTTCTTCTTTTTTATTTTCCTTCTTTCCTTCGTTTTCTTCCCTGTGTCGAGCAAAGTGTGTGGGCGTTGAGCTGCTTCGAGTGGTTTTCCTCTCCGACGTCTAAAAATAAAAGTAAAAATTGTGAAAAACATTGTGGAAATGTGACGCGATTTAATGAGAGAAAGAAAGATAGAACTATGACAGATACAGATACAACAACAAATTCAACAGATACATATAGCTTTATTAGCTCTGCGTTATGTTTATATTTAGTTTAGTGTTTTATGTGTTTGATTTATGCGAATTTCTAATTTACGTTTTGAGCTACATTGTGTGTTGTGTGTGGCAGAAAGCACAGCAAAATTTTTGGCTCAAACAGCGAGCAGCGAAATGAGCCACACAAAATCACGTGTAGACACAAATTAGATAGCTGCAAACGCCATCGAGACATTTCGATATAAATGTACTTTTATTTCTTGGGCATTTGGAATCGATTTGGACTTATACATTGTTAATGAAAATATAATTATGATACAAACACACACAGACACATTAGGCGATAAGTGACAACCTCATGATTGAAGAGGGAGGCGGGGCAGATAAAAGTAGAACACATGCCACACACGCACATACACACACACACACATGCAAATGCAATTGGATATAGATATATAAGATATATATCTCACATCCAATATTCCTTGGGCGAACATGTTAAATGCCTTCACTAATTGAAGTCTCTTGTGATGTGTGTATCTTGTATCTGTATCTCTAGCCTAGCTAAAGTATCTATAAAGTGTGTGTGCATCGTATTGTGAGATACAACAATTATTTTGGCCATTTCATTGTTGACAGTCTGCTGTGTTCGTGTCTGCTTCTCTGATTCTGATTCTACTTCTGCTGTGTCTGTTGTTAAATTTAAACACGCTGCGCTATTTTGCTTGTCGAGAGTCGAGTTGTCGCTGTTGCTGTTGCTGTGTTTTGTTGCTACTCGGCTGAAGGTGAATTTATGGCGCACACATGTGTGTCGCACTAAGAAAAAGAGACTGTTCTCTCTCTCGCTCTCTCTGTGGCTGCCGAGTTTTCCCTCTCGCGTGGTTGACATATGTCTCTGGCCTCTGGGACAAAAATAGACTGCATTTCGTTATGTAGGGGGCAATTTTACATTTCAAAACTCACAAGATCTTTACACGTATATTTTATTCTAACTCTTTTTGCTTTTGCTCTCTCTCTTTACAGTTCTGCATAAAGGAAAACAACTTAGTAAAAATTCATAGCAAAAAGCTGGAAAAGGCCAAGAAAAGCGAAGCCGTAACGTGACGATAGAGACGAGAGACGTGTTGTGTTAAAAAGAGGATCCAGAGACATAGTTATATTCATGCATGTTCGACCGGACTAAGGCGACAAAACAACAACCACAACAACAGCAATAGCAATAGCAACAGCAACAACTGCAGCGCACACCACTGAGCGACACAGAGATAGAGAGGGAGAGAGAGAGAAGAAGTCTGCTCTTAGACACGAGAGAGGATATTTTTTCGGTTTTGCTAGTGCCCAAGCGATTGGAGGAACAGCCTCAAGATTCTGCCCTTTGGAGCCAACTTTCGTCTGGAGACGACACCAGCCGAGATGCACAAGATCACAGCCGC
This sequence comes from Drosophila kohkoa, assembly GCA_019972355.1. NCBI lineage: Eukaryota > Metazoa > Arthropoda > Insecta > Diptera > Drosophilidae > Drosophila > Drosophila kohkoa. Next base: position 1,351,391 of record BJEL01000056.1, read on the forward strand.
ACCGGCTGCTGCCACAGCGCCCGCCGGCGCCCTCGAGGCGCCACTTGCGGCACCCAAATACGGCACACTCATACCCAATCGCATCTTTGTGGGCGGCATAAGGTGAGCACTGAAAAAACATACAAAAGTACTTTAAATGAGTTCTATTGCTGTGAAATCCATTTTCACACACTTTCCTTCCAAGCACACCATCAATTTTTGAATAAACAAACATATTCAAAGATTTCATTTGAAGATTATCAATTGGTTATTGTTAATTGAATAGATGATGTGTCTGCAATTTAATAATACTCTTTAGTGCTTTAAAATGTTTTTCTTATAATAGCATTCATAATAAGATCAATATTCATAATAAGAGATTAATATTTCTTTATTTACATAGTATTATTATTTTGTTTTTTTTTTTATCTTTACTAGATTTCTTCGATTCGATATTCGATATAACATTTTAATAATTTAATTGTCAATTCAATTGTTGATTTTAAATGGAAAACACTGAAAATATTCCCTATACAACAACTGAGAAAAACTTACTCGCTTTACAATTATTATTCTTTTCATTTTAAGTTAAATTATAAAAAAATCTTATCATTAAGTTTCTTGGTTCCTTGTATATGATAAATTTTGAAAAAAAAGCAAATGAATATACCAAATATAGCTTTTGGTATATTTTAGTATTTGGTATATTAATGCAATTGTGCATTTTTCATTTTAAACGATGTATTCGGTATTAATTGTATATGAAATGCTGAAATAATATACCCAATATAGTTTTCGGTAATTTTTTTTAGTTAATTTGGTATATTTTACGAATAAAAGAGTAATGTTTTGATCAAGGACACTGCTGTAGTTTTCTGTAAATTTTGTTATATTTGCTGAAAATGGTAAATTAATATACCAATTTAAGCTTTTGGTATATTTTAGTATTTTCAGTACATTAATTTGGTACAGTTAACGAATAATAAGGCAATAAGTTGATCGATGACATAGTAAATTAATATACCAATTATAGCTTTCGGCATATTTTAGTATTTTGCAGTATATTAATTTGGTATAATTTACGAATAATACAGCAATGTTTTGATCGAAAACATAGTAAATTAATATACCAATTAAAGCTGTTGGTATATTTTTGTATTTTTTAGTATATTAATTTGGTATAATTTACGAATAATGCCGCAATGTATTTGTTTATTTTAATTGATGCAGTAACTAACTTGTATTTCTGTTTCACGTTTAGCGGCGACACCACCGAGGCGGATCTGACGCGCGTGTTCAGCGCCTATGGAACTGTGAAGAGTACAAAGATCATTGTGGATCGCGCTGGGGTCAGCAAGGGCTACGGCTTTGTCACATTCGAGACGGAGCAGGAGGCGCAAAGACTGCAGGCCGATGTAAGTAGAAGCCAACTCCAATCTATGCTGTGTTGCTAATGTCGCCTGTGTTATCGAATTATTCGATTCGATTTTTTTTACGATGCTTTTTGTCGTGTGCGACGCCTCACACAAACACACACACTACACTTCACTCCACACACACACTTACTGGAAGAATATATGTTTGTGAAACGATATATATATCTATATATAATGTGCCTCCGATCTTTTAGGGCATTAGCTGACCCAACAACATCATCAACAGCAGCAGCTCTGCGATGAACAATTGATCTCTTTCTTATTGAGCGTGTCATTAGTTATCGATAACTGTTTATCGATGATGTGTATCGACGACGGATGAAAAAAAACCCGACGGCACTCTCTCTTCGTGTAATTCTCTTATGTATTTCTGTATTTCTTCTAATTGCGTTTTTGTTGAGTTACGTTTCTCGAGTTACGTTTCCGTTGCGTTACGTTACGTTACGTTACATTATCATACACACACACACACAAACACACATTGCTCACTCACTCACTTAACATAGTTTTTAGTACGATACCAATTGCAAGTCCTTGTAAATGCATATATATATATACTATATAGTTATTTTTTTAATGATGATGATGAAGGCGGCTGCTGTGCCCCGATTAATTTCGTATTTATTGCGCCCGCCGATAAACCAAAAAAAAAAACCAAACAGCAAACGATGTGTGTGTGTTGTTTTTACCAAAAAAGTTGAGTTGCGTTCTTGCACCGTTTGTTTAATACGTTTCTTTTCTTTTTACCATATTTTCGTTTCTTTTGCTGCAAATTAAAAACTAAAATTCTTTTAGCTAATTATATAAAACGAGTCTTGAGTCTGTCCCTTTTTATAGCGTGTGTAGTAGACTCTAGTGCATAATTCTTTGCTTATAAATATAAAACAAACTATATATTATTTATATATATATACTATTTATTTTCTCGATTATTGTTTAGCTTTTACCTCGGTACATATACCCACTAACTATAGGGTAGAAGGGTATTCCTATGACTTTGTGACGATGCAGCCAATTCAGTTAGTCCTATTTCTTTGAGATACACTGGGTCTTAGTTCCGTTAACTGGCAATCTGGTATATATTTGGTATATTTTGAGTGTAGTGATCGGGATATTTGTAATATGTCGATATACAATATATAGGCTTCGGTATATTAGTATTTTTTCTGGCAATCTGGTATGTATTGTACTCTTTGGTATATTTTGAATGTAGAAATAAGTCGATATACCATATATGTAATATGTCGATATACCAAAAATATGCTTCGGTACATTTTAGTATTTTTTCGGTATATATATAGAGATATTTTGAATGTATCGGTATACGAAATATAGTTTAATAGCAATATGTCGATATACCAAATATAGCTTTTGGTATATTTTATACTATTTTGGTATTCTACCATATAGTTAAAATACAATATGTAGATATACCAAATATAGCTTGGTATATTTTGGTATTTTTTGGTATATATATTTTTTGAAATCCTTGGCTGACATATATTTTCCTTTTCCTTTCCTATACCAAATATAGTCTTTGGCTTATTTTAGTATTTTGTCAGTATACTTGTATATTTTGAAAATAAATTGTTATGGAATATAAGTAGCAGGTATCTCGCAGTCGCGCACACCGTTTTTTTTTTTTTATTATTTTGTGGTGCGCTTTCTTATTAGTAATTCTCGCGGGGGTTACCTTAAAAGTTCATTGGACGGCTGCGACCTCGGCCTAGGGAATAATAATAATAATCGAATTGCTCCCACGGCAAAAGAAAAGCAACCTGGCTAAAACAGGTTACGACGCTTCTTGTCTAAATAAAGTCACAAGCTTCTGGGTTGGGCGCTGCTGCAACCTTATTAGATGTATTGCATATACAATATATTGGCTGCCTTTTTGATTGAGCAGCATTGCATAACACAGCAGCAGCAGCTGCTGCGCTCTCTCTCTCTTTTCCCCACTCTCTCTCTCTCTCTCTCTCTGTTTCACTCAGCTGGAGGCCAGCTCCTTTTGTGTGGCATACATTAAGTGAAAAAGTTTTCCACTTGTCATTAAATGTGCATTGTTATTGCGCTGCTGGCGCTTTGCACATTTCTGTGCTGCATACACAGCCTCTCTCCTCTCCCCTCCTCCTCTCGCTGTGTAGGTGTATGTGTGTGTGTATTGTTCTTGTGTCCTTAGCAAACGCCCCTAGGCAGCAAACAGCAGCAGCAACGACAGCAGCAGCAACAACAATAAGCAGCCTCCAACACAATGCTCTGCTCTGCTGCCTGCCATCCGTGGTAACGTTTAACGCGATTTTAATGTGCATACACAATACACACATCACACACACACACTCGCACACACGTGTCACTCACACACACACAAACATACATACACATGACTAAACATTTGCACTAATTAAATTTCGGTTATCAAAAAGTTTCATTTGTTACCAAAAAGTTTTTAAGCCGCAAACTGGCAAATAGAGAAGAAGAGAAACGTCCAAGGTTCTTCACTCGAGACGGCTTCTGGCGTATCCTTTTTGGCCGAGTTCGTCGTCATGCTGCTGCTACTCTTAATTAGCATGCTGTCTCACTCACACACACACTCGAGGTTTACACACACACTCATTTCATCTACCAACAATTGTGTATATGTTTTTGATAGCGCACTAAATCCACACTTTAGCATACATAATTATCCAGCCACAAACTAGAAACTTAATACACACACAGTCGCAAATACACACACTCGCACTCATTATTCAAACACTCACACTCATTATTCACACACTCTCACACAGTCAAACTTCAAAGGATTCAAAATTGAAATGTTACTTTGACTCTTTCCTCTTTTTTTTTGGGTGCTCAAGATGCGTTTATTAATGCGCATTGCCTATGACCAACAACTGTCTCTAGGGAATGAGCGGGGATAGCGGGTGAGAGGAGGAGAGGGGTGTGGTCAAGCAGCTGTCTGTTGTCCTTTTTATGCTTCTCTGTGTGTGTGGGTGAGTGAAGGAAACAAAAGGCTCAGGATGTCGTAGAGCAGCCCTCAAAGGGTTCTTAATTAAATTCGCTCAAGACAGCGAGACAGAAGTGGGTCTCCCCCGTTCACCCCCCACTTCACTACCCACCAACGAGTGGCTTCAACACTGTGGCCTTTTGTTCAGCACAACGCCTTATCCTTGCTCCTTATGAGTGTGTGAGTGTATGTGTGTGTGTCTTGGACGTCTTTTATTCTTTTAAGGGGCGTCTGTTTGCCCTGCGGCGGTCAAAGGATACGCTGAAAGAAAAGGCAAAGAACACAGAACCGAGAACTGAGAACGGAGAACAGTGAATGAAAAAAGGCAAAATCAAAAGCAAAGAAAAGTAGGCCTCGAGTTTCTCTCTTGCTCGTTTAAGAACTTTAAGACAGCAGCAGCTGTTGTTGTCCGCAAACATTTGCTTAGGACACGGCCACGCCCCATCATCGAGAGGTGGGCGGGCGGACGGTCGTGCTTTGTGTTGGCTTTTCATGCATTTCAAGTGCAAATCGCTGCGGCTATCAGCGACTAATTGCCAATTAAAGATAAACTGACCCATGTACAACGAACAACGAGCATAACAGAGGCAGTCAAGACAGTCACGACAAACGGACAGACAGACAAACTCAAGATGGCCGCACATTAAATGGCCGACGGAATTTTGCGGCAAATAGCGATGGCACTTCGCCATCGATTGTGTCGAGAGAGAGAGAGAGAGAGAGAGCGAAGTCTACTATAGATATTTGTGGATTGTGGCACATTCTGTGTGGTCATAATAGCTTATGATGAGCCACAGACTAGAACCTTATAAGCAGCTTTACAGTACGAGTTGATACTTTCAGCTCGTTAGTATTTATTGAGGTCTCAAAAGGTATTTTCGCTAGATATTTTTAAAATGAATATAATATAAGCCGCTTTTAAGAAACAACACTAAAGCTAAATATTTTTGGGATATTAATATAAGGTTTGAGAGATTGTAGAGATTGCAATTTAAGTATACTTTAGATGTACCAGTTTGTAATTCATTAAAAGCGGTTAACGCTAATAGTTTTAAACGGAAATTAGAAAATGTCTTTCAAAGCATCACTTAACTTTATATCAATGTGTTCTTAACTAAACATAATTTAGATATTAATAGGATTGAATTATTTGACTATTTTTAAATGTTTGTACTTCATTAATGCTAATGGGATTATTGATATTATAAACGGAAAGTATAAATTGCTTTAAAAAAGAAGCCGTTTCTAATACTGGTTGCCAAGTCCGAGATTGAGAATTGAGAGATTGTAAAGATTGGCTTTAAATAAAGTACACATTGGTACACCTAAAAATAGCTTTCAGAAGTAAAGAGGAAGCTGCTTTTAAAACGAAACTACTTGCCAAGTTCTTTTCAATATTCAAATTGAAATCTGTATTTTAAATATTTGGAAGTTCCAGCTCACCTGTCTTTGGAAGTTTTTTAGCATAAAGTTGCTTTTAAAACAGTCTTTACATATTTTTACAAACGATTTGAGATTTTCAATATATCTTTATCCTATATCCAAATTTCAGTTTATACTTCGCTTAAAGCTAATGCGATTGTAGATTGATTTAATAAATATGGTGAGATTGTTGTAAACTTTTCAATATTCTCAGGTTAAGAATTCAAATACTGAATCAATAACCCAGTTTCTACTGTCGCTTAAAGCTGATGTCGAATTGTCAATAGAGCGAATACTGCAAATAAAAATACTAGTTAAACCCTTACCTAGCTTTTGATGTTCCACTTTGAACTTTATTAGTGATATCGCTTTGCCGATTAATCGAACCCCTCAGTTATATTGCCGTATGCAAGCTTGTGATGTTCCAGCTGTTCATACTTGATTTAAAGCGCTTTCAAGCCGTTGTCGATTGCGCATATTTGATGCAGAGTGAATGCCATTTCAATGGCATTCTAATGCTACTAAAATGGACTCGAAATGCTCTTCAGCATATGGAGCAATTAGTGAGCTTATAAAGGGGTAGCAAAGCTTAGGCAAATGTCAAAAGCAGCTTAGATATTTGTGCCACAAGAGTAAGGTGAATTGAGCAGAAGCAGGAGTGGCATTAGAATATGGTAAAGCACTCTCAATCGGTATAAATTAAAATGCATAGTAAGGAAACAAGTGATTAAAAGAGCAGCTAAAGCAAGCGACTAACAAGGGTCATAAAATAAAGCTCGGAATTTGCATATTTTCATAAATTATTTACTTTAGTTGATGATGTTCAATTATATAAAACATTAAAAATAATATAAATTTAAATTAAATATAATAATATGAATAAAACAAATTGAAAATTAATAATACAAATATAAAACTAAAATAAAACGCCAAATAATTAATTATTATTCTAAATAAAATACTGTACACTAAATAATCCATTATACATTTTTGAAATATATGATAATGCTAAAAAAATAAAATACTAAATAATTAAAAAAAAAATACTAAACCATTCATCATCAATTTTTTAAAGATATGAAAATAATAATAAAACGATACAAAAATCTAATTAATTAAATAAAAAACCAAATACTTTACTAAATATTGAATAATTCGTCATAAATTCTTATGAAAATATTAAAACACACTACTAAAATAAATAACTAAATAACTAAAAAGTAGTACTCAGTATTAAATAATTCATAATAAATTTTTGAAAAATATGAAATTCATAAAAAAAAAGAAACCTAAGACTAAACAATTACAATAAAATAAAATAAATAAAAAAATACTATAATAAAATACTACATATTTGGATAAAATACTATTGAATACTCAATATTGAATAATTATAAATCTTTAAAAAATATGAAAATAATAGAAAAAAATGAAACAATATACTAAAGTAAAATACTAAATACTTAATAATTCATCATACATTATTAAAAAAAATATGAAAATATGCAAAAATTCGAGCTTCTAATCACAAATCATTTATGAGGTTGGTTCTCTTACACTAAACATTTCTTTTAATTGTAAATTACAAATTTTGTTGATTTTTGGCAATTTGGTGTTGGCGTTTGTTACACTTAATTAAAACATATTTTTACGATTACCATGTTCAAGTTGTTCTTGCGGGTGTTTGTTTTTTAGCGAGTGCAAAAAACTGAAATTAAAATGTGAAACACACAACGAAACGAAACGAAACAAAAGCTTGTTTTTTAAACGCTTTTCTTGAGTTGATTTATTATTCGAGTTTAAGTTTTACAATTTTTTATGTGTTCTTTTTTATTTTTTATGAGTTTTTGTTGTTGATTTGTGTGCCGCGCAGATGGAAAAAAGCAAAGCGAAAAACAAAAACCAAAAAGCAAATAAAACATTTGTTCATTTCGGTTACGATTCGAGCTGCAGTACATGACATTTCGTAATAAACAAATACGATATTACACACACACACATTCAATAGATAATACACTCACACACACACACACATTTGTACTTTTGTGGTAATGGTATTTTTTGGCTTGGCACGTGTTTTTCTTCAATATCTCTTGGCCAACATTTTTTGGCCTCTGCCAGCAACACAACAAGACACAAAACACACAAAACAGTTCCGAGTTGATATATAAAAAGACGCCTTTTATTTAATACATAAAATATTTTTGTTTTTCTTTTTCCATTCTTGTTCCTTATTTTGTTCTTTTTTTTTCTTTTGGTTTTTCATTGGTTTCTTTGAGAATTTTATTGATGCTGCTGCGTTCGATTTGGATTTGAATTTGAATTTGAAATTTTCCAATTTGAATTTCGTTTGGCATTGTCTGTTGATAATGCCACACACACACACAATACACATAAACAAACACACACACACACAGTGAGACAAAGTTGTTAACCAAAGATTTTCTAATGCGTTTTTGCCATAACTATATATTGCTTTCTCTCTCTATCTCTTCCTCTCTTGTGTGTGCTCTCTCTCGCTCTCAGGGTGAATGCGTTGTGCTGCGTGATCGCAAGCTGAACATTGCACCGGCTATCAAGAAGCAGGTGAGTTTTTGATCGTGTTATCTGAAATCAGAGATTGTATTTTTAATGTCTCTCTTTCTCTCTCATCTTAGCCCAATCCGCTGCAATCGATTGTGGCCACCAATGGAGCCGTTTATTATACAACCACACCGCCGGCACCGATTAGCAACATCCCGATGGATCAGTTTGCCGCTGCCGTCTATCCGCCAGGTGAGTGTTATCGTTATCGATTTTACTATCGATGATATTTCATCTCCGTCTTTGTTGAGTTCATCTTCTATGAGTTCTCGTTTAGGGCTTGAGTTCGATTTAAATCAATATTTTCTTTTTTATATTCCATTTTTTTACTCTCTTTCTTCTTCTTATCAAAAAAAAAAAACAAACAAAAAAATACCACAACCAACCAACAAACAACAACAATATAAAACAAATCACTTGTATTCGCCGGACTAACTAATCCAACACCAGTTACTGACTTTACAGCCGCTGGTGTGCCAGCCATCTACCCACCTTCAGCCATGCAATATCAGCCATTCTATCAGTACTACAGCGTGCCAATGGTGAGTGAAAGCTTCAAACTATGATATAATACAATATGAGGATTAATTATTAAGGCTAGTAGTAATAAGGCAAGAGAATTAGATAAATGATAAATGATTTAAATATTAGGATTCAGGATTGTTACCAAAGCTGATTGTTAAATAAATTGAGCTAAATTTTTATACTAAAATGCATATGTGGTATATTATTATTACCAAATATGTCTATTTGGTATATTAATAATGTCAAAATGTATATTTGGTATATTAATAATATCAAAATGTATATTTGGTATATTATTATTACCAAATATGTATATCTGGTATATTAATATTACCATTTAAATACAATTTATCAAAAAAATACTGAAATACTGTTTCTACCACTGAGTAAAAACTTCCCATATAAATGGGTTACAGTTTAACTTTGAGTTGAAAATAAGCATTTGCCTAGAATTAGATTTATTACAGTTACCATAGCCGATAGAATCAAATTTGGCTGCAATTATTATTATATATTTACATTGATAGCTGATATGCAATACATAAAAATATCATTAGGAGTTGGTGCGATATCTGAAATATTTCTACTATGAAAAGTCTGATTAGACCTAGGAATTTATTTAAATTACAGCTTGTAAATATTTATATGGGTATAACAAAAGCATTTGATAAAGCATATAGGAAAAATAATAAATTTATGTGTATATAGAAAATGGCAGCTGAATTTCAATTATATGCTTCACATAATTACTATAGCGAAAACAATTGCAAATCTATTTTCGTACCTCTCATTTCAATGTTGACTATTCTATTTGCTTTCATCCAAGTGCTCAAAAGCAAATTGGGGAAAAATAATTGTGAATCATGCAAGCAAAACGAATCGAAATAGAAATATTGAAAATTACTTGTCTAGCTAGAGGTAGGAAATATTGTGACAAAATATAGAAGAGAGCTAGCTCAATAGCATAGCTAAAATAATTGCATATTGCGAATAGGAGCAACGTAATAGTAGCTAGGTAATAGGCCAACAGCCGATAGATGGCGCCAACAGGAAGTGCAGTGCATTGTTATATACTTGATTTTTGTTTTCTGCTCAAGCATTTTAACGTTTTCCTTTCTTTTGCTGTCTTTCACAGAATGTACCCACCATTTGGCCTCCGAATTATCAAGGTAATTAAAGTGCAGTGCAGCACTCACTCAACTCTCCACTACTCTCCATTCTCCACTCTCACAATCCGGTAGCTACTAGCTCAGTTTACACTCAAGTTTCTCACACGCTGCTGCCTGTGTGTAAAACAAGAACAACAAGAACATCAAGAACAAGAACACCGCTTGCATCTCACTCTCTCTTCTCTTTTGTCACCACCTGAAGCTTGTTCTCGCTCGCTCGCTCCGCTGTAAAAACAAATTTGTCGTTTGTCGTTATATTTAGATTTAGATTTCTTTCCACACACCTCTTCTTTACGCTTTGTTTTTCTTTTCTTTTCATTCTTTACTTCGTTCGGTTTTTGCTGCACAACAACAACTACAACAACAACATTCAACGCCCCAAAGGTTAAATACAACCATTTAAAAACAACTAGAACAACAACAACCAGAACAACAACTAGAACAACAACAAAAAACAAATTTTCGTAGTCGCCAAATTTTACGTTGAGAAAAGCTGCCCGAACAACAACAACAACAAACTACCACAGCAATTACAACAACAAGCAACAGCAACTGATGCAACAACAACAAGAACAACAACAACAACAACAAATACTGCTGCCACAACAACAACAACAACAACGATGATGCTCTTCGATTCTCCCTCCTTCGCACACCACAGAAACAACAACCACAAAAACAACAGCAAACAGCAACAATTAATTAGTTTTAATTTTAATTGCATAATTAATTTATATGTTTAGTTTATTTTAATTTAACACACACACACACGCATACGCATACATGCACGCTTTAGGCGCTAGGAGAACAAATTTTGATTCTTAGCTGATTTTGTGTGGCCATTATTTAATTAATTAATTATTGTGTACTTTTGGCGCTTGATTGTAACTGTAGCACACATACACATATAATGTAGTACACACATACATACACACACTGGCAGTATTGTAGATGTATTGTGTTTGAACATGTTCTTCGACTGTTTCTTGTAGGCATTTATCCCTGTTAACTTTGAGGATGCAGCAACAACTACAACTACAACAACAACCACAACTACGATAACAAGCGCAACAGCAACAGCAATAGCAAATACTGCTGCTACTAACTACAACAACAACAACAAGCACAAACATGTACTACAACAAAGCATTAATAGAATTTATACACGGCAGCTGATGCCCAAAAGAAAAGAAGAAGCGACAGCAACACAAAATCATAGAGAGAAGAGGAGCTACTCAATACACACACACACACACACTTAAGCTAGACAAGGATAGACACACACACACAGCGTATAAGCAGCTTATGTTTTCAGTTGATAGAACAGGCCAAGTGAAGCGTATTTCGGTGAAGGGGAAAGGGAAGAGGGGGGCTGGAGACTGACAGCTTCAGTCGAAAGATTTAATAATGTGCAATTAGCGTAGTGGGAGGAAGGGGGTAGAAGTGTTTTTTGGGGGGGAAGGGCAGCAAAAGTTGCAGACAAAAAAAAATAAAGAAAAATCAGAACAGCAATTTGTATATTTGTGAAAGAGGACTAAAGCAGCAATAATTATGAAAGTCAGCCTATACATATACATATATATATAGTATATAGTAGTATATTATTTATTAAAGCAGCAAAGAGAGACTGGAAGAGAGGAAAGAGGAAGACGAAGAAGAGAAAAAGCTGCGGAAAAGAGTTTTGTATTGTGGGGTTAAAAAGGGGGACAGAAAAAGCAGAAAGCGGGCAGCAAAACGAAAAATTAAAGACATAAATTATGCATAAATATTAATTTATATAAAACTACATTACACGCAAACACAAACACACATACACATACATATATGATAAACATATAAAAAGCAAATGCAAAAAAAAAGAAGCAAACTAAGAAGCAGAAATCGTATAGAAACGCAAAAGGAAAACAAATAAACCGCAGCACAAAGCATGCGCACACACACATAAATACACTACAAACACACACACACACACACATACTAAAACATATATAAATAAATATATATAAATATATATATATATAGATATTTAAGTTAAATAGAATGAAATATATACATACTGTAAGCCAAGCAAAAAGAAAGCAAAGCAAAGCAAAAAGTAAAACTGAAACGAAATTGTAGGAATAAAGTAAAAAAAAAAAGTAAATGAAGGAATAACGAAATTGATAAACTAGCAAACTAAGCGGCAAAGTGTAATGAGAAAGCGAATAGCGAAAAGAAAGAAATGAAAGAAGGAAGAAGGAAGGCAAACCTATACAATAAAGATATTCAAAATATATGCTAGCTAAAAGAGCAAAAAGTATAAAAGTATATACAACAAAAAAAAATAAGAAAGAAAGAAACGAAAAAAAAGCAAACCACACACATATACATATACAAATACATATATATATATATACATATAATATATATACTAAATATACGCCTAGAAAAAAGAGAATGAAGGTAAAGTAAAAAGTAAAAAAATAACTAAAGCAATACATAGACACTCAATAAAAAGTGTGTTACACGAGTATTTAGCTAAATACCTACATATAAAAAGCAAAAACAAAAAATACAAATAACAAAACAATTAACAAAAAATGTACTAAGAAAATACTACAAATAAAATACTACAAACTAAGCAAAAAGAAAAGTGAGAAGAACGAAATTAATATGATTATTGAGACAAACAAAATCTCAGTTTTGTTTTTCATGATTTTTTTTTATATAAAACTCTTTTTTCTGTTACGCGAATCTATTGTTAAATCTTGGCATACAAAAAAATCTAATCAAATAAATTTATTTGCGGATGGAAAATAGTTGAGGGGGAAAAAAAGAAAGGAAAGGAAAAGCGGCAACGAAAAGCGGCAAACAAAATACTGAAAATGAAATTGGTGCAAAATAGAAATTATATTTGTAAATTGCATTTGCCTTAACAGCAATTATTTTGGTCACACACCGAGACACGAGAATACACTAACAAATCAAAACCCAGCGGTTTCACAAATTTACCTGCAACAGCAGCAGCCTCCGCTCCGTGCCCCAACACACACACACATAGACTTGCCACACACACACATACAGCAGTCGTTGCCGTTTGCCTCCGCCCCCCAACAAAATAATGTTGGCCTGTTTAGCTGCCACGCCTCCGCAAAACAGTTACTTCAAAACAAAAAACTTGTTGACAAATTTGTAACGTTAAAAACTAAATTGTTGCATAGTTAAAAAAAAAACAAAAAGGAAAAACAAATTTTTAAATCGAATCGTAACAATAATTAGACAAAAACCAAAACGAATGAAAATAAAAGCAATAATTAAATAATTTATATGCTCTAGTTGAAAACTACAAAACACAAAAACACACACACACTCACAGACATGGGAATGTACTTAAAAGCCAGTCGAGGGATTTTTCAGTTCTAGTTTAAATTTAATTGAAAACAGTTTTTGAGCAGAAGTTGTTAGTAGACCCAAAAAAAAAAACAAACACACAAATACAAACACGTACAGGATAGCAACTAATAAAAAAAAAAGAAATCCAAGGCATAACTTAAGATATATACGTGATATTTTGAAAAACAAAAAGCAAAAATTCATAAATAAATTGTTTAGGTTAAAACCAATAAATGAAAAAAACGAAAAAGAAAATGAAGATATGTATATACATATTATATACAAATGGCATAATTATTATGAACATTTTTGCTGACATACATACAAAATGAATAAGATAAATGATAATTGATAATTGATAACGATAACGATAACGATAAAGTTAAAGATAACTTGTAAACTGTTTGTAACTCAATTTATTGTCTGACTTCGAGGGAAGGTTCTTAAGTTTTTACTGCGCACTGCGCTCAGTAAGCAGATTGTGTCCCATCGTCAAAAAAATCTATTAAGTTTATACATGCATATAAAGAAAAATAAATGCAAATATATTATATATACAATATATATATATATATAGTGAATATTTATATTGTGTATACTACCATATACATGCATAAATACAATATATATACATATAACGAAAAGAAAAAAAAATCAACACAAATTAGTCAAAAGCGAGAAAGAAAAAAAAAATAAACAAAAAAATAAAAGTAAAAATATATATATCATAGCAAAAGGCATAAACTGTAAGCATAAGAAATGGAAAACAAAAAACAAATATATACATACATTATATATATATATTTTAAACTAAAAATCAACTGATTAAAACAACACGTTTTTAGTGCTAAGTAAAAAACCTACCTACAAAATAAAAGAAAAAAACGAAATAAAAAATCAGCTCTATACATACACATCACAATTATTTAACAACTATATAAGAAGACACACATTATAAAGCGAGAGTAAAAAAAAAGAGCTAAACAAAAAAATAGCAGCAACAATAAAGCAACAGCTACTTAATAATTTTTAGCAAAATGCAAAACTACAGAACAGCAAACGTACAATACTTTTTCTTTTGATTTCTTTAATTTTAATTTGTTATTCTTTTTTTTATGTGTTGGTGTTGGTTTCAACTAGACGCACAGCCGCCGATGCAACATCATGGACAACCGCATGCCACTTGGGAGTTCGATGATGGCAGCAATGCCACCAATCGTGGCAACAACAAGAGCAACATCTCGGTGACCAATTGGCGCATGTCCATGTAAAAAAAAAGAAAAGAATAAAACAAAAAATGGCAGAAGGCAAAGGAAGATCAGAAACAGAAAACAGAAGAAAAGACGAGCACTAAAAATAAACCACAATCCATAGCAATATCAAAAGCAAAACAAGCGCAAAGCCACAAAAAGCAACAAAGCACAGCAACAACAACATCAGCAAATAATTAGGAAAAGTGGCGCGCAACAAATCAAAACCAAACTAAACCAAACCTAACAACAAAACGACGTTCATAATATTTTTTCATTACTTTGATTTACCGAGAGTTCAAATTGTTTCTATTGTTTTCGTTAAGCGTTTCTAAATGTTTCGATATAATTTTGTGTTTGTCAGACCAGAATTTCAATCGGGGCTGCAGCCAAAGCGTGATCACAAAGAAAGAAGAAGCAGATATCAGGATATATAGCAAGCAAGCAAGCAAGCAACATCTTCAACAAGGGGGGAACAAACCAAAAACTAAAAATCGAAAAAAATCAACCAAAGCATATCCAAACTTCTTCAAAAATTACGCAAAAACACAAGCCAAGATAAATCTCTCCTCCCCCTCTCCATCATCATCGTCATACAGATCGAGAACAACAACAACAACTTGCTATCCTTTTTGCCTCTTATCTTCAGCTGTAGCCCCCATTGAGTAGGATTTTAAAAACAGATCACAGAACCAACAACAACAGCAACATCCCAAACAGAAACGTTTTCAAAGCCAGCAAATATCGTGTTTCGGGTTCAGTTTTTCTGGCGTTCCGATTATAAAAGTAGTTTTTATACAGATCTGTATATATATATATATTATGATTATGTATGTGTGTATATATTGGCCTACACTTTCCCAAAATTTGTAACGTTTCTTATTATATATATATCTGTACTTTCTCACTCAACCAAAATTTCGTTTCCCCCCTCCTAATTTGTGTGTGCGTAATAATTATGTGTGTATAGAAAGTTTTTTCTAAATTTCAAAGTTGACATCAAATATTTCATCAATTGTAAAACTGAAATAAAAAGAGCCCGAAACGAGAAGAGATTCTTAGTATTACTTTTATTTACTTTACTTTACAACTTTCTTATTTCATTTAACACGAATACACGCTGCGTATGCGTAATATTCGCATACGTAGCGAGGCGGCAATAAGACAAAAAAAACTGTAGCATACTTTCAGGACGCATTCAAGTGAAACGTGCAACGAATCTTTTGTGTAGCCAAAAAAAAGCAAGAGTCAAAATAGCGAACAACAATTTCGATGAGAATTATACGATTTAAATAGAAGAGTTGAATTATATAAACGGTTGTGTCAAATTAGCTCTTAAACAAAATACTTAATTACTTCGATAATAGAAACAGCAACAAAATATATGCGCAAAAGCTCAGTTGATAAAATGGATATAGTTGATAAAGAAATAAATAGCAAGCTGAATTAGTCATTCGATTTTCCATTTAGACTCGCCTGCGAAAATGGATATTTTTTGGTCAGTCGAGCGCCTACTTAGCACCTAAACAACAAAAATAAATACATATGCATATAGACATACAACTGTAAATGTACATATAAGAAGAAGATGAAATGAAATCAAGCCTCTATATGTAATCTGAATGTAGTTCAATTATAATTGTAATTATCATTTATTTGCTAAACAAAAAACAAACTCTCTTGAAAAACTCTCTCACAACTCTTCCGAAGCGAACAAAAGGATATATAATTGATAACTATACATATAGCATATATATGTGTATATATACATCTATATAGATCGTATAATCTTAATAATATACAAAACGAAATATATATATATATATCTATGAGTGTACCAGAACAATATCTCGATGGCGTCGTAAAACCGAAAAAAACAAATATTTATTAAAAACTAAAACCAAAAAAAAAGTCAAATCGTTTTTACATAAGAACAAAAAATGCATTTTTTAAAGAAAAAAACGTCTACGTGTGAATTGAATAAACCTTATATACTACATACATATATATACACATATACATATGATATATATATAGTATATATAGTGTATATATGTATGCATTTTATTAAATATACATACATACACAAGTCAAGAGCAGCAGCAGATTTTTTGATAACAAAACAATTCAAGCGCGCGTGCCGCAGAACTTGCAACACGCGTTGCAAGCGAATCTTACTCTTCCCCCCACTTCCCTCCTCTGCTCGTTGAGTGTCTCAGCGCCTGTGTGTTGTGCGTTAAAACGTTTTTTGAAGTAAAATTTAATTTACACAAGACTGACGCTAAAAAAAAAGAATAACTAAAAACAAAAATATTAATTAAAACCAAAAAAAAAAAAAGTGTTTACGAATTTTTCAAATGCCACACACAGGTGATGCTCGCGAACGTTGCAAGTTACGGTTAATGAGGGGGGCAAGATAAGGAAAGGGGGAAGGGTTTTGAAGCAACTGTGTTGCAAGTGGCAGGCAGAAAGAGTTTGTTAAAGAGTTTTGGATTTTGATGTTGAGGTTGAAAGCGGAGCGGAAAAAGTTGAAAAGAGAAGCTAGAAAAAGTCGGTGGCAAGTTGTGGCGATTGTGGCGCGTTTATATGGTTATATTATATTGTATTTAATAAATGGAAAACCTGAGATATATATTATATATATTTATATTTACAGAACGAACAAAATATACAGTGTTATTTTTATGATATTGTACTTATTAGTCGACGAAGCGCAAAAGTTAAAACTGGGCATTAGAAAAAGCAAAGCGGCAGCATAAAGAATAATAAATCAATAAATAAATAATTACTATACGAGTTGAGAGTAATGCATATAATAATAATAGAGAGCAATATTATGATAGACAAAACACACTAGAGAATGTGATTAACACACACACACACACATACATACACATACATACACTCACATTCATTCACTGTCCTAACCAAAATATTGTAAAATTTTGAGACGCGCGGCTAACGTAAGTGAATAATGAATGAATTGAATTGAATACTAATTGAGTCATTCAATATGCGCATATGCATATGAGTAAATTGCCTGGCGCTCTCCTCTCACCTCCTACACTCTCCCCCTCCCTATCCTCACCGACTCCAATAATAATAATGAAATGTGCAACGAACTCAATAAGTAAAAAACTCAAAAAAACATTTAGAGATGAGAACCACAAAAACACACACACATACTCACAGGTGCATTACATAAGTATATAGCAAACGAGAAGGGGGCGTGGTGCATATTTTAGACGCCCCCGAGGCTATTATCATATTTAGCAAATTTAGTCGTTGTTAGTTTTAGTTTTAACGAGGCAAAATCCCACGCACACCCCACTGAAAAAAAGCGAGAGTAAAAAAAAAACTAATAAAGAAACTGTTTCATTTTTATACAAAACGAGAGATTTTTTGGATCATATATATACATCGTATAATGTCAGCAAAGGAGTTTTTCTACACCTAATATTATGTAGGTCTAGTTTGAGGCAGTTCGGGTGTGGCAACAACAACAACAACAACAACATGATGATTATTAACAACTACAACAACAAACATATGGCAAATGGTGAAAGCAACGTTAAAAAAAATTTATGATTGATAGGTTGCGCAAAATGGTTTATTCTTTCATGTTGTAGCTGTGTGTGTGGGGATGATAGAAGAAAAAAAAGTGGAAAAGTGGAAAAAGTGGAAAAAGTGGAAAATACTTAAATAAGTACACAATGCGTTAAGCATATAAATTGTAGCTAAAATGGTTTCACGTAAACGAAATTGTTGAGTATTTTTAGTCAAGACACACATATGAGACGTACTTATATACAACAAAAAAAAACAAAACAAATCAAATGAAAAATAAAAAATATGATGAAAAATAAATACAATAAAAGAAAAAACAAAACTAAAAACGAACACAAAATGTAAAACACGAAATGAATTTATTATTATACTCTTTGTATATTTGTTAACATTCTGGACAAAAAAAGAAAAACTAACTGAGCTGCCCGATGCAGAAAATATGTACAATAATGTTTCAAAACAACAAATTTCTTTCTTGCCTTCTGCGCTGACATATAAAAAAAACTATATTTTGTTTTAGAGGTGGAGAATAATCGATGGCACTATCGAGCAGCAATCGATAACAGCAAACACTTTCGATAGTAGCCCGTGCAATCGATAGCTGGCGTCTGTGTAAGAAAAAACAAGTAGACAAGGATCGCTTTTAAAAACCGATTTGTATTATACATACGTATTTTGATCTATGATGTGTCGAATTTAAGATAAACGTCGAATGTCCGCAATAAGTACAGACAAGCTGGACTGTGATTGCATCAGCACAGACTTTGAGAAGGATTCTGCTATAAAAAAGAGTCAAAAATTCACATGTCTGAAAGTATTTCAAAAGATCAAACGACAAAAACCTAGCGAAATGCCTTGACTTCACCTACTACTAGATCAAAATTGATATGTCAATCGATATAATCGGTGACCATCGACACTATCGATGGCTCAAAATTAACTATCGTTGTATATTGTTGGCGCTCACTATCGATAGTTCTACACCTCTACTTTAATTTACTTTTTTCAACTCCCAAAATTATGCTACATTTTAATTCTAGTGAAAGAGTTTGAAATAGTTATCTTTATAGTTTAAGCAATAAGTTCGTTTTAATTTCTCGTTCGCTCTCTCTCTCATCTATAAAAAGAACATTAGTCAAAATGCCGCATATTTGTTTGTAAATCTAACCAAATTGCACACTGTGCAGCTGAAGTAAAAAAGTATCACACTCACACTAGCACATACCAATCACTCACACACACACACACACACACACACACACACACACACACACACACACACACACACACACACACACACACACACACACTCACAACTAGCGCCCAGTTAATGTGCTATATACGGTAAAAGCAAATAGAAAGATTAGCAGAAAAAAACAAAAATGAAACAGAAAAAAATACCATCTAGATAAATTATACCTTTTAGCTAAAAAAAAAAACGAACCGAACACACGAGAAATGTATCCAAATTCTTCCGTACGAAAGACAGAAATTTATAAACAAAAAAAGAAAAGGTCTAGCTAATGATTTACCACACGATAAGAGTCTATATATACAAAAGATACATACAACAAACATACGAGTACATAAGATATACATACATATACATAAATATATATATATATTAAACGATATATATATATATATGAATTATACCGAGCAGCATAAAAGTAGCGACATGAAATACGTAAAACATATGAGAAAATCAGCCCAACACTTGAAAAAACAATAAACAAATAAATAGTGGAGCCACTTCAGGTTCAGTTACAGTTACAGGATCAACAAAAAAATAATAATACCAAAAAAATACTAAAAAAAAAATATACTAGATCTTGAAATATCACAACTGATCTCTGCTGTGTTCTATGCTAGGCAAGATACCGAACTAGACGAGTATATAATAATAATTAATAACACTAATAATACTAATAATAATAGTAAACAAAAAGTATTACAATTTCGAGCTGCAATATTTTTTAATCAAAAACCAAAAAAAAAAAATACAAAACGACAAAAAAATGTAAACGAAAAAATATTAAAGATAATAATTAATATATATTTTTCTCTTTTGAGATAAACGAAAAGCAAACTGTTTTCGATGTGTGAATTGAGTTAGGCAGAAAGACAACAACAACAAAAACAACAAAAAACAAAGATACATAAAACATATTCCAAGCATTAAAAAACCAAAGAAAAACAAATCTTAAATGAAGAAGAAAAGACATCACAAACTTTTTGTGTACTTTTTTTGCGGTCTTTATGTGTACAAGTCTAAAACTTCCGTGTGCAAAAAATACAGAATAAATTTAAAAAAATACAAATACAAATTAAAGAAAAAAAAACTACACAAAAAACAAAAACAAACTACATTACACAACAACAAAAAGCAAAGCCAGACACTAAGCCCAACTGAAATTGTCAAATATAAAAAAAAAAAGTAAAAGTAAAAAATCTATATGAATATATATTTAGATAACTATTATATATATATATATACATATAAGTATATATATATTATATACATGTGTGCAAATTATTCAAATACATAAAAAAAGGTCTCTATATATATATATTTAGTAACAATTATAAAGAAAGGCAAAAAAAAAACGGATACGTAGTACAATGGCAAGCGAAATATGAAGTATAAAACAAAACATATTAAATTAAAACAGAAAAAAACAAAAAAAAAAAGAAGATAAGGAAAAATTATAAGGAGGGCAAAAAATAATTATTTATAAAGGCTGTAATTTTAAGTAAACAATTAATTACGATACTTAAAGACAAGTAATAATTAATAATAAATAATAAAAAACAAAAATACAAAAATACAACGTAAACACATTTCACCCACGAAGAGAAGAATTATATTAACTAAATGCTAAATACTATACAAATTAAGTACGATCGATATCTAAAGCGAAATTATAAATCTAAACATAAAGGCAAACAAAAAAACATGAGCAAAACACACAAAACCAAAAGACACTATGATGATGAAAACATACCGATCAAAACATGCATACACTAAACAACATACAAGAAAAACCACGACAAAAATAAACCATAATTAATGAAGCCCAACAACAACAACAAAACATAAACATAAATAAATGAAATATATATGGGAGAACTCAATGTATGTAATAAATATAAAACTAAATAAAATACATAAATAATTAAAAAGAATGCTCATTTTGTTTTAATTAATTTAAATGCAGCTTGGATTAAACTCTATATTACAATCAGAGCTACTAAGTTTTAAAATGCACTTGCTACAGTTTTATAGCTGCCAGACTTGGAGACAGACACAAGCAGCTGCTCAAGTTTTGTAGATGTCAGCCTTGTAATGTCATCATTACACACAGTGCGTGAGCCGTAAACAAACACAGGGTGTGTGCTGTAGGCGATATCGCATCTCTCTGGTTGTCTCGCTCTAACTTGCTTGCAGCTAGAACCCGCATTGTCCTTCAATCAATGCACTTGTCGGCGCTATCTCTTTTTTGTACACGTTTGTTTGACTTGATCACGCTGTGCTCTCAATTCGATGACGCAGAATACAAGTCAACCCCCTCAACAAAAACACATTATCGGCTCGTGTTGTGATTAACTACTTAGATAGTCTAATATTTTATTTTAAACTCAAGGCTACGCCTTGTTGCATTTGTCCGGCCTCGGCACATAATAACGAAGGCAACTCCATCACTTCGATAGGTACAATAAATATAGAATGTAGGAACTAGTTTAAATTGTCGCCTATGCAGCTGGCAACTTATTTGCTGATGTAGGTGCGATTGTAGTTTTGCAGCCGGACGCTACGTGGCGCCTCTGTGCTGCGATCAAATTCACAGGTCTTGTTCGTCTTCAGCATGCGGGGATTCGGTCCGGCGGAGGTCCTCCAGTAAACAGTTTGCACGGCATTGCGTCCGGCAATGTAGCGTGATGTGGCACCAACCAGATGGTTAACTTTGTTTGCGGCAGACATGTTGAAAGTAAGTACTTGTAGTAGCTATCACAGTTGGGTTGAGCAGGATCTATTGAATATTTCCCGTTTGCGTTGTTGCGGCACGTTGTGTTCAGAGCATTTGGCGGATCGTAACTGTGTTTCTATGCCTCGCAACCTCCGGCTTTTATAGCGCAACTTCTTATCACAAATTTGTGTCTAGCGGCTTATCATGTTCAAAATTATTGTTGTGACTCTTGTGTTGTGTGTAGTAGGCAATTAATTGATTAGTTTATGCTTGCAAACACTGTGCAAATGCGTCTTGATTGCGAGTTTTTTGTTTACATTTGTCAAACCCCACAGAGAGTGAAGCCAAGTGCAGGGTATCTATAGTATTTGGTTAGCAGCGTCTGCTGCACTTCCATGTGCGCAGTGCAAAGTGCAAAGTCGTCATAAATGATGCGAATATAATTTGTGTATATGTATAATCAGCAAGATTTATTTATATATGTGTATATATAGGCTAAAGCTGACGTCAGTGAAACGCGCATAATTGACACATTTTACGCAAAGCGCCAACTCACGCGATAGTCAAAGGCCAGCTTGTTAAGCGGATCACTTGCCATAAGAATGTCACAGGCAAGGCTGCTGTAGATGAGAGGAAGGAGTTAAGGACAGTTTCAGATATTCTATGTCTTAAAAAACTGAGAAAATTAGGCATTAGGCACTGTTATTCAATCTTATGACATACTAGTTCTATATAAATCTTTCAATTTACAGCTTGTTAAGCGGATCACTTTCCATAAGAATGTCACAGGCAAGGCTGCTGTAGATGAGTTGAAAGAGTTAAGGAGAGTTTCAGATATTAAGTTGTTCTTTGACTTGGATCTAACATCTCGATAAAGCTTGAATAATGTATAAGACATAATAAAGCTCAATTCGTCAATCTTTTTACAATCTATTTCTACCCTATCCAACCCACAACTTAAAAGATGAGTGGCAGAAGTTAGGGACAACTTCGGAT
The DNA here is from genome assembly GCA_019972355.1 of Drosophila kohkoa. NCBI lineage: Eukaryota > Metazoa > Arthropoda > Insecta > Diptera > Drosophilidae > Drosophila > Drosophila kohkoa. The sequence continues at coordinate 1,374,659 of BJEL01000056.1, forward strand.
ATTCAGATATTCTATGTCTTGGATCTGACATTTCGATAAAGTTTGAATAATGCATCAGACATAATAAAGCTCTCTTCTGCAATCTTATGATAGCCTAGTTCTAACCTATCCAACCCACAACTTAGGAAATTATAAAGCATTTGAATCACTCTCCAACTGGAACTCAACACATCACTCAATTTACAGCTTGTTAAGCGGATCACTTGCTAAAAGAATGTCGAAGGCGAGGCTGCTATAGAAGGAGTTAAGAACAGCTTCAGATATTAGACTAGATTCTGAGTTGGAATAACCATTTGGATTAAGTCAAAATACTGCATCCTGCATAATAAAGCTCTGTTCTTCAATCTTATGACAGCCTATCTAGGCTATCCAACCCACAAGTTAAGCGATGTGTTAAGGATAGCTTCAGTTATTATCTCTAACTTGCATCAACCATTTTGAGAAAGATTAAGTAATGCATCCGGAATAATAAAAATCTCACACATCTTTCTATCAATTATTGCAATCTATTTCTAACCATTAAAAAAGTATTAAGCATTTGAATCACTTTACTTCTCTCAACAAATGAACTAAATCCCCAACTCTTTATTCTTATTACATTCAATTCCTTCCTCTTCCTATTCCTATTCCTATTCAATTACTATTCAATTACATTTACTTAACTACTTCCCTATTTGCTAAGCTGGTAAATAGTGAATCACTTTTCCATAAAGATCGTAACAACTCAATAAAGCATTCAAGTTACTTGATCAACCTGTGACCCAAGCACTGCATCGCTTGCAGGCAACATCAATTGTCAGCAGCTTATAAATATGTTCGTCTTCAGCTGACTAATCGAACCGAGCAACCCCGAATCAAATCCCCAGCGAACAAATCAAGCGATGACATCCCACCCAATGAACCCGAAAATCAGCGAAAAGCAGCTGATCATAGCGTGCTTGGCTGCCTTGGCATATCTTTTGTGTAACTGCTCATGAGCTGTCTACGTGTGACGCTTTGTTTTTCTTTGCCTTTTCGCTTATCAGCGGCAATAGATGGACGGAGTCGGCATAGTCAACGGTACGCTTAGTCAATTTTCCAAAACAAAAACAAAACGTCAAGAAGCGCAATTGGAGCGTTGTAAAAAACTACAAAAGCGTGCGCGCGCTAAACAGTTAATGAGTAAACAATAATAACAATAAAAAAATAGAAATAAATATAACAAAAAAGTGGCAAATATTATGTTATAATCGCAACTAGCAAGCAATTGCATTGACGCGGCACTTCAAGTTCAAGGGTCTCCCCCCAATGCCTAGTTGAAGGGAAAGGGAGCGTGGGTGGAACAGTTTGGGCTCAGCTTGGGTCGCTGATAAGCGACGGCACGTTGTCTGCTAGTGCTCGAGGTGCTCGAAGCGGAATCACTTGAAGATTATGCGATGGGAATGTTTTGGGACAAAACTTTCCACATGGAAAGCTGTCGCTGCTGCTTCTTCTTCTGCTTCGCTTACTGTTTACGAATCTGCAGTCGAAAGTGAATAGCGTTAATGTACAATCAATGGTCTGATAAGCGGCTGCTAATGTCGGGGAACTCTCCAGCCGAAAATTGCCGAAAAAAAAGTGCAGGAGGGAATGTGGGGAGTGTTTGACATGGCGGATACTCTGCAGACGGTTTTATGATGAAACACAAAAGATAAAACAAAAGCAAATGTTTTGGGGAAATGTTTGTCAACACGGCAGAGTCTAATAGTTATCAGAGGAAACAAGTAAGAAAGTTACAGTCGAGTGTGCTCGACTGTGAGATACCCGCTACCCATTTTTAATAAGGGCAAAATATTGCGGTATTAATTTCAAAATATACCGAAAATACTTAAAAAATACTACAAATATACCAAATGGTATGTTTGGTATATCGATATAGTACACCATTCAAAATATACCATAGACGGCACAATGTACCAGATTGTCGGCCAAAGCAACTCAGACCCCTAGTAAGTAGGCGTTTTTGCCCATACAAAAGTAATTCTTTAATAACTTCCACAATTTTTATCTGATCGCAACCAAATTTTCAGAAATTATAACTACTATAGTAATTATAGTATACACCACCATTCGCAACTCTAGCTTTAAATTTACGCTTGTTATTCGGTTTTTTTTGATTTGTGGGGGCGGAAGTGGGCGTGGCAAAATTTTGAAACAAACTTGTTCTGCGTGCAAACATAACAAATGCTGTCGAAAATTATAGCTCTATCTCTTATAGTCTCTGAGATCTAGGTGTTCATACGGACGGACGGACAGACGGACAGACACACAGACGGACAGACGGACATGGCTATATCGTCTCGGCTGTTGACGCTGATCAAGAATATATATACTTTATAGGGTCTGAGATGCCTCGTTCTACCTGTTACATACATTTCCTGCCGGCACAAAGTTATAATACCCTTCTACCCTATGGGTAGCGGGTATAAAAACTTCTCTAATCTCAATGATACCCAAGTTTACTATGCCTCAGCTATAGGGTATTATTTACGCGCATTATCAAAGGCAAGCAAAAGAGATTATTTCTGCACTCGAAAGACATTTGCACCTTGGCCTAGCCCAATCGGATTAAACAAAAGTTATCAAAATCAAACACAATAAACTTTGTAGCAGTGTGTTAAACAACTCTTCTTATAATGATTTGCAGGGTATATTGTATCAAAGAAAAAACAAAGAATTCTTTTTGACCATGCGTTAAACAACTCTTCTCTAGAACTCTCACAACTTCAGGGTATTTTTTCGTTATCAAAAACAATATAAAAATTAGCGCGGAACTTGTCAGACTATTGCACCTTAGCCTATCGGTTAAACCAAATTATAAACAAGTCATATAATAAGCAACCCTTTGTCACAATATTAGCAGCTACAGGGTGTTCAGCTCTTGTGTTATCTCGAAGAAAGCGAACGAATTTAGTTCAGCAGTCGGCAGATATTTGCACCTTTGGCGGACGCCACTCGAAATCGCGTGTGCGTCTCGATAAGCAGTGTTTTGAAGATTGCAATCTTGACTTCCAGACGCTGCTCCAATTTGTTACTTAGCACTGATAAGCACAGCATTGTTTAGATAACAGCAATCATGCCATTTAGATCTGTTTTTAATGGGGCCACGGTGCGTATGATGAGATAAGTGAAGAACGAAATGCAAATGGAAAAAAAATCGTTGCCTACTTTCGGGCGGTCGTGGGAAATAAATTCGTTGTGTGTGGGGGGTTTATTGTTATTATTAAAGCTTTATTCGAACGAGATGATTGTGTCTAGAGTTGATAATTGAATTAAAAGAGCATTTAACGCCTACAAGACATTAGCCTTAGCTAGACTAACAGACTAGTTGAAAGGCAGACATAACCGGCTAGAGGTTTAAGGAGGTGGTCGAGGGCAGGGAGGGTTACACAACTAATTGAGTTTAATTGGGAAGACGAAACAATTAAGGCACCGCAACCGCAGACGAAACTCGACACTCGAGAGGATTGGTTAGCAGTGTTGTTGTCGTATTGACCGAGAGTTAAATGCTTAAGTAAGTAAATTATTGATAAATTAACATAGAAATATGGCTGGAATATGGCATTTCCTCGGCTAATTTGCCTATTACTGGCGACGACCCCAGCCGGATGCAAAGAGCAACAGCACCAGCGACAGCAGCGAGAGTGTGAACAGGCCACCGCCCCGATTTGCGGCACCATTGCAGACCTTGCGTATGTTCTCCACAAAGAGACCGCGACGCGAGAGCATGCTGCGAATGCTGCGCAACTCCTGTAAGGGAAGAAGTTATCAATTTCAAGAATTTAACTCTTTGATACACTACTCACATCATTGCTCAAGCCCAGGGGATTGCGTGTCAACACCACTGTATAAATAGTGCTCTTCACATCATTGCCACAGAAGGTCAACACCAGATGATCGTTCACCGCCTTCACCACCTGCACCATGCCACTGAACTGAGTGTATGTGTTGAGGGTGGCCAACGATCCCCTCTGATCGCCAATGTTGGACCAAACCCCGGGACGGTCCAGTGTATAGTTGAATGTGTACTCCAGATTGCTGTCACGTTCGCTCCACACCAGACGCAAATATTTGGTCCGCTGCAGTTGGCGTTGACGCTCCTGTTCGTAATCAACACGTTCGAGGTACGAAGGTGTGGTCGAGATGTGTCCGTAATTGTTTTGATTATTGCGATTATTGTGTCCGTAATTGTAGTTGTGGTTGTTGTTGTTGTTGATGTTGATGTTACGGTTGCTATTGAGCACCTAAAGTACGCAAATTTTGTTTTGCATTTGAATAATGGCATAGCTATTGGCATTCGTGTCTAACTCACCTGTTGCGTAACATCTGTCAGGTGAATGATAACACACGAATCGTATTCGTATTCACCAGGAGTGTCTTGGCTGTGTATAATGATCTCGCTGCCATACCAGAGACCCATTATCTGTGAATAACAAATATATGAATAAGTGGGTATAAAATGTTTGAACGAATTGTTCTTAAAAGTATCTATGAAATACTATATCTATAAGTGCTATCTTGGAAATTTGCTTTGAGATATTAAAGATTTATTAAGTAATCGTAATCACATTACAGAGAACTTATTCAGCACGAACTTCAAGCTCATATAATGAGTAATTGCGAAGGTAGATTTGTAAAAATATCTACATAGTTCACAAGATAAATAGTCAAGTTAAATACTGACAAGAACATTAAGTATTAAACCAAAGAAATATGATTAAATTATATAACAATAGCATATAGAGTGTTAATCTACAAATCTATATTTAATCAAGTATGTAAGCTACTTGTGAAATACCCGCTACCTAATTCAATTGAAAGCTACTGTCGAGTGTGCTCGACTGTGAGATACCGGCTACCCATTTTGAATAAAAGCAATATATTTTGCGGTATTATTCTCAAAACATACCAATTATACTGCAAAAATACTTAAAAAATATATATTTTGCGGTATTATTCTCAAAATATACCAACTATACTGCAAAAATACTAAACATATGCCAAATGGTATATGTGGTATATCGATATAGTACCGCATTCAAAATATACCATAGATTGTCAGCCATAGCAACTAAGACCCCTAGAAACCTAGTTTTGCCCAGACAAAAGTATTTATTTGATCGCAACCAAATTTTCAGGAATCATAACCTAACTATAGTGGTTATGATTTCTGAAAATTTGGTTTGGTTATTGTATATACCAAAATTCGTAAGTCTAGCTTTAAAATTACGATTTTTATTCGATTTTTTTGATTTGCGGGGGCGGAAGGGGGCGTGGAAAAAATTTGAAACAAACTTGATCTGCGTGCAAACAATACAAATGGTTATAGCTCTATCTCTTATAGACTCTGAGATCTAGGTGTTCATACGGACAGACGGACATGGCTAGATCGTCTCGGCTGTTGACGCTGATCAAGAATATATATACTTTATAGGGTCGGAGATGCCTCCTTCAACCTGTTACATACATTTCCTGTCGGCACAAAGTTATAACACCCTTCTACCCTATGGGTAGCGGGTATAAAAATAAGTAAGAAAGTTACAGTCAAGTGTGCTCGACTGTGGGATACACTCTACCCATTTCAAATAAAAACAAAACAGTACGGTAACATTCTAAAAATATACTAAATAATATACGCCAAATATGCTAAAATGTACCAAGTATATTTATGAAGTGCTACTTTCGAAATATACATACGAGTAGAGGTAAAAATCTACCAGCTTACATCCCATTTCAGTAGGCGTAATTTGTCATACAAAAGTTTTTCTAGAATAGCATTTACAACTTTTATTCGATCCCAACAAAATTCTCAGAAATCATAAGTACTATAGTTATTATTGTCTGTACCAAAACTCTATCTTCAAAATTACGCTTGTTATTCGATTGTTGTCGATTAGTTCAACGGTGTCAATACGGAGAGACTGGTAGATATAATTACCTATATCGTTTCGTCTGTTGACGCTATTAAAAAATATATATATGTATGTCGGCGCATACTTAGAATATGTGCATGATGGTATGAGTGTATGGGTATGCTGTTGTAGGAATTTTTCCAGAGGCTTAATTTCATCATTATAGGAATATTGCATCAGTCACTAATTGCGCTGTGATTGGTTGTGTGTGTGTGTGTGTTGACGCTTTAAAAAGAGTCATAGAAAGAAGAAGGGACGACGCAGGCAGTTGCGTATAGATCGTCGTGTGTGCGAAACCGGTACTCGCTGTGCTATTACGATGTCGGAAAACAATGGCGCTGCAACATATACTTCATGGGGACGGAAAGGCCTCCTTCTGCCTAATGCATACATTTCTTGCAGGCACAAAGTTATAATACCCTTCTACCCTATGGGTAGCGGGTATAAATACTGAAATATACCGAAGGCTCTATGTAGTATATCGATATACTGCTACATTAAAAATTGCAATAGCCTTTTTTGCTCAATAACAAATTTTCAGAAATAAATACTGTAGCAATCAAATAACGCTTTCTACACGATTTTTAGCCGAGGCGTAAAAGTGCCTGGTGCGTCTTGGTTGTTGACACTGATCAAGAATACATATGGGTAATTCCATGACGGAATTTGTCCCGTGCGAGACTTTTTACAGTGCACTGCAGTGAAAATAACATAAACCGAAACAATTTTAAAAATAAGTGAATGTTTTTCTTAAAGCTTTAGATAAGCACTATATTTAGAGCTAAGATTGATTTTAGGAACTTTTTCTGTTTTACTATAAAATATATGAATTCGTTAATTTTTTGGTTTTGCGTACGAATTTGTTAATTTTTGCAATTATCAGAACAGAAAACAAAACAGAAAGAAAATTCCGCAACCATTCTTAGCTCTAATTAAAGTACTTATCTAGAGCTATAAAAAAAACCCTTTTCTAATTTTTAAAATTGTTTCAGCTTATGTTATTTTCAATGTAAAGAGTCTCACACGGGACAAATTCCGTCATGGAATTACCTATATAATTTATATGGTCGCAGATGACTCACCTGCCTGTTTCAATTGAACTAAGTTTAAATGTCCGTCTACCCTATGTGTACATAAATATCATAAAAATGCATAATAAAACAATCTGAGACATTTTCACTTCAAACTTAGGACTAAGGCTAAGCTATACTCGAACTATTCACTGATTTCCATGTTACATTTACTTACAGTATTAACAATTATTCAATATATTTTTCAATATTAAACTCACTATTACAAGAGTGTAAATAAAGCAAATCGCTTAATGAAATCAACTCTTTGTTCTGCTAAATTGCAAAGCTCATGCAGATTCATTGTAACTATACTAAATTGCAAATAACAAATACATTAATGTAATGTACTGTATGAAGTATTTATCGGATCAGCGATAATAAAGTAGGCATACAGCATGTTTAAATTTCCATGCAGAGTTGACTTTTATTTAATATTCAATTTACCTCTACTAAAAAGCTTTTCTGATATATATATTACAAGTATTATACTATTTTTGCAGCTTTTTGCAAGGGAATGTCAATATTAATTGCTCATCAGCTAGTACTTGTTTTGTACTTTGCATACGACAGATATGTGCCTCGATAGGCGTTCCCATTCAATTTTATCCATTTGCGCGATCTCCAATAATTAACACCTACATATAATATATATGTATGTACATGTGTAAGCCCATAAACATGCGATGTCCACTTCCATTTCGGTATATACTATAAGTGTTTATCATATGCATGTAATAAATAGCTCAACATTTTCAGCAATTTGAATTTGCATACGAGCATCCGACTGGCTCAATTAGATGCCCGCATAAGGCCGTCTGTTTAACAGGCGAGCAGACAGACAGACAGACGCTACTGGCTGGAAGCTAACTCAATTATTGATTCATTGATTGAATGATTGACTAGCTGAATGAGTGCGTGTGTGGGAAACTGACCAAGAGTTGCAAGAGTTCGCCCAGCAACCCAAAAGGGTTAATTAAAGCAAATAAGCCTTAATTGTATTTACAACTTTATGACTCTACAATTGGCATTTACTCCAGATCCAGATAAATTACTCACCTGGTTAAGATCAACGGAGTGCTGAGGATGCACATGCACACAACGCGTGGCTGCATGAATGCGTTCGGTTGAGCTGCTGCTGCCAATATCGTAGCCATAGAGATCACCCTGATTGCCAGCTGTTGCCGACGAGCAGAGGTTGAAGATCACAAAGAGTGCGGCGAATTTAATAAACATGACGCCAAAATGCGAGGATGTGTTATCAATGCAGTTGATAGCAAAGCTTGTTCTACTCGTTAACCCCTTTAGTGAAACAGAAGTCGAGACTGATAGTGAACCGCGCTTAGTGAAATCCCGAAAGCGACTGCAAAATAAACCCCAAGCCAGCAGCGCAGTCGAAGCGCGAACTTAACAAAGAGAACAAAGAGAGCGTGTGAGTGATATCGAGAGAGAGAGAGTGAGAGAGAGTGTGTAACTCGTACGCCATCTTGCAAGTGCACTCTTTGAAAACTATAACAACAACAATGCGTGTGCTGCGTAGACGCGTCGATCATTAGTTAATTAAGTTAATTGTGATGCTTTTGCAGATCCACTCGCGCGTGCAACGCCCGCACAATGTGAGCGTAAACTCAATCCACACACCCGCCACCCTTCCCTTTATAATGCCCAAAACATCAATTTAGCTGGCGTGTTTGTATTCAACTGACCATCAATTGGTTGAGCCTCAAAACTGAGTTAAATTCTTTTGCAAGGTGAAAGAGAGCGAGAGATGTGACTGCGGCACATGAGTCAACGACTCAGCTCGGAACTTGTGAATTAAATTCGTATCGCATTATTATTATTATTATTATTGATGTTGTTGTTATGGCTGTCGCTGCTGCTGTGCGTTTTATTAGCATTGATTATGCTTAAGCTACATTCGCCAGTCCAATGCACCCCACTCCACCCCTTCAATTGGATAATAAATCAAACCCAAGCGTAAAATTCTCATTGCATACTTTTAGGTGCTGCTTTTTATTGCACAGCATAGCTCAAACTAATTTAATTAAAAACGGGTCAACGAATTTATAAAAGCACGGGAATGCGAAATATGTTAATTAAAAGTGCAGCAATCATAGATTGAGTTTTTCATAAGATTATAGACTTTTGCAAAAAATACAAATTTAATCCATAGACAGCAAACAAGAAATGGTATGCGTTGCATACTTTTAGATGCCATAATTTATTACATAGCACTGCTAAAAACAATTAAATTAAAAGGCAAGTAATGGGTAAGGCATATTACATGCGCATTAAACTTTGATTGATCTTCTCGTAGATCCAATCGATGTAGTGACAGACGCGCACATAGACGCCAGGACGATTCTGATAGCCGCAGTGTTGACCCCACGATATGATGCCGTACAGTGTCTCGCCATCTGCAAAGAAATAGCAAACGAATAACCTCTCGCAACATTTTCGGAGTCACTTATGCTTCAGTGTCAGGCTTACCCTCGTCGGAGCAGACAAGCGGGCCGCCAGAGTCGCCCTCGCAGGCATCGACGCTCTCATCCATGGAGCCGGCGCAGAACATGCCTAGCAACGAGCAGCGAAAAAGCGGCAATCAATCAATCAATCAATCATACCAAAATGTCACACACTTACCCTCAGTCATAGCATCACCGTAGACATTCAGTTGCTTGCAGGTGGTATCCGGCAAAATGGGCAACTGCGCAGCACGCAACTCCTGCGAGGGAGCTGTGGATAAAAAGGGGTCAGGGAATTAGGAAAAATTCGGCTTTAAGAGCCCAGTCAGTACTTCATTTTTGTAAAATTTATGAACTGGGTCTAAAAGTTGATTAATGACTGCACTTACTGGAAACACCTGATTTGATGGAGCCCCAGCCTGAGATGGTGCAGGTGCGGTTCTCGGTGAGCGGAGCTCCACGCTCCGGCAGGCAAATCGGTTGCACGTAATCGTTGAACTTGAGTGGCGTCTTCAACACCACAACGGCAATATCGTTGTTCATGTGCGTGGGCTGACGGAATTGTTCGTGTGTGTACCAGTTCTCAATGAATGAATCCACCTCGGAGTGCTCAGCAATGTTGGCATAATGATCGCCCACGCGCACAAAGTAAGCGCCCTTCGGATGACCATAGAGACAATGGGCAGCAGTAAGTAGATGTCGCTTCGAGATGACCACAGCACCACACCAATGACTGGAGATGCCGCCACGTCCGCGAGTGCGTATGGTTGCCTGCCAGGGATGGCGACCGCGACGTGCCACGCTGCCCTTAACGACACGCTCTTCGGGATGCGCAAACTCATCCAACAAATCATCCTTGAAGATGCCACAGCGTCTTGGTGTGTGCAGCGCCTTGCTCGATCTTTCCCAGAGCCCAATGTCAGAGAAACTAACTGCGCTTGCATCACCGGCTGTCTTATTTGCGCTCGTTGGCTGCAACTTGGTAAAGAGTCGCTGCTGACGTGGTCGTGGTCCTGCAGTGCACCGCAGACTGACATCCTCTGTGTGATTGCAGTTGTGTTCGCCCCAGTTCCAATGGCTACACTTGTCAATACTCGTCTCATTGCCCTGGCACATCACTTGATCCAGCCAAATAGGTCCGTTGCCTGGCCCAAAGATGTTGGCTTCCATTTTCTGCAAAGTTGGGAGCATACAATGTAAATTAGTAAAAGGTTCTTCTTCACGATGATGAAACTTACCGGTGTGCCGTAGTAACCGAGCGAGTTGCAAGCCACTTGAGCGGACTTCATATTGAAATCGTCATCGCAAACGCTGCCCCACACACCATGGTACTTGACTTCAAGACGTCCCTCATTTGGACTCCTTCCACCCTCCAAGCGGTACTCTACGGGCGCCTGTAAAAGAAAGCAATGCAATATTTTTAGGCAGTTCAATAAACAGACAAACAGACTAAGTTCGTCTATAGCCCCTTTTCTATTCATTCTAAGGTAACATCACAGTATGAGACGGTTCTTTATAAGTACCAGGCATAATTCAACTTCATTTCTGACAGAAGTTCTTCTATTATTTACTCACCTTGCACACAGCATCACTTTCGTCCGATTTATCGGCACAATCAGCAGTATTATCGCAGACAAAGGCTGGAGGTATGCACTCCTTTGACGTGTGACATAGCCACAAGTTGTTGGGGCACTTGAGCAACGGCACCTTGCAGACAACGCCGACAACCTCATCGACACCACAGTTGTGAACACCCCAACCCTTGAAGTCGCAGTCCTTCAGCTTTGTCTCATTACCGCGGCAATCGACCGCATCCATAACATAGTTGAAGTTGCGCTCGGGCGGCACATAAAATGAGTTACCGCGCACCTCGGCGGCACCCATTTTGAAGCCCAGCTCCCGGCACACAACGTCTGCATCCCGTAGTCCAAAATTGTCATCGCAAACATATCCCCATTGACCATTGACTGGGGACGAAATTCATCCATTATTTTTATTGCTTTAAAATTAAATCTTAACTCACTTTTGACCTCAACGCGTCCCATGTTTGGAGTGTTGCCGCCGGTTAACCTAAGCTGATAACCAAGGTGATCGCAGCGGGACTCATCTTTGCGATTGCCACAATTGTTGACGCCATCGCAGACCTGCGATTGCTTTACACACTTGCCGCCGCCACAATCGAACTCACAGGACTCCTCAAAGTCGCCGCGAAAACTAATCTCGACGCCATGTGGTGTGGTAGCTTCTGCATTTGGATTGGGCAGAAACTCCTCTTCGTCATCCTGCTGCTGCGGCTTCTGCTCTTCGTCAGCGAAGGGATTAGGCAAATTAGGATGCTGGCTGTGGAAGCGACGACTGTGCTGGTGCTCGGAATGGGAAGGATTGTGGTGTTGGTGGTGGTTATGGTCATGGTGGGGATGATGGGGACTGTGATGGTATTGCGGCTTTTCGAACGGATCGGGCATGTTTGGATGACGCAGGTGGAACTCACGACTGTGACCCTGCGTATGCCAATTACTTGGTGTTGTGCTGCCTTCAACATCCACCTTACGGGTGCTACGCTGAAAGTCGGTTGTGTCATAGCCGTTGGGATAGGTTGTGGGATTGAGAGTCTGCTCAGTGCGCGCCGTCTCGCTCACATCTGGAACAACAGAATCGTCAGAATCGTCAAGGCTTGCCTGTTCGCCTGCCACAATCATTTCCACATCATCTTTGGGCGTCTGTCCACTAAGATGTCTTACTGTTCGCGGGGTAGTCGAGGTTGGGGGCCTACTAATAGCCGATGCTATTGCAGATTCAGCACGTAATGTTAGAGCCTCTGCAGCATTTCCGCTATGATTGAAATAGGGTCGCAGCATAAGACGCAATGCCTCATTAAGAGCCGCCTTTGAATTGGGATCCACATTGGGTTGGGCACCTTGTGTGGGATTGTAAAAGTCATGCTTGAACGGCGGTGGCCTCAAACCACTTTTTTCAGTAGTTGTGGTCAGAAGCTCAGCATCATCCAAGTCTTGATCATCGTATTCCTCTTGGGCATTGAACGGATCAGGAGCTGGAGCTGGCGGTGGCGGAGGCGCCTTGTGCCAAGAAGTATTACGCGAGTGCGCAACACCTGCATAGGGTGGACTATAATGAGGATAGCTGCCTGGCTGATTAGGCGATGCGTTGCTCAAGGGCGGATAAATGGGAAACGTGCGCACACTCGACTGGTTTGTGGTAGTCAAGGTATTTGCAGGAGAAGGTGGTGGTGGCTGCAGGCCACCATAGAGATTGGACTCGTCTGAAGGTTGAGAAGGAGCATGATAACTTGGACTGTGATTAGCGGGCACGCCAGGAACTGGAGGTGGTAGCCTAAAACTTGGTTGATGACCTGAAGCACTGGGCAGCTGGTCAACACTTGTGTGTGGATTGTAGTCGAGGTCTAGAGGTCGTTGTCCGGGGAGAGGAGGTGGAGTAGTCCGCGAATTGAAGTCTGGCTGAAGTCGTTCGCGGTATGTCGGTCGGGCACTATCCCGAGAGGGTTCGTAATCAATTCCATTAGGGTTGGGACTAGTGGGAGTAGACGGATCGTAATCTAGGTCAATGGGTCGCTGTCCGGACAGAGTAGATGGGTGTTGAGGTAGTGGAGAAGGATATTGCGGTTGGTAGGAAGGATATTGAGGCGGGGAGGAGGGATTTTGGGGCAGTGGTCGCCATTCATTGGACGGCGCATGCACATCGATTCTGCGACTAAAGTTCTGACGCGACCAAGTTTGTGGCTCATCCACGGGCTGGGCATAGTAGATATGCTCCTGGCTCGATGTCGTTGTCGTTGACACTGGCGCCATTGGAGCCAACGGTGCTTTATAGATTGTGTTTGTGGCTGACTCGGGATAATTACGCTTTGGCTGCAGTGAACCCTCCACATAGAGCACGCTTTGCGAGGGCGATTGCTGACTGTAGGAGCTGCCGTGGCCCGACCAACCAGCCGGCTGGTCGGGTTGTGGAGGCTGCTGCTGTCCGGAATAGCCAAAGCCAATGCCAGCGGGTCGCTGCATGTTCATGTTACTCCATCGATCACCACCTTGATATGTTGTCGTCTTAATGCCTGAAGCACTACCTGACAGATCGTAGCTCCCTTGATGTGTGCGCGGTTGACGATATTCTGCAAGTGTACAAAGCATGATTAGGCAAGCTTAAAAGGGGAGGAGTTGAGTTGTTAGTAACCAAGACTTAGATTTTCTCGCCAATTGAAGTTTCCCAATGCATATTCTACGTTGGGACCGAGCAACTGTTCTCGTGTTGCACAATTATTTTCAGCAATGCTAAAAACTTTTCCTGCGGGACACTCAAGAATCAACGCCAGGGAGTTAGAGGAACCTGGAGAACAGCTGAAGTAACGATCGGTACTCATGGGATGCGGATAATACCCGATTACTCCTGCAGGACAATAAATTCTGCTGCTATTTGCCGCACGAATTTGCAGCCACCAATCGTAAAAGATCTTTAGTTCACTGCTCTTGTCGACACGATTGGAACGTTGCACTTGTTGTTGCAACTGGCATCTGCGTTGTGACAGACTAAAGTGTTGGCCCTGCGGACAACTCTCCAGATGAGTTTCACCCCCAACACATCTCAAGTACTTGGTGCAGTCGAAGGGATAAACAAAGTTGCCCACCGCATCTCTGGGACAACTAATAGCTGTAAATGGAAATTTAGGTTTCAGGAAAGTTCCAATTGTTTGGACACTCAGCACACTCACTCTCTAAGTGCTGCAGCTGTCCTTGGCCAAAGCTGGTCACGTGTTCGTTGGCCGACATTCGATCAGTTGCCTGGCAAACCTTTTGAGCTACATTAAACAGCATGTTTGCCGGACACTTCCAGATCTCCGTCAATCCCTCCACACAATACAGATAGCTTTGGGCATCAAAGGGATGGGCATGCAGTCCAAACACATTACTGGGACAGCTCACGCGATTGTAAGCACTTCCATTGCTATATTGTTGAGATCCTTGGTACAATTCCGCTTTCATGTATTCCACATGATCGTAGTTGGAGTTCAAGGTATGAGCATCGGGCACACAATGTCGCTGCGAGATGCTAAAGACTTGTCCCTGATCACAGCTCTCAATTGTAGTCCTGTGATTGAGGCAATTCAAATACTTGGTGCAATCAAAGGGATGCAAAAAGTAACCCTGAGCGTTGAAGGGACAAATAATAGTAGTAATTTCTTGACCATAGACAGCTACAAAAATATGGACATCAATAAGCAATAACAATCAAGGGAACAAAAGGGCTGAGCTTACTGGGCAACTGCACACTTGTGTAGGAATAATCGAGGAATTCGTGCGACGACAGCTGAGAACGCGACAGGCAATCACGTTTGGATAGACTGAAGAAGGTGCCAGTGGGACATTGGCCCACCTGCATTTTACCATGCTGACAGTAGACAAAGTAAGCACCGTGATAAGGATAGGCATACTGGCCATCCATGCTGCGTGGACAAGCCGTCAAAGTAAATTGAAAACTTGAATTCTCGACATAAACGGTGCCAGACTTGCGTCTGATGAAATTCCCTTCTTGCAGCAGCGCAAACGGACGACAAGTGCGTTCAATAAGACTGAAGCCTCTGCCCTCTCCACAGCTGACCACGAAGAGCTCTCCTCCGGTATTACACCGCACATATTTGCCCCCATCGAAGGGATAGAGATGCAGACCATCAATGCCTGGCGGACAGCGAGTTAACTCCAAGGCTGTTGAATGAAACAGACTTGCCACTGATTTCTAAAGAAACAACTTGACGAACTTACAATATTCGTGGCTAATCTGCGATACGGTGTAGCCCACATAGTCAGTGGGCTGCAGCTCAGCTTTGGGGCGACATTGACTCTTCGATATGCTAAACACATGGTTGGAAATACAGTTCTGTATGGCCACCCTATTGCCCTTACAGTTAAGGAACTTGGTCTGATCGAAGGGATGCACAAAAAGACCTTCAGTCCCATCAGGACATAGCAGATCGTTTTGCGGCAGCGCTAAGAGTGAAGATAAGGATTAGCAAGAAGGAAAGACCACAGTCGATACATTCGATGAGCGCAAAAGATGAAACGAAACCCAAGTGAACAAGCAGGTGAAGCAAATAAATCATAGTTCAAAAACGAAATTTCTTTAAAAGGGTAAGACCAAATTCAATATATTGGACTTGGCCATATGCTGTACTTATACTTATGCTGAATGGATAGCAAAGGGTGAAACGAAACCCAGGTGAAAAAGCAGGTGAAGCAGGCAAGGGAGAAAAATTAAATGATAAGACTGCAGTTCTCAGAGACTCTGTCAGTCCCAGTAGTTATGCTTATGCTAGCTTTAAAATGATCTGTTCAGGATGAAAAAACCCAAGTGAAAAAACCGGCGAAATAAATAGACGAAATAAATAGTCGAAATATCAAAAATGTTAACAGACTTACAGGGTCTTTGGGTAGGTTGAATTGGACCATAATCGAGTCCCACCGGTGAGCAATTTAATGTGTGTGGATTGAAAATCTCATTGAATCCACATTCCTCCACAATTGGTTGGACGTCAATGCCGCACTTTTGATACTTACGCGGATCGCTGGCATGTGGACGTAGGCCGCGATATCCTGGTGGGCAATAAGGACCAACAGTTGAGCCACTTGCTTCAACAGATCCAAAGTGCGTGGAAGTCACATTTCCTGCTCCATTTAAGCTTCTGTCGCCGCAATCCACAATATTTATGAATTGACAGACCAATGCGGCGGCATTGAAAGCCGTGCCGGGTGAACAATGTTGCACCGAAGTATGTCCATCACCGCAGTTTAGAAACTGCGCGCAGTCATAAGGATGCGGATGCAATCCCCTTACTCCATAAGGACAACTTATCTCCTGGTGTGAGCTATCAACTTTGCCCACTTGAGTGTACTCAAACTCCACACGATCGAATGCGGCACTCAATTGATTTTTAGCCACACAACGCCGCTGCGAGATGCTAAAGAACTTTCCCAGTTCACAGCGCTCAATGAAGGTTTGACGATTGCGGCAGCTAAAGTACTTGCTGGAGTCAAAGGGATGAAGGAAATAGCCATCAGCATTATCGGGACACACTACAAGCTTAAAGTCTTGCATAAAGTCGCCTGTGAAAGTGAGGATCAATAAGAGGAACTTTTGGGTAATAAGAAGCAATGCAGCTTACTAGACAATTGCACACTGGTGTAGGAATAGTCCAGGAATTCATGTTGCGTCAGCTGTTGTCCAGCAAAGCAATCACGCTTGGCCAGACTATAATAGGTGTATCGCGGACATGACTTCAACTGCAGCACACCTCCCTGACAGTGCACAAAGTAAGCCGCATTGAAGGGATAGGCGAACTTTCCCTCTAGACTGCGGGGACAGGCCAAGAGCGAACTCTGCGTATCCGTGTAGATAAAAGTACCGGCAATAATCATCTCAGAGATGAACTTGACCCGTTCCCCTGCATCCAGATGTTCAATAGAGCGACAAGCACGTTGCTTGAAACTGTATGCCAAATTGTGATCACAGCTGTGTAGGGACATTTCTCCACCCGATGAACAGCGCAAATACTTGCTAGCATCGTAGGGATAAAGATGAAGGCCTTCAGTGCCAGCCGGACAATGGTTGAGTATCAACGCTATGAGAGGATCACAAACACAATCACTGTGATGAGCTTAGAGCGGAGGAAAAGCGTCTCACTTACAGTAGTCTTGACTGATCTCTGAGACAATGTAGGCCACATAATCGCTGTAGATTAACTGCGACTTTGGATGGCAGTATCCTCGCGATATGCTAAACACCTGACCGGAATTACAGCTCTGCACAGTCACCAATTTGCCCTTGCAACTCAGATACTTGGTCTGATCGAAGGGATGAGCAAACCATCCTTCGACACCATCAGGACAGAGCAGATAATTCGTTCCGGCAGCTAAGATGGAGCATTAGGATTACAAACTAAGCAAGCAACGCAAGCAAACTGAAAGCGCATGAGAAAAGCAAAGCAAATGGATAAAGAAAACCCAGGTGAAAAAGCAAATGAGATAAGCCAAGCAAAAATATCAACAATAAAAACGCGCAACTTACAAGAATTATGATATAAGGTTCGACTAGGAATGCAAGACAAACTCTTGCTATCGAATACCTCAGCCAAATGGCATTGCTCAACAATAGACTGGGTGCCAATTCCACATCTGAGATACTTTTGGGGGTCAGTGGGATGGGGATGCAAACCTTGGGCACCTGGCTGGCATCTTAAAGCAGCCGCAGCACCGCTTGAAGCTCCTAAGATTGTGTTAGTTAAGGAACTAGTTACTCTCATATCAAGCATACGCACCGTTGTTTACAGATGTATTTAAACTATTTGCACCGCAATCCACTTTATGCTTGTAATCACAGACCTTTAGGTTGGGACTGAAAGCTGTTCCGGGTCCACAATCTTGTATATAAGTCTGTCCATTGGCGCAGTTGAGGAACTTGGTGCAATCGTAGGGATGTGGCTGTAATCCAGACACACCAGGAGCGCACTTGGGTGTTGAATGCGTTTCCACCAAACGGGCTGAGCCAAACTCGTCATATGCTCCATTTCCAGCTGCTGATTGTTGGTAATATCCGTTCGATGAATTTTCCCCATAGATATTAGCACCGCAATCAACTTTATGCTTGAAATCGCAGACCTTTAGCGAAGGACTAAAGGCGGTGCCAGGTCCACAATCTTGTATATAAGTCTGGCCATTGGCGCAGTTCAGGAACTTGGTGCAATCGTAAGGATGTGGCTGCAAACCGGACACACCAGGCGCACACTTGGGCGATGAATGGGTCTCCACTAATCGTGATGATCCAGACTGAGCATAGCCTCCACTTTCGACTGCTGTCTGCTGACTCTGCTGATAAAGCTCATCTGTTGTTCTTTCCAGATAATCCACACGATCAAAGTAGGCAGCCAAACGCGATGTATCCACACAAATTCGTTGTGAGATGCTAAATACCTTGCCCTCTGCACAGCTCTCGATGAAAGTCTGCTGGCCGCGACAGTTCAAGTATTTATTGCAGTCAAAAGGATGCAAAAAGTAACCCTCAGCGTTCTCGGGACAAACAACAAATGAAAGGTCTTGTCTAAAGTTGCCTGTTGTTGAAAGCGATCATCAATAAGAGGAACTTTTGGGTATAATGAAGTCAATCAGCTTACTGGACAGTTGCACGCTGGTGTAGGAGTAATCCAGGTATTCATGTGATGCCAACTGATTGGCCGACAAGCAAGTGCGCTTTGTGATGCTATAGTAAGTGCCCCATGGACACGACTCCACACGCAGCTGACCATTCTGGCAGAGCACAAAGTAAGCCGCATTGAAGGGATAGGCAAACTTGCCCTGCAGACTTTGCGGACAAGTCGACAGCTTGGAGTACGAAACCTGACCATAGCTTAGCTCTGATTGCGAAACCTGATCATAGCTGGTGATGACCAACTCTGACCAGAATTTTACCCGTTCGCTGCGACTCAAGTGCTCAAATAGCTGGCAACTATGTCGAGTATAACTGTAGCCCATATTTGGAGTACAACTGATCACAGTCAACGCTCCGCCAGCAGCACATTGTATGTACTTGCCAGCATCGTAGGGATAAAGATGAAGACCAGATGTGCCATCAGGACAATGGGTAAGTATAAAAGCTGTGAAGGGATTTTCATCACTACCATAAATATAGAAAAAGAGATCGTGTCACTTACAATACACGTAGCTAACATCGGAGACTTTAAAAGTCACATAATCGCTGTAGCTCAACTGAGATTTGTCTTGACAGTTGGCTCTCGATATGCTAAACACTTTCTGGGGCTCACAGCTTTGCACACCTAACTTGCCATTTTTACAGCTGAGATACTTTGTCTGATCGAAGGGATGCACAAATAAACCCTCGACACCGTCGGGACAGAATAAATCATTCCGGGCAGCTAAGATGGAGCATTAGGATTACAAACTAAACAAAACACGCAGCTGAAAGCGGATGAAAGAGGCAAAAAGGATGAGTGAAAGCCCAGGTGAAAAAGCAAATGGACCAAGCAAAGCAGAAATCAGTAGAAATAGCACAACTTACAGTAGGAATGAGCTTGGCGGTGGCTAGAAACACAAGTCAAACGATTGCTATCGAATACCCAAGACAACTCACATTCCTGCACAATGGGTTGCATGCCTATTCCACAGGAGAGATACTTGTGAGGGTCAGTGGGATGGGGATGCGGACCTCGCACCCCGGGCGGGCAACTAAGATCCACCGCAAAATCACTTGCTTGACCTACTTTTTGTGTTAGTTCAAGTTCAAGACAGGTTTATCAAGCATACGCACCGTTAGCAGCAGCAGTTGTAGCGCCATTGAAATTATGATTATCTCCGCATTGCACTTTGTGCCTAAAGTCACAGACCAACATGGTTGGACTGAAAGCAGTGCCAGGTCCACAAGATTGTACATAAGTCTGTCCATTGGCGCAGTTCAAAAACTTGCTGCAGTCATAAGGATGTGGCTGCAATCCAGTCAAGCCTGGTGCACACTTAGGCTCCGCATCCAGTTGTCGCAGACGCTCCGAGCGATTCGGTTCAGCGGCACTTTCGCACGTCCTCTTACTCGCCTGATCACACACGAGCGTCGAGGGATTGAACGCTGTGCCTGAAGCACATGTCTGTATCGACGGACGTCCCTCTGCGCAATTGATATAGCGATGACAGTCATGAGGATATGGTTTCAATCCATTATAGTGAGCTGGGCAAGGCGCATCTCGATCATAGATGGGCGCCAGCTGCTCTTGAGTTCTCGCATTGCTGGCATAAGTCGCATGAGCTGATAACCCGCTGCCAGGTTGATAAGCGCTCGATTCATTTGGCTATCGAAGTCGCAATTATGAAATCAAATATTTGTAAATAATATATAGAATATATGAGAATGATCAAGAGCTTCCTGTATTCCAGAAACTGCTCGACAATTAAAAACAATTAAGCACAATACTTACGACCAGCGACAGCAGGAGAAGCGCCAGTCCCAGGCACTTAAATTGAACGAACATTTGCCACAGTCAATATACAATACGTATTATATTTGATTCACTGGAAAAACTGATAGCGTTTGTGCGAAAGTAAAACTGTTTAAGCGCGGAGATTTAAGTTGTGCTACCGTTGAGGTTCAGTCCTCGACTGATTCAGCCTCCAGTCGATGCTCAATGCTCAAGTCTCAATCTGAATTGGGCTGCAACAGATAGTGGACGACTCAGTGACGACAGAAAAGTCTCTCTTTCTCTATCGTTGTTAATGGGATGCTGCATCGTAGCGCCAATTGAATACTGCGCTTATCGGTCGTAGCAATCTCCCACTCGCTTATCGTTTTGTTTTGCTTCCATTTGTTTACTCAATTATGCGGGGGAACTTCTCAAGAACGATGAGTCGTCGTCTTGACAAATTTAATTTACAAGGGGACAGTCTCCCCTTTAAGGCATAACAAACTTAAGACTAGACTTATAAATAACAACAACTACCACACTACATAAAGTAGCTCACTTGGCGGTTGGCTTATCAGCCGGCGCCTCATCCAAAAGACGCGCACGCTTCTGTATCTTCAGCCAGAGTTGATCGTAGGGCTGTTCGAGTTCACTCGCTGTCTTGGGTATTCCCACAGCACGTCGCACTTCCGGCGACAGCAAAAGCAGATTCTGTGCCAAGCCAAAGCTGCTGGAAGACACCCAATAGACGACCAACGCCGATGGCACCGTGCAGGCCACAGGCACCATGAGAACACTCAGTCCTCTGAACACATTGTTGGCAATATTCTGTAGTCGCGTTGCTGGACGTGTGCGCGTCATGGATTGTACCTCAACGATGGCCAGATTGATCAGACCCATTGCCACCGGCAGTATATAAGAGCTGTCCACAACAGTTAGATTTGGTATCCATCCAAAGCCGCCAACAGTCATTTCGGTGGCAATGATTTGTGCCTGTAACGAGGTGGGATCCGGCAGTAAGTAGACCAGATTGCGCAACGCAACGGATTGGAATATCCACAAGGGAATTTGACCCCACAGCACAATGATCGTTTTCATTGGATGGCAATTATCGCGCACAATCAGTTTCTGCCATTGCTTCTTGATCTACAAATGTAATAAGCACATGTATTAATTATGTAAAAGTTTATGGCCACAATGAAACAAACCGAACGTCTGTAGACGACTGCCGTTTGCTTGTCGCTCCATTTGAACTTTTGCTTAGCCCTTGCCGCCTCCCGTTTCAGCTCCTCCACTATGGCCGGCATCTCCAGTGCGATTTTCTCAATACGCGCCGTTATCTTGTGCTGATAAATGGTCAAGGGAAGCGTGACAACGCTGCGAAACAGAAACGTTGACAGCACTATGGACGCCCACCATGGCAGTCCGCTATAGTCGTGTATCTGTGTCAGCGCCTCCTGCATATAGGCCACAGGTGTGCTGTTCGACAGCGTTTGCCAATAGCCAATCAGGCCACCGGCATTGGCTAATTGTGTTGCTGCTGCCACTTCTGTCGACGCCTGACGACGTTCCTGCCAGTTGACAATTGTTGTGCTTGCCCGCAAATTTCCATATTTACTACAGGCTGTAAGTATTTGAGGTCGACGGCAAGCCGCCTGAAGTAACAACATTATTCCACCAAACAGCTGATTTTCAGGCCGTTGCGGTCTCACAGTATTTAAATCGTTATCGATAAAAAACATCGACTCAACGATTGTGCCATAGTGTGGCCGCAAACGGCTTAAAATATGTTTATTGGTATTTTCATACTGAAGTGTGTGTACAAAACCCTTTTTCTTTATTATTAGATTTCGTATAATTTCGAAAAGTCCTCTAATTTGTAGAAAGTTTGATCACGGACAGCAATGTAAAAGATGATAATATGATTTTAAGAAAACAGAAAATTAAGCAGCTGTTTAAAATTTTGCTTATGGTCACACCGCTACAGCTTTAAGAAAGCTTTTTAAAGAAACAAAAAAGTCTTCACCTCTTCTTCTTCATTCACCACAGTGCTGAATCTTAATTGGTCGGTGGATGTTGCGTCGTGTTCCGCCGCACACACAAAAAGTAAAAAAATTAACAAGTTGAGTGTAGAAAACAAAACGGATTTTTTCGAGATTAAATAGTTGTGTGAATAGTTATGAATATACCCGAATGGCAGACAATACCAACGCTGGTACTGGAGCAAATATTCGATTATCTCGATTCGCGAGACCGCCGAGCTGCAGCCAATTGTTGTTGGGCATGGCGACAACATTTTTTTCAAAGACGGTAAGTGGTGCGCAAGCAAGGATTATGATGTTTTAGTGCGTCTTACTAAATTCACAACAAATGGGCCATTTACTACTTGCTTGACTCTATATGCAAGAGGAAAAAAACATATACTCGAATGAATGTTTTGTTTGTATGGTGATTTTCGCTTTTTGCGTCTCAAACAAAAACGAAATGCTTCTGCTGCTGCTGTGGGTGACGCACAGCTGTTCCTTTGACTGTCTCTCAAGAGGGACGAATAGGGGGTGGCAACTGTATATGTGTGTGTCTGTTTTTTTGGCAAGCCTTGAAAGACAACAAAGCATTTATTAATACGTGTAAATAATAATCAAAGCGCTTTGCCACTCACACAGCTGCACAATGAAAATGTTGCTACACACACACATAAACACTTGTACAATGTACATACCAAGCATCAGCTGTGTGCTTGTCGCAGCTACAGTGAGGGAAAAAAGTTTTCTGCTGCTAAGCACGCTTTCTATGTTATGTTCCTGTTAGCTTCGGTGTATGTTAAGTAACATTTTATAATGTTATTTATACTCAAGTTTAAATTGCGTATAAGACGAATTGTTTATCAGTGAGCAGTGTACCCGAAATATTTATATCGTTATTTATTTATTATAATTATTTATGTTATTTCTCACTTTATTTGAGAAAAAACATTTTTGAAAATCACGCAAGTGAGCAAGTTACGATTAAATAAGATTGCAGACAAAATATGCATATTTTACTTAAAAACGTATAACACAAAAAATTAAAATAAAAAAAAAACAACTCTTTATTTACAAAAAAATAAAAAAAAAATATTTTTTTTTACAAAAACTAAAAATCAAAATTTTGTATTTACAAAAAATTAAAAAAAAAACAAGTATTTTATTTATAAAAAAATTACACAATTTTTTTTATTTACAATAAAAAATGATTAACCTTTTTTTTAATAATGGTACGATTGTAGTTGAAAATATTCTCATTATATTTTTAAAACAATTTGCGCTGCTCACTGTCCAACAATGAAGCAATGGGATTTTTTATTGCAATAATTAATTGACACTGCGGTGCAGTAAGTATGCATTAACTTTTGCTGCTTACTGTACATCAGTCACGTAGAAAACAAAAACAGTTTTTGTTAATAGCTGTCTATATGGCATTTGTTTGACTTTCGCCACGACAACGAACGAAATAGCTACTTTAGGAACTTTCGCTTTCACATTGACGTGGCCCAGGATGATCAACTGACGTTCTTCCATCGCTGCATGTCCAATCTGGCCAAGGAGCTGGTGATTGTCTTCAACTTCGACAATGCTTTTCACATCCAAAAGATACGTGGCCTGCTCTACAAGTAAGTGCAATTGATTCAAAACTTATTTATGCTTAATTAATTTGTACTTTCAATGCTTTTTAATAGGGCGGCACGCTGTGATAATATTCGCGCTCTACGTTTCCAAACCAACAGTGTGGGCTTAATAGCTCCGGGAAATGCACACAGCGATCAACTGGTGGCCATAGAACAGTAAGTTGCCAGTTTAAACAATTGATTATGCTCTACATTCATTTTATACTCTATCGACAGATGCTTTGTGGAGCCCTTGAAGATGTTTCTCAGTCGCAAGAATCAAGCTTGCCAAGTGTTGGATCTGGGTGGCATTGAAGCACTCACCTACTATGGTTACGATCTGCTCAAGGCCATGGGCAAGCCCCAAGAATTGTTGCAGTTGACGCTGGCCAGCATTAAATACGATCCCAATCATTATCCCATCCTCGAGCTGGACACAACACTGCTGCAAAAGTGCGCATCACTCCAAGTGCTCTCGCTTGATTACGACACACTCAGCGATGAGCTGCTGCACACGATTCAAGTGCTGCCGCTGCGCAAGTTGCTCATCGTTGTCCATGGTTTGGATCGTGATGAGCATGCTGGCGTCTCGGATGCTGCCTGGGCCAATTTCTCAATGCATTTCACACAAATCGAACTGGTGCTGACACTTGTGTATGCCTACGAGGCCGTCGAGCTGCTCGTCAATCGCATTGTGGGCGATCACATGCCTGTGACACACATACGCATACTGTTCTGTGAGTACATGAGCCACGATGCCATCGATGGCCTGTCGATGGCCAACAGCGACACGTTGCGCAGCATCTACTACATTGATTCGGGCAACAACCGCGGCCATAGCAACTACTTAAGTAATATACGCGGTCAGGATGCGTTCGTCATGTTGGCCTGGCGTTGCAAACAGCTCGAGGAGATCGTTGTCCATGGCCATCCAATGGATCCGCACAATTTGCTGGGCATTGCAAGGTTGCGCAGTCGCCAGCTGCGTCGCGTTGAAGTATCGCAAATCAATTGGCCCAACGGTGAACCGCAATACGCCTTCAACGATGTGAGTAGCTCAGTTACTTGTATCAAGATTACATGATGTATATAATTTGTACTTTGCAGGAAATGTGCAA
Organism: Drosophila kohkoa; assembly: GCA_019972355.1. Classification (NCBI taxonomy): domain Eukaryota; kingdom Metazoa; phylum Arthropoda; class Insecta; order Diptera; family Drosophilidae; genus Drosophila; species Drosophila kohkoa. The sequence continues at coordinate 1,399,866 of BJEL01000056.1, forward strand.
GCTGTTGGGACAACGTTGGAGACTGCTCAAATACGAACAGCTGCCGGCAGCACTCGACTACGGACCCGTCGACTACGATGAACGCAATGAGTTTGTCTACGAGTTGTTGCGTCGGGATCTGCAGATCCATTAAAAAACGGAAAAACAGGACACGCACAAACCAAAAATCGAAATAAGCAATGTCATTAATTTAGTAACATTCGACAATTGTGCAAAGCTGCAACAGCAACAACAAACAACAAGAAACCAACATGACAAGTGATCAAATCGAGCGCATAGAAATTTGTAGCGTTTAGTAGACTAGTTAAAAGTTAAACACACAGCAACTATAAAGAAAAGCGATCAGTAGCCTTTTCTGTTAAGTTAAAAAAAAAAAAAGAATTTTTTGATAATGTGACATTCGAGGAACTTATAATTGGCAAGCCTTTATACAACTTACAATATTATGATTACTCTTGACTATGTTTAAACTATGTAAACTAAAAACTTGAACTTTTACGTTTTGGCCACACAGCAAAACACAAAAAACAAAAAGATAGCAAAAGCAGAATGTAAGTAGAAAGAAGCAAGACTTGAACACTTCGAGAAATGAGAATGCGAATTGTAAACAAACAACAAAAACGAGCAGAGTTTGTTGTATAAACCAAGTAGAACAACAACTAGCGAATATAGAAAAGAGACAAAAGGAGACGTAGGAGAGATGAGAGATAAACATCATTTTATAAGCAACAACAACTGTGATTCAAACAAAATGCAAGCAAAGCAGCAAAAGCAAAGCCAGTTACAGAGCAGCGCGCAGTAGCTACAAAAACAAAACAAACAAAAAACATCCAAGAACAACAAACAAACAATTGTTAAGCAAATTGTCTAGTTAGCTAAGTAGAATACTATAAACATAAATATGTGTTGAAAATGTTTGTAAACCAAAAACAAAAAACGAAAAAAAAAACCGACCAATGTCAAATTGTTAGCTCAATCAATTGGCTGAAAAAAAATGAAAACAAAACACAAACAAACAAAATTGTTAACTTTTGTAATATGAGAAGAAAAATAATGTGTAATGCGAAGTTGGCGCTAAATTGTGATAAACAAAAAACAACAACAAATGTGACAAGAACATGACAACAAAAGTACGCAAAGCGCCATCATTTGTGTAGTCTTTAAAAGTGATATTAGCAGCTTTTATGTAAAGCAAACAAAAGCATATTGTAAACAGCACACAACAACAACAGCTGTGTGTGTATAGCTGGCGTGTGTGTTGTCTTGATCTAGATAAAAAAAAGAACCTAAAACGAGACATGCGTTAGCCAAAAAACAAACAAACCCGAATCGAAGCAATCCAATTCGTAAAACCGATTCAAATCAATCAATCAACTTGAGTATTTTGTAGCAACAAACAGGCATTCATTTATACAATCATCTACTATATTTTTACTTATGTTTGCACAAAAATGCAGTTAGGATACAACTGTTGTCAGGATAGTTGATAGCCCGAGACTAACAACAACAACAAACATCAACAACAACAACAACAACATGAAGAAGAAAACGGTACCTGAAGATCAACTTTGAGCATTTAGCAAAACCAACTCACAAAGCGAGGAATGAAATTGCTCAAATTAAGCTATCTAACAAACAAAACAAATCTATTAAAACGAAAGACTGACAACAACAACAACAACAAAAACAAAGCGTTGCAATGCTCATTGCTGGAGCCGGGCCAACTATCCAACAAACAAAATAAGAAAAACAAAAAAGAACAAGCAGCGATCTCAAAGACAAACTCTAAAAACAACTATCCAAAACTAGAAGAAAACAACAACAACAACTATGCATGTATTTTTGTTATAAACTTCAATAGCGAATATTAATTTGTAAACAACAATTGAGAGTGCAAATCATGTGTAATAAGAAGCAATCTTAATGTGTGTCTATTAAATACGTGTGTATGTATGTGTGTGTGTACATAGTTTATATAACAACCAACAAAATGTAATTAAGTTAAGCCTAGTACATACCAACATAACAACAAGAACAACAACAACAAAATGTGATAAAAGTGTCATGCTGCTTCCAATCAAGAACAACAACAACAACCACAACAAAAGAGAGAAGAGCACCAAAGAGTCCCCAACAACACACATGAAAAATGAATTGGCAAACGTCTACAACTATATAAATTATTGTTTAACACAATCATTCGAAAGTATTACACATTTATTCAATGTTAACTGCAAACAACAAAAAACACTTCCAACGCTGCGTATGAGTAACACTCTTTTTGTATACTACAAACAGAACAGCAACAACAACAAGATATACATATATACTATATTTTTTAATGCCATTTATTGTATTTCAAAACAAAAACAAACAAAACACACAACTTTTGTAAATCATTCCACACAAATATGCTAACGTATGTATTAAACAACAACAACAGCAGCAGAAGTAGAAGAAAATTAAGATGAAGATGAGATTAGAAACGAATCAACAACAAGAAAACTAAGAGACAGACAGGCCGTGCATTAACAACAAGAACAAGAATTATTATATATATGCAAGTTATGCTTAAAATCGTATAAGAGCAAAAAGTCTATGGAAGAAGAAGCTGTGATAGAAACAACAACAAACAAAAGGCAAAATACAAAACAACACACAAAGCAAATTTGAAGAGTTAGGAGATGAAGTAGAACAAGAAACAAAAACAAAAAAAAAACAACATAAGAAAAGCCAATGCGAAACATATGCGACCAACCAAAGGTTAACAACAACTTTTGCAACAAAAGCGAAACTGAAAACTGAAAGAAAAAAATTTAAGGAACGAGGAGAGAGAGAGAAAATCGATCGAAGGCAGAGAGAACAAGAGATCCAGAGTTCTAATTATTATTCTATTGATTATGCGTAGTAGTTAGCTTAGCAGACCAACTTAGAAAGACAGCAACAACAACAACAAGAAACAAACATTAACAAAATATAGAAAACACAACAAGTAAAAGCACAAGAAGTGAAGTGTTTAAGCAACAACATCAACAACTAAATAATTAATTAATTAATGAGAAATTTGCACATTTCAAAAATGAAAAGAAAAATCGTATTTATTTTATTTAAATATATTAACTAAATAAATGTACTATTTTATTTGCCTAGCTTTTTGTGTTGTGCAACATTTTAAAAGCTTCTATATAAAAATACAAAAAACAAAACAAAGCAAAGCAAAGCAAAAAGCCAACAGCAATTTTGTGGCATATGCAATATCATAAATTTAAGCAAGTTAAATGAAAAATTATATATCGCAAAGAGAATAATTCAAAATGAAAACAAAAAAACTGAAGAAAAAACAAATTCAAAAGTAGCAATTGAAATGTATTGAATTAATAAAGCTAATAAAAATCAATAAACACGTTTCAAACTTAATAAAAACAATCATTGCAAATTAATGGTTAGGATTATACTTGTGGGGGAAATATTGCCAGCTTTTAAAGAAAGATGAAACTTGAACCGATTTCGAACTATGTACTTTCAAAAATAAACTAGGCTGGAAGGTTAGTATACCTTAATTCCACCATTAAACGTATATAACAGGCAGAAGGAGGCATTATTTGTTCGGACCCTATAAAGTCCATAAATTCTTGATCAGCGTCAACAGCCGAGACGAGATAACCACATCCGTCAGTCTGTCTGTCCGTCCGTACGAACACCTAAAAATTTTGCGTAATTTTGAAGGTAGATTGGTACATATAATAATAACAATATAATAATAACTATAACTATAGTTTTTATGATTCCTTTTCCCCATCCAAAAGAATTTCTTAAATAACGAGTTTAGTAGCTTTGTCTGACAATCTGATATATATTTAAGTCCACGGTATATTTGGAATGTAGTACTTTATCAATATACAAATTATTGGTATTGGTATTTTTGTGGTACTATATATTTTAAGAATTATTCCGTATTGTTTAGCTTTTATTAGAAATTGGTTGCGGGTATCTTACAGTTGAAAACTCTTGACTGTATCCTTTTTATCCTTTACAATATATCCTTTAAAATATACTAATAGATCACTATGATATTTCACATAAGATTCTTGGCAAAAATGTTGTCAGCTTTTAAAGTAAGTCTTGCGGATATAGTCGAAACTCGAATAGATTTAGAGCTACCTTCAAAAATAAACAGATGATTATGGATATTATATTTTAAAAACTAATATTTAAAATTGTAATAGACGATTATATTTGAATTCATTTTTGTAGATTAACGTTACAAATCCAAAATTACATCGGTTCCAAATTAATCATATTGTAGAACCGAAAAGTTTGTTAGTTCCTTCTTTTTTATCATCTTCAGTTTGAATTTAAATACACTAAACTAATCTACTTTAATGCAGACATTCAGCTCTCTTCCTGTCTCTTCCTGTTGTTTTATTTGCCATAAAACTGGCAGAATAAGTTACAAAAACCATAAGGATACAGCTCAGCTCATCCTGCAAAAAATTTAATCTGAAATCAGAAACTTTGGCTTGAAAAAGAAATGCAAAAAACACACGCTGAGTAAAATTGCTGCGGCAGCAAAATAATAATAAATAAATGCGGTAAACGCAGATAAATAAACGTAGATAGGCTGTCAGAAAGAGAGAGAGAGAGAGAGAGAGAGAGAGAGAGAGCTAAAGGCGGTTTGTGTACAAAATGATGGCCGAAGCAAGGATATTAAATATGAGACACACCCCCAAGGGTTGAGTTCCTTCCTCGAGAAGCACGAGACAGACATTTCAATTTATATACTTTATTATTGCATACTTTGGGGCGCCAGCAGCAGCTGTTACACAATCAAAACATCAACAAAAGACGTAACCAATACACACACACACACACACATGTAGAAACACCCACACACACAGAGAGAGAGAAAATAATAACTTCCGCTTGTTGTTTTGATGTGCGCAATCGCAGGATAAGCGAGCTTTTCTCTACGCTAAAAAGTCCTTGAACCTTTGACCTTGTTTTATTTGTTTGGAGCTGATTCCTGGACTGCCAAGCGTTATATAAGCAACTACCGTTATGCAACATGCTGTGCTGCAATGTTGCAGCTACTGCTACAACAGTGCTTCTCAAACGGTGAGGTGCTTAACTAACTGGATGATAAGCAGAATTTGAGTTTGCTTTAAACTTTAAAGCAAGCAGATAGCGTAGCGAATTATTTAAACTTATCTAGACATTTGCCAGCGTTTGTTTGGCTAGACGTCAGCACGTCACGTAACGGAAATTTGATATGCGATACAATTCCGAGAAATTGTAAGAGCAACAACAAAAACAACTACAACAGCGTACAGTTAGCATTGCATTGACGCACGCAGTTTGGGAGGCACACAGTGCAACTCAAACTGCAGAGAACAGCATTTTAGTTGCTGTCTTTTTATTTATTTAATGCTTAAGCGACTTTTCTATGATTGATCGACGCACTCTAATACTCTTATTCTTATAATAATGCCCAAATAGCGAGAGTGTTTTCTATATAGATTACAGTTAGTTTTGCATTGCAGTGCACGCACGCAGTTTGGGAGTCACTTAATGCAACTCAAACTGCAGAGACCCGAATTTTAGTTGCTTTCCTTGATTTAGTCAGTGCGTAAACAACTTTGATATGATTAATAGACGCACTTTAATACTCTTATTCATCCAAACTTGAAGCATGTGTAATAATGCCCACTTAGCGAGAGTATGTATTATATACAGTACAGTTGGCATTGCATTGACCCAGCTTGAGAGTCACGCAATGCAGCTCAAACTGCACAGACCCGAATTTTAGTTGCTGTTGCTTGATTTAGTTAGTGCCTAAACGATTTTTCTATGTTTGATAGCAAATAATACTCTTATTCATCATTCTTAATATAGTTAAAGAATGAATTAGCGAGAGTATTTTTTATAGCGTAAAGTTTTCATTGCATTGACCCAGTTTGAGAGTCACACAATGCAGCTCAAACTGCCTAGGCCCGCATATTAGTTGATGTTAGTGCTTATTAAGCACTGCTTAAACAACTTAGCTATGATTGATAGACGCACTCTAATACGCTTGGTCACCCATAGTTGAAGCATGAGTAATAATGCCCAATTAGCAAGAGTATTTTTTCCGTCTATGACAAATCTGCGAAGGAAAGCTCAATTGCAGCAGCTATAGTTGAGAGAGAGACCCCAAGCAAAAGAGAGAGCGAGGAAGAGAGAGAGAGAGCGCCGGCGCCGAGTGGCAAACTCTAGCGCTCTCTTCCCTCTCTTTCTGGCAGTTGATGGAACGTGCGCTCGCCGTCTCTCTCTTTCGCAGTCGCTTTTGGCGGTTGAGCAGTCGATTTTTGCACAGTCGAAAAATTGTAAGCAGCAATCAACAGCAACTGGGAAACACACAAGAAGCGCAGTGAAAAACCTTAATAGAAAAACGAACGTAGAAAAATTAAATCTAGTTACAATTTCTTCGTAGTTTCTTCGCCGTGCGTGTTTTATACTTTTGTAGTTGTAAATTTCTTCGAGAGTGCCCAGCGAAAACCAAAAAAAAAACAATTACGAACAGCATTTAATAATCCCACACACATACAAACAAAATTTTGATACGATTTACGAGCATCCCTTAAGATAAAAAGATAAACGAACAAAACCTCCGAAAGGCAGCTTCAGCTCTTAACTGTGACTGACAAACTGTGAATTTGTTTCTAGCACAAAAGGTGAGTGCACCCAAAAGTGTGGCAAGTGGCAAGTGGCAAGAAGTGTGTGTAAAGTGTGTGTTGCATGCAACACAACGTCGTCGTCTGTCAACGTTATGATGTGTGTAGGTTCTCTCTCATCGAGCAACGTGACGTAACTGAGTGAATGAGTGTGTGTGTGTTTGCTGCTGGCATTGCTCATACGCCGCGTGTGCGTTGCCAAGAAAATAACAAACACAAACACAGCATTATGCCACCCCGCTTCGCACCTCGCATACGCTTTCAATAATAATGAAGCTCAGACCACAAATCTCGCTGATCTTTCTTCTTTCTTTCTTTAGCTTTTGCTGCAAAATCAATTCAGGGAATCTTTGGCTATTTGCCACAAAAAGTGTCGCGACACTCACGTGTCCATGGCGCTGCTATGAATTTGTGCACTTTTGGTCATTTTAATTGCCAATTGCCAATCGCACACTCACACACTCACAAAAGTCGCACACTCACATCCTATCGCAAAATTGTTTATAAATAAATTGTGCGCAACAATCGACAAACGATAAATATGCCGGCAATGCGAATGCTAAACAAATGTTTACCTTTGACGGCTGCTACGAATTGTTAAAGTTCTATTTTTTTTCGACTTTTGTTATTTAATTTTTCCTACATCGTTTTCAAGTCTAAAGCAAGCTGCATTTTTCATGCCCATTTACACATTTGCTGGCTAATTGTATCGCTTTAGTCATAGTAGATTCTATAATTAACCCGTTTTATTTATCTCATTGCAGCAGCAACAACTACAACAACAATAATAAAAGATGTTTGCATTGTGGTATCTGACGTTCGCCGTTGACGAAATACGGTAAGTTTCATTTCCATACAAAACAGTTTGAGTGCCACTGTTGCAAATAGTGGAAATGTTGCGAACTGTTGCATACTTTTAGGCAGCTCGGGGAATAACAAACTGTTGCGAGTTGGGGGAAATGTAAACAATGTTCTGCTAGCTAAGAAAACATTACATAAGCACACTCATGTTAATGATGTTGATTCAAGAGCTTAATGATTTGGTTAAACAGCTCACATATGTAACTGAGTGTATATTTTATTGCTCCTTTTGTGTATGTAGTAAATAAACACTTTCTTGGCGTTTCAGTAAACGGGAATTCTTCTTCTCTCATTTTTTTTGGCCATAAATTACAAACGTCGAAAACTGCAAATGTCTAATCTAATCGCTTCGATTGTTGTAGACAACGCGCAATCACAACTGAAACTCTCTGCCGGATTTATAGGTCGCTTCCATGTGTTAAATAGCGAAATTGTTCGTGCACTTTTCAATGTCACATGATAATAATAAAATTTTGCACGGTTTCCTCAACGGCAACAGCAAAAAGAAATCCACCGGCTATGGGCTCTAATCATGATAAGTGCAATTAGCAACGGCAACAAACTCAATGAAAATGGCCACAACAACATTTTTGCGAATTTGTTAAAAGAGTGTTGCGAGTGTCTTCGTTTGTTTGCTGTTATCTAAGCTCTCTCCCTCTCGCTTATTGCTTAATTAGCGAAATAATGTGATAATTGAAGTTTGAAGCGATCGCCATCTAGTGTTAGAGTCATTTACCGGTTGGGACGCTGCACAAGGGGGCGTATGCGTAATATATACATACGTAGTACGTACTTAACATTCGTATTTGTTTGCTTATCTTTTTTTGTTGTGGTATACACGAGTTTTGTATCGTTTCGTGTGGCGTACGTGACATTAGAAAGGCTTACGCTAGAGGGGCAAAAGTGGAAGTTGTTGCCAAATTATGAGATTTCCTAGTCCATTGGCGAAATTGTGATAGCGGCTAATACAGGTTTTTCATTATCAGTTAACTTTGTCGTCTGACTATTGTATATCAATTGTCCAGCACTTCCTATCATTATCAATTAATGCTTAGTCATATCAGCTTGCTAATCGGAGCGTTAACTGATGCAATTAAATTTAACCGCAATTTAATTGACAAATTCTAGTTTAAAGTGGTCCATTTAACCAAACTTTTCCAATTTGCTTACATCTGTTGTTTTGAAATACCGGTTACATGGTTTTGGCAGCACTTATTTCTAAGCTCTGACAAGTATCGATAATTTGATCGATAACTTCTCGCTGTTCACAAATATGCATTCAACCTTATACCCATTTAATGCAATTGATGAAAAATTCTCGATTTAATGTATCTGGCTCACATTTTTTATTATATTTGGCTTGATTGAAATAAATAGCACTATTTATCGGTTTTAATTGGGCAGCTAATAAATTTTAATGGGTGGGGTCGCACTGCTTGTCCTGCTGCATTGCTTTATGTCAATGGGGTCACACTTATTTTCATCTGCTCTCCTTCCTTCCTTTTCGTTTGCTCGCTTTGACAAGTTCGGTCGGTTTAACAAATTTTGCACATAAAAAAAAGAATAATAAATTAATTATAACAATTAAAAATTGTTTGCTATTAGAGTCGTGTTCTTTTTACCCATTGTGTGAATTGTATATTAGTTTTTGGGTGAGTATTTTATTGCGTAAGGAAATTAGGTAGCAGCGAAAAGGAAAAAAGTGATTTTTCTCGAAATTTCGTCAGTGAAGAAGAAGACGCAAATGACGCTTCCCTTTTTTTTTTGTTGTAATGGAATTTTTTCTTAGTATTTTTTTTTCATTGTAAAGGAATTTTTTTCTTATATTAATTTATATTATTTCGAGTTTTTCTTTGATTTTATTATCATTTTCTTTTGTTTTTGGTTTTCATTTAATAATTTCGTAGCAAACGTTTGGCGTGGCTTTTTGGTCCAAAGAAGCCCGCACAGCAAGCGCTCGATAACAAACCGGCAGTTGTTCCCCCCTCGCCAGCTCCTGCGCCAGCACCACAACCTGCTGCCAAGCCAAACACACCACCACCAGCAACACCTTCGAAACCAGCCACAGCGCCCGTTAGTCCACCCAAGCCATCGACCCCAACGCCGCCTGCGGTCACTAAGCCAGCGCCTGCAGCTCCAGCACCTACTCCAGTTGTAGCACCCAAGCCAGCTCCAGCACCTACTCCAGTTGTAGCACCCAAGCCAGCTCCTGCTCCCGCTCCAGCACCAGCTCCAGTTCAAGTGCCTACTCCAGCTCCTGCCCCAGCACCTGTTCCCGTTGTAGCACCCAAGCCTACTCCAGCACCTACTCCAGTTGTTGTTGCACCCACTCCAGCACCTGCTCCAGTTGTTGCACCCAAACAAGCCGACAAGATGCCTATTCCCTTGCCCAAAGCTCTAACCGAGTCCAATACCAATGGCACAAACAATGGCACTGCCACCAATGGCAACGGCAACGGCAATCAGTTGGATGCCTTGGATCAGAAGCTTTTCGACGCCACTTTGCCGCCGAGCAAAGTGGCAAGGATTGACAAGGAGCAGCTTAAGGATGCCAGCAATGATTTCATCAAAGGCGAGGCTCAGGCCTTTGTGCAGTCCATCAAGGAGGCGCAGCAAGCGGGTGAACGGTAAGACATCATTTTGATTTCATTTCATTGCGTTATGTATTATTATTTGGTTGCCTTATTTTTACGAAATTTTTCAATTAGTTTCTGTGTGTGTGTGGGAAAAGCGACAGAACTTCCGCATGGCAGCAGAAGATCTCCCAGTTTTTTCAGCTTTTTCAGCTCTTGACTGCAGGCGGGTGCAACGAACTCAGCTGACTTCTTCTTGTCGCAAAAATAGTTGCCATGTGGCGTCAGTCTCAAGAGTTGTTGCAGCGCCTGTGACAATAATAATCATCAGCGAAAAAAAAAACAAACACCATCATCATCATCAGCATGATGATGTTGCGGCTGACGATGACGTTGTTTATTTTAGTTTCATGTTCTGTGCTTGGGCGGACAGCTCTTATGCCCCAATGTGGCATCAACTGACAACTCTCTCTCTGTCTCTGTCTCGCTTTGCAATGCAATGCCTTTTGTTTGCTATATAAAAAGAGTTGCCCGCTTAATTGTGTGCAATTGATTTGTCATTAATATTAATGTTCAATGTTCACCAAATATCGGAAACCTTGCACGCAAGCCTTGTCCTTGCCAGGTGTCTCCCAAGGATGTAACCCTAGCAGCGCGTTCAAACACCTTTTGGCAACTCGCCCACGCAAAGATACAGTGTGTATTGCTTATAATGAAACGAATATTCTATACAGTATAGTGTGGGTTGTTTTTTGGGATACCATCAAATTGTGTACATTTATTGAGCAAGCGAAATCATAAGATATATTGATTTAAAATTACTTTAATCGAATTAGTTCTTTGATCAAAAACTTTTAATCTTAAAGTTATCGAAAGTTTTCAAAATTACTTTAATCAAATTAGATATTTGATGAAAAAAAAAGTATAAAGTATTTGATAGTTTTCTGAAAATCATTGCCTTTGATAAAGTTCTTTTTTATGCCTATTAACAAGATGATTAATAATACTTTTCGATACCTGTTTCTTCAAATAATAATTCGTTGGAAATCCTTACTACTATGTTATTTAATAAAAAAAAATATTAATATTCGATTCTTGTTCAAAATAACTTAATTTCATAAAATAATAGTTCTCTGCAAATATTGCAATACTATTTAATAGACAGTTAACCCTTTTAACCCTTTTATATATTTATCTTTGTATTATGTTAGTTGATTTGTTCGGTTTATATTTTCTAGATTAATCCAACTTTTACCTGTTAGGTTTTTCGCATATAGAGTTCTTTGGAACTACTTAGATGCATTTTATAACAATTTTTAATCAAAGTGTGTAAATGAGTCGTTTCCTTTTAACTGATTACAAACATGGAAAGCTATTAGTCCTATAAAAAAAATACTGCTATCTACTGCTATGTAGTAAAACGATTGTAAAAATTTCATTTGTTACTTTATCAATTTATTTATTTTCTATCTTTATCTTTTTATCTATCTTTTATCTTGATTTTGGTTTAAAACCGTTATCGAGGTGTTTCCTTTTAAGATATTATAAACATCGATATTAGATCTATCAAAAATATTGGATTTTTGCTTTAAAATGTATTTATTTTAAATCTGTATCTTTTATCTATTGAATTTGTTTATGGATATTTTTGCTAGTTTAGTCCAATATTGTTTTCTGCCTTAAAAAGTTGATTTTTATCGCTCATAGAGTAGTTGCAAACTAATTCGTTGCATTTTTTAATCACTTTCAATTAAAATGACGTTCTTCAAGTTGCTTTACAAGCGTTAATGATGTTTTTGCCTTAAAGAGATTATAATCACGTTCTATTCAAAAATATTACTAGTAAAACGATCATGAAAATCGATTTATTGCTTTAAGAATTTTTGTAGCTCATGTGTTGAATGCATCATATAAACGATATTCACTGTATAGATATATCTATAGTGGAAAAATGTCTTGAATAATGCACCCCATACGATTTTAGTCGCTTGCCCGTCCGTCCGTCCGTCTGTCTGTCTGTCCGGGTCACATGATCTCCCCCATGCCAAGTTTATATTTAAACGTGCATGTTTGGAGACGCAACGTGAACGTGAACGAGAAGCGAACGACGATGGCAACGATAGCAGACGCCGCCAACTCTCGACTCGCGATGCTGGGACACACAAAATTTACTTAGATTTATTTTATTTAATTTCTTTTACTTATTGTTTTTTGTCGTTTTTGTTGTTGTGTTGTATGCGGCAAATTGGCTGTGCAACGTTGCAGCCACCGACGCCAGCAAGCAAACAACCTCCTCTGCGCCATTAAGGCTTAAATTTAGCCAGATCTTCTCAAATATATATATGTATGTGTGTGTATATGTATTTCCTTATATACATACATTAGTATATTCTAATATTCATCTAGTGGATGTGCTGGCGTCACGCCTCATCTCTAATTGTTTGAGTTGGCTTTGTTCGCATATCGCGACACTTTCATAATGCAAAACATCCCGGGCTGATGGACAGCGGTCTGTCAACTTTTCAGACGTACTTTTTACTTGTACCCTGTACTTAATAAAAGTACGGCAGGCTCTGTTCTAGAGGTCTAAGAGAAAGAGAAATGAACCTACTTTTAAATAGTGTGTTTGTTGAACTGTGAATATGTTTTCTTTTTTTAACGGGCACCCAATAAATTTGGTGTATGTGCAGAGAAACTTGTTTATGAATTCATAAACATATTACATATGATTTGGTATATAAATTCTGGAATAAAGTGTCAGATAAACAAGCGAAAAATACCTAATATACTATTCCAGAACTGACTAGTTTTATTTATTTTTCTCCCCTCTAATTTTCAAAAGATATGACGAGCATTGTCTTACTTAGTTTCTTAGAATTAAAAAATAGTTAATAGCATTCTGACTGATATATGATTTTAGGTAGAAATTGAAAATAACTTGAATATACTTTTTTCATGAAAACTAAATTTTCTTATGAAGTCATTATTGTGCATAAAAATATTATCTTAACTCTTGAAGATTATGCACAATGAATATTTACATTTGTATCAATGTCATCTTGTTTAATGCTTGTTTTCAATTGAAGTAGCTAGAAACTTTAAGCTTCTTGTATGTGTTTTTCCATGAAAAACGAATTTTTATTGTGCACATTAATATATTAACTTATCTATTGGATTTTGTTAAACAATGAATACTGATGTTGTTTACTTTTGTTACTTTGACACCTTCTTCGACGTTTGTTTCAATTCAAGTAATTACACTCTTATACCCTGTAATTACATGCTATTGATACTCTGTAAACATAAGTGTGTATGAAAATATTAACTTTACTCTTGAAGATTATAAACAATGAATACAATCTCTTTAGATTTCTATTTGTATCAAGTTCACCTTGTTTAATGTGCTTTTCAACGGAAGTAATTACACTGTTATACCCTGTAAGTACAGGCTATTGATACTCTGTAAATACATGTGTTTACACGTTATTTGATGCCATTGAAAAGTGTCGTTAGACACACAGAAGAATAATGAGTGTCGTTTGATGTGTTCAGTCGATAGAGTCAGTCTAGTTTGTTATAGATGTCGCATATCTGGGTAGATGGCTGATTTGATGTTTCTATATAGATATACAGGTACATATATACATTATATACATATCTGTGCAGATGTGTGGTGAGTTGATTTTGGCTCACGCGTAATGCAAATTGCTTTTGGCAAGCGTCGCTTTTGAAGTGATGCCAAAATATTGTTTAGCAAACAAACAACAAAAGCGAGCGAGCGAGCGACAAAACACGCGCAGAGCTTTTAGCAGCAGGTAGTGTCCCCAACGATATGTAGATATAGAAGTAGATATATATTATCTATATCTATATCTACATCTGTATCTGTTGCAGGCAATTTCAGCTCTGATTCAGGCTTCAATGATTGCCCACAAAGCTAGACAGAGAGAGGGAAAGTTAATTGAACTCGTGCTTGAGTGCCTGCAAATTGAACTAATTAATAACACATATTTCAAATGATTTGCTAATTTTCTCTTTTTCGGCATATTCACTTCCCTGAACTGAAATTATATGACCAGGCAACAAAATTGTTGCCTTATGCCGCATTTTCATTCACTCGAATGACTAACTTTTAGTACACACAAATTGCTCGCTTATGCAATTCCAATTTCAAGTTCAACAGCGTTTCATTGTGTTTCTATCTATGTGTGTGTGTGTGTGTGTGTTTGACACACCCTCAATCAGCCGGCGATATTTTTTTGCGCGTGATAACTGAACTTAACATTCCCTCTCTTTCAACTTCTCCGCCTTCTGCATTCACTTTGGAGGTGGAAAATCGTTAAACCGAGCGCATTTAGCAATTAATCTAATCATTGAGTGTGCTTAACGTTTTCTAGCAGACATTTCGCCGGTATTATATATAGTATATTTGTATATATGTAGTATATCTCTTTGTTGGCCTTTTTATCTTTAGAAATAATCGAGTTTTTCGCACGCCATTTCAATGTGTGAATTTGATTCGCTGTGTAGTAAATTTAACTTTGTGGTTATATGATTATTTATTCGTTTTATGAGTAATCACTGTCGATTTTATTTGCATTTATTTAAATCGTCACTATTTATTTGTGACCATATTTTTAATACCTTTTCTAACTCTGTATAACCGAAGTACTCAGCTGCTAGCGAATATATTTTCTCGCTTTTAAAGCTCTGTCACTTGACTTTATTATTCGCCATGCTGTAAATCCCTTTATGTTCAGAGTTTCTGCTTCAATCGCATCCCTCTATTATAAAACTTTTGCCTCTGCCAGCAAATATTATAAAAAGTTGAATCTATTAAATGCTCTGACTCACCCCCAAGAGAAGAGCACTTGAGCTCGAAAGCACAGTAAAGCTCTAATATAACGATCTTATTTAAACATAAAAGTAAAAACAAAAAAAAAAACCTTTTTCCTTAGTTACAGCTTCAAAAGAAATCAACCAAATCTTATTCTCTTTAAATTTAAACGACATTTATATTTTTTGAGTTTCAGATTAAGATGGAATAAACTTTAAGCAAAACTAATAGTCAGTGCTTAAACTATAATGTTTAACGACTTTTACTATGCCTTGAAGCAAGTGCTTTGAGCCCTTAAGTAAAGCTCTAATGTAACGGTCATATTTAAGGCTAATTTCGGGCTCGAAAACGAATAATTGTTCAGGCAGAAGAAAAAGTTTAAGTACTTTTCCAAGTTTCTTAAGTTTTTAGATTAAAAGGAACTAAACTAAAACTAATTCGTTATAATGTTTAACGACATTTATCCTTGGGCTTCAGACTAAGATCGAATAAACTAAAAGAAAAACGATTTTAGTCAGTACTAAACTATAATGTTTAACGACTTTTTCTATTCCCTGATATTACAATAACCTACAGCAAATGCTTTTCTAAGCACTACAAAACTGTAATGCTTAAATACTTTCCTCAATTCCTTAAATTTCAGATTAAGATCAAATGTGTTTTACTACAGCTTGACTGTGCTTCCCTTAGATTTGTGTATGCTAAGTGCTTTTTTAACTACACGTCAAAATTGCCAGGCCACAAAACCGTCAGAGATTTTTTTTTGCGTTTCGTTTCGTTTTGTTTTTGGTTTGTTTTGTTGTTTTGGTTTTTTCAAGGTCGGTGTCAACCCCCTTAGCGGGCACTAAAGTACATAAGTTGTAGTGGAAGTAGTAGTATATTTATATTGTTGTATACGTATTTTGTTATTTTGCATATTGCCATATAGAACAATAGATACTTTTGCGGGTTGTAGATTCTCCTCTACGCACAGAAAGCTGCTAGCGGGATTTACGTAATCTCAGCGCCACTCGACGTCGACTCATGCTAATGATGATGATGATGATGATGAGGATGACGACGAGAAGCGACAACAAAACCAATTGAAAAGCGAAAGCGCAAATTGAAAACTGCAAATGCCGGGAGAAACTTCTGCTGCTGGGATTATGTAAGGTTCGGGTCGAGTAGAGACCTCCAGTTCATCATCCCGCAACATCCTGTCGCATTCAACTTTTCTGCTTCTCTTCTCCTTCTTTGTTCACTTGACATTGCAACCACTGCGAATGTCAGAGTATAATCAAAAATATTTTATATAATTAATTAAATTTTGTGTAGAATTTTTCAAATTTTCAAGAAAGAAAAGCAAAAGTTCTTATACATATAATAATATATATTATATATAGTATATGTAGTAAAAGATATATATTTTGCTGTTGTTGTTGTTGTAGCGCTGTGGTTCGTTCTTTGTTTGTTGCATAAAATTCGTTGGCAACTGTTCAAATATCTATGTAGATATTTTCATTTTGCTCAAATAATATGTTCGGTTCGATATCTAGAACTGTCTGTATCGTATGTTTATGATCGCGAGCAGGTTGGAGGTACATACATCTATTTCTTTGTATACATATATAATGTGAAAACAAATGTTAATGGCTATTCAAAATCAAGTTCAAGAATTTAGCGAAAGACTGTTGAAATATCTAGATTCTATTTTTCATGTCTCTTATAGTGCTTAAGTATGCTTTAGATTGATATTGTGTCATGTCGCTTGATCTAACCAATTGAGCAAACCCAAATTCTATATATATATATGCATAAATGATATGAGCTGTAGTTTTCCTATTTGCTGTTTGCTATTTTATAATTATCTGAGTTTTTTTCTTTCGAAAATTTCTTAATTTTATGTGTGGTATTAGTGCCAAAATATACGATCTGCGGGACTGTAATATGGTGCTCATATTTATGAGGAATATAGAAACGACATTTTCGGGGCACATCGAATATGGTATTCTCTATAATAAGAAATCAACTTCTTGACATAGTAAGGCGATGCCAAACGTCTACGTACTGTCTGTATTTAATTGTATTTTGTAGGCACCTGTGTCGATTTTGTTTATTGAGAATTGTGTGCATAGCAACAAACAAACTGCTTTTTAGGGTCGTATATCGACTCAACAGGAATACAATGCTATATACATATGTACATACATACATCTTCTATATATACGTATGTACTATACATACGTATGTACCATATACATACAACATTCTTACACATTGCGTGTCACAAAGAAAAAAGAAGAGTATAGCGAGCAAATAGTAATTCTGTCTACAGATTCGTTTGCCTACTCTATTCTACACTCTTCTATACTCTCCACTACAGTATCGAGTCTACAGCTGGTAGACCTATAGGTCTATCCCCTTCTCTCTTTCCTCTTCACCCATTGTTTGCGAAGCTTTTTTGTCAGCTTGTTTGCATGCTGCAAATATTTACACTTAATTCTGGAAAGCATGAACAAAAAGGAATAGAGCAAATAAATAGTTGTTGGGCTAGTTACGCCAGGGGAACAATAAATTTCGATTTACTTTGATTAGTTCGTCAGGTTCGTCACTCACTCACTCATACACATACACACTCGTGTATGTGGAGTGTCGTTATAAATTAAATACACAACGGGTTTCTCAATAATTAAGCAATGTTTGTGCACTCTCTCGTACTCGTATGGGAAAAAAAGGCTTGTGTATGTCGATGTCATGTGAGCTCCGCTCGATTACCAATACAAGCACACACGACGCCCCCATACACACAGTATTAGGCTTGCCGTAATCCGCTGCAGTCGATGCGACGACTGTCGCAGTAGCAGCGCTAACTGTACATAAACTTGCCTATATGTACCTTATATGTATGCAATTAGTTGCAAGGCAGAGAAAGATGCCTCGCTATCTCTCTCGCACACCGCATATCCAGTATAGTGCACGCATACAAGTGCATGTTTTGTTCGAACACTTTCCTTTTCACATACACAACACAGCGACACTGCTTAACATGGCATTGGTCACACTGCTTTAACCTGCTGCCAGCTGCTACGGCTGCTGCTGCTGCGGCACAGTGTGACGAAAGCTTTGCACACACAGCTCGCGCTCTTTTGCGCTCGCATTTTATGAATAGGAACAAATAACGTAAAGCTTTTAGAGTCATACGTCACGTCCCGTCCTACGTCAATTGGCCGCCAACTACTAATACATGTAAGAAGCGACAACAGCAAAGAACAGCAGGCAGCACTGTTATAGCAACGTAGCAGGAGGCAGGCCTCACACACACACATACGCGTACAGCTGCCAGTACATTCGATATACGAAAGCAAAGCTTTCCGCCGTCTCTGTTTCTCTCTCGCTCTCTCGCCGCATTGAGTAGTTTGAAAGTGAAAGAAGAAGGGTGCCGCTGTTGGCGTCGCTGCCTCTGCCGCTGCCTGGCAGGCTGCCTGACTGCCGTCGTCGACTGCAGCTGAGCCAAAGAACAACATTTTCTGATCATTGTAACGTTGGACGTTGAATTCTACGGTTGCAAAGGTGAGCCGTTCTCCAAGACAAAAAACCATAAAACAATTTCAATAAATTTTGTGCATATTTTTTGTGATAATATAATAATAATTATAGTCAAATTTATATATTATTAAGTTAAAGTGTTGAAGTGTGACGCCTAAAAGGATGTGAGTGTGTTTGTGTGGTTGTGCCCAGTTCTCAATTCAATTCGATTTATCGAGTCTTGAACTTCAAGCTCTCTCTGAGTCATGGAAGGTGCAGTTTGCAGTTTGCATTTTGCTTTTCGCAACTGCCAAACCGCAACGAAACCGGTTACCGGCAAAAAATGGAAATCACCGAACACTTCTCTCTTTATATAGTATGCCTATATTTAGTCAGTCAATTGGCAACTGCAAAAACTTGTTTCTCTCCCTTTTTGCGGCAACTGCAATTTACAAATGTATCGAACGAGCAAGTAACTAACCGAACCAAACTTTCTATTGGCTTTGGCCAATATAAATGATAAGGCGAAAACAGAATGTTAACAGTGCCAAAACGATAAGCGAATACCAACTAATCAAGAGCACAGCAGCTGCCAAAAGTATTTTGCCAACATTGTAGCACTTGGCGGGCTTCCTTTTTGCTGTTGTCTACTTGAATTACATTCGCCTTGAACTTGTCTATGAGTACAAACACACACACTCATACACTTAGAAAAATGGCGGTCATTGCCAAGTGAATTGCATAACCGCTTATCGTACACTCACGCCCAACGATATTGGGTCTGGCCATTAATCATATGCAATCAGTTGAATGAACTCATTCCTCCAGCAAACGTGCTCTCTCTCTTTCTCGCTCTTTTGCAATTGCATCAAAACTATTATATAATTACAGTTTGAGAGTCAGTCCCCGCCATATCCAATAGGAATTCGGAATTTCTTTTCTTCAGGCTAATTTTAGTAGCAGGTCGATGCGCGTAGGGGTTCGCTTACCGAGTTGATTTAATGCCGGCTGCTAAAAATACAGCCAAAAAACCAAAAGCGTTCAAATAAACAAAACAAAGCACCGCACACAAAAACACATACAGACACACACACATTAGCTAGACCTATTATAAATGAGGAGATATACCCTATATATACACACATAGGTGGGGGGTAAGAATCAATACCTGAGCATAATATATTTATAGCGCCGTGCTGTGAATCTGGCGAAATAAAAACCAGCTGACAAGTTAACACACACACACACACAACGGGCTAAAGAAAAGAGAATTGAAAATGGAAATGGAAATGCTTTAGAATTGTGTTTTGTCAGTTTATTTATCTGTTTATTTCAACAGCAAATCGCGCAAATTTGTTGTACAAATTGCTGTTGTTCCCCTCTCTCTCCCTCTCGCTCTTTCTCTGGCTCTGGCACGTTGTTGTTAATTATTCAATTGAAATCCATTAAAGCGCAAAATGAATGAAAAGAACGAGAAAAAAACTAGCTAGAAAAAAAAGAACAGCAGCGCACAACAGAAAAAAAATGAAGCTGCTGCTGCAGTTGAACTACGAATTTGAATTCGCATTTCCCATTTTCCCATACAAAACAAACCCCACCGCCCCATTAAACCAAAAAAAGGGGGTGCGGTCGATTGAAAACAATAGGAGTTCGCTCTCCAGTGTCGCCTTTGTCAGTCTGTCTGTGTTGCAAGCTGTCAAGAGTTGCATAATCGCGACCCGAGTTGGGTTGGGCGTGGGCGTGTTCCCAGTTTAAGGCAGAGTTTTAGTTCGCATCATTTGGCTAGACAGGAAATGAAATTGCACACAGAAAAGTCTCTGTGTGTGTTTGTAACCCTAACTGACAAAAATTGCCAACTAGTCGAAAATACATTTACAGCAGCAAACGTTGTGTCTGCTTCTGCTTTGTGATATACAATTCGCTTTGGCACTGCCACAAAGCAAATAAACAAATTGTGCATATTTCAAATGCAATGTAAACAAATCAAACACGAGTTCAACAGACACACAGACATGCCATCATATTTTGGCCGCCACTGTGAGCAAGCAGGCGAAAGCTTTGCATGCGCCAAACTTTTTCGCCAACTGCACAGGACGAGCTTTTACTGGCCGAAAAAGCTGTCGCTAGCTTATTGTTTGACAACAGTACTGTTAACAGCAGCGCTGTTAGTTAACAGCCAAGCGAACTGTTAAATGCAATGACTGCAAACTGCAAGCGTCTGTCTGTGTGTGTTTGTGTGTGTGTGTGACTGTTTGTTGTAGCTAAATGACTGTCGCATTTTGCGCGTTGATTGTCTTCGCAGACAGAAGAATAGCCATAAAATAAAAAATGAAAAAGAAAGAATGAAACAAAGTTAAATCAACGACATCCGGGCAATGAGCGCAAATATTCTAGCGAAATTTATACCGCCAACAATTTCTGCCGCTGCCAAGATGACGATGATGATGATGACGATGAGACCATCATAAACACATTCATAAATATATTTAATCACAAGCCGTCTCACCCCATTCAGCTTAATCTCGCTATGGTTTAATTGAGGCAAGAGAACGTTTGCCAAAAAGAATTTTAATTAAATTAGCAGAACAAAAATGATATAGAAAAAATATAGAAGGAGGAGAGTATGGGAAATGCGGGTGTCCAAGAATATATCTCTCTCTTTCTTGCTCACACACACTATTTTCAGTTGAACCCTTATGCTGACTATTTCAATTGTAGCCGCCCCGCATGAGGGTTAATTGCATTATTAAGTGAAATTATTTTCGATATTCCAAGTTTTGTTTTCCTTATAAAACAAAATTACTTTTTGTT
This sequence comes from Drosophila kohkoa, assembly GCA_019972355.1. Classification (NCBI taxonomy): domain Eukaryota; kingdom Metazoa; phylum Arthropoda; class Insecta; order Diptera; family Drosophilidae; genus Drosophila; species Drosophila kohkoa. Next base: position 1,421,162 of record BJEL01000056.1, read on the forward strand.
TTATTGCACTTTGCTGTTGCTGGTGTTGCATTTGCTCACGTTCGCGGCATATTGATGTCGCGTTAACTCATTTCGCATTTTAGCCATGGCCCGAACTGCCGTCTGCCAATTTCTTTGTGCAATCGCCAACAGGCCAAAATCGCAGCACTTTGCTATGCAATTAAAGCGCAGCTATTGCAGCACACAAAACATCATCGGACAGTGGACCAACAACAGCAGGAGGTAAGAGGGAGAGAGGGGAGGGGAAAGGCGAGGCGACTCAATGTGTGGTTCAATGACTTGCGGAAAACACACAAAAAAAAAAAATCGAAAAAAAACTGCAATGAGAAAACGATTTCCATTCGCTTGCGCGATTCTTGGCAAAAGGCTTTCGCTTTCATCGTTTGCCAATTTATGTCGTGGCTAGAAGCAAACAGCAATACATCTAATGAGGTTTTATGGCTGTATAGTAGTAGATGTCTAGATGTAGATATAGACTCTATAGCGGACATTATCTTATCCGTTTTGTGCCAGCTGAGTTGGTTGTTTTCTGTTGGCAAGATCAACTTTCAGCGCCCGGCAACTGCAACTTGAAAGTTTCAAGCAGCACTCACTCTCTCTCTCTCTCTCGCTCACTTGCTTGGCTTATCAGCCGACTTGCTACAGGCCAACTCTCCAGCGTCACGCTCTCTGTATCTCTCCTTCTCTCACTCAGACTTAATCTCTCCACTTGACTGCGACTCTGGCACTGAGTTTGCGAATAAAACAAAAGCGTTAGCGCTGAAGCCCATTCGCCGTTTGCCATTCGCGTATCAAAGTTAACCGTTAACGGTTGCCAATATTCGTGTCGCGATATTCCCGACTCCCAATTAACTGTTGCACATATCAGATTACAAATTAACATAGCTCTAATTAAGGAAATTCAACCAAAAAATAATAACCGGCAATCGTGCTGCGCGTGTGTATAAAATTTTCGTTTCGTTTGCAATCGATTTTAAAGCTTGCTTTGCCAATTTCAATCGAATCAATTTATCGATATCCTTTTGTCACGTTTATCGCTGCCCTTGAGCAGGGTTGTTTAAGAGCAGAGGAGTGTGTGTGAGAGAGAGAGAGAGTGAGAATTAGAATGGGAGTAAGAGGCGCACACATAATGAAATCAGTTTTTCAATTGTGCCAAGTTAATGCGATTTGCTTCGCTTCGCTTTTTCAAGTGCCGCCGTGTGATGAGGACACTCAAGTTTAGTTTGTGTGTGTGTGTGTGTGTGTGTGTGTGACATGAATGTTGTGCACACTCGAGTTAATTGATTAGTTTGCCGGCAATAAGTCGAAACCCCTTCTTTTTAGCCCATTATTGTGCACTCACTCAAGTGCTCCAGGGCGTTGTCGCTGCAGATGTCGATGTCGCTGTCGATGTGTTCCACCTATTTGACAATCTACAAGTTATAGAACTACAATAACTACCCGCTTATCTTTATGAGCGCAGTCACAACACCCGTGACTCTTTTTTTAAAGTTTCCACAACAAAAAAAAATCACAACGTCAAAATCGCTGATCAAACAAAAAAGTTCCCCAAATCGAAGGGAAAATTGACAAAAATTTATAATACAAGTGCAGCGGCACTTGGTCAAAGTATTTTTGCAAATATCTGGAGATAAGCTTAGCCGACTATACGTAATTTTGCAAAAATATTCACTATCTATCAAGCAATCTGGTCAGATTAGATTACAAAGTTTTCATTTCTGACATCTCTCTAATTGCTTTGCATTGAGTTCTTAAGCGATCCCAGAAGTATGCTGTTTATTTTATATTGATCTCAAGTAAAAGTGAAATTCGGTTTGAGCTTGAAAGTGAGTTTTGGCTGGCAGACTTGATTGAAACAGCTTTTATACACGCTCTAGTTAATTGTTTTTTTTTAATTTGAACATTCGCATTTATTAGTTGCGGTATGGGTGCGAGTTTTTCTAAAGAAAGTTAGGAGAATGACAGACTGATTTTGTATTTTAGGTTTATTTCTTTAGTAAACATAACTTTTTAGAATAATAAGAACACATTCAAAAAATATTAAACAAATTTTATAAATAAAAACAAATAACAAAAATAATTTTGAGAAATACCAGTGTAAGGAAAAAAACAAAGATTTCGATTAAAACACTTTACAAGAATATTAAAACAAATTTTCAAAGTAACGCAATTTCTAATCCAAAAAAAAAAAAAAAGAACCCTCTAATTTGGACTTTTATACTTAAGCAAATTATTTTTATGAAAACCTAACGTGAGGAATATTTAGTTTAAAATTAAAAGAATTTTTCAAAGAAGCGCGTTTTATACAAATAATATTCAGTATTTTTACTTTTCTGCTTGAAAAACCATGTAAGGAATAAATAAATAGCTAGTTATATATTCAGTTCTATATTTTTACTTTAATGTAGAGCATAAAAATCGAGATTTTTTGAAAGTTTTATAAAAACATTGCATACTAACAATTTTCTTAATTAAACTTAAAAAAAGAAAAGATCTATGCAGCATTGTAAGCTAGATAAATATATCAGATTAGTGCAAAGATCATGTTAAACCAGATGAAAGACTATATATAAAGTACTTTCCGACTTTAAAAGTTGTTAATCTATTCCGTTTTATGCGTCATAAAGTGAGGCCAACTTTTCGTATTCGCTTTTAAATAATTTGCAATTTTAAATCAATATTTCGCGGCAACTGCAAATGTAATTGCAGTGCAAGTCGTAAGAGAGAGAGAGAGGAAGAGAGGGGGAGGAGGGAAGCTAGGCCCGACTGAGTTTGGGAATTGGAGCTTAGTCATTGGAGAGCCGAGCGGGGGCAATTAGTCAGAGCTGAGCTAAGCTGAGTTGAGTTGAGTTTGGGAGGCTGAGTAATGAAATTAGGCAAACAACAAAACAATAGCAGTGTCTAAAATTGCAGCGGCAAATAATGTGGCACAGACATGCAATGCCACTAGACTGCCAAATACCCCCCTTCCCACTCCCCCCTCAAGCCCCCTTTTCTCTACTGGTTACACGTCACTGCACAGGCGTGAAAAGTATCTCATCGCAGTCGTCGTCGCTCGTTTTTCGGGTGCACGTGTACTTAGAGACAGACAGCAGAGTGTGTTTGGTTGGGAATGCCGCAAGCTGCTGGCCGTGATTTCACATTGCCTGTGCCCCCGCGACGCATGCCGCATGCCACATGCCACTTGAGGCGCCGCACAAGTAGGCAATGCGCTCAGTAGTCATGCCATTAGCAGCCCTCATTTCACACTCGAGCCGTCACTTGAAGTTGACTTGACCAGCCCTCGTGCTTTCCTCCTTCTCTGCTGGTGAGGCGCAACAATTTCCAGCTGCCGCGTGCCATAAATTTTATCGATTCGCGCGCATCCCTCTGCCCCCTCCTTTACTCTCTTTACTCTACTCTGTGCTGGTGGTTGAACGCATCAAATAAATATATCCTTCCGCATTATGTTGCGCTCTCATCCGGCAACAGTCTTTTTTTTTTCTGTTTTCTGTTTTGCCCTTCGTCGCCGGCGCCTGCGGCTATGCAATGATTTTTGTACTGTGAACTGTGCAACCCTCCGCTGCCAAGCAAGCTGGCTGGCAACCCTGACAAGTCGCCGCTCTCTCTCTTTCTCGCTCTCTTGGGCTCTCTTTTTGCTGTGCTGAATGTGTGTGCGAGTTCGTGTTTGAAACACGAAGCGCATCCAGCACCCAAAAAAATAAAACGTAAACGTAATGTAAAGCGTAGCTCGACGCACCCTAAGTCCCGGTTTCCCGGCCAGACAGCCAGTAGAGTAGCGTAGTCCTTTGTATAGTGTCGAATCGAGTCGATAGTCGGTTGTGTAGTCAGTAGTCAGCAGCCAGTCGAGCAATCATCAGCAAGCAACAAAGTTCTCCTCGTTCGCAAAGCGCGCGCTCCGCTCCCGTTTTTTGCTCCTTAGTGTGTAGAGCCTAGGCCACATTTGTGTAGTAGTCGCTTTTTTGTAGTATACCTTTGGGCGCGGCAGCAGCAGTAAAAGCATCATCAGCAGCAGCAGCCACAAGCAGCAGCAGCGATAAACGCGACAACGAAGCGAAAGCAATATAACGCGCTCTAATCCTGATCTCTCTAATCAAGCTTAACACTTCACTTTATTTAAGACGAACAGACCACCAGAAAAAAACAAAAAAAAAAAACGGATTTGCACACCCAAATCCAAAATCGAATTAAAAGCAATATATATATTATATATTTGAAGCGCCGCTTGTGCGTGCTTGTGTGTGTGTGTATAGATGTGTGCGTGTGTGTGATCTATATATAAAGAGAAGCGCTTGAGTGTAGAAGCTGCAATTGTGATTTCATTTTTACCTGCAAAAAACAAAACGTGAACGCGAGGACCCAAAAAACTCTCGCATCCGCATACACAACTTTGTGACCAAGCCAAGGCCAAATTTTATACACTTTACACCTTAAAAAACTTACAAAAAAACTAAAAAAAAAAAATACACAATGGGTTTGTGTGCGTCTAAGGATAAAAAGGAGAAAGTGATCGAAGGCGATGGCGGCGCCACAGCAACCGCAAATGGCGGCGCTGGCGGTGGCGGTGAGCCGAATGGCAGCGCGACAGCAGCAGCAGCAGGAGGCGCCTCCGATGAGGCAGCTGCCCAAGGGTGTGTATAGGAAATGGGGCTTGTCATAGGTCCTAGACAGCCGCCCAAAAAAAAAAAAAGCAGCATTGTGTGGAGTGTGTGTATCCTAATGCTGACGTCAGACGGACCCCCCAAAAAAAAAAAATAGAAAAAAAAAACCAACTAAAGTTGCCATAAAAATATTATTGCCCTGGTCTTCTGACCGGGACCGGGACCGGGTCTGAGACTGAGACTTGATTGTGCCCCGTGCCGGGTTTTTCGCGCATGTGCCGGGCAGCAACGGGACAAGGGCGGGGCGCGGTGCTCTGTGTGTTCTGTTCGCTGTGCGTATTCAGCGGCAGCCGGCAAAACTTTGCCACCACCACAAACATCGAGACAGACAGAGAGAATCACCACCAATCGTCAAGTTTGATGGGGCGGTTTGCGTGTGAGATCCGAGCGCGAAATAAAACATTGCCTACTTTTGAGCGCACACACTTTTCACCCAAAACTACAGTGCACGCTCCTTAAACAGTGAACCGGTGAAATTATCATGTTACTGCGCATTTGTTTATATCTATTGTATGCTACGCATATGTTTGCTAAATCACACCTTAAAGTGCAGCAATGTGAACTGAAAAATGCATTAATTGAGCTTATGGCAAAGTAATAAGAGGGACAAAGGGATAAGGAAAGGAGAAGAACACTTGATTGCGGTTCAAATTAAGAAACAATCTAGATCTAAATTGAAAAAGAGAAAAGAAGAATATTAAGACAAATCACTATTACTATTATTATCACATTATTTACCCAGTCTATGCTTAAGATACCTGCTCATAAACTAAGTTTACTCTTTAAACCCACTGTAGGTAAAATCTTTTTGATTTACCAACTAACCCCAACTATGTGGCTCTCTTACTCTTTACAGCAAACAAGACACCATGGTTGATGCCGCTGTTCTCGCTAAACTGGAGGAGGGTTTCGCCAAGTTGGCTGCCTCCGACTCCAAGTCGCTGTTGAAGAAGTACCTGACCAAGGAGGTCTTCGACAACCTGAAGAACAAGGTGACCCCCACCTTCAAGTCGACCTTGTTGGATGTGATCCAGTCTGGTTTGGAGAACCACGACTCTGGCGTCGGCATCTATGCCCCCGACGCTGAGGCGTACACAGTGTTCGCCGATCTGTTCGATCCCATCATTGAGGACTACCATGGTGGCTTCAAGAAGACCGACAAGCATCCCGCATCCGATTTCGGTGATGTGAGCAGCTTCGGCAATGTCGATCCCACCAACGAGTATGTGATCTCGACTCGTGTCCGTTGCGGTCGCTCCATGCAGGGTTACCCCTTCAACCCCTGCTTGACCGAGGCCCAGTACAAGGAGATGGAATCGAAGGTTAGCAGCACTCTGTCTGGCCTCGAGGGCGAGCTCAAGGGCAAATTCTACCCATTGACCGGCATGGAGAAGGCCGTCCAGCAGCAGCTGATCGATGATCATTTCCTGTTCAAGGAGGGTGATCGTTTCCTGCAGGCCGCCAACGCTTGCCGCTACTGGCCATCGGGTCGTGGCATCTACCACAACGACAACAAGACCTTCCTGGTCTGGTGCAATGAGGAGGATCATTTGCGTATCATCTCCATGCAGCAGGGTGGCGATTTGGGCGAGATCTACCGTCGTCTGACCACCGCCGTCAATGAGATCGAGAAGCGTGTGCCCTTCAGCCACGATGATCGTCTTGGTTTCTTGACCTTCTGCCCCACCAACTTGGGTACCACCATCCGTGCCTCCGTGCACATTAAGGTCCCCAAGCTGGCTTCGAACAAGGCCAAGCTCGAGGAGGTTGCCGCCAAGTACAACCTGCAGGTGCGCGGCACTCGCGGCGAGCACACCGAAGCCGAGGGCGGTGTCTATGACATCTCCAACAAGCGTCGCATGGGTCTCACCGAATACCAGGCCGTCAAGGAGATGTACGATGGCATCACCGAGCTGATCAAGCTCGAGAAGAGCCTGTAAATTCAACAACAGCAGCCAAACCCAACCAAACAATCATCAGTCAACTTCTTTCGGGAATCAGCAACAACATCCATTTGATTCCCTACCCTCTTTAAAGAAAGTTGGCGATAATCTTCAGCTCGTTACGTCATGTCTAGATCTTTTTGGCGTTCCGTGTTGTGTTTGCTTTAGTTTGTAGTAGGATTAGTAGCGCTGCGGAGCGGCAAACTCGGCGGATTGTTCTGCTCGGGATTCTTCCTCTCAGTTTCTCGGATCTTCGGCTGGCGGCACTCGGCATTTGTCGTCTACTTTTTGAGAGTCGCGGCTAAATCCGAGCTGGAAGGACGCCATCTCACAGAACTCCCGCCACAACAACAACAACAACACCAAACTGCACACTACCAACCGCAAGAACAACAACAACAACAGAAACAACAACAATTGAAAACTATTTCACAAAAATATTTGCTTAAAAAACATAAAACAATGTAAAACATTTTTGGCATTTGTGTCAAGCAAAAAACAACCAACAAAAAAAATTTAAATATTTTTATTTTAAGTCTTAAGTTTATAAAAGAATTAAAATTATAAAAAAAAAAATAAAAAAAAAATACAAAAAATTGTATTGTGTATTTCTTTTAGAGGGACAGTGATTGAGGGACACATACTATTTAAAAAAAAAAACTATTTCTATATGAATTGTTATATTCTTTTATAATTAGTGGAATTCTAGAAATATAAAGAATGGATTGGATTCACAATTTTAATATGCGCGCAATAAGTATTCAACCGATTTATTTTTCAAACTCGCTATAACCGGTATCTGACCATCCGTCCGTATCAACACCTAGATTTCAGAGACTATAATACTAGATAGGGCCATAATTTTCGAGAGCACTTCATTCCAGAAAATTTGGTTGCGATTATAAATTAAGAAATTCAATTATGTTGGAAAACCGTTTACTACGGGTCTGTGTAACTTTGGTTGGTATAAGTAGTATAATATCAATATACCAATTATAGTCTTTGGTATATTTTATGTATAATACCGCACTGTTTTATTCACTAGAGGTAGCGGGTATCTCACAGTTGACTGTAGCTGTCTTAGTTGTATTATAAATGTGTTGTTAGTTGTTGTTAAAAAAAATATTAAGTTTGATTCTTATGTGCTCCAAGTACATGGTTTAGTAATGGATAAGGACAGAAGTTATCTTTCACGGCTTTGTGTTAATAGAGCCATTAAAATAATAAAAATAAAAGTGAGGAATATTGTGAGGTGAACAACAACCTCCACAGAGTGTACTGATCATATTTATTTCTCAAATTTCAGTTTAAACCAAATACAAATTTAAGAATTGCATAAATCCACGAGTTTGAACAGAACAAAGCTGCCAAGAATGGGAAATCTAATTTAAATGTGCTCTGAGATCACATCTATGATTAATGATAAGAATTTACATGGGTTAACACGATTTTTCATTTTTCAATACTTGACTTTTAGTTCTGGACTTATTTCTTTTTGCCTGCACCACCTTTCTTATCCTTTTTATCGCCACCTTTCTTAGCTTGCGGTTTTTTAGCAGCAACTTTTTTAGCTGCAGTTGCAGCTGCAGCTGCCTTAGCGGCAGCTTCCTTCGCTACAGTTTTCTTATCGCCAGCTTTCTTAGCTTCTGGTTTTTTAGCGGCACCCTTTTTATCATCTGTTTTTTTATCGCCCGGTTTTTTCTTAGGCGAACATACATCCACTCTCTTAATTTTCTGCATTTCCTCGCCCTTCAGCAGCATATTATCTTTGGCCGTCGCCTTCATAATCCTCTCCATATCCATTGCCGCCTGACACTCGGTCTCGATAATCGCCTTGATCCCGTTGTACATCTCCATGATGATCTGATACTCGGTGACACCCATGCGACGCTTATTCGAGATGTCATAGATGCCATTGTCGGGTGACGAGTTTTCGCCCCGCGTCCCACGCACCTGGAGATTGTATTTTTGGGCCACATCGACAACGGTCGACTCGGAGCTAATGCTGGGCAGCTTAATGTGCACCGAGGCGCGAATCGAGGTGCCCAGATTGGTGGGGCAAAAATTGAGATGTCCCAGATGCGGATCGTGAGCGAATTTCATTTCATGGGCCAGCGACTCGACGCCAATTATCATGCGCTCATATACACGACCCAAATCGCCGCCCTTCTCCATCGAAATGATGCGCACGTGATCCTCTTCGTTGACCCACACAATAAACGTCTTCTGACGATTCATGAATATGCCCCGACCCAGCGGCCAATAGCGGAAGGCCATTCCCTGCTCCAGGAACGGATCGTCCTCGCGGAACATGTAATGATCAGCGATCAGTTTTTCTTTTACCTTGTCTTTCATGTTGCACACCGCAAAGTATTTGCCCGAGAATTCGCCACAGAGCCGATCGAAGGCCCGACAGATCGTCGTCTGCAATTGGGCGTAATCGCATTGCGTTAGCATCGGATTGAAGGGAAATCCGTCCAAGCTTCGGGCGCAACGTATACGGGTCGATAAAATGAATTTACGTTCCGGGTCGAGATCGGGAAAATCGGAGCCATAGCCAAAGCAGCTGGCAGGATGTTTGTCACCCTGTTTAAAGTCATGATACTCTTCGATAATGGGATCGAAAAGTTTCGCAAATGTTTTATAGGACTCCGGATCGGCGGCATATATGCCCACATTCGAGTTGAAATTATACATGCCAGAGCGTACGCAATCCAATAGATTCGATTTGTATGTGGGCGTTGTCTTCTCCTTCAGCTCATCGAAGAGATCGCGCGTCAAGTACTTGCGCAACAACGATGGCGAATCGGAATTGCATAAATTTATGAATCCTTCTTCCATTTCCTCCATGACGTCTTCGGGTACTTCCGACTTTTTGGCATAATAACGGATGGGCAATAGTCGCGGCAATATGCCACGAAAACGCAAACGCAGGCACTGCATATTGAATTTAGCTGCAATTTTGTTTTCGAAAAAAAGAAGAAAAACTTGAATTTAATTTTTAATGCTAACGGCCAAATGAAACTAATAATCTATTTTCGACAGTCTGGCAACGCTGTCATATTGAGCTCAAGCAAATGGCTAACTAGACGACCATACAAGTCTGTATATGTGGAAAAATATTAATTTAAGCGGAAACAGGCAATATTACTTGTTTTTCATTTTACATTTTTAGAAAATTATAATTTACAAAAGCCTGAAATGTGGTCGGACGACACGAACTCGGAAAGTTGTTTAAAAAGTCGCGCCATTGCTTTGAAAATATACCAATATACCGCAGAAAGTGTAGGCAAGAGACAGTTATGGGGGCTGATGTATTTTGGTATATTTTAAGCATTTTGCTTGTGGTCATACTTTAAAACAGGTGTTCAATAAAACAGCTTTTTCTAAAGAAAGCTCTTTTTGTTAAGAACAGTCTTGATCTTGTTTTGGAGCACAGAGTTCAGCTAGTAAGATGGTGCAAATCTGGTTTATGGACACCGATCCGAGTGATCAGCGACTGGAGCATAAACGCAGCCCCGTTGAGTACTTGGAACTGGAGAATCTGTACAAGAAAACCGGCGTAGAGTACTTCAAGGTACGTTTCGTTGTTCCGCTTGCTAACGACCTTGACAAAGACGAGCTTATCTCTAACTTTTCCTTTCCTTGTGTAGATCAATGCTGATGACTATCTGAATGACAAGCAACTGAACGAGCTGCGTGCCACGCGTGGCTACACCTATGAGGATGAGGTATAGACAAAGGATTCTCATTTAGATATTTACCTGATTGGCCTTCGATTACAGATCACTTGCTCGGAGCAATGTTTGCCGGATTATGCCAACAAGCTGAAGGCTTTTTATACCGAACACTTGCACACTGACGAAGAAATCCGCTTGATACTCGATGGCTCCGGTTACTTTGATGTGCGCGAGTAAGTATTCTAGTTCCCAATCCATCAATGGAAGTCGATTAATGGAAATATTCTTGGTAGTGGCGACGATAATTGGCTGCGCATTCAGGTGGTCAAAGGTGATATGATTATTATACCGTCGGGCATCTACCACCGTTTCACACTGGACACCAATGTGCGTAAATTCATACTGCAATTATAGTAAAGTATTAATTTTTGGAACCTAATTTTGTTTCACAGAACTTCATCCGAACCCGGCGTTATTTTATTGGTGAACCTGTTTGGGCTCCGCACAATCGTCCAGCTGATGATATGGACTGTCGTAAGGCTTATTTGCAGCATCTGGGTCAACTGACCAAGGCTTAAATATTGATTCGGCATTTATTTTTTTGTTAACGCTTGTTTTTCACTCCCAAACATACTGAAGATCAGTTTGTGGTCAATATGACCATTTGCACAATTTTCAAATTAACCAAAAATATACCGTACAACTTGTGTTGAATATTCCAAAAGTGCTCATATTTCCAATTGCAATTATATTGACAATAATAATAAGGTAAAATTGTGTCTTTAAATAATTCACATTTATAAAGTACAATTCAAATATGAGAATTATTTTTCCAGAAACGTAAGTATTTTCTTTAACCATTATGTCTACGTTAATAACATTTTGCGATCTTTTACTAATGGAAAGTTAATTATTAAATTGATTACTTAAATGCAAAAATATTTGTGTACTTTGAATACAAAACAAAATATATTTTGTATGTAAATAGTTATTTAAATTCGAATTTAGAGCCTTATACTAAACCAATTTGAAATAACATACACAGTATATGCTAATTTTCCAGTGTGTACACATTCAAATATATGATTTACAAAACAACACTGCATAACAGAAGTATTTTATGTTAAAATGCGATCTATCGATATTTTAAGGCCTTATTTGGCGCTAGTTATTTTCTGGCATAGTCATCGACGGTCATGCTGTAGCGATATTTTTGAAATGTATCAGCAACATTTACAAAAACAACATCGAGCGGGTTGGACGCGCTGAAAAACGTTAGCGGACAAAATCACCGTTTCATCGTTTAATTATTTTACAATTACGATTATTTGTTTACAAACAAACAACAAGCGGAGCATACAACAAGTAAAATAAAAAATGCTACACGCGAGTGCAACTACAGGTGTAATGCAATAAATTGCAACGGTTTCTTCGCTACTAAGTTTCGTCGTCCGTTCCACGTCCGTGTGTATGTATGTGTATATGCCTCGAAGAAATATGCATGTGTGAGTGTCTCGAGGCTCTCTTCACAACAACATAATCGGGGAATAGTAAACAAATTATCTAGCAATTCATTTTGATACAAAAATCAAACAAACAAAACGTGCAATATAAATAACAACAAAAAAGAAAACGCGAATAGTGTGCGCGTGTAAAAAAACCAGCGAGAAAAAAGTAATTTGGAAAGCCGTAGAAGGCAACCCAGAAGCAGAAGCAAAAAAGCAGCGACGACGACGCAGCAGCAGCGTCAGCGACGCTAGCAGCGGCAGCGCGTTCTGTGCAAGTGTATTTGTGTTAAAAGGCACACGACGCGTGTATATAAGCAATTGTATATATACACACACCAACATACACACACATGTACAAGAAGTGGATGTGCAAGTAAATTAATTAAAATATAACAACAACAACAAATCAGTTGAAAAAAGTGAAATTTCTTATACAATTTTTGTGCACTTCTCAGTGTATGTGTGTGTGTGAGTGCGTACGTGTGGTTGTGTTAGTGCGAGTGTGAGTTTTGGAAAATTAGCATAAATTCCAAGAGGCTGGACGCCAACGCCAACACAGCAGCACCACAGCAGCAGCCACAACAACGACAACAACATCGACAAGCAGATTAACGGATTTTCTACTACTTTTTGCTTTCGGCGCGGTAAGTTAAAGACGAGAAGAAAAAAAAACGTATCATAGACTTCCCATCATCATCAAGCATGCTGAAATTTTCATTACGTCGAAGAAAAATTCAATATGTATGCCTTGGCGAGCCAGCCAGGCAGCCAGTTGCCCCCCTCCCCTCCGCTCCACATCCCGCTTACCCAATCGCATCTGCTGCTTCCCCTATCCAATTTAACCTCAACCGGTCTGCGCTGCTGCGGCCGGCGTCTGCGTCGCGTGTGCATGTCGTTATATATATGTATGCGTGTGTATGTATGCGCGCGCGTGTGCATTTGTGTGTGTATGTATGTTGGGTTTTCGTACTAGTGTGCGCTTGTCACTCGGCTCGTTAAAAGAGCCTCTGCCGCTGTCGACGCCAACGTCGATGTCAGCGGCTTCTTCGCGCACATTATTTTGCAAGCTGTTGTTAGCGTAGACTTTTTTGTGCTTCTTTTCTATATTGACAATTTTTACAGCTTTTACCCGTGTTTTTTTTTCTCTTAGATTGTCCGGTTAGGGGCGGCGTATTTTTTTATTGTTGTTGTTAGGCAGCAGCAGCGTCGACGCCGTCGTCGTCTCAGTGACGCCATGCTTAGGCGCTTGCTTTTATTATCTGCTGCTGCTACTTTTTTTTTTGTACGTTTTCGTTGAGTTTGTCGTCGCTTGGCTACGTTTTTATGTTTTGGGCGACGGGGTTGCCGTTATCTATATACACACATTTGTGGTTGCCATATCTCAGGCTGATGTGGGCGTGTATGTGTAAGCGTGTTGGAGTTTGTGGGGGTATTAAAGGAGGGGGAAGGGGGTTATTGCGTGTATTGCCGTCATTATGAATGAAGTGCGCGGCGTTGTGGCTTCTGCCGGTGCTGCTTGATGCATATTAAATTGTGTTAATGAACTTTCTTACCTATACACACTACTTTAAGAAATCTTTTGAATATTTCGCTAATTAGTTGTAGGCTTTGCTTTTAACACTTGCAAATGTCATAAGTTTGCCTTTTACCACACTGTCACATACACTCACACATGCAACTACACGCATATGCACTTGTTTCGTCCCAACAACAACTTTACCTCACTCACTCACTCTCTCACGTCTGTTGCCTTCACCCACCTTCTCCCCTCCTCCCATTCCACATTCACATTCTAACTGTCGCTGTCTCGCTTTCGCATGCCGGGAAGCCAACGAACGCATTTTGCCAAAAGCACGAAAAGTTGCATGCTCCAAAATACGCACACACTGATACACACGCATACAAAATTCACCCATACATGCATAGCAAGCAAATTCACCTTGCTCGCTCTCTCGCACACTTTACTGGGCACTTGTTATGCTGCCTGCTCTCACACACACACATACACACTAGCACACGCATACTCGGCTGTCGTTAGTTTTAAACTTATTTTGGCGTTCTTTATGTGCTTGCATTCATTGCTCGCCGTCTCGTCTCGTCTCGATGACGACCCAGACCCGCATTTTCTAGTCGTTGCCTTCTATGTGTGTGTGTGTCTGTGTTTGTGTATCGGTATCGCTCACGCTCTGTATCAGCATGTGCGTGCACGTAAGTTTGTGTGTGTGTGTGCAGTGTTGGATATTGATGTGGTAGTGGTCGATGGGGGTAGGCAACCGAACTGTGTTGATGTTGCTGTTGTTGTTGTTGTTCATCGTTTTGTTTGTGCAAGTGGAGCAAGCAGCAGCCGCTGCGCACCTGTTTTTGGGACCTCACACATACACGCACACACATGTCCAGTTTTTGAAGTTGAGCAGCAGGCAAAGATTTTTCTATTTAGGTTATCAAGTCGATGACTATTTCTTTTGACCCAACTTTTCTAGACATGCGTAAATAAATATATAAACAGTAAGACCTGCCTTAATGGACGCCCCTCTTGAGTGGACACTTTTATGACAGTAAAACATGCAAAAATAGAATCAAAGTATCTCTGTAAGACAATCTCAGCTTTTCCTTCTCTATTTTTATACAAATATGTATATAACGAGTTCAGTTTGTTAAATTGCCTTTTCAAACGAACTATATGCAAGGGGTTCTTGCGAAGCCAGATAAGCTTATCAATTTCCCAGAGCAAATTATAAAAAAAACACAAAGCAAATACAAATTATCATTACTTAGAATATTATAAACTCAGGGAAAAACAGCTATAATTAATCACTACATTTATTTATAGTACTAAGACAGTTACTAACATAAAAATAGTTTTGTGCAAAATCCCAATAAAAACTACATTTTATTATTCTTACTTTGTTTGCCGTTAAGAACTACATATGTATAATATTTTTAGCCGAAAATTCGGAATGTCGAATCATGTCCAAAAATCTCCACTTTGCACTTTTGCCATATTGCAATTGTTTGCTATTTCGTTGGCAAACGAATTGCTAAAATAACAGACACACATAGAAAACTATTTATATACTCTGACACACACACATAGACGAAGTGGAACTCTATGTACCAGAGACTTACAGCTACAACAAAAGCAAGCAGCAAATGCAGTTTAAAGCGCAACTAAAACTAAACAGAGAGTTAGGCGAGTGGGTTGAGGGGGGAACACACATACACATACATACACGTACATAAGTGCCTATGTGTGAGTGTGGTGGCATTTCTATGTGTGGCGAAGTGGATTTTATATCAAAAGTACAGTCGCTGAGTGCTTGTTGTTGTATTTCATAGTTGTTGCACATGTATGTATATACATACATATAAATTGCATGTTCATGCTTCAATAGTTGCATGCAGCACTTATGTACACATCCATCCATACATACATATTTATGCACATATCCATTTATATGTGTATGTGTTTAGCCTAAGCCTAAGCTCTGAACCAAACATTGTGTGTTGACAACTAAAACAAAAGGCAAAGCGAATTGCAGTCGCAAAACAGCGCCAACAGCGATCCATTAAACGATTTCGATTTCAAGAGCGAGCCAGCGCGAGAGAGAGCAGCAGCAAGATTTAGTTTTAGCAAACAACGCTCTCTTCCATTTCCGTTGAGAGTGTGTCTGTTTGTGCTCTTCTCTCTCCACAGCTCGACAGCTTTGTAAAGTATCGACTTGAAGCTTTATCGATAACAATGCGTCAAGTGCGCCGCTGTTATCTTAATGATGCTGCCCTATCGATTGTCGCGATCGCATGAGAAGAGAGTCAGTGTTAACAAACTACATGGCGAGATGCGGTGACCAGTGCTGCCAAGTGGTTTACTTTATTAATCTCATTGCTTGCTGGTTGCTGTTTCTTCCTCTTTTTTTACTTTTCTGTTTACTTGGCTTCACTTGGTCGCAAGGCGCAACTGCTGTGTGTGTGTGCAAGCGAGCCGGCATGTTAGCTGTGGGTGGGCAAGGGGTGGTGGGTGTGGGTGGGTGGATAGCTCGTTTTGGCTGGCTTGGTTGAAAAAATCGATTAAAAGACATGAGAAACTCGACAGCAGCAGCAGGCACAAAGAAGTCTGTCATAAACTTTAATTTTTTTTGTTTTCCATATATAGTATATAGGTATATGATAAATAGGAATCCACGAAAATAGTCGAGAGTGTTGAAAATGAATATTGATTTTATTGCTGGGGCATTTTTCAAGAGTGCCCAGCTTATGTATCAAAAGTTTTTCGGCAACAACAACAAGTAAAGCCAACTAAACCCAGTCGGCTGCTGCACTAGTTGCGAAGGGCACTAAAATGGGATTGTGGAAGGGGGGGTTGGAGTATTGGGTGTTTGGTTGTTGGTCCCGGGGGTAGCTTCTGTTGCTGTTGTTGTTGTTATTGTTGTTGTTTGTGTATTAGGTAGCGTTGCGGCGTTTTGTTGAAATGCAGACGTTTTGCATTGTTGTGTAGTGGGTGGCTCGGCTCTGTGGCTGTAAAGTGCCCCCGAAACACACGGCTACAAACATACGCACAACACGACAGCCAAAGCGAGATGGAGAGCGAGCGAGTAAGCAAGAGAGTGAGAGAGAGAGAGAGCTTCTGTCCAGGGTACAGCTGTGTACATGTGTACATAAAACTGCCATACAGTCGCATGCAAAAGCGGATACAGATAGAGATACATACATACAGACACACACACATACACAGATAAATACGTATACATATAGAAAACAGCAACATGATGGCAAGTGGAAGGGGATGAAAGGATGGGGGAAGGGGGCGGGGGTCGCTTCCTTCCTCGTCGCATAGTTCAAGTATGCATATAATATCCGGGATTCGTCGGTGCCCGAAAACGAAGCAGCTGCAGCGCCAAAACGCCACTTGCGGGTGGTAGCAGCAACATTCAGTAGCATCCCGACCCGAGGCCTACAGCGGAGAGAGACAACGAACGAGTTGTTGTTGCTGGTTGCAGGTGGTTTTTGAGGGGGTGTGGGTTTTATTTGGATGCCTGCTCCTATGCTTGAGTGGATGCTGTTGGGATGTGTGGGTGCTGAATGTGGAACTGGTTGGTCGCCAGTCCCTTTTCTGCTTTTTGGAGTGGCACAAATGTGTCGCGAGTCGAGACAAGTGTAGTGGGTACTAGGTGGGTGGTGAGTGGGTGGTGACTGCCATAGGACTGCAATAGTTGCGTAATCTATGCGATGATATGCTGCACGTATTTTACCCATTGTAGCTAGTCGCAGTACATTTGTATGTGCGATGGTCATAACGCTTGGTTGCCCGGTGTTAGTTCGATGGGTTGGATGGGTCACATCGTCATCGTCGTCGTCGTCGTCGTCGCCCGGGTCGTGACACAGGCCAGACCTCGTATCGGGGGCCCTGGGCCTTATTTGTATAGTTGCTCTATGGTTGGCTTAGAAACCCAGCAGCAGCAACAACAACAACTACAATGACAACTATGCCCAAAATGCAAATGTCGAATTGTAATTCGAACCCGAACACAACACTTCCCCTCTGCGCTGTCGTTCATCCCCCTCTTCCCAATGCTGTTGCAGTTTCGATATAACTAACGACATATGTATTAGCTATCCTGGCTATGTAAAGACCTCCCTCCCTCAATGCACCTCTTAATTTAACTGAATTGAAGCCCTGTTAAAAGCCCATTTGTTTAATAACTGCCCTATATATTGATATTTAACAACAACTCACTTTATTCTTTTTTTTATTCGACTTCACAGATTATATGTTCAAAATTGAATATATACTATATATAAAAGAGCAATTCATGTTCTCAATGTAGAGTTTAGTTTTGAAAATGTACGAGGACTGTAAAAATTCTAATTTTCAATCAACAAAGTTGAAAAGGAGAAAGTTTGTGGGTTGTTTTGTTTTAATGGAAAAAAACAACGCTTTATTTCTGTATTTAAATTAAAATTAAGTTTTATAGTATTACCATTTATAGACAACTGAATTTTGATAAAGTTATTAGGGCAATAAAATGACATGTATTTCGTGTTATGAAAAACATATTTGATTATTTTATAATGAAATTAAATGGAATCAAAACTATCTGTGAAATATATATTTCTTGCTAACTGTGTATGAAAAACAACTCGTTATTGAATTTAAATTGAATTGTGATATAATTATACAATTTCTATTTTATTTAAAGTAAAAAAACTTTGAAAATTTAATTTAATAAAGCATTTCAATCTATATACAAAAGAATTTGGATAAAGCTATTAGGGCAATAAATGATATTTCGATTAATCAAAAATAAAATTGAATGACATCAAGATTAAAACTAATATCTGTGAAATATATATTTTGTATTTATCGTTTACAGTTTACAGTGTATGAATATAATTTATGTATGCTTCTACAATTTATATTATGTTATGCTTATATGAAACCTTTATTAAAATTAAAGAAAGTGCAACAATTTTTGTGCTTAATTATTTCTTTACTAGGTGCAATCACATAAGAAAAGTATTTCATCCTTAAATTTTAAAGGCACAATATGGAAAATGTATTCCTATATTAAATAAGCGTGAGTAATGTGGTTCCATTATAGTGTCTGCTCACTGTACTTGGTTGCTGCGGTGGGTTAGACTGAAAGCAGGAAATTAGTTTTAGCCACCGTTGTCGTGTTCAGAATTGCCAGCTTGGTTGGGCATTAATATTACGAAATTTTAATGAAACGGCCACACCAGGACAATTAGCGGTGCTCGAGGGAGAGGCTCAAAAGGTCAGCGGGGGCAACTCTACACAAATTCTAAATGCACGAAAGGGAGATGGAGACAGAGAGAGAGAGCGTAATAGAGTGTGAGTGTATGTGTGTGTGTGTGTGTACACATACATATATTCGACAAAAGCTGCGTATTAATTATGAAATAGCTTCGACTAACTACTCCGACAACTATGAATTGCAAACGCAACTGTACCTGCTGTTGAATGTTTTGGCATTGAATGCGGGTGGGCGGGGGCATGCCAGAGGGAGTTAGAAGGGGGTGGGTAGCGTGTTAGTATGTGTAGGGTTAGCTATGTGTGAGTGAGCTTGGAACTTGGCTTCGATTTTGCGCGTTTGGCAATTATGTGGACATGTGTCTTGACACCGCCTATTATATATGCATATGCAGATGTATGCGTGTGTAGGTGTGTGTGTATATATCTCTATATACACACAACTGCAGGCAGGTGAAATAGCGCCTTCCTCCCTCACACATATATACAACAAGAGCTGCCTCCCCGCCTCTCTTGCCTGGCTGCAGAGTTTGCCTGCATAAAATATATTTCTAGATACACAATTTTTGTTAGGGCAGCAACAACAACCACAAGAACAGCAGCATGAAGGAAGGAAAAAAACCGTTACCCCAACACAAGCACAGCATTTTGTAGGCTTGTGTGTGTGTAGCCCTTGAGTGGGCGACTGAGGCGTCCAGCGACAGCCAAAAGCTAAAGCAGCTTTAAAGGCAACTTTAAAATGTTCGCAGTGCACCTAAAGCACAAGTATATAAGCTCACAAACACACATACACCGCAAGCAGTGGAGCACTCATACATATGCAAACACACAACAACTGTATTATGTAGCTACTTATAATAAAAGTTTTGGCTGCGTTCTCCGTTCTCTTCTTCTCTGCGCTTCGAGTAACTTGTCGAAGCTTTTGCTTAACTTTTTAGATGGTGCGGAGGGGGTGGGGGCAACGTCAAGTCCCACACAGCTGTCAAAAAGTAACAAACAAGCAAACAACAACAATGTTGTTGTTGCTGTTGTTGAAGCGTTGCCACTTTGTCTCACATTGCACTTTGCTTGCCTGCTGTCTTTTGCTTATGTTTATAATTTAGCTGTTCATTTTTTTCTTTTATTTATCTATTTGTTTATATAGTTGAAATTTGTATTACTTTGAATGGCCACACATCAACACACACACTCACACACATAGTCGCTGTTATGTATAGGGCTTTGCTACTCACACACACGCTCTTCTTATTCTTGTGTAGCGCTCTTTCTCTCTCGCGCTCTCTTTCGCTCCGCTGTGTCTGCTAATTTATGCACGTTGCTCGATTTTGTTTTGTGTGTGTGCAAAAAACTTTTTTGATTGCCCATTTTATACTCAATTCAATAATTTATTTGTGACTGCTTATGTGTGTTTGAGTGTGAGTGTGCGTGTGCATGTGTTGTTCTCATTTTAAAGCGAGAAATTAAAATTTTACACCAACATTTTTTCGGCATTGCGGCCGACTAGCCAAAGACAACAGCGAGCAGCAGAAGCAGCCGCCACCACTGCTCAATTTCATTTAGTATTTTTTATGCCGTTTCTCAAAGCCTAAAAGGGTATTATGACCTTGTGCTTATAGCTATAGTAAAATACTCAATCGGAAATAAGCAATATACATTGTGGAAAAATAATATATAAAATGTCATTATTTATTTGTGTATTTATTTAAATATATGTATGAATATACAAAAAAAATATAATTAAGTGATAGAAAAATAA
This sequence comes from Drosophila kohkoa, assembly GCA_019972355.1. Classification (NCBI taxonomy): domain Eukaryota; kingdom Metazoa; phylum Arthropoda; class Insecta; order Diptera; family Drosophilidae; genus Drosophila; species Drosophila kohkoa. The sequence goes on from BJEL01000056.1 coordinate 1,441,476, forward strand.
ACATAATATATTTATGTCGGCATTCATGTAAATAGGATGGTATATAAATAAAAAAAAAAGTCATGAAAAGTAAATATAATATTGATAAATCGTTTTCATTGATTCATAGCTTTGTTGCTTGGGTATCTCAAAGTCGAGCACAAGCAACTGCACCTTTCTCACTTGGTATGATTTTTTCTCTTTTACTCTCTCTCGCTCGCTGTCTCTCTCTCTCTCTTCTATTCATACGTTTGCCTTTTTGCTTGAGGCAATTGACCGTTTAAATGAGTCGCTTGTTGTTGTTGTTGTTGCTGTTTTAGATGCTGTTGCTGTTGGTGTTGGCACGTTGAAAATTTTTTTTCTTATTTGGTTTTACTTTTTTGTTTTGCCTACACAGTTCATCTCGTTAGAGATGAACCCTTTTTTGTACCTTTTGACGGCGGATAGCCTCAGAGTTGCCACCTTACGTCAAAAGCGTAGACAAGTTTCAATGCAGTTCACAGAGTTGTGCATCTTCTTCTTCTCAGCTGCAGCTCTGGTTACTTCCTTGTTTGTCTATGTGCACACATACATACATAAATACAGTTGTATGTATGTATTTGCTTATGTAACTGCGTCGCGGTTCGTTCGCCAGGCCAAAGAATGCGCAAGAAGTCAGACCCCAAACACCCATACATACAAATACATAAATGTGTATGTATGTGTGTGGCCTTTTACATAAGCGAAAACTGCAAATCAAGCAAACGTTTGCATTGATCTGTGCGCTTTTTCTTTTTGGTAAATTTTCATGGTCGCTGCCCGCTGCTGACGTTGGCTAATTATGATTATAATTATTTAGCCAACGGCCAACTACAAATACAGCAGCAGCAGCAACAACATCGACGACTGCAATGTCAATTTACTCAATACGCGAACTTCCATCTTCTGCTGTCAATTTCACGAAAAACAAAAGCAACAGCAGCAGCAAAGCAGCTTTGCCACTTTTGTTGTTGTTGTTTTCTTTTTGGCTTACCTTTTTTTGTTACCTGTTTACTTTGGCATCTCACTCGCACACACTGAGGCCAAACTCTTCCCATTGTGTATAGAGCAGATACACACAAACACACACATATACTCGAATACAAGCATGCATATAGTATGCTCACACACATACTAGTAGAAACGCACACAACTGTAAACACGCGCGCGCTGGTTACACGTCATTAAGTGCAAAATAAGAACAGCGCAACGTACAAAATAAAGTAGTGAGTGGCTGCTGCTTCTTCTTCATTTGCTTCGTCTGCTGTTGTTGCCGTTATTGTTGTTGTTGTCTTGCTCTTACATTGGGAACAGCAGTAGAAAGCGTTGCCTGCCTGTAGTCAATTACCCATTAGTTATTAAAATTGTGTGACGCGTTGTTCAACACTTAAATCGCATAATTCAAATAAATAAACTGTCGTAAATCTATGTGAAGTGATTCATATTGCGACTAGCGCCAAGCTGTGTGAACCATTAATATGTGTGTATGTAGATGTATATACATGTGTATGGGTATGTATTTCTCTATATGTATGTGCTTCTATGTAAGTGTCGTCCGCTTATCAGCTGAAGCGCTAGAAAAAAATGTTTTCTCTTTTCGCTGTCATTTATTTTTATACGCCATGAATGTACGTACGTATGTATGTACATATATGTATGCATATGTACATAAGGTACGTATATATGTATATGTAGTGTGTGGTCATGCAGTTAGTAGCAAAAAACGCATGTTAAGATATTATGATTGCATAGTTAAGTTGAGAGCATGCATTTATACACTACGTGTGTGTGTGTGTTTGTATGTGTATCGTGAGTTGGGTTCAAGGCTACCTAAACTAAGCATAATGACTCTAAAACTATTTTGCCTCTAATTTATGCATAAAACATACGATGTTTATGATGTATGTACATAAGTATGTGTTTTATTAGCTGTAAATGAAATTGAAATCTTGCTTAGAATTGAATGAATTTCTGTTTTCTATTTTCTTACCTTTTTGGCACTTATCGAGCGGCAGTTTTATTTATAAATGTCAAATGTGTGCGTTTCACGTGTGTGCGCTTCAGTATGCATGTGTGTGTGTGTGTGTGTGTGTGACTCTGACAATGTGTATGTGTGTGTCGGCTAACTGGTTTTGTTATTCCTTTGCTTTTCGGCTGGGCGGCCGTGTCAGGGCAAAGCGACGTCGACGTCAACGTCGGCTGCGCTGCGTCGCTGCTTACCTTTTACGTGTTACTTTTTGGGGTTATTCTTAACAGAGCTCGGAGATCGTCTCATTTTCATGTAGCATTCAATTTGTAGCTGTTTATTTTTTACTTTTGCTGATTTTTTTTTTTCATTTTGATGTTTTGCCAACAATAAAAGCTGAAATGAAAGGTAAAGCGCAGAGAGCCTAAAAATAGCCAAAAGCATAGCATCGATGACGGCGACGACGACGTCGGCAGCGACGCGTTGGTAATTTGCTTGATTAAGTGGAATTTTTCCACACACACATACACACACAAAACAGACGCGCATAAAAAATGTACTGAAATGCAACCGAAAAAAAATCATTAACAAAAGTTTGCAATGCCCAACACACTTACAAATGCTATGTATACATATGTGTGTTTACCCTTCAGTGGAGATGATTGTCTCCACTGCACTAGTCGATCAACTAGTTACTTCGTAGACAGAGTTGTGTACAATTAGTACGCGAAATAAATAGATTTAACGCCTTGCCTGCCGATTATTTTTGTTGTTGGGCTTTTATGTGATTTTTTTTTTTCATTTTTGCTGAATGTTGTTGTTAGTGGAGAAGACGGGCAGCAGGCAGGCAATACATGCAAACATAAACACAGACATACACACATACAGAGAAAGACGCACGGTTGGATAGACAAAAGCAGCGAGAAGAGCGCAGCACACACAACACTCTGAGTTTATGTACTAAAGTTGAACCCATGCCTGCTGTTGCCTATGTGTGAGTGAGAGCGTGAGAGTGTGAGTGAAATATGTGCGGGGCACTGTCTTATATACTTGTGCAATACATGCATATCTATCTCTGTGTTAGTGTATACAATAATAACAACAAGAGCAAAAGGCAAAAGACAACGACAAGAGCTTTACAAGCAACTGAGCTGCGCTTTTCTACATACATATGTACTTATGCATGTGTGTGTATGTTTGTATGTATTGGTGTATTAAGCAAATATGGAAATTGTCATTGCAAAATTGTGAAATTTGGTCGTCATAGGAATGATGATGAATTGCATCACAAATGCAAATAGCGTAGATATGTACATATATGTATGTATAAACATTTATAGTTATCCACAAAAGTTTTTAGCTTTATGCTAAAATTTAACTTTCAAGTTTAAACTATGCATTATCATCGGCATCTCATCGTCATATTTTTGTTCATTTCTAAGAAAAAAAAAGCAGCAACACAATTAAAACCAGTTTGAAAGTTATTGCTCTTGTTGCTGTTATGTACATAAATACATACATACTTAGTTGTCTACATACATACAAACATACAAACTAGGTACATGCGGTTTAGCTGGTCACGCTGCACCTTGCCTAAACAGTTGTAAATTTTGTAGGCTCAGCTTCCCGTCTTTCCAATATGCCGCCTCTCCCACTTCCTCCAACTACATCTCTTCCCTTGCTCCTCTCTTTGCCCCACAAACAGTCACTTGCCAATTACTCAGCGCTGCCATAAAAGACAGTGCAAATATGTCCAGTGCGATAAGCAGGCGGCAGCAGCGCAGCGTCAAATCCGTAAACACAACAACAAAACCACGTCACACATTTCTAGTGGTTGGAGAGAGACAGCGACAGGCGTGCTGCTTCTGCGACGCTGGCAGAGGCCAACGACTGCGACGCTTTTTCGTTTGTAGTGCGCGCAATTAATTTGTATTAAGTTGTCGTCGTTATTGTTGTTGTACGTAACCCATTTTCTAGAAATTTATTTATATACTACTTACATGTGGTACATGTGTGCGTAAATAATTTATTTTGTTACTTGCGTTATATGTGTTGTAGTGTTGCAATTTCCCCAAAGCGCTTATCCTTATCGGTGCTATTAATAAACAAGCATACTTATGTACAAACACACACACACACACACATTGTCAAGTAAGTGGTGAGATTTGTATTAGCTCACTTACATATGCATATTGTATAATATATGTACATAATAGATAAGAATAACTGTATTAATGGATCAAAATGACTTAACACTTTTACGCTCATTAAATGCAAATTTACAAACACACATACTTACCAACGCCAGGTAATGCTTACATAGTCAATAATGACGCTTTGTAAATTAGTCAAGGAGTTGCCACTACGTTGAAATGTGGTCTCGCTATTTACGTTGTTATTGCTTGGTTTTAGCAGCTGCTGACGTCACTAATAAATTTCAACAGTCGAAAAGGCGCAGCTTAGATTTATGCGCCACTGCATTTTGCAGCCGCCCACTTGACAAACCCCACCACAGTCCAACCGCCACCCCCTATCACCACCCCTCAAGTTGGCATCCCAGACCGTACTCCTACCCCAACCCACCATTGGGGACGTTGTTGTTGTTGGTGATGGTGAGTTAATACATATGTACAAATGGCCCATGTACAAGTCGGTCGCTCTCTCTCTCGCACGCGCTCTCAGCAACAGCAGCCCACCGCTTTGCTGCTACTCTTGCTCCTCTCTTCTTCCGCTCCGTTCGGTTTTGTGCTGTGTGTTGCTTTATGTACATACAATGGCAGGCCATAAGATATGCGCATTTCTTATACAAGTACATATGTATACGTACATATGTACATGTACATGTGTATGTGCCTATTTATGTATGTGCGTGTGTATGTATTGCATATTTGTTTATTTATTTATTTGTCAGTTTTGTGTGCGAAGCTGCGACTTGTTTTGATAATTTTTTCATTTTATTGAAATGAATTGAATTATTTTGCGCATATCGCAAATTAAGGCAATTGCAGTTGCCCTTCTTCGATTAAGATGTGAAGTTGGTGTGGTGTGGTGATGGGTGGCGGGGGGATTCACTTGACTAATATGCAAATCTGTAGGTAAATCTTTTAACCAGAGTTGGGCGTAGTTAAGCAAGGTGTTCGCTAGATGTCGCTTCGATTTGTGGGCGCGAATGTGGATGGGGGAGGGGCAGTTTGGGGTGGCCAGACAGTTTTCTGTACGTCTCCCTTCACCCCCCTTTCCATACTTGACTCCCATCGCAGCCCAACTCGGTCGCCGTCTCTCACCCGCCGCCTCACTCACTCTCTCTTAGTTGCTGTTTGGCTTTGGGACTCGCGTGTGTGTGCGAAGCGCGCTCTCTCTTCTGTCTTGCTCTCTCTCTCGACATCGGCTGCTGGCGTTGTTGCTGTTGTTGCTTTTGCTGCTCACCGCAGCCGCACTCAAACACATTTTGCTTGTTGGTTGCTCTTCGCTTTTGTTTGTGTTGTTGTTGTTGTTGGTGCTGCTGCTGCTGCTCGCTGCGCTATGTACACAACTGTACTTTTGATTTAACCTTATTTCTTTTGCTTTTATTTTTTGCGTTTGTTTATGTGACTGTGTGTGTGTGTGTGTCGCTGTTGTTGCTTGCTCGTTAGTTGTTGGTGTTGTTATCGCTTGTGATGATGACTCTTCTAATAGTACTTAACAAGTCCGTCGCGACTCCCTCGGCTGACCTCCAGGTCGCCAGCAGGGCAGCGCTTATCAGTTATCGGCTCGCCTCCTTAGCACTCCTTTCCTCTCATTTTAATGGATGCCTGATGTCAGGTGGCAACGACCGTTGTACCTAAACTTGAACTTGCCGCTGAACATGTATTAAACACACACTCACACATATGCAAAACATATGCACATGCCTAACTATTTATGTATGTATGTGCGTGTACTGCATTAACATCAGTCCCCCATTGACATACATACACACACACAAAGCTTTAAGCGCTAATTGAAACACATTTAGCGCGCTATTAAACACAATTATAGCCATCCGAATGTCAGTAAGGTAAAAAAAAAAAAGCAAATCTGTAAAAAATCGATATACATGTTGTCGTTTTTTTGTTGCGCTGGGGTTGCCAGAGGGGCAAACAAAACAGCAACAGGGAAAGTGTATACAAAACAAAACAAAGCCGGCATTTTATTTATTTAAACATTATTATTATTATTAATATGAAAGCAGCTGTAAAAAGTTGAAAATGTGTGTGTCCGATTTGCTTTAAATGAGAAACAAAATGCGGACAATAATCATTAAAACAGACACACTGGCAATCGCCTCATACATAGACATTATCTTAAATATTCTCACGCTTACCCAATGCGACCGCACAGTGGGACTAAAGCATGCGAAAATAATCTAATAATTCGCAAGCTAATCTAATTATAGAACTTATTACGGCTTATTGATTACTTTGTGAATCACAATTGCGGGTTTTGTGTTGCATAATTTTGTTAATCAATTGAAATGCCTGTTGCATTCTTTGCACAGCTGCGTTCCACGGTGCAACCAAGCACACGGCTGTGTGATAGTATGTGTAAGTCTGTGTGTTCGTCGCTCTCAAGCAGCCAGCAATCTGATGACGACACAAGTGCGGAAAGTAACGAGACATTGCCGACAGCTGCTTTGCAGGGGGAACCAAACGAGCGAGAGCGAGTGAGCGCGCTATATATGCACGTGTATGTGTGCATGTGTGTGTGGTTGCCAACTTTCAAAGCGAGTTAATTTATAGCACGTTGGGGACGTCGTTGTTAGCCAAACAACAACAACAACAATAAACAACTTACATACACATGCATAAAGCAAGCATAGTTTTGCTCGCGTTTGAATAATTATGCTATTCTTTGCTATGCTCTGTTTTTCATCAAATAATTATTGTAAGCTCAGCTCAGCTGAGAGTTGGAGCGTTGCCACCCATCGCAAAAAAGCTGGCAACTTTTCTATGTGTGTGTGTGTGCTTGTGTGGCTGCATTTATTTCATTTTAATTGGACTGTTATCGTTTGAGTTGTTACCGCTTTATTTTTTTTATTGGTTTGCTTTCAATGTGTGACAAAGAGACAGGTGCAGTCTGCTTCTTCTTGTTGTTGTCTTAATTGCACATTCAGGCAAACATCTACACATTTGTGTGTATGTATGTATGTATGCAGTGCAGTTGTTGAAAAGTTTATTCACCTCTCGCTCTCACGTGTTTTATGCTTGTGTGTGTGAGCGCCGTGATTTGAGTCTTTGCTAGTTCTGCAGCTACTAAACATTTACCGATTTGCATGTCTTCTCCTTTTCCCTTAGGGCCCCCCTCATCCGTCCACCTGCTCAATCGCTGGCCACTTTGTTTTCATGTAAATTTTCTCGTTGCTCCGCTCCGCTTTTGTATGCGAAAATTTGATAAAACGAAAACGTGACTTGCTTATGGAAGCAGTTTCGTTTCGTTCCATTCCATTCCATGCTAATGCTGTGGCGCTTGGCGCATGCAAACACACACACATACAAATATTTGACTAGCTGCCTGTGTGTGTGTGTGTGTGTGTATCTGCGATCAAATCTCAACTGGCTTTGTGATTTAGTGCAGCTTTCCTTTTGTCGCTTCGCTCTTCTCTTTCTTTTTTTTTATTTTTTTTGTCTGCCGCCACACAACACAAGAGCACAAAAAGCAACGGCGTCTTAAGGCTATCAGTTGACTCAACAAGGTCGTCTCGTTTAAATGAATTGAAATCAGGATATCTTTATGATTTCCTTACACCCAGCAAATATAGTATATCTGGTAAAGGGAGCAAACAAATCGTTAAATCATTAAGGGTTAGACGCACAGTGAAAACAACAGCAACAAAAAAAAACCGAGAAATAAAAAGAAAGAAAAACACCAACAAACGGAAACGGGAGCGCTGCGTTGTTTAGCAACCCTTAAACGTCGGTAAAGTGTCCATTGCCACACAGTAATCCTTCGCTAAGGTAAACTCAATAAAAAATACCAGTGTCGATAAAGTTTAATACTTGCTTATAAAAGAAATGTATATTTACATTTGTATTTTGTTAGTTTCGCAAATAAGTTTTTTCATTATGGCACATAATATTATAATCAATACTCTAATAGGATCTAATTGATAGTATAAAACTTTTCGAGCTAAAATTAGATTTCATTCTTTGTCCCAAAAGTATAGAAAGTGCTAATTAGCTTAGTTTGCTTGTTTATTGAAGTCAACCGTTTTTCAGATTGTTAAACTTAAAACCTAAACATCAAAATACAATAAAATTAGGAATCCTCAAATCATAATCCAATAAGTACAACATTTATTAATATAACGAAAAACAGTTTCGACTTACAACTTTGAATAAGAATTCAAGATTTAATAGTGGGAGAAAATACAACTTAGGTTTAAGCAAAGTATGAAAGTTATTTCTAGAAATGTGCTAATCAATACAATTAAATTACATAAATAAATATTTGCTGAGCATCTGTTGCTATACAGTTTACATTAAAACTTTGTTAACACTTTTAAAGAATGCTTTAGGTAACTCTCATCCATTGCCTTATTCATGTCAAATTAATGTTTTCTTTATTTTTGTGCTAATATAATAAATTTACTTTTATAAAGCAGTTAAATTTTGTTGAATAAAATACAAAAAAATTATTGAACATGTAATTTATTTTCAACTCAAATCAAAATCGCATCAACTGGTCTAGATTTATTTTTAGTCTAATGCTATTCGTTATACGATTAGTCACTTTTTTTAATTATAATAAACATTATAATAATAATGAAAGTATTAAGTATTATTAAAAACTTCAAAATAAGCGTCACTTTCTTCTGAAAATATCCTGCTGATTATTTTGAAATCTAATTAAAGAAGATTGTATGTCTCCATTAATAATATTTCATTCCATCTCTAATATTTCATTAAAATCTAAAACTGATAACCTATATATTTTCATATTCAATATTTATAATATAATCTATTATATCTCTAATATTTCATTAAAATCTAAAACAGGTAACCTATATATTTTTATATTCAGTATTTATAATATAATATATTATATCTCTAATATTTCATTAAAATCTAAAACAGATAACCTATATATTTTTATATTCAGTATTTATAATATAATATATTATATCTCTAATATGTTATTCAAATCTGAAACTGATAATCTATATATTTTCATATCCCATATATATAATATATTCTATCCGTAATATTTCATTGAAATCTGAAACTGATAATCTTTATAATTGTATATACAATATTTATAATATATTTCTGCTCTTCTGCTCTTTATCTTACAGTTAAATCAAGATAAGTAATCACGACGACGCGACGCGCGAAAATGGCCAAAATGGAGGTCGACGATGTGGTCGACTTGAGTCTGAGTTCTGGGCGAGATCCGGCGTTAACCATAACGCCAACGACGGCGCTCAGCAATCGCGATCTTCGTGCGCTCACTGCAAATAATACGGGTCTGACCATAACGCCTGCTCCGCCTCCTTCTTCCTCTTCGCCTTCTCAGACGGCAGCCAGCAGCACAGCTTCCACCACGACAGCAGGCAATGGCAGCAGCAGCAACAATAACAACAGCAACACTAACAGTAGTAGCAGCAACAGCAACAACAACAACACAGCCAATAGCAACACAAACAGCACAAATAGCAGCAACAACAACAACACAGAAGGAACGTTAGCGGGCGCTGCGTCAGCAGGCAACGGCGGCAGCGGCGGCAACAGCAGCAGCGGCGGCGGCAGCGCCCAGGATGAGAATAAAGTACAACGTCGCGTGCTGCGTCCACGCACCGAACCCAAATCGTATGCCGAGGCACCCGATATTGTGCTGCTGCCGGCGCGAACCAATGGACGACAGCAGAATGGCAACATTGATTCGGAGACGGACGACGAGGAGATGCCGCCCTATGTGCCCATCAAGGAGCTGACGCATGCCGAGCTCAAAGAGCGTGAGAAGAGTTTGCGTAAACTGCGACAGGATTTGCGCAACGAGGAGACCAAATTGATGCTGCTCAAGAAACTGAAGCAATCGCAGCAGGTGATGAAGGAGAATCTGGTGGTCACGCCCACCAGCGTATCGCCCAATAATCCATTGGCGGCTATACCCAGCGCACTCACTGCCAAGGGGTCGCTTAGTGTGACGCCGACGTCGGCAATGCCGCTGCCCGCGCACACCAAAGGGCGCAGCAGTTTGGGTGGCAGCGCAGCAGCCGTTAGCATTAGGTGAGTATCGATAACGATAGCGACAGCAGTGCGAGAGAAAGCGAAAGAACGATAGCAAGTGTGACCGTTACAAAAAATACTATGCAGTATAATTTGCATATTTTAATGGGAAACTTGTGAAGAGACCAATTGAAATTTATTTTTTGAGTAAAACAGAAATTATGTTTTTTTTTTTAATTTATTACATTAATAATTAATGATTAAAGAAATGCTATATATAAAATGAATAGTTCATACACATATGTATGTGGTTTTTTATATATAGTAAAATTATTATTCAAAGAACTGAGATTGCGAAGCTCTTCCTATATAAAAATTCAAATGTTGGCCCATAAATTAAATTTATTTGCTCAAAATATACTTTGTGTATATTAATTCAAGAGATGATTAAAATAAATTAGGCGGAAAACACTAATGCATGTTCTGTTCATTGTGAGACATAATGAATAGATGTTTGCTAGTTCTATCTTATTGTGTGTTTTTTTAATAGAAGAAAATAACTCACTACACATAATTATTAAACTGTAAAAAAGGATTTAATATGTATCAAGAATTAACGACCACTACAAAATATAGAAGCTATGTTCAATACAAATTATTTTTGTCTGTTAGCCAATTAAAAAAAATGGCCTGCTTTCGATAGCGATAACATTTGAACGATAACCATTAACATTTTAATTGAATTTTGCAGCGCCACAAACAGTCGCAGCATCAGCTCAGCGGCCGTTGCAGCCGCTGCGGCAGCTTTGTCCGCTGGATCGCAACGCAACAGCGGCGGCGGCAACAACAACAGCCACAACCACAGCATGAACAACAGCAACTCGATACTCCCGCCACCTAGATCATCGCTCACAGCGGGCACCACGCTGGCATCCGGCACCACAATAACGCCTGCCACAAACAGCTCGCATCGATCGAGCGTGCTGCCACCGCGCACCAATCTGCCGAATCTCACGATAACGCCATCGGTGACCATAACGCCGACATCGGCGCCGCCTTCCAGCAGCCTGAAAGCACGCAATGTGAGTTATTGTAATGTCATCGTTGCCGTAAGCGCCGAGTTTTTCTATGCCACTTCTTTTGTTTAACTATAACTATATAAATATGTGTATATGCCAGCAATAATTAACAAACGATATCCTAGCACTTGCATCCCAAAAAAACATACAACACAAAACATAAACAGACAAAACACATTTTGTGCTGATTACAAATATTCTTCTGTTTATCAAAATTATTACAAAACTCACGCTTACCAACACTAGACACTTGATACTGCAATTCGATAACAATTAGCACATGCGTTTTGCAACACTCCACAAAAAAACACACAACACAACTGTCAAAATCTCTCAGCTTTTGTCGTGCCAACTTTTTTTGAATCACAATTTTATTTAATTTTTTTCGAGTAGGCTTCAAAACACAATTATAGAAATTTATTTGAATTAAATGCAAAACGACAACCGCTGGCAAGCTAAAGAAATAAAGAAAGAAAAAGAGATAGAGAGTGAGAAAAGGAGTTTTGTTAGAATTTGCCTAAAGACGCTTTACTAATTTGTTCATCCAATTCTTATACGAAAAATTAAAATCGAAAAAATACGAAAAATATATTGTGAAACATGCAGCCTAATATTTCGGATAATTCGAAGGTACCTGGGACCATTAGCAATTCTGTTTCCATAACGCCGGCGCCCCCGCTATCGCAATCGCATCAGAATCAACTCAACGATCTAAAGGTTAGTTACTTTAATTGAATTCTGAATTGAAAATTTAATCAAATATTTTGTGACTGTGGCAGAATGATCGCTCGACGCCACGGGAAGAGGCGCAGACGCCGGCACAGCGTCAAGCAGCTGCGAAAATGGCACTGCGCAAGCAGCTGGAAAAGACTTTGCTACAGGTTGATGCAGTGCATTCATTAAACAATCTCTCAAAGATCCAACTAATCGTGTATGTTCTGTAGATACCGCCACCAAAGCCGCCACCACCAGAGATGCACTTTATACCGAATCCCAGCAACACAGACTTTGTCTATCTGCTTGGCCTGGAGACCGTTGTCGACTATCTGACGGTGAACAAGAAAGCCAATGCTGTGGCAGCACCATTCCGTTGTGCCCAGTGCAAGATTGACTTTACGCCCGTATGGAAGTGGGAGAAGCAAAGTAAGTATATGAAATACTCAATTGCAGATCACATTTCATACTTAACTCTCTTTCTTAACGCAGCCAACAAGGAGGCCAAGGTTATTTGCGAGCAGTGCGTCACCTCGAATGTGAAGAAGGCTCTGAAGGCCGAGCACACCAATCGACTGAAGCAGGCGTTCGTCAAGGCGCTGCAGCAGGAGCAGGAGATCGAACAACGTCTCGCCAGCCAGAGCAGTCCATCGCCCGTGGAAGCGCATGCCGTTCTCAACAGCAGCAGCAGCAATGCCAACAGTGTGGCTGCCTTGAATGCCTCCAATGTCTCTGCATCGCATCAGCATCAGCAGGCGCTGCAGCGTGAGCGCGAGCGTGAACAGCGCGAACAGTTGCAGGCATCGCATGCATCGGCGGCGGCTGCGTTGGTTAATTTGCCGCCATCGGTGACGGTGATACCAACGAAATGCCAGACACCAACGCCAGCAACACCGCGTCCAACGCCGCCACCGCCGCAAACACCAGCTCAAAGTCAACCCACACCGCCGCCATCGTCTGCGTCGTCATCGTCCTCATCCGCTGCCGCTGCGGCCGCCGCCGTTGCCAACTCACAGCGCTCGTCGCGAGCAGCAGCCACAGCTGCAGCGGCTGCAATTGCCGCTCAGCAGGCGGGCATCCTCAGTCCCGGGCCGGTGCCAACGGCAGCGCATCATCACGAGCCAACGACATTGTCGGCAGCGCGTTCTTCGCGTGCCGAACGCGATCATCATCATCATCAGCAACAGCAGCAGCAGCAACAACAGCAGCAGCAACAGCGAGAGCAACAACGCGAGCAGCAGCAACAACAGGCGCAAAGCTATGACAAGTACTCGGCTGCCACATTGGCGGCGGCAGCGCATCTGAGCGCTTTGGGCGGCATGGGCGGGTTGAATATCAATAATCTGGCCAGTTTGGGCAATCTCAGTCAGCTGGGCAATCTGGCGGCACTCGGTGGTCTCGGCAACTTTGGCGGCGCCTCGACGGCAGCCAGCAACTCGGCCGCAGCCGCTGCAGCGGCCATGGGAAATGCCTCGCCAGCAGCCACAGCGGCAGCTATGCAAGCCTTCCAGCAGCAGCTCTTCCGAGGTAAGAGCTTTGATTTCAATTTCATCCTAATTGAATTGTATTAAATTTATCATTCTGTATTGCAGCACTTGGCCAGGGTTTGGGTGGCAATCCGCAGCACATGATGCAGTTTGCGCCGCTCCTTTACTCCTATCAAATGGCCATGGCGCAGGCGGCACAAGTGGCAGGTGAGTTGGGCACATTAGTTAAGGGGTAAACACCACTGTAGAACATTAAAAAAATCCGATTTACGCCCGCTACCCATAGGGCCGGCAGGAAATGTATGTATATAAGAGGCATAAGAAGGCATCTCTATAAAGTATGTATATTCTTGATCAGCGTCAACAGTCGAGAAGATCTAGCAATGTCCATCTGTCTGTCTGTCCGTCCGTATAAACACCTAGATAAGAGATAGAGCTATAATTTTCGACAGCATTTGTTATGTTAAGAAATTATCGAAGTTATTAAAGAAATAATGTTGTATGGTCAAAAACGCTTACGTACTAGAGGGGCCTTAGTTGATTTGGCTGACAATATGGTATATTTTGAATGTAGTACCATATCAGTACACCAAATACACCATTTAGTATATTTTTAATATTTTGCCAGAATAATACCGCAATATTTTGTTTTTATTCAAAATAGGTAGCGAGTATCTTACAGTCGAGCCCACTCGGTTGTAGCTTTTTTACTTTATAAATTTATTAAGCGATTTTTAGTTGACGAAAAACTGATCTTATTTTTAGTGAAATTTTGACCTCTATGTTCAAACAAAAGACATATTAAACAATTCCTACTACATACTCTAGTATCTAGATGAAGATGTTTTATTTTCACATTCCAGTCTCAGTTGTTTTTTGTTTTATGAAAAAATTTCATTGCGCCTTTAACAACACATCTAAATTGCATTCGTTTACCCTTTTCACTCTGGTCTAAAAAAAATCGCAAGGAAGCACTTCAAACTAGAGGTGGAGAACAATCGATGGACGCCATCGATAGTCAATTTTGAGCCATCGATAGTGTCGATAGTGCCATTGATTGTTCTCCATCTTTACTTCAAGCACAAAAGTTACAGTGGTGTTATCCCCTTAAGCAACTGCATAAAAAACTTGAATACTAAATCCGATTCTATTTCCATTTCGGCAGCTTTCAACAACAATAACAAGAAGAGCAGCTCCGCATCGAGTTCGTCGAAGAGCAGCAACAATGCCACCAGCTTGGCGGACATTCAACGGGCCGCCGAATTGCAGCGTCAATATCTGCTCGAGATGATTCCGCCACAGCAGCCAAGTGGACCCAGTGGAAGTCGCCAGAACAACTGGAAGGCCTAAAGAAAGAAATATGCATTGATTGATTGGATGAAACAACAAACAAACAAACAAACAAGCAGCAGCAACCACAACAACAATAACAACTAACTAACTTTATGATTTTCTTGATTAGGTAATTTTATAATTTACGCAAGCGAAAAACATAATTGTACACGTAAAGCAAAAAAGAAAATGATTAATCTATTTGTAAACAATAATTATTACATAATTAATTATACATAATTATACACGAAAACAAACAAAACAAAACTTAAAAAAAAAAAAACAAGAAAAAAACAAAATGCAAGCATCGTCAACGTAATTGTTAGTAGTTTCTTTTTGTTAATAATACTTGTCGTGTGTTTCTCTCTCTTATTTTGCCAACAACAAAAACAAGAAGAACAGCAGCAACAATTGATTGATTAATTCATTAACAATAGCAATTCACGAATGCAAAACATTTTTAAGCTCCTATAGTAATTGAAATATATGATACGAATAACAATTAATGATTGTAGCCTGTAAGGAGAGATAGACCCATTTTTAGGGCCCAATTTGTCCCCCCTCGTCCCCAGCCCCCCTAGCCCCCACACAACTGAGTTATTCGGGGATGTACAAGTTTAATTTGTAGCACACACACACGTACACATACACAAAACATATACATAATACTATACATATATAAATATATATTTTGTAATCAATTTTAAAATTACGCATAGTTTTTAGTTGTAAACAAATTTGTTAGGG
Organism: Drosophila kohkoa; assembly: GCA_019972355.1. Classification (NCBI taxonomy): domain Eukaryota; kingdom Metazoa; phylum Arthropoda; class Insecta; order Diptera; family Drosophilidae; genus Drosophila; species Drosophila kohkoa. The sequence continues at coordinate 1,456,981 of BJEL01000056.1, forward strand.
CTATAAAATAAATTGCAGCAACAATTGCACAATACTTTTTTTTTATTTCGATCAGGCTATACATACATATAATATACACACACACATAAAACCTTTTACTAGACTCAATTAACCATAATTCCCAGCCCCAAGATAGAACTGTTATTTAGTTGATCATTAGACTCGTTAATGCTCCCATTTAATGTGAAACCGCACATCGAACATCTATGCTTAACTTTTGAATTATTGTACATAAAAAAACATAACACATTTACATACAATCCATAATTATCCGAAATTATTCCACACACATACAGTTTTTGCCTTTTGATGTGAGTTTAGAAAGAGTGGGGAAGATGATATATTGAAAAGCGTAATCTTGACTGATCATTAGCGTATTTTATATACTAGTAACTTCAAGCAAATGCGACAGCTTGCATGATTATAATTAGATATTCAGACATGTATGTGGTACTTTATTCGGCACACATTCAGAAATAAAAACAAAACAAAAAAAAATACATATATGAGAAAATATGCAAAAAGGGAACAGGAACAGGTATTTGTAGGAACGGAACAGAAGGAAAGGAAAGAAGGAAGGTTACATTCAGGCGAATCATTCGGAACACAAACCAAATTCATTTTGGGCATGCGAAATCAAATTGTGATCAAAATAAAAACGTAAAAACAAAATTCAAAACAAAAAAGAAAAAACCTTAAAGCTAAAGAAAAATAAGTGAAATCCATAATTATTTTTAGCCAACTAAGTTTAAAATGCATTGTAATTCAAATTCAAAATAATAACAGTCGATAATTATACAAAAACAAAAAGCAAAAAAAAAACAAACAAACAACAGCAGCAACATTCACAGCAAACAATGGCGTTCGTTTCAGTGTGTATGTGTTTGAAATTCTATGCTAAATATAAAAACAGTATAATGAATATGCATATAAAAACGTTTTTAAACCGAAAAAAATAAATACAGGCATTTTTCATTCAATATTTGAATTTACGGGCGCCCGCCACAAGCAAAGCGAACTTCTTATCGATATAACCAGTGGAGTAGAAATCGATTAATCGATCAATTAACAGGTGCTCTGTTAAGCTCATATGGCGCTGTTAGCAATTGTAGGAAAAGAGTTTCGAGGTTTGAAATTCTTCGATTTAACGCATTTCTGCGATTTCAAATTTTTCAAAACATATTAAGGAAATATGATTACTGGGATTAAATGATGAGAAAATTATAACAATTTCCATATACAACGTGGTGTTCAAAATAACAAGCTGTTTAAAAAACGCGCCTTTTTACACGGGTTTGTAATAATGCCAAAATGTTAAATGAAAACTTTCTACATTTATTGGATTTCTTGTATATTGGTAATCTTATTAAAACAGGTTTCATGTATAGCGGCTTATTTTACAAAATAATAATAATTAATATGACAATTCATAAGTTTGCTGCACAACATCGATACACGAAATCGATTAAAAAAGAAGCCAAGCAACAACGATAGTGCCACCTCTAATACTGTTTTACTTTTGTTGTTGTTAGAGTAGACATTTCGCTAGGTTACATTTTCTAGTGCTTCCCATCGACGGGTTAATTTATAGCCAAAAAAGCAAGTGCTAGCTTTTAGCCGACAGTTCAACATGATAAGCTTTCTGTTCATTGCCAATCGCGCACTCAGCGCAACCAGTTCAGCGATGTCGCAAGCTATCATCAGCAACGGTCCACGCCCCCTCGTGCTCTGCGGCCCCTCGGGCTCCGGCAAAAGCACGCTGCTGAAGCGTTTATTCGCCGAATTTCCGGATAAATTTGGATTTAGCGTGTCGCACACAACACGGCGACCACGCGAGGGCGAACAAGATGCGGTGCACTATTATTTCGTAAGTCGCTCCGACATGGAGAAGGCGATAGCCAACGATGAGTTCATCGAGACGGCCGAGTTTACGGGTAACATGTACGGCACCAGCAAGATGGCCGTGCGCGATATACAGAAGCAGGGACGCGTCTGCATACTGGACATTGAGCAGAAGGGCGTGGAGCAGATCAAGCGCACCGATCTCAATCCCATACTCATCTTTAACAATCCCCCAAGCATCGATGAGCTGGAGCGTCGTCTGCGTCAGCGTGGCTCCGAAACGGAGGAGACGCTGCGCAATCGTCTCAATGCCGCCGCAGTGGAGATTGCCTACGGACTGGAGCCGGGCAATTTCCATAAGATCATCAATAATGTGGACATCGATGTGGCCTACGAGGAGTTCCGTGACTTTGTTGTCGCTGAGCTGAAGCAGCAGGAGGCACAGGGAGTCCACTTTAATTGAAAGTGTCGCAAAGTGAGGAGAATAATGTAATGATATTATTTATGTACATTTTGCCGAATGTACTTAGAAAAGAACGGAAACCTCTTAAACTAATGAATGAATGGCATTTATACTTATTGAACAATATTTATTGTAATTTGTCTCGCGTTGTTTGTTGTTTGTTTTAGTGCGGTAATTTTAAGCCTAAAGTTTGTTGTAAACATTAAAAGCAAACAAATGAACTAACGGAAATTTCATATTTACGTGTCCCCGATTCAATTGATTCAAATGAAGACAGCGTTAAAGGTCAAAATGTTATCATTGCTGGTCACGCAAACGTTCGCAATAATTTCGTTGATGATGATTCGTTTCTCTGATCCTTTGTTAAGTGAAGACAACACGCACGCCCAGCCGCCAGTCCTGCGACGAACCTTTAGGTCGATTGATATGGATTCGTTTTATATTCGTGATGCAGATGAACGCGCGCTTGATAGCTTGTGTTACCCGATTCCAACTGGCCACTGGCCCGATGCACAACTCGAGCGGAACCATCGATTTTGGTGCGACTATCGGCGCTGCTCCACAGACCGGCAATCGCTTCCAATGCCAGCTCGGTCTCGTCATCCTTGTCATTGTGATCGGCCGACAGCGTCAAGTCGATCTGACGTCGTTGTCGAGCAGTTGCTTGAGAAGCGCCTGGAGGAGCGCCTGCAACGCAAGCAATGCCTACGATTAGCACAAGCAGCAGCCAACAGATGTGTAGCGTTTGCATGTTGGGATTCAACTGATAGCTGAGAGCTCATTGATCATCATCACAAAGCGGCAGCTTATCAGGAATTGACTTGAACCCGCCACACACATAAACAACAAGTAGACAAGCTACTGTGGAGCATGCTCGACATGCGAAATACTTTACAAAACTGTTACTAAAATATTCAATCAGTTTGAACAAAAACTAGTAGCTTTCAATCTTATTTTGACATAGTTTATAGAGTTTAGAAAAATCTTCCTCTACATTTTGCTTGCCACTAACTTATAGTACCCTAATACACCTTAAGGTGTCGGGTATAAACATAAATCGCCAGTTGAATTCGGCCTTTGCTTTTTATTGCGGGCTACTTTTTGCATTCTGCTATCAACAAGGTCTTCTAAGGGGACGTAACTATAATTGCATGCTTAGACTCGAGGCTCCATGATTTGTGCTGGTGGCCAATCCCATTGCTTGGCTGGCACAGGCTGCACCAGTTTCTCCCATGGCTTCCAGCCGAGCATTTTGCGCGCCAGTATCAATTCGTTCTCAGCCTGGACAATCAGTTCCTCCACTTGGCCGCAGCCCACAGCTTTCTCCAAGGCGCCAATGTCCTTATTCTGCAATCGATAAGCATTAATAGACTATAAGATGTAAATGGGAATGTTGACAAAGCTTTTACCTTGGCCACAGCATCAGCACGCTGCTTGACCAACTGCTCGGTGTTTTTACGGTAGCTGGCATCTTGTGGCATTTTGGCAACGGCACGCAGAATCTTGCCATACAGCGCGCTTAGTGTGTGGTGTGGATTGGTGGCCACCGCCAGACCAGTTAATCCTGTGGACTGTAAAGGGAAGCGGTTAACAAAATTTTCCTCAAATGGCAGCCGATGACATAACAATAACAAACGGCATGCAGTGCAAATACAGCAATCTACATAGTTTCAGCGGTTGCTGTAATATGGTCAGTACTTACTGCTTTAATTATCTTGGCCATGTTGTTTATTGAAATAGTGCTAGAATAAAATAATAATTTTACAGCAAAAATCAACGGCAACTATTGCCTTTAGAATAACAACCAGGGCTGCAGCGTGACGGAAAGTTGCAATTGCGGTATATACTAATTTACACCAGTAAATATACCAAACGCACGATAAATAGACAAATATTTTTAAATGCACTTTAAATATCGAATATATCGAACTATATATAGAAAAGAATATACGAGTACTGGTCAAATTAAACGGATTTGCATTTGAATAAAATGTTTGAACATATAAATTTATTAAATTGTCACGACAGGGACTACAAACATGCTGTGTTCACCAACACTGACTACTGGTAGTGAATAATTTTTTGTTATCGATAAATAGCTCTAACAGCTTTTTTCCGCCCAATTGAATATTCACAGATAAGTTCGCTGCTAAGTGTTTCGGATTTTAATTTAAATATCACAATAGAATTATTACATAAGATGATGAAAGTGAATTTCGAGTAAAGTCGTGAGTATTTTCTCAGACGTAATAAGTGCGATGATTTATGGAGATTTAAATTACGGCATGCAATCAATTAGTTGTTGGTACAGGAACAACGGGTGCTCGTTCCGCGACGCCAAAAGCTGAGATTAACACATTGACAACGGTTACAATGAAAATGCCAATGACTGTGTAATTATTAATTCTGTTCGCACGACAGATATCCTCCTCTTTTTTGATATTGTATCTGCCATTCCATATAAGTCCGACGCCGACGGCAATCTATATACATACAAAATATTAAATGTGAGACGCACCCTCGTAAATTACGGGACTACCAATTTGGCAATATTGCGAATGAGTAACGCACCTGGAATATGATGCTCACCGAAATGAACAATAAACTGGGATAAAAATATGGATGCTGCGAATTGGTCTCCAGCACATAACGCAATTGATTCGCATTCGCCGAGAGCAGCGCCAAGTCCATCATACCCTGTGCCAGTGTCTTCTTATGCTGGTATGCATTTAAATCCGGTACCGGAGTATCTACGCCATCGATGTTTACGAACCCGTTACCGCTATAGCCGGGATATGGAAGACTTGGACGACGGCCACCATTCGGCACGGGAGATTTTGCACCACCTCCCGGAACAGGAACATTACTTCCACCCCGACTGCCGCCTCGCTCCTCATCATCAGCTAGAAGACCATCGTCGACACCAACATTAATGCCGTTCGTATAGGGACGATCGTCATTTTCATCGTCATCAGTTTCAGGAACTACAAATCACAATTAAAGGTAATTAAATAAAATATACCACTTTTTTTTTTTTAGCAGTTTCTTACACAAGTTAGGAAGGCACAAGTTGAGAGGTTGTTTATAGCGGATGCAGTTTGTTAGAACACATTTAATTGAAGCACATAAATTGAATGAAAAACTTGATAGTACATATAGATGAATGTATTTAGCCTAATCATTACTAACCTGCTCGAGGTACACGAAGTCCACGTCCATCGATGTCATCAATGGCCTCGTTGTGAATACCCTGTAAAGCATTTGAGTATTTTTTTTTTATTTATTTGTATATACTACTACTAATACTTGACGATAAAGCTGGCCAGTATTTAAATGCACTTGTTTTATTATTAGCATAAAATGCATCCTTTGTTTGTAAACACAAATCTTGAGCATTAATAATGTTAAATGCACCACAACTTCCGTCACGTTTGCTGATTAATTCACTTACATACTTGTTTCTATATGTATGCTACAACTGTATGCGTAAACGCGAACTAGAAAAATACCCAGTAAAATTGGATTTCATAATTGTGTCCAGAGTAGAGATGGGCGCGTGTCTAAAATTTTCAACACGACACAACACGAACACGAAAAATTTTTTTTTGTGTAACACGAACACGCACGGTCGATTTTGGTCCAACACGAACACGCACGAAACACGCACGAACAACACGAAATTTTTTTTTCATATTTATTTCAATTTTGTATCATATTACATTACAATGTAATGATTATTTTGAGTCAGTGAGCTTTTCTTCGGCGTGTATGCGAATACAACTTTGCACTTTTTGCAGCACACAAAGTTTAGGATCTCACCACAGCATTCAATTAAATTAAACGTCTGCCAAATAAGACTTTTGGCTTTCGAATTGTTAATTAATTTGTATTTTTCGTCCCCTTTGGCAATCGCTTCTTGAATTTGAATGCGCCTCTCCATTTTTATCTTTCTAGCATCCAGCTCAAAGAAACAATGTGATCGTATGTGGTCTACAGTGTGGCCAATTCTTGCTGAGGAAATATACTAAAAAATAGTGCAGTCGAGCAATATTGCCAATAAGGCAAAAAAAATCAAATTTTTTGCTTCGTGTTGTCGTGTTGTTTCGTGTTGTCGTGTTGGAGTGCGCAGCACGAGCACGCACGAACACGCGAAATTTGATTGCGTGCAACACGAACACGCGTGTTGAGTCGTGTCACGATGTGACACGAGAATTAACACGACACGCGCCCAACTCTAGTCCAGAGTACGGATGACTAACATGGGATTTTTTTCTTGTTTCTTTTTATGGTCCACAGAAAAATCTTTCCCCAAACAGACTCTATCCGAAATTTACATTGGCAATTATCAGCTAAATCTACACAAACATATTTATTGCTAGACTACCTAGGCGCGAGAGTGTATATAATAAAATTTGATTGACGTTCTACTAGCTAAGCGATAAGGTGGGAAGAGTATGCTCGACTGAAAGATGCTCTCCAGATAATACTAGTAATTTCATAGTAATATAAGTTTTTTATTTACAACTATATTGTCTTTAGATTTATAGTTTTTACTTTTGAACTTTGAAGTTGTCTGAGTTAACGTATAGAGTGTAAAACCACAAATAAGTATAAATAGATGTTATTTCATTTGTGTGCATAAATGTAACTTACTTGAGTTTTTGCTAGCGATTTATCAGCGTCCAGTTTATCCATTTGAAGTGTAATATGCTTTAGATCGGTCATTTTACAATTACAAAAAACGTACTTAATTGACAATGCCAAGAATTTTAATGAATTGAGGACAAAAACCAAAAGTCTAAATGAATTTCTTTGTTTTTTTTATGCTTTTTACGCCTCTGCCTTCGTATATCTTTGAGTAATACACTTGATATTATCACTTGACGTGTTTGTGGGGAAAATGAAAACTCGTGCGCGTTTAGCAACCGCGTCTCACGCTATTAACCATACAACTGACTGAGCAAAGCAGCTACTGAGACCCAGACCTCCAAACCTAAATCTCCATCCGAGATGAAATAGCTTGCGTTAACGTTAATGCTCTTTTCATGTTCTCCCGCTCTCTCTCTCTCTCTATCTTGTTTACATCACCGTGTCCAGTTGAGTGCGACTCTCTCGCAATGTTTGTGCTTTGACCGAAAGCTCTCTCTCTCCCTTGCGCAATCTGCTCCTTAGCATGCTAACGTCTAGACATATTAGAAATGCTAATGCTTAGTATGAAAGTTTATCTGTTAGCACACATATAAACGCACATACTCACAGTACGTATGCACGTACTAAAATGTAGGTTGATTGTGTGTGCATTTTAATGACTGCACTTGGCGTGTTGCAATTTAATTTGATAATACACAAATTCTTAGAAATGGTTCTACGCAAAAATTAAGAGGAAAATGTCACAGAAAAATGATTGGTAAAAGCTGAGTCACTAATGGAAAATTTAACTTATTGGCAGAGGCAGTGACTGGCACAAAACGATTGGCAAGTTCAATGCCACAGAATCAAAGAACGCCAAAACCAAAATAAAACCAACAGCATACATACGAAAAAACCGGTCTGTAAATTGGTATTTCAGAATATGAAGTATATTCTAACCAACACAACAAATAACAAATATGTACATACATATGTATATATTATTTACAACTGTATGTATTTATAGATGTAAATCATAACTGGATTTCAGAATCCGCTGTATAGAAAGTGATGTCGCATTACTGGCTTTTTAATATGTGAGCTTTTGCAAAATGTAGGACCAAACATATGTATATACTTACATACATACATATATACTTCCAATGAAATACTTTAGGAAATTGTTAAAAAAATATAACATCAACCGTATAATATACATATATGTATGTATAGTCATAATATAAATTTTGACCCACAAATTGATGTATTAATCTTCTGCAATTTTCTTTGGATTGGATAAGATAAAGTCCCAAGTCATTGATAGTAATACACGTTTTATTTATAGTTCCCATTGTTAAATTTGTATACCAGTTAGATAGGGTAGAAAGGTAGTATAAATTTCAAGTCGAAAAAAATCGAGTGCCCAGCGCAATTACATACAATAATAACTAGAGTATTTATGATTTCTGAAAATTTGGTTGCGATGAGATAAAAAATTTATAAGTTATTTAATAAATGCATTTGTAATCGTGTCTTTGGTATATTTTGTGTTCTATGATATAATTTGAATGTAGTATGATATCAATATACCAAATATAAATTTTAGTATTTTTGCGGTATATTTTTAAAAGTTATGGTTTTATTGAAAGTGAGTAGCGGGTATTTCGCAGTCGATCACATTCTACTGTAGCTTTCTTAGTTGGTTTGTTTACTTTTTGTACAATCAGTTCGTCTGATAGGGCTCTTTGGACATACTATATTTGATAATAATTGAAAAGTTTAGCAAAAAATAGTTGCTTTCTTGCCGCTGTGAAGTGCAGTCCAATTATGTAATAATGAGTAGAAAAAGTATTCGTGAAGTACAACAATCCTTTGCCGAATCGCTTGGATTTGGTAATGAGACCATCTGGGACCTGTGAGTATTGTGCACATGATATTTGCAATCATATTGGGGATATTCAAAAAAGAAAAAATACCTGCATTAATAGAAATATATTTTATTGTAAAACAATTTTAATTAATTTTATTTCTGTTTGTAGTTTGTCAAATAGACAATCCGAAATATTGAAAAAAAAGATCCGCACCCTTATTCCTGATCCTGAAAAAAATGACAAACAATGTGCAGTATTTGCCAGAATTCGTCAAACTTTATTCGATGCAGTTTGGGAACAACGTAATTATAACATTGCCCTTAATAGTTGGTGTGGTTTATTCTATCGTGAATTCACAGGTAAATACACAAATCGCCAGTCGTTAACATCGATCTTTTATGTGCTGGTTGCCACCGATGAGACGAATCACAATAGAGCTATGAATTCCACAAAATGGTCTTGTCATCCTGTTTTTCGTACACGTCGCTGCGTTTGTAAGCATGTTCGATTTTTATACCCTCACCCATAGGATTGAAAGGTATTAGAAGGAGTCATCTCCTCCAACTTCATGAAGTATGTATGTGTATTCTTGATCGGCTCCAACAGCCGAGTCAGTATAGCTATGTCTGTCTATCTGTTCGTCTATTTGTTTGAAATACTGGATCTCAGAGTCTATAAGAGATAGAGTAATATTTTCCCCACCCCCATTTCCGTCCTCGCAAATCGAATAACAAGCTTAACTATTTCACGATTTTTAGTACATACATATGTACATACATTCACAACTACAGCCTTTATTATTCATGTCGTGTAGAGTATATTGATATACCAAAAATAGTTTTCGGGGTATTTTAGTATTTTGGTAGTCCTGTATAGTACATTGATATTCAAAATACAGGTCTTGGTATATTTTAGTATTTTGTTATTCCTGTATATTATATTGATATACCAAATACAGCTTTTGGTATATTTTTAGCATTTTGTTATTCCTGTATAGTATATTGATATACCAAATACAGTTTTTGGTATTTTTTTTTAGCATTTTGTTAGTCCGGTATATTGATATACCAAATACAGATTTTTGAATATTTTAGTATTTTATTAGCCCTGTATATACCAAACACACATCTTGGGTATATTTTAGTATTTTTGGTAGTCTTGTACGGTACAGCTTTTGGCATGTTTTTAAAAGTTTGTTAGTCCTGTATAGTGTATTGATATACCAAATACAGCTGTTAGTATAATTTTAGTATTTTTTAGTCCTGTATACTATTTTGATATACCAAATACGGCTTTTGGTATATTTTAGAATTTTATTATTCCTGTATAGTATATTGATAGCTCCGTATATTTGTAGTATTTTGTTATCCCTGTGTAGTATATTCATATACCAAATATAAATTTGGTATTTTTGTCAGTATATTTTAAGAATAGTATCGCACTGTTATACACTCATTGAATATGGGTGGCGGGTATCTTACAGTCGAGCCCACTTGACTTTCGCTTTCCTTCTGGTTTATTATCTTATCTACAATTGACTAAATCGAACGCCTTACAGCCGATATCAATGGACGCTGCAACAACAGCGTCGATTGCTGCATGATTTTTGTGGATGAGAATGGTCGCGTCTATCAGAACTGGGAGTCCTACTTGGATAACAACGAGTTGCCCGAAGGGATTATGGTGGCGCCTCGACGAGGTGTCTACAATCTCACATCGAATGGCAGTGTTATATTGCAATCAAGGCAAACGCCAGCAGCGGGAGCAGCTCGCCAAGTACTTGGCGCCCTAGACACGGCTTCGGCGGTGGGTGGCTTAGGAGCAGCAGCTGTGCCCGTCATTGGTCTGATGTGCACAGTCGCTGCCCCAATTGTGCTTACAGCTTCAATTGTTGGTCTTGCTTGTGCTGGCTATTCGACGATACGAGCTGGTGCTCAGCTTGTCGATCGTAGCCAGCACGAACAGTCGATCAATGTGACAGATCGCACGGCACGCGGTCAATGGCTGGGGGTGGTGGGCGGTGTTGTTGGTCTTGGGGCATCAGGTGCTACAACAGCGGCGACTGCGGCCACAAATGCCGGTAGGCGAGTGGGAACCGTACGTGTTGTATATAATAATGTGCCTTAGTTGAAACGATCACTAATTAAATCACTCCACAATAGGTTGCTCAGTGGACTGTTAACGGCATGAACATCTCATCCATTGCGATGTCTGCTACGGGCATATCGAATGGCATCATCGATTTATTACTGGTAATTATGCTACTACTATTTACCTCAAGGATATTATTGACTCTTTAATTATTCGATTGTAGAAACACGACGATGGCGATGACATATCCGCCTTGGATGTGTTACAGTTGTCTGCTTCTCTTTTCCTGTTCACGCACAGTCTCTACAATTTCCAGCTGGCATCGAGCATCATCGATGACACGTCCAACGAACGTATTGGATCGTATCGCAAGACTTTAAGCAATCGACAGAGGTGAGTTGACATGAATAATACTTTTAATATTAACAACAAAGCAAATTTAAAACTTTGATCTAAACAAAACCTAAATTGCAGACGGATGTTCGACAAGATGGTCAAGGAGACGACTCGCATCAAGGGCGTTCGTCAGGCCAACGTGGACATTATACGCAATGTGAACGATATACCGTCGCGTCAGCAGTTCAATGATCTGTACAAGATCAACACCAAATTGAAAGAACGTGATATAATTCCATCGTTTGCAGCCAACGGCAAGGGAGTTCTACTCAATGGCCAAGTGATCACTAATGCAGCGGATTTGCGTGCCAACGTACAACATAATGTCGGGCCCGATATTATCGCCCGGGTGACGAATCGCAAACCGGATACTTTTCAAGGCTCTGGGACAAGTGGCAATAACGCTGCATTTCGAAGCAATCGTTTTTTAAATGGACCCATACGCATGAGACAACGAAAAACGAACGGGGAAAACGACTGTTGCGAAGGTCTGCTTCCAACATGTGAATTGGCGGCAGAAGCTGTCTTAGTTTTACCCGAACTCTGTGACGAAAAGTCTGGCGAGAGTATTATTAGTGAGGAAAGCTACAATACACTGTTGCTATTGTCCGATAAATTCGACGATGCTACAATGCACTTTGTTCTCCAGTTGACAGCTACGTTTCTTAAGAGATATAGAAATGGTCTGCATGAGAAGCTTCAATTTTATATATCTACAGAGTCAGTGCTTTATAGGATTGGTACTCATATACTGGACAAGTATCGTTCGTTCACTGTAGAAAAACTGGAAGAGATCGAGGACAAAATAATGGATGCCATCTATGAATACTTCATATCATTAAATCCCAACAATTATCGGGGTAGATTAAATAGGTGTGATGTCTGCAAAAATTTCTATAAAATTTGCGAATTGTGAAAACAAATATAAAATCTAAAATAATATATGTAAAATTTCAGTTTTACCATCCCATCAACTTACTGATAAAACTGTCCAAAATATTAGAACGTATATTTTTGGCCAGCCTATTACCGGTGCTGGAAGACGGTAACTTAATCCAATTTGGTTTTAGGAATCAACATGGAATCTCAGAGCAATGCCACAGAATCTCACAAACGATATTGAGTTCATTTGAAGAAACGAAGTACTGTTCCGCAACGTTTCTAGACATAAAACAGGCGTTCGATCGTGTCTGGCATTTAGGCTTGCTTTACAAGCTGAAGTCCATCCTACCAGCCCCATTCTTCCTGCTGCTAAATTCGTACTCAGGTAGGCGCCTATTCTATGTTAGATGCGAATGGGCTGAGTCTGAAATTTTCGAAATAAAAGCAGGTGTCTCCCAGGGATGCGTGTTTGGCCCTATCTTGTATACCCTTTTCACTGCAGACATTCCAGTGCTTGAAAGAGAAGATCTCGTTATTGCAACATACACAACATTATTAGCCACTTCAACAGATCATTTAGAAGCATCAGCAGTCCTACAACTACAAATCACAAAACTGGACCCGTGGCTGTTAAGATGGAATGCCGTCGTCAGCGAAAGCAAGTCAGCAGACATAACATTCGCAACCCGCTCTAAAAGCTCCTCGGAGGTCCAACTCAACGGCACTACACTGCCAGTATATAGTTAAAAAAGTCAAATATCTAAGCTTAACACTTGACAGAAGATTAACCTGACCAGACCACATCAAAACAAAAAGAAAACAGCTGAGTCTGAAACTTCGGCAAATGAGGTGGCTGCTGGGCTACAGATTCCAACTGAGCCTTAGAATCAAAGTCCTGTTTTACAAAGTGGTACTCAAGCCCATATGGACGTACGGGATTCAGCTGTGTATGAGAAACCAGGTGATCCATTAGGACCTTGAGATTCCAAGTGTAACCGTAGAGGTTTAAAGGTATGCTTTCAAATACCAGGAGCGACTGGATCGACACTGCAACCCGCTGGTCGTTAACCTGCTAACAATAGCCAACGTCTGCTCTCGTCGACGTCTGAAAAGACACCATCCCCTTAATCTTCCCTTTAGGCAACCCAAGGAGTGGTAATAAACATTTCCTTGTAAATACCCACTATGTGTAAGAAAAAAAATAAATAAAAATTTTCGGCAGTGAGCAAGAGGCTGCGAGCACCTGGCTCTACCAACAACAACAATACGGACAGCAGCATACAACGACTGAGAGCAACAGTTACTGAAACTGCCAGGTGGCATCTCGCCGTTGCTCTCATCGACAGGAGGGAACCTATCGAGAAAATGTCTGCAGAGCGGGGTCGAATGGAGAATGCCAATGCCAGACAGCTCAATGCCTACCTTGGAAGGCACAGGTTGGATGAATGGAGACAAGATCCCGACATTCAAGGACGACCCAACGTTGCTTTGGCTGAAAGCGACCGATCCCAAACTGAACTGATTATAGAAGGGGGTCACGCAGTACGTGGTGGACAGAAATAACATGCCGAAGGCAAAGTTCCTGCTCTCTATAGCTGTGCAGGGCGAGTGGGCGCTTCAGCTGCTTAAGAAGCAGAACTCGGCCATTCCGACGAGTGATTGGTCCGTGCTGAAGGTTGATGAACCTTTACCCAGTGGTGGGCAGTACTTGATCATACAGATCAATAACGAGGCCAAGGATCTGCTGTACAAGCGCAACGGAAAGATGACATGGGGCTTAGGGAGCACACGCTGTACCTTCGCCTCAAAAGCGCCATCCGAAAAAAAAGACACACACTCGTTGAGGTCTGGGAAAATAAAGGTTCAGAGAGCATGACCGACGCCACCCTGCTCCTCAACTTGACGGACGAGACGAAGGAGCTGTCCATGCAGACGGCCCCCTGCAAGTTTTCAACCCTCTCAGTCGATAACGGATTCGGCAAAGCTCCTTCTCGCTCTAGAGGAAGGGTCCACCTACGCGGCTTTAGTTCATTAACCGTGGATAACCGTGGTGGTGCTGGAGAGCTGTGAAGGCTGTATGCTTCTAGCATCCTGCTACGTGGCCCACGACGTACACGCTCCACCGAAAGAGCTGCGGAGATTGGTGGACATGGTCTGCTTCTCCAACAAGCAACTTATTTTTGGTACAAACGCCAACGCCCACCATAGCGTTTGGGGAAATCAAATTGGCAGGGCAGGGTCGTCAAACATGCTGTGTTCACCAACACTAAACACTGTTAGTGAATCATTTTTTCTTATCGATAAATAGCTCTAACAGTTTTTTTCCGCCCAATTGAATATTTACAGATAAGTTCGCTGCAAAGTGTTTCGGAATTTAATTTCAATATCAAAATAGAATTATTGCATAAGAGGATGACAGTGAATTTTGAATAAAGTCGTGACTATTGTCTCGGACGCAGATTTATGTTGGTTAAGATGGCGGCGTTGTTGTATCCGAAATAAAAAAAGCTGGGATTATCACATTGACAGCGGTTACAATGAAGATGCCAATGACTGTGTAATTATTAATTCTGTTCGCACGACGGATTTCCTTCTCGTTCTTAATATCGTAACTGTAATTCCATATAAGTCCAATGCCGACGAAAATCTATAAACAAAATATTAAATGAGAGACGCACCCTCATAAATTATGGGACCAATTTGGTAATATTGCGAGTAAGTAACGCACCTGGAATATAATGCTCAACGAAATTAAAACTAAACTGGTATACAGTGTAAAAATACACTCGAGACGGGTCGTTTCTGAGTTTTGATCTCCACCACATGACGCAGTTGATTCGCATTCGCCGAGAGCAGCGCCAAGTCCATCATACCCTGTGCCAGTGTCTTCCTACTCTGGTATACATTTAAATCGGGAGATTGTGCACCATCTCCAGAGACGGCTTGCTCCTCTTTATGGGGCAGAAGATCAGCATTATTGTCATTAGCTTGCGATTTATCAGCGCACTTTTTTTTACCCTTTTTACCAAATATTTTAAGCATTTTTTAATGAATTAAAGACAATAACCAAAAGTCGAAATGAATTTCTTTGTTTCTTTTTGTGCTCTTTGAGTAATACACTTGATAATAGCACTTGACGTGTTTGTCTGGAAAATGAAAACTCGTGTGCTTTTAGCAACCGCGTCTCACGCTATTAACCACACGACTGACATTGAGTAGTTACAATTCGCGAGAATCAAGTACCCTTGATCGGTATCAAAAGTAATGAATCGATATGAAAAGTTACTCGAACTTAAAATTTCGCGAATATTAAAAATTTCCTACAATAGAATATTAAAAGTTTCCTACAAGATCCAAAAAACTAAACAATTTATGTGAATTCAAACCTTATCGTGAACATAAATGCAGTGTGTTTAAAAACTCTTCACCTATACAAATATAATAGAAAAGAATTATATTCATAAAATAGAAAAGTTTCAACAAACTCAAATCATTTTACAAGCAATTAACAATAAACTGAAAATAAATAAAATAGAACCCATTATATCAACGATCATTCAACAAGGCGTTTGAAAGAAAAAGAACCTTCCTTCTACCTTCCTAGCTATGTGAGCTACAGATATTTTTAATTGTTAAATTAATTTAGAGGTAATAAAAAACTGAACGAATCCATAAGTGATTTTAAAAACCTTAAATGGCTCAAAATAATAATTTAACCGCAGATATAGTTACTCAATTGATTGCTAATCAAACTAGGGCAGCTGAGTTAAAATTGAAGTTCACAACTAACACAAGTACAGTTGGGGAACTTAAAACCAAAGTTATCAATGATAACTCATAACAGAAGATATGTAGGTACAATTAAAATTTTAAGGGACAAAGTAACGGGAAAAGCTAATGACGTGTTAACAAATCATGGCACAGTCCTGTATTTTGAAGCTAGCCGTAAATTATATAATTGAACAAGAATTGAGTGTTCTGAGAAAAGGTAAAATGACCGTGCTCGAATACTACAATTTAGTCAACAAAAAACTCACCTTACCTTGGTGAACAAAACAATCATGACCAATGTCGTGACTGAAATGAATAAAGAGAATAGAGATAACGTCTTGCGAATCTTTGTTACTGGATTGAACGGTTCTTTGTCGAAAATATTGTTTTCTGTCAAACCAGAAAATTTGCTCAATGCCTTGGTGAAATCCCAAGAGCTTGAAACAAATCATCGAAGACCAAAAATGCAAACATAGTGCAAAATAATAATGACACAAATCCAAAAAACAGGACAAGAAAGTTGAATCTTGAAATCAGAAATAAATATAACAATCAAAACGGTAAAAATAATAATAATCTACGTTTTAATCAAGCGGTTAATAACCAAAATCAAAATCTTGCACAAGGTAATTACTAGTTTCAAACTGTACAAGAATCGATGGAAATGAATCTATCCATTCAAATTTTAAACAAACCATATTATCAAAATCATTCTCATTCCATGAAACGAGAATCTGCTTCTCTTTCTGTACTACATCCTAATAAAATAATGCACCACAGATTTTATAAAGTAGAAAATCTGGATTCTGAAAAATATCACTGCTATTATCGATCTTTCTAGAGGAAATGTAAATTATGATCCAAAATAAACCATGAAACAAATGCTCAAGAAACATTAGGCAATCTGCAAAGTTCAGATGAGTACTCTGGCATTGTTCAAAATGAAACAAGGAAATCCCTATTTCAAGTATCTGATCATGAATCATCGTCATCAAGTGACGCTAATGATCAAACCAAAACAAAACGCGCAAAAAAGCAAGTGAAAAAGAGCAGACGTTCAAAAACGTCGGTGTCCTCAAAGACAAACACTTCATTCACAAATCAAGTCATTAAATTAATGAAATTGAAAACTTAGACAATCTGGAACAACAAGTTGTTCAAGTCATAATAACGACACATTCTAAAATCCAAACGTGTTTTCCCTTTAGAACAGATATGAAAGGAGAAATAAGAACGTTGAATGATGATGCAATCTGCCGTAAACAATATCCTTATCTGCATTCAGCTAGCAATTTTGTTAACCAGGAAATGATAAGGATGTTAGCAGAAAACATTTTCTCCAGTATGTGTTTAACGAAAACGGTACTCAAAAAAATCGGTTAGTTATCGATTTAAAAAAAGTGAACGATAATACCATTCCGGATAGGTATCCTATGCCCGATCCATCAATAATGCAAAATTCAAATATTTCAATTGCCATTCGGATTGACAAATGCACCAAAAATCTTTTTAAAATCGGTAAAACATGTCGCATTTATATAGACGACATAATAGTATTTTCAGAAACCATCAAACAAGATTCGGATGCTTTACAAGAAATCATTGAAATCTTATTTAATGCAAACATGAAAATTTCATTAGAGAAATCTAAATTTTTCCGAAAAGAAATAGAATTTCTTGGATTTATAGAATTCCACAAAATTATAAAAACAGACCCTCAGCAGGTCAAAACAATCGTAGAATACCCTCCTCCTAACAATTTAAGAGAACTACGTGGTTTCTAAGGACTGGTCGGATATTACAGAAAATTCGTAAATAACTATGCAGCTATAGCTAAACTAACCAAATATTTACAAGGCCACAATGGTAAAGATTCAAAACATATCTCTAAGAAAACTAAAATAGTACTTGACAAAGAGGCAAGTCAAGCTTTTAAAAATTTGAAATCTCAGTTAATTACAGCCAGATTATTAAAAGACATTTGTCCTTACAACTTACAATTATTTCCATCTAAATAGGACAATTGTCATTTTCATCGCCATCAGTTTTAGGAACTACAGACAAGCAAAGGTAATTTAATAAAATATTCTAGTTTTTGTTTTTTAACCGTTTCTTACACAAGTTAGGAAGGCACAAGTTGAGAGGTTGTTTATAGCGGATGCAGTTTGTTAGAACACATTTAATTGAAGCACATAAATTAAGTGAAAAACTTGATAGTACATATAGATGAATGTATTTAGCCTTATCATTACTAACCTGCTCGAGGTACACGAAGTCGAGGATTTCATTATTGTATTTTATTATATCTATGTTGCCAATATACGATTTCTGAACATTTTTAGAGCATTAAATTTTATGGTTTCCAGTTTTAGGTTGCTAAGCTAAGTTGGCAATCTAATGCTAATATGTATGAAAGAGTATCTGTTAGCACACATATAAACGCACATACACACAGTACATACACACGTACTAAAATCTATGTTAATTGTGTATGCATTTTATTAATTGCACTTGGCTGTAATTTAATTTGATAACATCACAATTCTTAGAAATACGCAAAAATAAGGGGAAATGTCATGTGTCGGAAAACTGCATGTGTTAATCTTCTGCACACATATTAAAGTTAGGATAAGATATGTTAAAGTTTCAAGTCATTGATACACGTTACCAAGGTTAGAAAGGTACTATAACAGTCGAGCACACTCTACTGTAGTTTATTTTTTGTACAATCAGTTTGCCAGACAAGGTTCTCTGGGCATATGTATATTTGATATTAATTTAAAATAACATCGGCTGGATCGTGTGAGTATTGTGCACGACATTTGCGATCATATTGGGGATATTCAAGATAGAACAAGTAAGAAAACTACAGTCGAGTGTACTCGACTGTGAAATACCCGCTACCCATATTGAATAAAAACAATATATTTTGCGGTATTATTCTCAAAATATACCAAATGTACTGTAAAAATACTAAAAATGTACCAAATGGTAAATGTGGTATATCGATATACTACCGCATTCAAAATATACCATAGACGGCTCAATATACCAAATTGTCAGCCAAAGCAACTAAGACCCCTAGTAAGTAGGCGTTTTTGCCCATACAAAAGTATTTCTTTAATAACTTCCACAATTGTTATCTGATCGCAACCAAATTTTCAGGAATCATAACTACTATAGTTATTAGTATACATACCAAAATTCTCTAGCTTTAAAATTACGCTT
The DNA here is from genome assembly GCA_019972355.1 of Drosophila kohkoa. Taxonomy (NCBI): domain Eukaryota; kingdom Metazoa; phylum Arthropoda; class Insecta; order Diptera; family Drosophilidae; genus Drosophila; species Drosophila kohkoa. Next base: position 1,476,154 of record BJEL01000056.1, read on the forward strand.
GTTATTCGATTTTTTTGATTTGCAGGGGCGGAAGGGGGCGTGGCAAAAATTTGAAACAAACTTGATCTACGTGCAAAACATAACAAATGCTGTCGAAAAAAAATTATAGCTCTATCTCTCGTGGTCTCTGAGATCTAGGTGTTCATACGGACAGACACACAGACGTACAGACGGACTTAGCTAGATCGTCTCGGCTGTTGACGCTGATCAAGAATATATAATATATACTTTATAGGGACGGAGATGCCTCCTTCTACCTGTTACATACATTTCCTGTCGGCACAAAGTTATAATACCCTTCTACCCTATGGGTAGCGGGTATAAAAATCACCTGTATTAACATAAATATATTTTATAAGACAATTTAAATTAATTTTATTCGTGTTTGTAGTTTGTCAAATAGCCAATCCGAAATATTGAAAAAAAAAGATTCGCACTCTTATTCTTGATCCTGAAAAAAATGACAAACAATGTGCAGTATTTGCCAGAATACGTCAAACTTTATTCGATGCAGTTTGGGAACAACGTAAGTAAAGATTTCCCCATAACAGTTGATGTGGTTGATCGTATCCTGAATTCACAGGAAAATACACAAATCTCCAGTTCATAACATCGATCTTTTATGTGCTGGTTGCCATCGATGAGACGAATCACCATAAAGCTTTGAATTCCACAAAATGGTCTTGTCATCTCATTTTCCGTGCATGTCGCTACTTTTGTAAGCATGTTCAATTTGTATACGTGCACCCATAGGTTGTATTAAATGAAGGAGTCATCTCCAACCCCATAAAGTATATACATATGTATATTCTTGATCAGCTCCAACAGCCGAGTCAATATAGCCATGTCTTTCTGTATATCTGTCTGATCGTCTATTCGAATGAAATACTCGATCGCAGAGTCTATAAGACATAGAGCAGTAATATTTTCTTCACGCCCCGCAAATCGAAAAAAACCTGGGGCATCAGGTGCTACAGCAGCGGCGACATCGGCCACAAATGCCGGTAGACAAGTGGGAACAGTACGTGTTGTGTATAATGTGCCTTAGTTGAAGCGATCACTAATTAAATCATTCCACAATAGGTTGCTCAGTGAACTGTTAACGGCATGAACATCTCATCCATTGCGATGTCTGGTACCGGCTTATCGAATGGTATCATCGATTTATTACTGGGAATTATGATACTACTATTTACCTCAAGGATATTATTGACTCTTTAATTATTCGATTATATATGGTGACGACATATCCGCCTTGGATGTGTTACAGTTGTCTGCTTCTCTTTTCCTGTTCACGCACAATCTATACAATTTTCAGCTGGCATCGAGCATCATCGATGACACGTCCAACGAACGTATAGGATCGTATCGCAAGACTTTAAGCAATCGACAGAGGTGAGTTGACATGAATAATACTTTTAATATTAACAACAATACAAATGTAAAACTTTGATCTAAACAAAACCTAAATTGCAGACGGATGTTCGACAAGATGGTCAAGGAGACAACTCGCATAAAGGGCGTGCGTCAGGCCAACGTGGACATTAGACGCAATGTGAACGATATACCGTCGCGTCAGCAGTTCAATGATCTGTACAAGATCAACACCAAATTGAAAGAACGTGATATAATTCCATCGTTTGCAGCCAAAGGCAAGGGAGTTCTGCTTAATGGCAGCGGATTTGTGTGCCAACGTACAGGATAATATCGGACCCGATATCATCACCCGGGTGACGAATCCCAAACCGGAAACTTTTCAAGGTTCCCGGACAAGTGGCAATAACGCTGCATTTCGAAGCAATCGTTTTTTAAATGGACCCATACGCATGAGACAACGAAAAACGAACGGGGAAAACGACTGTTGCGAAGGTCTGCTTCCAACATGTGAATTGGCGGCAGAAGCTGTCTTAGTTTTACCCGAACTCTGTGACGAAAAGTCTGGCGAGAGTATTATTAGTGAGGAAAGCTACAATACACTGTTGCTATTGTCCGATAAATTCGACGATGCTACAATGCACTTTGTTCTCCAGTTGACAGCTACGTTTCTTAAGAGATATAGAAATGGTCTGCATGAGAAGCTTCAATTTTATATATCTACAGAGTCAGTGCTTTATAGGATTGGTACTCATATACTGGACAAGTATCGTTCGTTCACTGTAGAAAAACTGGAAGAGATCGAGGACAAAATAATGGATGCCATCTATGAATACTTCATATCATTAAATCCCAACAATTATCGGGGTAGATTAAATAGGTGTGATGTCTGCAAAAATTTCTATAAAATTTGCGAATTGTGAAAACAAATATAAAATCTAAAATAATATATGTAAAATTTCAGTTTTACCATCCCATCAACTTACTGATAAAACTGTCCAAAATATTAGAACGTATATTTTTGGCCAGCCTATTACCGGTGCTGGAAGACGGTAACTTAATCCAATTTGGTTTTAGGAATCAACATGGAATCTCAGAGCAATGCCACAGAATCTCACAAACGATATTGAGTTCATTTGAAGAAACGAAGTACTGTTCCGCAACGTTTCTAGACATAAAACAGGCGTTCGATCGTGTCTGGCATTTAGGCTTGCTTTACAAGCTGAAGTCCATCCTACCAGCCCCATTCTTCCTGCTGCTAAATTCGTACTCAGGTAGGCGCCTATTCTATGTTAGATGCGAATGGGCTGAGTCTGAAATCTTCGAAATAAAAGCAGGTGTCTCCCAGGGATGCGTGTTTGGCCCTATCTTGTATACCCTTTTCACTGCAGACATTCCAGTGCTTGAAAGAGAAGATCTCGTTATTGCAACATACACAACATTATTAGCCACTTCAACGGATCATTTAGAAGCATCAGCAGTCCTACAACTACAAATCACAAAACTGGACCCGTGGCTGTTAAGATGGAATGCCGTCGTCAGCGAAAGCAAGTCAGCGCACATAACATTCGCAACCCGCTCTAAAAGCTGCTCGGAGGTCCAACTCAACGGCACTATACTGCCAGTATATAGTTAAAAAAGTCAAATATCTAGGCTTAACACTTGACAGAAGATTAACCTGGGCAGAACACATCAAAACAAAAAGAAAACAGCTGAGCTGCATCTTCGGCAAATGAGGTGGCTGCTGGGCTACAGATTCCAACTGAGCCTTAGAATCAAAGTCCTGTTTTACAAAGTGGTACTCAAGCCCATATGGACGTACGGGATTCAGCTGTGTATGAGAAACCAGGTGATCCATTAGGACCTTGAGATTCCAAGTGTAACCGTAGAGGTTTAAAGGTATGCTTTCAAATACCAGGAGCGACTGGATCGACACTGCAACCCGCTGGTGGTTAACCTGCTGACAATAGCCAACGTCTGCTCTCGGCGACATTTCCTTGTAAATACCCACTATGTGTAAACAACAAAATAAATAAAAATAAAAAAGCAAGAGGCTGCGAGCACCTGGCTCTACCAACAACAACAATACGGACAGCAGCATACAACGACTGAGAGCAACGGTTACTGAAACTGCCAGGTGGCATCTCGCCGTTGCTCTCATCGACAGGAGGGAACCTATCGAGAAAATGTCTGCAGAGCGGGGGCAATGCCAATGACAGACAGCTCAATGCCTACCTTGGAAGGCACAGGTTGGATGAATGGAGACAAGATCCCGACATTCAAGGACGACCCAACGTTGCTTTGGCTGAAAGCGACCGATCCCAAACTGGACTGATTATAGAAGGGGGTCACGCTGTACGTGGTGGACAGAAATAACATGCCGAAGGCAAAGTTCCTGCTCTCTATAGCTGTGCAGGGCGAGCGGGCGCTTCAGCTGCTTAAGAAGCAGAACTCGGCCATTCCGACGAGTGATTGGTCCTTACTGAAGGTTAATGAACCTTTACCCAGTGGTGGGCAGTACGTGATCATACAGATCAATAAGGAGGCCAAGGATCTGCTGTACAAGCGCAACGGAAAGATGACATGGGGCTTAGGGAGCACACGCTGTACCTTCGCCTCAAAAGCGCCATCCGAAAAAAAAGACACACACTCGTTGAGGTCTGGGAAAATAAAGGTTCAGAGAGCATGACCGACGCCACCCTGCACCTCAACTTGACGGACGAGTCGAAGGAGCTGTCCATGCAGACGGCCCCCTGCAAGTTTTCAACCCTCTCAGTCGATAACGGATTCGGCAAAGCTCCTTCTCGCTCTAGAGGAAGGGTCCACCTACGCGGCTTTAGTTCATTAACCGTGGATAACCGTGGTGGTGCTGGAGAGCTATGAAGGCTGTATGCTTCTAGCATCCTGCTACGTGGCCCACGACGTACACGCTCCACCGAAAGAGTTGCGGAGATTGGTGGACATGGTCTGCTTCTTCAACAAGCAACTTATTTTTGGTACGGACGCCAACGCCCACCATAGCGTTTGGGGAAGTCCTGACGTTAATGAAAGGGGTGAGTCAGTACTTGATTCTATTATAAATTATAAGCTGAGACAGAGGTGAGGTTACCTCTCGTAACGTGCTAAATGCACCCAACTGTATATAGACTACAATATACGAAATCTGGTCAAATTAAACGGATTTGCATTTGAATAAAATGTTTGAACATATGAATTTATCAAATTGGCAGGGCAGGGTCGTCAAACAAGTTGTGTTCACCAACACTGAACACTGGTAGGGAATGATTTTTTGTTACAGCCAACAGTTTTTCCCACCCAATTGAATATTCACAGATACATAAGTTCGCTACAAAGTGTTTCGGATTTTAATTTCAATATCAAAATAGAATTATTGCATAAGAGGATGAAAGTGAATTTTTAATAAAGTCATGACTTTATTGTCTCGGACGCAGATTTGATTAAGATGGCGGCTTTGTTGTTGTTGTTCCATTCTGGGGTCCTGGGGTGTCCGAAACAAAAAAAGATGGAATTATCACATTAACAACGGTTACAATGAAAATGCCAATGACTGTGTAATTATTAATTTTGTTCGCATGACTGATATCCTCCCCTTCCTTGATATCGTATCTGTAATTCCATATAAGTCCGACGCCGACGCCAATCTACATATATACAAAATATTAAATGAGTGACGCACACTCGTAAATTATGGGACTACCAATTTGACAATATTGCGAGTAAGTAACACACCTGGAATATGATGCTCAACGAAATTAAAGATAAACTGATAAAAAAAATATGCAGACTTGGTGTCGGACTCCAGCACATGACGCAGTTGATTCGCATTCGCCGAGAGCAGCGCCAAGTCCATCATACCCTGTGCCAGTGTCTTCCTTCTCTGGTATACATTTAAATCGTTAGATTTTTCACGATTTTTTTGCTTCCCATTATCGACCAGAAGATCAGCAGTATTGTGATTTAAATCGGGAGATTTTGCACCACCTTCAAGGACGCCTTGCTCCACATTATTGGCCAGAAGACTAACATTATTGTCATCAGCTTGCGTTTTTTCAGTGTTCGGTTCACCCTTTTTAAAAAAAAATTTAATCATATTTTAATGAATTGAAGACAAGAACCAAAAGTCTAAATGAATTTCTTTGTTTCTTTTCGGGCTCTGTGGTCGTATATCTTTGAGTAATGCAATAATAATAGCACTTGACGTGTTTGTGGGGAAAATGAAAACTCGTGCGCGTTTAGCAACCGCGTCTCACGCTATTAACCATGCAACTAACACTGAGCAGTTCCAATTCGCAAAAAGCAAGTACTAAGTATTAAGTATATAGTATCAAGGTATCAAGGTATCAAAAGTAATGAGTCGATATGAAAAGTTACTCGAACTTAAAGTTTCGCGAACCGTATTCACTAAATAAAAAGTTTCAACAAACTAAAATCGGTCTACAAGCAATTATCAATAAACTAAATAAAAATAAATAAATAAAATAGAACCCACTAAATCAATGATCATCCAACAAGGAACAAGAACAAAGAAGAACCAAACCATAGAGGAAAGACCAACCACAGACGACAGAAGGAAGTCCAACCCTTGACACCAGCTACGTGAGCTACAGATATGTTCAATTGTTTAAAGGTAATAAAAAACTGGACGAATTAATAAGTGTTTTTAAAAACCTAAAAATGGCTCAAAATAATTTTGCCGCAGATATACACAATTAATTGCTAATCAAACTAGGGCACTACAGGAGCAGATTGCTGAGTTAAAATTGCAGTTCACAACTAACACAAGTACAGTTGGAAAATATAAAACCAGAGTTATCAATGATAACTCTTAACAGAAGATATATAGGTGTACTTACAATTTTAAGGGACAAAGTAAATGGATAAAGTAATGCTATACTAGCTAGATTAGATTTCGCTTACAGAGATAAGCGCCCAATTATTTTGCAAACATAGTGCAAAATAATAATGACACAAATCCAAAAGTTCAGGAAAAGAAAGTTGAAACTTGAAATCAGAATAAAAATAAATATAACAATCAAAACCGTAAAAATAATAATAATCTACGTTTTAATCAAGAGTTAATAACCAAAACCAAAATCTTGTACAACTTCAAACTGTACAAGAACCTATGGAAATGTATCCATCCACTCAAATTTTAAACAAACCATATTATCAAAATCATTCTTATCCCAGGAAACCAAAACCTGCTTCTGAGAAGAAGAACAGGGGGACAACTCCCATTCATCTTCAGAATAGATAAGAAAGATAATAAAAACCTAAAAATACTAATTGATACTGGTGCATTCTATTGCAATAAATGTATACTATATATAATAACGGTGAAGAATTGGCAATCAAGAAAGCAAGAAACGTGTAAATGGCTTCAGCCTTATTACACATTTACACAAATGCTCAAGAAACATTAGTTAATCTGCAAAGTTCAGATTGGTCCTCTGACATTGTTCAAAATGAAACAAGGAAATCTTTTTCCCTATTTCAAGTATCTGATCATGAATCATCGTCATAATACAGATATAGATCGCACGGCTCGCGGTCAATATCTGGGCGTGGTGAGCCAACGTACAACATAATGTCGGACCCGATTTCATCGCCCGGGTGACGTATCCCAAGTCGGAGACTTCTCAAGACTTTGAGACAAACGGCAATAACGCTGCATTTCGAAGCAGTCGTTTTTTAAATGGACCCATACGCATGAGACATAGAGATGGTCTACATGAGAATCTTCAGTTTGATATATCTTCTGAGTCAGTGCTTTATAGGGACAAGTATTACTCGTTCACTGTAGATAAACTGGAAATGATCGATGACAATATAATGGATGTCATCTATAAATACTTTATATCATTAAATCCCAACAATTATCGGGGTAAATTAAATAGGTGTGATGTTTGCAAAAATTTCTAGACAATTTGCGAATTGTGAAAACAAATAATCTAAAATAATAAACGTAAAATTTCAGTTTTACCGTCCCATCAGCTTACAGGCTATCCCCGATGCTGAAAGACGGCAACTTAATCCCAGAGCACCAATTTGGTTTTAGGAGTCAACATGAAATTCCAAAGCAATGCCACAGAATCTCAAACGATATTGAGTTCATTTCAAGACAGGAAGTAATGTTCCGCAACGTTTCTAGACATAAAACATGCTACCAGCCCCATTCTTCCTGCTGCTAAAATCCTACTTACATAGACGCCTATTCTATGTTAAATGCGAATGGGCTGAGTCTGAAATCTTCGAAGTAAAAGCAGGTGTCTCCCAGGGAAGCGTGTTTGGCCCTATCTTGTATACCCTTTTCACTGCAGACATTTTAGGGCTTGAAAGAGGAGATCTCGTTATTGCAACATACGCAGATGACACAACATTTTTAGCCACTTCAACGGATCATGTAGAAGCATCAGCAATCCTACAACTACAAATCACAAAACTGGAACCGTGGCTGCTAAAATGTAATGTCGTCGTCGAGGGAAGCAAGTCAGGGCACATAACATTCGCAACCCGCTCTAAAAGCTGCTCGGAGGTCCAACTCAACGGCACTACACTGCCTGTATATAGTTAAAAAAGTCAAATATCTAGGCTTAACACTTGACAGAAGATTAACCTGGGCAGAACACATCAAAACAAAAAGAAAACAGCTGAGCTGCATCTTCGGCAAATGAGGTGGCTGCTGGGCTACAGATTCCAACTGAGCCTTAGAATCAAAGTCCTGTTCTACAAAGTGGTACTCAAGCCCATATGGACGTACGGGATTTAGCTGTGGGGCGCAGCCTCAACTTCTAACATCTAAATACTGCAACGCTTCCAAAACATTACTCTGCGAAGTCTAGCCAAATCACTTTTCTATATGAGAAACCAGATGATCCATTAGGACCTTGAGATTCCAAGTGTAACCGTAGAGGTTTAAAGGTATGCTTTCAAATACCAGGAGCGACTGGATCGACACTGCAACCCGCTGGTCGTTAACCTGCTGACAATAGCCAACGTCTGCTCTCGTCGACGTCTGAAAAAACACCATCCCGTTAATCTTCCCTTTAGGCAACCCAAGGAGTGGTAATAAACATTTCCTTGTAAATACCCACTATGTGTAAGAAAAAAAATAAATAAAAATTTTCTGCAGTGAGCAAGAGGCTGCGAGCACCTGGCTCTACCAACAACAACAATACGGACAGCAGCATACAACGACTGAGAGCAACGGTTACTGAAACTGCCAGGCGGCATCTCGCTGTTGCTCTCATCGACAGGAGGGAACCTATCGAGAAAATGTCTGCAGAGCGGGGGCAAATGGAGACAAGATCCCGACATTCAAGGACGACCCAACGTAGCTTTGGCTGAAAGCGACCAAACTGGACTGATTATAGAAGGGGGTCACGGTGGCCGAAGGCAAAGTTCCTGCTCTCTATAGCTGTGCAGGGCGAGCGGGCGCTTCAGCTGCTTAAGAAGCAGAACCCGGCCATACCGACGAGTGATGGGTCCATGCTGAAGGCTGATGAACCTTTACCCAGTGATGGGTAGCACGTAATCATACAGCTTAATAAGGGGGCCGAAGATCTACTGTACAAGCGCAACGGAAAGATGACATGGGGCTTAGGGAGCACACGCTGTACCTTCGCCTCAAAAGCGCCATCCGAAAAAAAAGACACACACTCGTTGAGGTCTGGGAAAATAAAGGTTCAGAGAGCATGACCGACGTCACCCTGCACCTCAAGAAGACGAGAAGGAGGAGCTGTCCATGCAGACGGCCCCCCGCCAGTTTTTTCTCGCTCTAGAGGAAGGGTCCACCTACGCGGCTTTAGTTCATGGATCCGAGGATCCGTGGATAGCATCGTGCTAAGTAGATTGAGAACTGTCATCCTTGTAAGGAGGGGTTACAAGCTCATCTACTGTCTAATTTTACCACTGACGATCTAACCGTGGTGGTGATGGAAAGCTGTGAAGGATGTATGCTTCTAGCAACCTGCTACGTGGCCCACAAGCTGTGTTCACCAACACTGAACACTGGTAGGGAATGATTTTTTGTTATCGATAAATAGCTCCAACAGCTTTTCCCACCCAATTGAATATTCACAGATAACTACAAAGTGTTTCGGATTTTAATTTCAATATCAAAATAGAATTATTGCATAAGAGGATGAAAGTGAATTTTTAATAAAGTCATGACTTTATTGTCTCGGACGCAGATTTGATTAAGATGGTGGCTTTGTTGTTGTTGTTCCATTCTGGGGTCCTGGGGTGTCCGAAACAAAAAAAGATGGGATTATCACATTAACAACGGTTACAATGAAAATGCCAATGACTGTGTAATTATTAATTTTGTTCGGACGACTGATATCCTCCCCTTCCTTGATATCGTATCTGTAATTCCATATAAGTCCGACGCCGACGCCAATCTACATATATACAAAATATTAAATGAGTGACGCACACTCGTAAATTATGGGACTACCAATTTGACAATATTGCGAGTAAGTAACACACCTGGAATATGATGCTCAACGAAATTAAAGATAAACTGATAAAAAAATATGCAGACTTGGTGTCGGACTCCAGCACATGACGCAGTTGATTCGCATTCGCCGAGAGCAGCGCCAAGTCCATCATACCCTGTGCCAGTGTCTTCCTACTCTGGTATACATTTAAATCGGGAGATTTTTGCTTCTCTTTATCGGCCAGAAGATCAGCAGTTTTGTCATTTAAATCGGGAGATTTTGCACCATCTCCAGAGACGCCTTGCTCCTCCTTATCGACCAGAAGATCAGCAGTTTTGTCATTAGCTTGCGATTTATCAGTGCCCTTTTTTTTACCCTTTTTACGAAATATTTTACTCATTTTTTAACGAATTGAAGACAAAAACCAAAAGTCTAAATGAATTTCTTTGTTTCTTTTCGGGCTCTGTGGTCGTATATCTTTGAGTAATGCAATTGATAATAGCACTTGACGTGTTTGTGGGGAAAATGAAAACTCGTGCGCGTTTAGCAACCGTGTCTCACGTTATTAACCATGCAACTGACACTGACCAGTTACAATTCTCAAAAATTAAGTACCCTTATCAAGGTATCAAGGTATCAAAAGTAATGAATCGATATGAAAAGTTACTCGAACTTAAAGTTTCGCGAACCGTATTCACAAAATAAAAAGTTTCAACAATCTAAAATCGTTCTACAAGCAATTATCAATAAACTGAAAATAAATAAAATAGAACCTATTATATCAATGATCATCCAACAAGGAACAAGAACAAAGAAGAAGCAAACCATAGAGGAAAGACCAACCACAGATGAAAGAAGGAAGTCCAACCCTTGACACCAGCTACGTGAGCTACAGATATTTTTAATTGTTTAAAGGTAATAAAAAACTGGACGAATTAATAAATGTTTTTAAAAACCTAAAAATGGCTCAAAATAATTTAACCGCAGATATACACAATTGATTGCTAATCAAACAGGAGCAGATTGCTGAGTTAAAATTGCAGTTCACAACTAATACAAGTACAGTTGGGAAATATAAAACCAGAATGATAACTCTTAACAAAACATATATATGTAGGTGCATTTACAATTTTAAGGGACAAAGTAAAGGAATAAAGTAATGCTATATTAGCTAGATTAGATTTCGCTTACAGAGATAAGCGCCCAATTTATATTATATAATTGAACAAGAATTGAGTGTTCTGAGACAAGGTAAAACAAGTAAGAAAGCTACAGTCGAGTGTACTCGACTGTGAGATACCCGCTACCCATTTTTAATAAAGGCACAATATTGCAGTATCATTTTCAAAATATACCAAATATACTGCAAAAATACTATAAAAATACCAAATGGTATATTTGGTATATTGATATAGTACACCATTCAAAATATACCATAGACAGCACAATGTACCAGATTGTCGGCCAAAGCAACTCAGACCCTAGTAAGTAGGCGCTTTTGCCCACACAAAAGTATTTCTTTAATAACTTCCAGAATTTTTATCTGATCGTAACCAAATTTTCAGTATTTAGTATATACCAAAATTCGCAACTCTAGCTTTAAAATTAGGCTTGTTATTCGATTTTTTTGATTTGATAGGCGTGGCAAAAATTTGAAACAAACTAGATCTGCGTGCAAGCGTAACAAATGCTGTCAAAAAAAATTATAGCTCTATCTCTTATAGTCTCTGAGATCCAGTGTTTCATACGGACAGACACACAGACGGACAGACGGACATGGCTAGATCGTCTCGTCTGTTGACGCTGATCAAGAATATATATACTTTATAGGGTCGGAGATGCCTTGTTCTACCTGTTACATACATTTCCTGCCGGCACAAAGTTATAATACCCTTCTACCCTATGGGTAGCGGGTATACAAATTTGTTTTAGATGGTTTGTTTGTTTTTTGGTCAATCAGTTTGCCTGATAAGGCTTAATTGACATATAAGGAAGTCGTCTGGACATATGTATATTCGATATAGATTTAATAGTTTAGCAAAAAATAGTTGCTTTCTTGCCGCTGTGAAGTGAAGTAAAATTGATAATGAGTAGAAAAAGTATTCGTGAAGTACAACAATCCTTTGCCGAATCGCTTGGATTTGGTAAGGAGACCATCTGGGACCTGTGAGTATTGTGCACGAAATTTGCGATCAAGAAACAGAAATCATCTGTATTAATAGAAATACATTTTATTGCAAGATAATTTTAATTAATTGTATTCATGTATAATATAAAGTTTGTCAAATGAGCAATCCAAAATATTGAAAAAAAAGATCCGCATCCTTATTCCTGATCCTGAAAAAAATGACAAACAATGTGCAGTATTTGCCAGAATACGTCAAACTTTATTCGATGCAGTTTGGGAACAACGTAAGTAAAACATTGCCCATAATAGTTCATGTTTATTGTATCGTGAATTCACAGGAAAATACACAAATCGCCAGTCGTTAACATCGGTCCTTTTTGTGCTGGTTGCCACCGATGAGACGAATTTGGATGATGCTATGAATTCCACAAAATGGTCTTGTCATCCTGTTTTTCGTGCACGTCGCTGCGTTTGTAAGCATGTTCGATTTTTATACTCTCACCCATAGGATTGAAAGGTATTAGAAGGAGTCATCTCCTCCAACTTCATGAAGTATGTATATTCTTGATCAGCTCCAACAGCCGAGTCAGAATAGCCATGTCTGTCTATCTGTTCGTCTATTTGTTTGAAATACTGGATCTCAGAGTCTATAAGAGATAGAGTAATATTTTCTCCACGCCCATTTCCGGCCTCGCAAATCGAATAACAAGCGTAACTATTTCACGATTTTTAGTACAAACATATGTACGTACATTCACGACTACAGCCTTTATTATTGATATACCAAAAATAGTTTTCGGGGTATTTTAGTATTTTGTTATTCCTGTATATTATATTGATATACCAAATACACATCTTGGTATATTTTAGTATTTTTGGTAGTCTTGTACGGTATAGCTTTTGGTATGATTTTAAAAGTTTGTTAGTCCTGTATAGTGTATTGATATACCAAATACAGCTGTTAGTATAATTTTAGTATTTTGTTAGTCCTGTATACTATATTGATATACCAAATACATTTTTTTGGTATAATTGTAGTATATTGATAGCTCCGTATATTTGTAGTATTTTGTTATCCTTGTGTAGTATATTCATATACCAAATATAAATTTGGTATTTTTGTCAGTATATTTTAAGAATAATACCGCACTGTTCTACACTCATTTAAAATGGGTGGCGGGTATCTTACAGTCGAGCCCACTCGACTTTCGCTTTACTTCTGGTTTATTATCTTATCTACAATTGACTAAATCGAACGCTTTACAGCCGATATCAATGGACGCTGCAACAACAGCGTCGATTGCTGCATGATTTATGTGGATGAGAATGGTCGCGTCTATCAGAACTGGGAGTCCTACTTGGATGACAACGAGTTGCCCGAAGGGATTATGGTGGCACCTCGACGAGGTGTCTACCATCTCACATCGAAAGGCAGAGTTATATTGCAATCAAGGCAAACGCCAGCAGCGGGAGCAGCTCGCCAAGTACTTGGCGCCCTAGACACGGCTTCGGCGGTGGGTGGCTTAGGAGCAACAGCTGTGCCCGTCATTGGTATGATGTGCCCAGTCGCTGCCCCAATTGTGCTGACAGCTTGAATTGTTGGTGGTCTTTGTGCTGGCTATTCGACGATACGAGCTGGTGCTCAGCTTGTCGATCGCAGCCAGCACGAACAGTCGATCAATGTGACAGATCGCACGGCACGCGATCAATGGCTGGGCGTGGTGGGCGGTGCTGTTGGTCTTGGGGCATCAGGTGCTACAACAGCGGCGACTGCGGCCACAAATGCAGGTAGACGAGTGGGAACCGTACGTGTTGTATATAATAATGTGCCTTAGTTGAAGCGATCACTAATTAAATAACTCCACAATAGGTTGCTCGTTGGACTGTCAACGGCATGAACATTTCATCCATTGCGATGTCTGCTACGGGCATATCGAATGGCATCATCGATTTAATACTGGTAATTATGCTACTACTATTTACCTCAAAGATATTATTGACTCCTTAATTATTCGATTATAGAAACACGACGATGGCGACGACATATCCGCCTTGGATGTGTTACAGTTGTCTGCTTCTCTTTTCTTGTTCACGCACAGTCTCTACAATTTCCAGCTGGCATCGAGCATCATCGATGACACGTCCAACAAACGTATAGGATCGTATCGCAAGACTCTAAGCAATCGACAGAGGTGAGTTGACACGAATTATACTTTTAATATTAACAACAATACAATTTTAAAACTGTGATCTAAACAAAACCTAAATTGCAGACGGATGTTCGACAAGATGGTCAAGGAGACAACTCGCATCAAGGGCGTTCGTCAGGCCAACGTGGACATTATACGCAATGTGAACGATATACCGTCGCGTCAGCAGTTCAATGATCTGTACAAGATCAACACCAAATTGAAAGAACGTGATATAATTCCATCGTTTGCAGCCAAAGGCAAGGGAGTTCTACTCAATGGCCAAGTGGTCACTAATGCAGCGGATTTGCGTGCCAACGTACAGCATAATATCGGACCCGATATCATCGCCCGGGTGACAAATCCCAAACCGGAAACTTTTCAAGGTTCTCGGACAAGTGGCAATAACGCTGCATTTCGAAGCAGTCGTTTTTTAAATGGACCCATACGCATGAGACAACGAAAAACGAACGGGGAAAACGACTGTTGCGAAGGTCTGCTTCCAACATGTGAATTGGCGTCAGAAGCTGTCTTAGTTTTACCCGAACTCTGTGACGAAAAGTCTGGCGAGAGTATTATTAGTGAGGAAAGCTACAATGCACTGTTACTATTGTCCGATATATTCGACGATGATACAATGCACTTTGTTCTCCAGTTGACAGCTACATTCCTTAAGAGATATAGAGATGGTCTACATGAGAAGCTTCAGTTTTTTATATCTTCAGAGTCAGTGCTTTATAGGATTGGTACTCATATACTGGACAAGTATCGCTCGTTCACTGTAGAAAACCTGGAAGGGAAAGAGGAGAAAATAATGGGTGCCATCTATGAATACTTCATATCATTAAATCCCAACAATTATCGGGGTAGATTAAATAGGTGTGGTGTCTGCGGAAATTTCTATCAAATTTGCGAATTGTGAAAATAAATATAAAATCTAAAATAATAAATGTGAAATTTCAGTTGCGATTTCGTTAAATTTAACGTTTGTGTGTAGAGTATTTTAATAATATTTTATTTTAATTTGTGTGAATAATCAAACAATAAAATTTTTTGTGGATCATTAATACTGTAGTTATTATTGTATCTGCTGAGGTGGCGTAGAGTTCGAAGTTTCCCCTTTCCCGTACAAAGAAGTTACAACACTCGCGTTTTCTTTTTTATACATATGTACATATGTATGTATATTTGAAATTTCAAATCCTTGGGCTCAAATGCTAATGAGTCGGTCGACGATAAATAATGTCACCAACATCCAACAGAATAACTAAATGCGCTTACTAAAAATCATAAAATAATAAAACAGTAAAAAAAAATTATAAAATATGTATAATATTTCTTTATGTATGTACATTTTCGAACTTTTTATACCCGCTACCCATAGAGTAAAAGGGTATTATAACTTTGTGACTTCAGGAAATGTATGTAACAGTTAGAAGGAGGCATCTCCGACCCTATAAAGTATACATATATATTCTTGATCACCAGCAATAGCCGAGACGATCTAGCCATGTCCGTCTGTCCGTATGAATACCTAGATCTCAGAGACTATAAGAGATATAGCTATAATTTTCGACAGCATTTGTTATGTTTGCACGCAGATCAAGTTTGTTTCAAATTTTTGCCATGCCCACTTCCGCCCCCGCAAATCAAAAAATCGAATAACAAGCGTAATTGTAAAGCTAGAATTTTGGTATTTACAATAATAAGTGTAGTACTTATGATTCCTGAAAATTTGGTTGCGATCAGATAAAAATTGTCGAAGTTATTAAAGAAATACTTTTGTATGGGCAAAAACGCCTAATTCCTAGGGGTCTTAGTTGCTTTGGCCGACAATCTGGCACATTGCACTATGGGCAAAAAGTCGCAAAGTGCGGCATTTTTACATTTTTTTTTTGTGTTCGGTATCATTAAATTGACTTTATTTTTTGAATTAGAATACTTCAAGAATACTGAAACATATTTTTAAAAAATTTTTGACTTCGTTGGTAATTTGTTATTTGCCAATATTTAAAGACTATGGTCTGGACCCTCTAACAAAAAAAAATTGGCGGGAAAATTTGTGATTTTTTCTGTCAGATTTATATTCAAATATTAAATTAAACAAAAAAGCTTGAATATGGAATTTAATCGACAAGGTATGTAATATTAATTATTGGCACTATATTTTTAGTACATGTGATATATTGTCCAATAGTGCAATGTGTTGTTGATATGTTTTTAGGTTCTGGGTAACAAATGTATCTGTGTTTCTGTGGAGTGTAACTAGTGCGTCTAGGCCGGTCGAGGCAATGTTAAAGCTGAATGTTATTAACCAAACTGTTAACAATTAAATAGTGGTAAACATTTTTGCCCGTTTTTGCCCGATTTACGGCAAAACTTAATGTTGCAGTTGTATTTACATCTTGTTATTCAACGTTGTTTGATTTTTGGGGCAACAACAACCGCCAACAAACTGCAAAATATCGATGAAAATGAATTAAGTGATGTTCAGTAAATCTTAATAAAAGATAAGCTTATTCAGTTTTTCAGATTGAATAACACTAATTTACGAAAATGCAACAGAAAAGCCTGCGCAATAGCTTGCATCCTCGTTCATAATTGAGTTTCTTAAGATGATGTTCCACCCGAAAAGCCTGGTCGTAAACGCTTGACGTATACTGAGGCAGGACCAAGGTTAAAGTGAAAATTAGCATTTGAACTAGTCTATGAAACAGAAAATTCAATGCTAGTGTTGCATGCCGTTTTGAAAAGTGTTTATATAATTTTAATTGCTACATAATGTGAGTTTGAGGTATGCCCATCAAAAGTTAAAGCAGGTACTTGATGTACTTATACGTTAATACTTATAAGTGATATCCAATGTCTCGAATTTTGCATAAAGTACTAGTACATTGGCACCAAATTATGGAAACCTCCGTACTTCTTCTAGGGGCTCTCCGTGAAAATGCGTCAGAAGAGCGCAAAAAATTGTACAAACTCGATATGTTTTCTCATGCAAGGAAAAACAGCCGCCTGAATACTATATCAGATGTGTTTAATAGAGCATTAGATTCCTCTGACCCACTGCTTTCAACAATAAATCTAAAGGAACGCCAAAGATTAAACTATAAAAAAGCCTACCAAGAGATGTTATAGCTCTTTTGGAATCTCCTGATATTTAGCTTCCAATAGCATGGGCATGTGTAGACAATAATAATAATCAGGTAGAAGAAGGCGGAGATAATGAACTCGAAATTTTCAGGTAAATTTCCCTGGAGTTGGAGGAAGAGCTTTGTGAAGAATAAATTATTAACTGGGCACCAAGGTAGGGAGTCACAAAACATAATATTGGGCTCTAATTAATTTTTGATTTAATTTTACATGGATCCAAATCAAATTTAAAATGCGAATTTGCTAAAAATATATTAATTTAATAAATTTAGTTTAATTTTATATATTAAAATATATTAAAACAAATAAAAAAAAAAATCGAAAATTATAACCTCATGGTAAGGTGGGCGGGAAGGAAGGCGTGGTCCAATTGAAAAAAGAAAAAATCCGAAATTCTATCTTTATTTTTTAGGTACATGTACAAAGTTTCATGTTTCTATCTTCAAAAATGCTAAAAATGCCGCAATTCGTGACATTTTGCCCATAGTGGAATGGTAATAGAGTGCTGAAGTATTTAATAAAGCTTAAACAAAATAGTTTAATAGTTCATAATCATAATAAACTTCTCGACCTACAAATTGCCTGTATTAATCTTTTGTAATATTTATTGCACACAATTCATAGTTTCCTCCTGTATTAGCGAACACTTCGCAAAAACTAGTAATTTTCTAGCTGTTGTGAAGTAAAGTCAAATTAAAAATGAGGCAAAAAAACATTCGTTAGGTATAACAATTCTTTATTTCGATGATAAGGATGTAATGAGATTTTGTAATGTTTAATATAAACATTAAAAATTAACAAACACTTATGGAATATATGCATTATACGCAATGGGAACGATATACCGTCGTGTCGGCAATTTTGTACAATCTGTACAAGATCATCACCAAATTTAAAGAGCGTGACACTATTCCTTCGATTGCTGCCAAAGCACAGTGGTTGCGCCCATAGGCCAAAATTCAAAAATGTCCAAGCACCTTAATGGCAAACGGGATTTTTTTGCCATATTAAGGTTGTATGGGAGCTATAGGATATAGTCTTCCGATGTAGCCAATTTTTTTTACTATATATACAAAATATATTTTTTAGATTTTTGAGGAACATAGTCTTCCGATGTAGCCAATTTTTTTACTATATATACAAAATATTTTTTTTTTTAGATTTTTGAGGAACATTTCATAACGATATCTCAACGGGCCGCGGCTCCATACAAGCCCAGCCACTGCAGTGCACTGTGCAAAGGCAAGGAAGTTCTGCTGAATGGCCAAGTGATCACTAATGCCAACGTACATCATCCGAGATGAAATATCTTGCGCTGTTGTCGTTAATGTTAATGATCTTTTCTCCAGCTCTTTCTCTCTCTCTCTCTCTCTCTCTCTCTTACATCACAGTGTCCAGTTAAATGTGTTTGTGCTTTGACCGAAAGCTCTCTCTCTCTCTATTGAAATTCTGTTCCTTAGCATGCTATCGCCGAGTCATATTAAAAATGCTAATGCTTAGTATGATTGTTTATCTGTACGCACACATATAAACGCACATATGATACACACAGTACATACGCACGTACTTAAATGTTGGTTAATTGTGTGTGAGTTGTATTAACTGCACTTGGCTTTGTTGCAATTTAATTTGATAACATCAAAATTCTAAGAAATTGCTCTAAGTTCAGATAAACAAGTAAGAAAGTTACAGTCGAGTGTGAGATACCCGCTACCCATTTTTAACAAAGGCAAAATATTGCGGTATTATTTTAAAAATATTCCGAAAATACTAAAAAAATACTAAAAATATAACAAATGGTGTATGTGGTATATCGAAATAGTACCGCATTCAAAATATACCATTGACGGCACAATATACCAGATTGTCATCCAAAGCAACTAAGACCCCTAGTAAGTGGGCGTTTCTGCCCATACAAAAGTATTTCTTTAATAACTTCGACAATCTGATCACAACCAAATTTTTAGGAATCATAACTACTATAGTAATTATTGTATATACCAAAATTCGCAACTCTAGCTTTAAAATTACGCTTGTTATTCGATTTTTTTGATTTGCGGGGACGGAAGTGGGCGTGGCAAAAATTTGAAACAAACTTGATCTGGCGGACATGGCTAGATCGTCTCGGCTGTTGACGCTGATCAAGAATATATATACTTTATAGGGTCGGAGATGCCTCCTTTTACCTGTTACATACATTTCCTGCCGGCACAAAATTATAATACCCTTCTACCCTATGGGTAGCGGGTATAAAAGCTTGTTTTAGATGGTTTGTTTGTTTTTTGGTCAATCAGTTTGCCTGATAAGGCTTAATTGACATATAAAGAAGTCGTCTGGACATATGTATATTCGTAATAGATTTAATAGTTTAGCAAAAAATAGTTGCTTTCTTGCCGCTGTGAAGTGAAGTAAAATTGATAATGAGTAGAAAAAGTATTCGTGAAGTACAACAATCCTTTGCCGAATCGCTTGGATTTGGTAAGGAGACCATCTGGGACCTGTGAGTATTGTGCACGAAATTTGCGATCAAGAAACAGAAATGATCTGTATTAATAGAAATACATTTTATTGTAAGATAATTTTAATCATGTATAATATAAAGTTTGTCAAATGAGCAATCCAAAATATTGAAAAAAAAGATCCGCATCCTTATTCCTGACCCTGAAAAAAATGACAAACAATGTGCAGTATTTGCCAGAATACGACAAACTTTATTCGATGCAGTTTGGGAACAACGTAAGTAAATATTTCCCCACAACAGTTCATGTGGTTTATTTTATCGTGAATTCACAGGTAAATACACAAATCGCCAGTCGTTAACATCGATCTTTTATGTGCTGGTTGCCACCGATGAGACGGATGAAGATTATGCTTTGAATTCCACAAAATGGTCTTGTCATCCTGTTTTCCGTGCACGTCGCTGCGTTTGTAAGCATGTTCGATTTTTATACCTTCACCCATAGAATGGAAAGGTATTAAAAGAAGAAGCAGTCATCTTCTCCAACCCCGTATTGAAGACATATTCTTGAACAGAAAATAAATATGAATATTTTTATATTTAGTTAGTCCTGTAGAATATATTGATATACAGCATTCGGTATATTTTAGTATTTTGTTAGCCCTGTTTAGTGAATTATAACTTTTAGTATATTTTTTGAATTGGTTAGTCATGCATAGTATATTCATATACCAAATACATCTTTTGGTATATTTCCATTATTTTGTTACCCCTGTAGAGAACATTGATAAACTTAAAGCCATATAAAATATATTGATATACCAAATATAGCTTTTGATATATTTTCCGTATTTTGTTTGCCCTGATATACTAAATACAGTTTTCGTCTACCCACTAGGGTAGAAGGTACCCATAGGGTAGAAGGGTATTATAATTTTCGCCTGCAGGAAATATATGTAACAGACAGAAGGAGGCATCTCAGACCCTATAAAGTACATATATATATATATATATTCTTGAACAGCGTTAACAGCCGAGACGATCTAACCATGTCCGTCTGTGTGTCCGTCCGTCTGTCCGTATGAACACCTAGATCTCAGAGACTATAAGAGATAGAGCTATAATTTTTTTTATTAGTATTTTTGGTATCTTACAGTCGAGCAGACTCGATTTTAGCTTTCGTTCAGGTTTATTATCTTATCTGCAATTTACTAAATCGATCGCCTTACAGCTGATATCAATGGACGCAGCGTCGATTGCTGCCTGATTTATGTGGACGAAAATGGGCGTGTCTATCAGAATTGGGAGTCCTACAGTGGCGTGCAAGTGTGAGTACATGTTTGCAACTACTGACTTTGGGGTCGCATAAAAAAGTTATTAGTAAAGTAAATGAGTCCAAATTTTTTGTGTTTATTCTTTGAATATTTATTAACAAAATCTTATACAAAATATACCAAAAAAATCTAGTTGGTTTATTTACGAAATAAAAAACAAAAAAAACTCGCATGTACTCAGTTATGCTCATTTTGAACACTTTTCAACAAACGTTTTTTTTTTAATACTTCGTCCAAAGATCGATTTGGGAATTGTGATATTTATTCATTCTGGTATATTTTCTACCAAATTTGGTATTATTTATTTTAGAATAGCTCTCCATTCTTGCTGGACTCGGCGCTACATCTCGCGCTAGCTTGCTGGTACTGATTCGTAGAGTCCCAATCGGTTTTTCATTATCGACCAAAAATTTTCGATCGGATTGAGATCAGGACTCTGTGCTGGCCACTCCTTTAACTTAAAATGTTGATTTGCGATCCATTCCTTGAAGATTTTGGACGTGTGTTTTGGATCTCCATCTTGTTGAAATGTGATGTCTCTCTCCTTATATGCACATTTGTCAACAAATTCGCAAATATGGGTTTGCAAAATATCTAGAAAGTCTTCCTTTTGCATAGTATCATCTATTTTCATAATTGGTTCAACGGTGCACCAAGTGGAACAGCTCCAGGCCATGATATTTCCACCTCAGTGTTTCGCAGTTCCTTGTACGTGGCCTATCTGCAACGACTCTTCTGGCTTCTTCCATAAAACTTGGGAATTGGACGACTGGAAAATAGTTATATGGTCTTATGAAACGAAATTCAATCGATTTCAGTTGGATTGTAAACAATATTGTTTGAAGATTGTCGGCCAAAGCAACTAAGACCCTTACTAAGTACTTGCTTATTCAAAAGATTTTGAAACAAACTTGATCTGCGGACAAACATAACAAATGCTGTCGAAACAAAATTATAGCTCTATCGCTTATAGTCTTTGAGATCTACATAGGTGTTCATACGGACAGACAGACAGACAGACATGGCTAGATCGTCTCGGCTGTTGACGGTGTTCAAGAATATATGTATATACTTCATAGGGCCGGAGATGCCTCCTACCTGTTACATACATTTCCTAAGGTCACAAAGTTATAATACCCTTCTACCCGAAGAGTAGCGGGTAGAAAAACGCACCACAGCTTCCGCCACATTTGTTGATTAATTCACTTACATACTTGTTTCTATATGTATGCTATAAATGCATGCGTAAATTTGAGCTAGAAAAAAGCCCCAGTGAAATTAAATCTCACAATTGTGTCCAGTCTACCTATGACTAACCTGGGATTTTTTGTATTTCTTTTTATGGTACACAGACAGATACTTTCATCAAGTTGAACACTGTTTACTTTGGCAATTATCAGCAAAATCTTCATAAACATATTTATAGCGAACCTAACTAGTCGAAAGATTGTATATAATAAAATATTTAAATGTTCTAAATGATGATCAACTAGAAGATGCTGTACATTTCTACGATCAGTTGTTCTTGTGTGATTCATGAATTATTTAATTGTAATTTAAGTTCTTTATTTACATAGTTTTTAATAAAAAGTATTTGAGTTCTTTTAGAGTTTATAAGTTTTAATTTTTGCTTTCTGCTTTAAAGTCGACTGAATGTAATGTATGCAAATCAGTTTAGATCAATGTATGTAACTTACTTGATTTTTTAATTTATCAGCATCCATCTTATCCATTTGAAGTGTAATATGTTTTAGATTGTTCATTTTTCAATTAAAAATACGTTTTAACCGACAATGTAAACAAAATTTTAATGAGTTTAGGAAAAATACAAAAAGTTAACGTGAATGAACACTTGACGACGTTTTGACCGGGAAGCGAAAACTCATGCGCGTTTAGCAACCGCGTCTCACGCTATTAAAAATACAACCGACACTGAGCAGACCCCCAAACCTAAATCTTCATCCGAGATGAAATAGCATTCGCTGTTGCCGTTAACGTTAATGCTCTTGGCATGCTCTCCCTCTCTCTCTCTCGGTCTTACATCAATGTCCAGTTGGATGCGACTCTCACGTAATGTTTGTGCTTTAACCAAAAGCTCTTTCTTGCTCTCTAAAAGCCGCTTGCTAGCATGCTAACTGTGAGTCGTATTAGAAATGCTAAAACTTAGTATGAAAGTTCAGACACATAAACAAGCTCACACAGACACACGCACCTACATATAAATATGCACATATTTAAAGAGTGCAAATTGAGTGTGTGTAATGTGTCTCTAATTATTGTGCTTGGCGTGTTGCAATTCAATTTGATAAAAAAAATTCTTGGAAAATGTTCTAAACAAAAGTTAAGTAGACAGGAATGTACATTGTATGTATGTGCAAAAAAAATCCATATGCACAAAAAGTAAACACTGATTCATTAATGGGAAATTTACCTCGTTGGCAGCATTTGCAGCTGCCAAAAAAAAAAAAAATAAAATAAACGATTGTCAAGTTCATCATAATCAAAGAAAGCCAACACAAAAATAAATTACAACATAAAATGTACATTATTAGTTCATTAAAACACGCACATTTAAAGAGAAAACGTCAAGTCGATATTGCTGCTAAACAATTTTTCTAAAGGCGCGAAAATGAATGAAACGGTATTGAGTTCATCGATAAGAGCTTAACCTATCAATAAGCTTCGATATCGATTATTATTGACATTGCAACACAGCGCAGTATCGATCAACACAAATTCATTGCCGAATATCGGCCGCTTGTGAGTCACATCGTTGACAATCCGACGGTAAAAGTGTGTTTTCCCTTTAAATGTGGAACATTACAGCAGCACCAGTTAAAGTAGCGTGATCTAAGCAGGATGGGCGAGCGTGTTGAAGCAAATAATAATGGCGTTGCAGCGCGTAGCATTCGTGAAGTGCAACAATCCTTTGGCGAGTCCCTTGGGTTTGGTAATGAGATCATTTGGGATCTGTGAGTACTGCGCAATTGAGTTTCGATGAGACATTAACACATTACTCATGCACATGCATATGTATATAGTTTATCAGATGAACAATCGCAGATATTGGAAACCAAAATCCGCACCCTTATACCTGATCCAACAGTGCCAAGCAATTTAGTAGGTGACGAAAGGGAAAAAGCCGAAGAAAGAGTTGCCAAACAATGTGGAGTCTTCGCCAGATTACGTCAAACTTTATTCAACGCGGTTTGGGAACAACGTAAGTAAAGATTTCCCCATAACAGTTGATGTAGTTTATTGCATCGTGTATACACAGGTAAATACACAAATCGCCAGTCGTTAACATCGATCTTTTATGTGCTGGTTGCCACCGATGAGACGGATCACAATAATGCTCTGAATTCCACAAAGTGGTCTTGCCATCCCGTTTTTCGTGCCCGTCGCTGTCTTTGTAAGCATTTTCTGATTATCTTATCTACAATTGACTAAATCGAACGCTTTACAGCCGATAGCAATGGACGCAGCAACAACAGCGACGATTGCTGCATGATTTATGTGGATGAAAATGGTCGTGTGTATCACAACTGGGAGTCCTATGTGACCAGCAATCAGCTGCCCGAAGGCATTATGGTGACACCTCCTCGAGGCGTCTACAATCTTACATTGCAAGGCGAAGTCATCTTGCAATCCATGCCAACGCCGGCGTCTTCAACGGGAAGCAAAGTGCTTGGTGCACTCGACATTACCTCGGCAGTGGGCGGCTTGGGTGCAGCAGCTGTGCCCATAGCTGGACTAGCGTTCACAGTCGCTGCACCCGTTATGTTGGTAGCTGGCGCTGTTGGTTTAGCAGCTGCTGGCTATTCGACAGCACGAGCTGGCGCTCATCTTGTGGATCGTAGTCAGCACGAGCAGTCGATCAATGTGACAGATCGCACGGCACGCGGTCATTGGCTGAGTGTGGTAGCAGGTGCTGTTGGCCTTGGGGCTGCAGGTGCCACAAGTGCGGTGACAGTGGCCACAAATGCTGGCCGAGAAGTGGGCGCCGTAAGTGTCATTTTCAAGTGTAATTGTCGAGTTGAAGCGTTAACTAATCCTACTATCCAACTACAGATTGCTCAATTGACGGTCAACAGCATGAACATTTCATCCATTATGATATCAGCCACGGGCTTGACGAATGGCGTCATGGATTTAATACTTGTAAGCTATAGTATTATTATTGTTTTGATACATTATAGAATACATTAATCATTTGCAGAAACATCAGGATGGCGACGATATATCCACCATGGATGCGCTACAGTTGTCTGCCTCGCTCTTCCTCTTCACGCACAGTGTCTACAATTTTAAACTGGCTTCGACCATCATCAATGATACGGCCAACAATCGCATTGGCTCGTATCGTGAATCGCTAAGCAATCAACAGAGGTGAGCTAATTTTTTTTTTTTGAGGAGTTTCTTGTACATTAGACCTTCTAGCCAGACTCTGTCAAATGCTTGAGAGACATCTAAAAATATGGCAGTACAGTACTCTCGTTTTTCGAACGCGTTCCGAATTTCTGATGTTATCCGGTTGACCTGCTCAATTGTTCCGTGCTTTTCACGAAACCCAAATTGATGTGACGGGATTCCTTCCTGGAGTCTTAGGTATGTGTTTATCCGAATCAAAACGCATTTTTCAAAGAGTTTAGATAAGCATGAAAGTAGGCTTATAGGTCTATACGACGTGGGGACTGTGTGGTCTTTTCCCGGCTTTGCTATCATTATTATAATTGACTTCTTCCATCTCACTGGATAGTAGCCAAGTTTTGCGATGGTGTTGAAAAGCTGGGTGATAGTGCAAACGGCGCAATATGGGAGCTCGATGATCATTTTGGGAGTTATGAGGTCGCATCCCGGGGATTTTTTCGGATTCAGTTGATTTTTGATGATGCTAACGATTTCATTTGGGCGAAATTCGATTGGCTCACGTTGAAGCTGAGGCTCGTTTGATAAAGTCGGCAGAGTAAACGCACTCGTGGCAGGATTTGGTTGGAATACATTTTTAAGGTGGTTGGCAAACGTGCTGGCTCTGTCTGCATCGCTACGCGCCCAGCCTCCTGTGGGATTTCTTATAGGCATCACGGTTTCTTTCGGTGAGCTCAGAGTAGGGTGAGCTCTCCATAGTGAGTTTTTCATACTAGAAGTACACAATTGCTCTATGTAGTGGCGTTGGACATATGCTTCTTCTTGCTGTAGAGCTTTAGTAAGTTCACGTGAGGCATGTCTTAAACGTTGCTTAGAAGATGGCGATCTGTGGAATTGCCACTCTCGACGTAAGCGTCGCTTTTCGAGGACGAGCTTCTCGATTTGTAGATTTGTCTTCTTTCGATTGCTTTGTGTATTTATGGTTTGAGGTGTTGAAGCTTGGGCTGCAGATACAAGTACAGACTCCAGTGAATTAACAAAGCTGTCTACGTCGGCTTCATTATTGAGATGGGGACTTAGCTCAATGTGTGAGCTTATATACTTTCTGTACTTAATCCAATTAGTTTTCTGTGAGGTCAATTTTAGTGATTGTTCCAATGTTCCTGGATGCCGGAGTAGAATAAACAGTATAGGCGAGTGGTCAGATGAAAGATCCGAAAGGCATTCGGCGCTTATCAGATTTTTTGGAATGTTTTTGGTAATCGCAAAGTCTATTAAATCGGGCAGTTTCTTTGGGTCTGCTGGCCAGTATGTTGGTGTGCCAGGAGAAACATAGTCGAGCTTGTTCTTGGCGTTGATAATGGCATTGTAGAGCTGCTTTCCTTTTGGAGTCACGAGACGAGATCCCCAGTGTGTGTGCTTGGCATTGTAGTCTCCTGCTGCTATGAAGTGGTCTCCTAGTGAGTTGAAAAACTGCATAAACTCATCTTCAGCTATAGTGAAGCGAGGGGGGCAGTATACGGCGGCTAGTGTAAGTTCGTTGCCGGTATTTAGTTTTATATTTATAGATGTGGCCTGTAGGTAGTTTTTAGCAAATTTGTTATGATAGTAGTGCTTAATACGGCTTCTGATTAGAATTCCAGTCCCACCATGTGCTTTACCGTCTGGATGATTTGTTCCGTAGAAAGTATATCCTCGTAGATGAAAATTGTATTTATTTGTAAGGTGTGTTTCTGAAAGCAGCATTACGTCGATTTGATTGTCGAGTAGGAATTGAGCTAACTCAAGTTTATGCTGTGAAACGCCGTTAGCGTTCCACGTAGAGATCCGTAGGGGAGTCATTATTTGGATTGTTGTGAAACCAGCATTTCAATCAATAGATTTTGGTTTCGCATTAAATCTTGCATAGTTGTGCGCATAAATGACATAAATTCTGTAAGGCTTTGTTGTAAGCTGCATATCATTGCTTCGAAGTTGCTTTTTGACTGCTCCGGCGATTGATGTTGCTGAGCCATGTTCGGTTCTTGGTATGCTGATTGCAGAAATGAACTTTTTGAGGCAGGGATAGCCGGTCCTGATTTTAAAGCGCTTGCGTATGTCACACTTTTGTCAGAGTTAATAGGTCCTAGTGAGGATCTGGCTGCAGTCGAGAAGAAGACTTCAGGGTTTGATCTGGAGACTTTCAACGTTTTATTTTGGGTTTATTTTGGGAGCTAATTAATCTCAATTGGAAAGGTGTGGTAGGTAGGACCGGATGCCCTATTAGGGACAAAGCATAGACCAGTTGAGGTGTGTAGCTATGCCGGTGGAGGATATCTTCGTCTCAGAAGTCGCACAGCATAGATGCTGGACATCTACAGAGAAGATGCTCAAGTGTTTCCTTAACTCCGGAATCGTTGCATTTCCTGCACTGATCGCTGTTCATGATACCCAGCTTTACAGCATGGATTAGCCTTCAGTCTTTTCTTGAAAGCTGCATGACGTATTTGGTTAAGTTAGTGTTTATTGTATCACACATCATCCTTGCAGTTTTGCACGAGTTGGTATTGCGCCAGCTATCGTCCCTCTGACGCCTAGAGCGTACTTCAATTTGAACCAACATGAAGCCCAACCTCCTTTGGCAAGAGTGTCCGCGATCTCGTTGCCATCGATGCCCTCGCACTACCGCAGATGCATTCAGCGACTCTATTGCTCTTCTACTCTCCAGGACAACTTTGGACTTGACCACATCTGAGTACATTGCTCTTATTGGAGCCTAGCTGTCAACAAAGATGTTAATCGAGTTGTACTTTCGCAGTATACCCCGAGCCACTTGTGCAGCCTTGCCTAGCGAAGCCTTCCGACTGGAAGATGCTGCAATGGTCAGAGAGTTTGTAGAAATGTTTGGAATCGGGCTGGCACCGACTCCTTCGTCCATCTTCGACCCGTCGGTGAAGAGGTTTAGGGCTTCGGGAATGCATACCCCTTCCCGCCTGCAGCCCGGTTCCACATATGCCGTGTTAATATGGTCAGTACATGTGAGGGGGATAGTATAGTCCAAGTCTATACTAGTCTTCCTACTAATAAAGTAAGTTCCATTACTGAAGCGAGGGTGGCTATACTTATGTCGTCGGCATAGGCAATTAACTTGGGAGCCCGTCTAGTATATTTTTGTAGCAGGCTATTCACAACCAGATTGCAAAGGAGAGGCGAGAGAACCCCACCCTGGGGAGTGCCATCTCGCACATCCTTTGTAATAGTTGAATCGCCCCACGTGTCTACCTCCTGCCTGTCACCAAGAAATCGGTTAAGGCTCTTCATATAGCGTCAGTAGTGACATGAAATCCCCCTAAGCATATTCTTTGAAGTGGTCTGCCTTTTCAATGGATGCTACAAGAGCATCGATATGGACTTGCCCTTCGTATACGCATGCTGATTGGGGGCCAACAGATGCAACGAATTGCTTCTGATATGCATATCAAGAAGCTTCTCCAAAGATTTTAGCAGGAAAGAGGTTAGGCTGATTAGCCTGAAGTCATTTGAGTCCTCATGGTTGCATTTGCCCGCCTTCGGCAGGAAAATGTCTTTAGAGGTCCTCCAAAGAGTGGTGATATGACACCATGCGACTTACCATTGTCGGAACGTATAGATTGTAATTAGGCGACGTAGGCCCTGAGACCGTGTTGCCCTGAGACCGTGTTTGAGGTGGACTCTCAAAGTTTGTGTCCTTGGCGAGTCGGCTCTTGGTCCGAGACGGCTAACCTCGAGTTGTTGATTGTAAAGGAATTGTTACAACTGATTTGTAGACTTTTGGGTAATTTTATTCTTGGGAGCCCCCATAGTGTTTTCAGTCTGACCGCCAGACACCTCGTACCATGCATTCTGCTTTTTGCTTTCAGACAGACAAGTGCCCGATAGACAAGGAGCAGAGTCCTCAGCTAGGATCGGCAGTACCTTAAACGTCGGCGCATAGTAGACACAACACCATCGGGGAGGTTTAGTAGAGGATTTTGCCAGCCTCAATTGGAAAGCAATCGACACTTTGTCGGCGTAAATATTAAATGGTAATTCCAAGTACTGAATTTTATTTTCATTTGGTGGCTGAACCTATTTTGAGTAAGCTATAAAGATGAAAATGGAAAGGCATACAAAGAAAGTACTTACACTCAGTTATATAATGTTCTTGAATTGATTTCGATACTTCCCCGAGCTTTATTCTGTGTGCCAAGCTGAGCTATCAACTATAAATGATCTTTGTGGAAAGATATGAATGAATATTTCTCCTGTTTTAGTCATTTTGATTATACAATTTTTTTATTTAGAGAAAGCTGAAACAAAAACGTTCATTAAAATATCATTTTATATTTAATACTCACGTTCCGCATACTGAATTGTCCTTTCAATTGCAGACGTACGATTGACAAGGTGGTCAAGGAGACGATCCGATCAAAAGGCGTTTCTAGGGCCAACATGGACATTATACGGAATGTGAACGAGATGCCATCGCGACAGCAGTTCAACAAGGATTTAAATCGCAATGGCATACGCCCCTCATTCGCAGCAAATGGCCAAGGTGTTGAGTTAAATGATCAAGTGTTCACAAATAAGGCGGAGTTGCGTATACAGGATGATATCGAACCCAATATCCTTCGTCAAGTGACAAATCCCATGCCAGAGTCATTTGAAGACTCCGCAGCCAGTGGCAATAACGTCTGTCTTGTTGGCAATAACGGTGGTCGAGTTTTCACTGGATCCTCAAGAATGAGAGAGTCAACCGCAAATTATGCGCCGGAGAACACAAGAAATTATGCTGACGGCGTACACATTTTGAGACTAAGCAGTCTGGTGATTAATAATGTTGCAATTGCACTCTCTCAGTTCGGAGATGATATTTTCACACGGATTATCAGTGCCGAGAGTTTTGAGAACGCTTTGCTAATGTTGGCCGACAATCTGAATGATAATGTGATGCAATTTGTGCTCAATTTGACGGAGACATTTATGCATATTTTTTGGAATGAACTCAACGATTTGCTAAAGTTTTACATACCGGCAGAGTCGGTGCTATATAGGATTGGTACTCATATATTGGATAACTATCGTTATTTAACGATAGACCATTTACAGCTTTTTACTAGAGAAATCCTTGTGGCCGTTAGTGATTATTTTACTTCACTAAATCCAAACAATTTCCCTGGATTGCTGACCAAGTGCAAGGTGTGCAATCATTTCTATAACATTTGCGACTTGTAAGCGAAAAAATCGATGGAAACAAGCGCACAAAGTAATTGAACACAATGTAAAGTTTCAATAAATATTAAACGATTATTCTTTTTATAACCGCTAGGGTAGTAGGGTATTATAACTTTGTGCCGGCAGAAAGAATATGTATGTAACATATACCAAATATTTTTGCACTATTCGGTATATTTGTGATATTTTGTGGTAGATTAATTTGGTATATTTTGAGAAGAATACCACAAAGTTGTGATTTTATACAAAATAGATAGCGGGGTTCTTATGTTACTTGTTATAAAATACATAAATACGCCACGCAAAAGAAACACAGGTAATAATGCATAATTTTTAAATAAAAATAATAATAATAATAATAATAATAATAATAATAATAATAATAATAATAATAATAATAATAATAATAATAATAATAATAATAATAATAATAATAATAATAATAATAATAATAATAATAATAATAATAACGCATTTAGTTACACCGTTGTTGTGGATCACTTTACTTACAATATTATTTATTATCGACCAACTTATGCAGCATTTCTATCTTAAACTGATAAGACTTAGACAATGGCAGCGGCAGCTCGACTAACAGAGTTAAAAACGAAAACGTTCTAATATAGATAAAATCCTTATATGTATTTCATTGGATTAAAGAATTTTGTAATTAGACTAATGTTCCTAGTTTTAAGAATTTGTTCATAAAGTGGTTTTATTTCACGAAGACAACGATGCTTGATTCTTCATTTTAAAACTTGGACTTTTTTCCAGTGCACTGTAGCTTTATTTATTTGTAATTTGATGAGTCTTGCAACAATTGTTGATGGCGATAGACACTGAATTCATTTTGAGATCCAGCCAAATACTGTTTATTTTTATGTTAGCAGCATTAACTGGTGAGCTGACTGAATTCGAATTTCTCTACGGATTTCTTTAAACCATTGATAATTCCAGTCTGTTAGACTTTTTTTTGTTTGTCAGTCTTCTGCCCTGTTGACTTGACGCAGACCGCATTGAATTCACGCTGTTGTAAACGCCGAGATTAAGACATTGACAACGGTTACAATGAAAATGCCAATGACTGTGTAATTATTAATTCGGTTCGCACGACAGATTTCCTTCTCGTTCTTGATATTGTATCTGCTAATCCATATAAGTCCGACGCCTACGGCAATCTATGTACATTTTATGTATATACAAAATATTAAAAGTCAATGCCAATTTGGCAATATTGCGAGTGAGTAACGCACCTGGAATATGATACTCAACGAAATGAACAATAAACTGGGATAAAAATATGGATGTTGTTGTTTTGTCTCCAGCACATAACGAAGTTGATTCGCATTCGCCGAGAGTAGCGCCAAGTCCATCATCATACCCTTTGCCAGTGTCTTCTTATGCTGATACGTATTAACATCTGGTATTGGCGTCTGCACGCCATTGATGTTCACGAACCCGTTACCATTATAGCCGGGATACGAAAAACTTCGACGTGGTCCACCATTCGGCAGGGGAGATTTTCCAAATGGAACAAGACTTCCACCCCGACTGGCCCTCGCTTCTCATCATCGGCCAGAAGACCATCGTCGACACCAACATTATTGCCATCTGTGGAGGGACGATCGACATTTTCATCGTCATAAGTTTCAGAAACTACAAATGAAAATCAAAGGTAATCAAATATAATTAAATACTTTTTAGTTAAGCAGCTTATACTTAAATCATAAATATGTATATAGAATAGAAAGATGTATTTAGTTTCATCATTACAGTACACGAAATCCACGTCCATCGATGTCGTCATAGCCTCGTTGTGTATTTAAATGCATTTGTTTTATTATTAGCATGAAATGCATCCTTTGTTTGTAAACACAAATCTTGAGTATTAATAATGTTAAATGCACCATAGCTTCCGACACGTTTGCTGATTAATTCACTTACATACTAGTTTCTAAATGTACTCTACAAATGCGTATAAATGTGAGCTAAAAAATACCCAGTAAAATTGGATTTCATTATTACGTCCAGATTACGGATGTTTCTTTTATGATCCATAGCAACATTTTTCCACAAAACAGAACCTATCTGCCATATATGTACATTGGCAATTATCAGCTAACTCACAAGCAAACGCACCACAAAAATCAGTTAATTTGAATGTGGAGATGGGAGCATTGCGATCGCGAAACGATGTTGAGTATTTAAAATACACAATTCGGTCACACGTCATGTCTATATTGACAACATACGATTTCTTTTTAGTCGACTTTAAAAAAATAAATATAATCAAATACCATAAATTACGAGTATTTAAAATAGCTCAAAAATAGCAATTTATTTTTTTGAAATAGCCAAAATAACAGGCTCCTGCTAAATTGAGTGGTTTCCTGTTTTAGGTTGGCAATCTAATGCTAATGCTTAGTATGAAAGTTAATCTGTTAGCACACATATAAACGAACATACTCACAGCATGATACAATAATATAAGGTAGTCTCGTCGGAAAAAGCGCTCTCTCTATAAAAATACCAATGAGTGCGAGTGAAAAAGTCTCAGCGTAGTAGTGTGAGCGAGACGACAATGAAATGTGCATTAACCTTTAGACGATGCAATCAATATTTACATATTTTGAAGCTAATATTAATATTCTGCTGATGAGACTACCTTCTATAATTGTACCTCAGTAAAATTGATATTTGTGCATCATATTTTGTTGGTTTATTTTTTAACTTTTACTTGGCGCATTTTTTTTCAATATTTTTTTTCAATAGGTAGTTAGTATTGAAATTTGATAAACATGATTTTTATTAAATTATAAAATGTTTAATACATAAAAAATTTTATTGAAAAATTGTTCAGCGAAAGTTGATATGTATTTTTGCAAAATTGAAAATTTTTTTAATTTCTTTTTAATTTAAAAAAAAAATTTTGTTAAACATAAAATTTTGTTTTAATTTTATTTTTATTAAACTTCAATTAACAAATTTCATATATAAACTTTATCTAAAAAAAGTCCCAACATAAAAAAAAATGGGATATTAAAAAAATATGCATGTACATATATGAAGTGTGGCACTACTGGTTGTTGGCAACACTGGCAGCACTGATCACGAAAGCAAGATCGACGAGAAGTTAGTTGGTGTGTCGGCGTTGACAGGAACAGTTGTCCTCTAATCGTGTAGATCATTATTCTGATTATTTCATCATTATTCTGTTTATTTCATCTTTACTTCATTATATGTTAAATTCATATACATATTATATTTCATATCAATAAACTACTTTGTTACATTTGGGGGCTCAACCGCCTGAAGTTCGGTATTATAAAACAGAATTAATTGTGTTGAAACGGCGTAGAAAACCAAATCGAGTGTCCATATTGTCGAGTCGCGATGAATGTGTGCATGTGAACAATAAGAAAAACAGCTGCAATAGAAAAAGCTAAAGTTGAAAGAGGACAGACATACATATATGCTGCGAGGCAGAGAAACAGTGAAGACAGAAAAAGTGTAAATCAAATCGGTGGAACTTGCGAGAAATAGCGCAACAAAGAGAGTGAAGAAAGAAGAAGGAAAGAAAGAATTATTGGAAGTTGCAAGCAATAGCACAAAGAAAACAAGTAAGAAAGCTACAGTTGAGTGTGCTCGACTGTGAAATACCCGCTACCCATTTTGAATAAAATCAACTAAAACCTCTAGTAAGTAGGCGTTGGCGTTTTTCCCATACAAAAGTATTTCTTTAATAACTCCCACAATTTTTATCTGATCGCAACCAAATTTCAGAAATCATAAATACTATCGTTATTGTTGTATAAACCAAAATTCGCTGCTCTAGCTTTAAAATTACGCTTCTTATTAATTTTTTTGGATTTCTGGGGGCGGAAGTGGGCGTGGCCAAAATTTGAAACAAACTAGATCTGCGTGCAAGCGTAACAAATGCTGTCGAAAAAAATATAGCTCTATCTCTTATAGTCTCTGAGATCCAGTGTTTCATACGGACAGACGGATATGGCTAGATCGACTCAGCTGTTGATGCTGATCAAGAATATATATACTTTATAGGGTCGGAGATGCCTCCTTCTACCTGTTACATACATTTCCTGCTGAGTCACTAATGGAAAATTTAACTTATTGGCAGAGGCAGTGACTGGCATAAAACGATTGGCAAGTTCAATACCACAGAATCAAAGAAATTTCCACAACAGCATACCCATACACTCATACTAACATACACACACTCTTAGTGTGTGCCGACATATGTATATATAATTCTTGGCCCACAAATATAATTTTAAAAGTTTTATTGAAAGTGAGTAGCGGCTATTTCACAGTCGAGCACACTCTACTGTAGCTTTCTTACTTGGTCTATTTATTTTTTGTACAATCAGTTTGCCTGATAGGGTTTCTTGGACATATATTTGATAATAATTGAAAAGTTTAGCAAAAAATAGTTGCTTTCTTGTCGCTGTGAAGTGAAGTCAAATTAATAATGAGTGGAAAAAGTATTCGTGAAGTACAACAATCCTTTGCCGAATCGCTTGGATTTGGTAAGGAGACCATCTGGGACCTGTGAGTATTGTACACGACATTTGCGATAATATTAAGGATATTCAAGAAACAAAAATCACCGGCGTTAATAAAAAAATATTTTATTGTAAAACAATTTAAATTAATTTTATTTCTGTTTGTAGTTTGTCAAATAGACAATCCGAAATATTGGAAAAAAAGATCCGCACCCTTATTCCTGATCCTGAAAATTACAAACAACGTGCAGTATTTGACAGAATACGTCAAACTATATTCGATGCAGTTTGGGAACAACGTAAGTAAAACATTACCCATAATACTTGGTGTGGTTTATTGTATCGTGAATTCACAGGAAAATACACAAATCGCCAGTCGTTAACATCGATCTTTTATGTGCTGGTTGCCACCGATGAGACGGATGAAGATGATGCTAAGAATTCCACAAAATGGTCTTGTCATCCTGTTTTCCGTACACGTCGCTGCGTTTGTAAGCATGTTTGATTTTTATACCCGCACCCATTGATTGAAAGATTGAAAGGTATTAGAAGCAGTCAGTTTTCTCCACGCCCATTTCCGCCCCCGCAAATCGAATAACAAGGGTAACTATTTTTTTTACGATTTTTAGTACATACATTCACAACTACAACCTTTATTATTCCTGTGTCCTTAAGAGTATATTTATATACCAAAAACAGTTTTCGGCGTATTTTAGTATTTTGTTACTCCTGTTTAATATATATGCCAAAAATAGCTTTTGGTATATTTTAATATTTTTGCTAGTCTTGATAGTACATTGATATATCGAATACAGTTTTTGGTATATTTTTAGTATTTTGTTAGTCCTGTGCACTATATTGATATACCAATTACAGCTTTTGGTGTATTTTTTATACATAGCTCTGTATATTTTTAGTATTTTGGTATTATTTAGTATTTTGGCCAGTATACTGGTTTGGTATATTTTAAAAATAATACCGCACTGTTTTATATTCATTGAAAATGGGTGGCGGGTATCTTACAGTCGAGCACACTCGACTTTCGCTTACCTTCTGGTTTATTATCTTATCTACAATTGACTAAATCGATCGCTTTACAGCCAGTAGCAATGGACGCAGCAACAACAGCGTCGATTGTTGCATGATTTATGTGGACGAAAATGGGCGTGTCTATCAGAATTGGAAGTCCTACTTGGATGACAACGAGTTGCCCGAAGGGATTATGGTGGCACCTCCCCGAGGTGTCTACAAACTCACATCGAAAGGCAGAGTTATATTGCACTCAAGGAAAACGCCAGCAGCGGGAGTAGGTCGCCAAGTATTTGGCGCCCTAGACACGGCTTCGGCGGTGGGTGGCTTAGGAGCAACAGCTGTGCCCGTCATTGGTATGATGTGCACAGTCGCTGCCCCAATTGTGCTGACAGCTTCAATTGTTGGTGGTCTTTGTGCTGGCTATTCGATGATACGATCTGGCTTTCAGCTTAGAGATCGCAGAAAGCACGATCAGTCGATCAATCTGGCAGATCGCACGGCACGCGGTCAATGGTTGGGCGTGGTGGGCGGTACTGTTGGTCTTGGGGCATCAGGTGCTACAACAGCGGCGACTTGGGCCACAAATGCAGGTAGACGAGTGGGAACAGTACGTGTAGTATATAATAATATGTCTTAGTTTAAGCGATCACTAATTAAATCATTCCACAATAGGTTGCTCAGTGGACTGTTAACGGCATGAACATCTCATCCATTGCGATGTCTGGTACGGGCTTAACGAATGGTATCATGGATTTAGTACTGGTAATTATGCTACTACTATTTACCTCAAGGATATCATTGACTCTTTAATTATTCGATTATAGAAATATGACGACGGCGACGAGATAACCACCTTGGATGTAGTACAGTTGTCTGCTTCTCTTTTCCTGTTCACGCACAGTCTCTATAATTTCCAGCTGGCATCGAGCCTCATCAATGACACGTCCAATGAACGTATAGGATCGTATCGCAAGACTTTAAGCAATCGACAGAGGTGAGTTGACACGAATAATACTTTTAATATTAGCAACAGCACAAATCTAAAACTGATCTAAACAAAACCTAAATTGCAGACGGATGTTCGACAAGATGGTCAAGGAGACGACTCGCATCAAGGGCGTTCGTCAGGCCAACGTGGACATTATACGCAATGTGAACGATATACCGTCGCGTCAGCAGTTCAATGATCTGTACAAGATCAACACCAAATTGAAAGAACGTGACATTATTCCATCGTTTGCAGCCAAAGGCAAGGGAGTTCTACTCAATGGACAAGTGGTCACAAATGCAGCGGATTTGCGTGCCAACGTACAGCATAATATCGGACCCGATATCATCGCCCGGGTGACGAATCCCAAACCAGACACTTTTCAAGGCTTTGGGACAAGTGGCAATAACGCTGCATTTCGAAGCAGTTGTTTTTTAAATCCGCATGAGACAGCGAAAAAGGAACAAAGAAAACGACTGGGTCAAATATTTAAATTGGTGGAAAAAGCTCGCAAAGTTCTACCCGAACTCTTTGACAAAAAGTCTGGCGATAGTATTATTAGTGAGGAAAGCTACAATACACTGTTACTATTGTTCGATAATTTCGACGATGATATAAGGCACTTCGCTCTCCAGTTAACAGCTACATTCCTTAAGAGATATAGAGATGGTCTACATGAGAAGCTTCAGTTTTATATATCTTCAGAGTCAGTGCTTTATAGGATTGGTACTCATATACTGCGCAAGTATCCCTCGTTCACTGTAGAAAAACTGCAATGGAAAGAGGAGAAAATAATGGATGCCATCTATGAATACTTCATATCATTAAATCCCAACAATTATCGGGGTAGATTAAATAGGTGTGATGTCTGCGGATATTTCTATCAAATTTGCGAATTGTGAAAACAAATATAAAATCTAAAATAATATAATATAATATAATAAATTTCAGTTTCGATTTCGTTAAATTTAACGATTAGGTGTAGAGTATTTTAATAATATTTTCTTTTAATTTGTGTGAATAATAAAACAATAAAATTTTTTGTGGATCATCAATACTGTAGTTATTATTGTATCTGCTGTGGTGTCGCAGAGTTCGAATTTCCCCTTTCCCGTACAAAGAAGTTACAACCACGGTTGCCATTCCAAAAAAATTTTTTGTATCAAAATTTGGAAAAAATGTACCAATTTTAGCAAAAATGTACCAAACATTTTTCATGAAAGATTTTTTGTATTTCACAAATTGTGATTCACAAATTGTGATTTACCAATTTACCATTTTTAGCAAAAAGATACCACACGAAATAACTGTTTACGTAGTGGGCCTTACATTGGCGCATACGTATTTTCTCAATTATCCAGTCAATTGTCATCGCAAATCGACTGTATGCGATATTTTCCAGTGTTAGTCATGGTTCAATTTCTAACTGATACAAAATTTGTGTCTGGTG
Source organism: Drosophila kohkoa (assembly GCA_019972355.1). Classification (NCBI taxonomy): domain Eukaryota; kingdom Metazoa; phylum Arthropoda; class Insecta; order Diptera; family Drosophilidae; genus Drosophila; species Drosophila kohkoa. The sequence goes on from BJEL01000056.1 coordinate 1,514,845, forward strand.
GAACGGAGTATTTAAAATAGCTCAAAAATAGCAATTTATTTTTTTGAAATAGCCAAAATAACAGGCTCCTGCTAAATTGAGTGGTTTCCTGTTTTAGGTTGGCAATCTAATGCTAATGCTTAGTATGAAAGTTAATCTGTTAGCACACATATAAACGAACATACTCACAGCATGATACAATAATATAAGGTAGTCTCGTCGGAAAAAGCGCTCTCTCTATAAAAATACCAATGAGTGCGAGTGAAAAAGTCTCAGCGTAGTAGTGTGAGCGAGACGACAATGAAATGTGCATTAACCTTTAGACGATGCAATCAATATTTACATATTTTGAAGCTAATATTAATATTCTGCTGATGAGACTACCTTCTATAATTGTACCTCAGTAAAATTGATATTTGTGCATCATATTTTGTTGGTTTATTTTTTAACTTTTACTTGGCGCATTTTTTTTCAATATTTTTTTTCAATAGGTAGTTAGTATTGAAATTTGATAAACATGATTTTTATTAAATTATAAAATGTTTAATACATAAAAAATTTTATTGAAAAATTGTTCAGCGAAAGTTGATATGTATTTTTGCAAAATTGAAAATTTTTTTAATTTCTTTTTAATTTAAAAAAAAAATTTTGTTAAACATAAAATTTTGTTTTAATTTTATTTTTATTAAACTTCAATTAACAAATTTCATATATAAACTTTATCTAAAAAAAGTCCCAACATAAAAAAAAATGGGATATTAAAAAAATATGCATGTACATATATGAAGTGTGGCACTACTGGTTGTTGGCAACACTGGCAGCACTGATCACGAAAGCAAGATCGACGAGAAGTTAGTTGGTGTGTCGGCGTTGACAGGAACAGTTGTCCTCTAATCGTGTAGATCATTATTCTGATTATTTCATCATTATTCTGTTTATTTCATCTTTACTTCATTATATGTTAAATTCATATACATATTATATTTCATATCAATAAACTACTTTGTTACATTTGGGGGCTCAACCGCCTGAAGTTCGGTATTATAAAACAGAATTAATTGTGTTGAAACGGCGTAGAAAACCAAATCGAGTGTCCATATTGTCGAGTCGCGATGAATGTGTGCATGTGAACAATAAGAAAAACAGCTGCAATAGAAAAAGCTAAAGTTGAAAGAGGACAGACATACATATATGCTGCGAGGCAGAGAAACAGTGAAGACAGAAAAAGTGTAAATCAAATCGGTGGAACTTGCGAGAAATAGCGCAACAAAGAGAGTGAAGAAAGAAGAAGGAAAGAAAGAATTATTGGAAGTTGCAAGCAATAGCACAAAGAAAACAAGTAAGAAAGCTACAGTTGAGTGTGCTCGACTGTGAAATACCCGCTACCCATTTTGAATAAAATCAACTAAAACCTCTAGTAAGTAGGCGTTGGCGTTTTTCCCATACAAAAGTATTTCTTTAATAACTCCCACAATTTTTATCTGATCGCAACCAAATTTCAGAAATCATAAATACTATCGTTATTGTTGTATAAACCAAAATTCGCTGCTCTAGCTTTAAAATTACGCTTCTTATTAATTTTTTTGGATTTCTGGGGGCGGAAGTGGGCGTGGCCAAAATTTGAAACAAACTAGATCTGCGTGCAAGCGTAACAAATGCTGTCGAAAAAAATATAGCTCTATCTCTTATAGTCTCTGAGATCCAGTGTTTCATACGGACAGACGGATATGGCTAGATCGACTCAGCTGTTGATGCTGATCAAGAATATATATACTTTATAGGGTCGGAGATGCCTCCTTCTACCTGTTACATACATTTCCTGCTGAGTCACTAATGGAAAATTTAACTTATTGGCAGAGGCAGTGACTGGCATAAAACGATTGGCAAGTTCAATACCACAGAATCAAAGAAATTTCCACAACAGCATACCCATACACTCATACTAACATACACACACTCTTAGTGTGTGCCGACATATGTATATATAATTCTTGGCCCACAAATATAATTTTAAAAGTTTTATTGAAAGTGAGTAGCGGCTATTTCACAGTCGAGCACACTCTACTGTAGCTTTCTTACTTGGTCTATTTATTTTTTGTACAATCAGTTTGCCTGATAGGGTTTCTTGGACATATATTTGATAATAATTGAAAAGTTTAGCAAAAAATAGTTGCTTTCTTGTCGCTGTGAAGTGAAGTCAAATTAATAATGAGTGGAAAAAGTATTCGTGAAGTACAACAATCCTTTGCCGAATCGCTTGGATTTGGTAAGGAGACCATCTGGGACCTGTGAGTATTGTACACGACATTTGCGATAATATTAAGGATATTCAAGAAACAAAAATCACCGGCGTTAATAAAAAAATATTTTATTGTAAAACAATTTAAATTAATTTTATTTCTGTTTGTAGTTTGTCAAATAGACAATCCGAAATATTGGAAAAAAAGATCCGCACCCTTATTCCTGATCCTGAAAATTACAAACAACGTGCAGTATTTGACAGAATACGTCAAACTATATTCGATGCAGTTTGGGAACAACGTAAGTAAAACATTACCCATAATACTTGGTGTGGTTTATTGTATCGTGAATTCACAGGAAAATACACAAATCGCCAGTCGTTAACATCGATCTTTTATGTGCTGGTTGCCACCGATGAGACGGATGAAGATGATGCTAAGAATTCCACAAAATGGTCTTGTCATCCTGTTTTCCGTACACGTCGCTGCGTTTGTAAGCATGTTTGATTTTTATACCCGCACCCATTGATTGAAAGATTGAAAGGTATTAGAAGCAGTCAGTTTTCTCCACGCCCATTTCCGCCCCCGCAAATCGAATAACAAGGGTAACTATTTTTTTTACGATTTTTAGTACATACATTCACAACTACAACCTTTATTATTCCTGTGTCCTTAAGAGTATATTTATATACCAAAAACAGTTTTCGGCGTATTTTAGTATTTTGTTACTCCTGTTTAATATATATGCCAAAAATAGCTTTTGGTATATTTTAATATTTTTGCTAGTCTTGATAGTACATTGATATATCGAATACAGTTTTTGGTATATTTTTAGTATTTTGTTAGTCCTGTGCACTATATTGATATACCAATTACAGCTTTTGGTGTATTTTTTATACATAGCTCTGTATATTTTTAGTATTTTGGTATTATTTAGTATTTTGGCCAGTATACTGGTTTGGTATATTTTAAAAATAATACCGCACTGTTTTATATTCATTGAAAATGGGTGGCGGGTATCTTACAGTCGAGCACACTCGACTTTCGCTTACCTTCTGGTTTATTATCTTATCTACAATTGACTAAATCGATCGCTTTACAGCCAGTAGCAATGGACGCAGCAACAACAGCGTCGATTGTTGCATGATTTATGTGGACGAAAATGGGCGTGTCTATCAGAATTGGAAGTCCTACTTGGATGACAACGAGTTGCCCGAAGGGATTATGGTGGCACCTCCCCGAGGTGTCTACAAACTCACATCGAAAGGCAGAGTTATATTGCACTCAAGGAAAACGCCAGCAGCGGGAGTAGGTCGCCAAGTATTTGGCGCCCTAGACACGGCTTCGGCGGTGGGTGGCTTAGGAGCAACAGCTGTGCCCGTCATTGGTATGATGTGCACAGTCGCTGCCCCAATTGTGCTGACAGCTTCAATTGTTGGTGGTCTTTGTGCTGGCTATTCGACGATACGATCTGGCTTTCAGCTTAGAGATCGCAGAAAGCACGATCAGTCGATCAATCTGGCAGATCGCACGGCACGCGGTCAATGGTTGGGCGTGGTGGGCGGTACTGTTGGTCTTGGGGCATCAGGTGCTACAACAGCGGCGACTTGGGCCACAAATGCAGGTAGACGAGTGGGAACAGTACGTGTAGTATATAATAATATGTCTTAGTTTAAGCGATCACTAATTAAATCATTCCACAATAGGTTGCTCAGTGGACTGTTAACGGCATGAACATCTCATCCATTGCGATGTCTGGTACGGGCTTAACGAATGGTATCATGGATTTAGTACTGGTAATTATGCTACTACTATTTACCTCAAGGATATCATTGACTCTTTAATTATTCGATTATAGAAATATGACGACGGCGACGAGATAACCACCTTGGATGTAGTACAGTTGTCTGCTTCTCTTTTCCTGTTCACGCACAGTCTCTATAATTTCCAGCTGGCATCGAGCCTCATCAATGACACGTCCAATGAACGTATAGGATCGTATCGCAAGACTTTAAGCAATCGACAGAGGTGAGTTGACACGAATAATACTTTTAATATTAGCAACAGCACAAATCTAAAACTGATCTAAACAAAACCTAAATTGCAGACGGATGTTCGACAAGATGGTCAAGGAGACGACTCGCATCAAGGGCGTTCGTCAGGCCAACGTGGACATTATACGCAATGTGAACGATATACCGTCGCGTCAGCAGTTCAATGATCTGTACAAGATCAACACCAAATTGAAAGAACGTGACATTATTCCATCGTTTGCAGCCAAAGGCAAGGGAGTTCTACTCAATGGACAAGTGGTCACAAATGCAGCGGATTTGCGTGCCAACGTACAGCATAATATCGGACCCGATATCATCGCCCGGGTGACGAATCCCAAACCAGACACTTTTCAAGGCTTTGGGACAAGTGGCAATAACGCTGCATTTCGAAGCAGTTGTTTTTTAAATCCGCATGAGACAGCGAAAAAGGAACAAAGAAAACGACTGGGTCAAATATTTAAATTGGTGGAAAAAGCTCGCAAAGTTCTACCCGAACTCTTTGACAAAAAGTCTGGCGATAGTATTATTAGTGAGGAAAGCTACAATACACTGTTACTATTGTTCGATAATTTCGACGATGATATAAGGCACTTCGCTCTCCAGTTAACAGCTACATTCCTTAAGAGATATAGAGATGGTCTACATGAGAAGCTTCAGTTTTATATATCTTCAGAGTCAGTGCTTTATAGGATTGGTACTCATATACTGCGCAAGTATCCCTCGTTCACTGTAGAAAAACTGCAATGGAAAGAGGAGAAAATAATGGATGCCATCTATGAATACTTCATATCATTAAATCCCAACAATTATCGGGGTAGATTAAATAGGTGTGATGTCTGCGGATATTTCTATCAAATTTGCGAATTGTGAAAACAAATATAAAATCTAAAATAATATAATATAATATAATAAATTTCAGTTTCGATTTCGTTAAATTTAACGATTAGGTGTAGAGTATTTTAATAATATTTTCTTTTAATTTGTGTGAATAATAAAACAATAAAATTTTTTGTGGATCATCAATACTGTAGTTATTATTGTATCTGCTGTGGTGTCGCAGAGTTCGAATTTCCCCTTTCCCGTACAAAGAAGTTACAACCACGGTTGCCATTCCAAAAAAATTTTTTGTATCAAAATTTGGAAAAAATGTACCAATTTTAGCAAAAATGTACCAAACATTTTTCATGAAAGATTTTTTGTATTTCACAAATTGTGATTCACAAATTGTGATTTACCAATTTACCATTTTTAGCAAAAAGATACCACACGAAATAACTGTTTACGTAGTGGGCCTTACATTGGCGCATACGTATTTTCTCAATTATCCAGTCAATTGTCATCGCAAATCGACTGTATGCGATATTTTCCAGTGTTAGTCATGGTTCAATTTCTAACTGATACAAAATTTGTGTCTGGTGGAACGGAGTATTTAAAATAGCTCAAAAATAGCAATTTATTTTTTTGAAATAGCCAAAATAACAGGCTCCTGCTAAATTGAGTGGTTTCCTGTTTTAGGTTGGCAATCTAATGCTAATGCTTAGTATGAAAGTTAATCTGTTAGCACACATATAAACGAACATACTCACAGCATGATACAATAATATAAGGTAGTCTCGTCGGAAAAAGCGCTCTCTCTATAAAAATACCAATGAGTGCGAGTGAAAAAGTCTCAGCGTAGTAGTGTGAGCGAGACGACAATGAAATGTGCATTAACCTTTAGACGATGCAATCAATATTTACATATTTTGAAGCTAATATTAATATTCTGCTGATGAGACTACCTTCTATAATTGTACCTCAGTAAAATTGATATTTGTGCATCATATTTTGTTGGTTTATTTTTTAACTTTTACTTGGCGCATTTTTTTTCAATATTTTTTTTCAATAGGTAGTTAGTATTGAAATTTGATAAACATGATTTTTATTAAATTATAAAATGTTTAATACATAAAAAATTTTATTGAAAAATTGTTCAGCGAAAGTTGATATGTATTTTTGCAAAATTGAAAATTTTTTAATTTCTTTTTAATTTAAAAAAAAAATTTTGTTAAACATAAAATTTTGTTTTAATTTTATTTTTATTAAACTTCAATTAACAAATTTCATATATAAACTTTATCTAAAAAAAGTCCCAACATAAAAAAAAATGGGATATTAAAAAAATATGCATGTACATATATGAAGTGTGGCACTACTGGTTGTTGGCAACACTGGCAGCACTGATCACGAAAGCAAGATCGACGAGAAGTTAGTTGGTGTGTCGGCGTTGACAGGAACAGTTGTCCTCTAATCGTGTAGATCATTATTCTGATTATTTCATCATTATTCTGTTTATTTCATCTTTACTTCATTATATGTTAAATTCATATACATATTATATTTCATATCAATAAACTACTTTGTTACATTTGGGGGCTCAACCGCCTGAAGTTCGGTATTATAAAACAGAATTAATTGTGTTGAAACGGCGTAGAAAACCAAATCGAGTGTCCATATTGTCGAGTCGCGATGAATGTGTGCATGTGAACAATAAGAAAAACAGCTGCAATAGAAAAAGCTAAAGTTGAAAGAGGACAGACATACATATATGCTGCGAGGCAGAGAAACAGTGAAGACAGAAAAAGTGTAAATCAAATCGGTGGAACTTGCGAGAAATAGCGCAACAAAGAGAGTGAAGAAAGAAGAAGGAAAGAAAGAATTATTGGAAGTTGCAAGCAATAGCACAAAGAAAACAAGTAAGAAAGCTACAGTTGAGTGTGCTCGACTGTGAAATACCCGCTACCCATTTTGAATAAAATCAACTAAAACCTCTAGTAAGTAGGCGTTGGCGTTTTTCCCATACAAAAGTATTTCTTTAATAACTCCCACAATTTTTATCTGATCGCAACCAAATTTCAGAAATCATAAATACTATCGTTATTGTTGTATAAACCAAAATTCGCTGCTCTAGCTTTAAAATTACGCTTCTTATTAATTTTTTTGGATTTCTGGGGGCGGAAGTGGGCGTGGCCAAAATTTGAAACAAACTAGATCTGCGTGCAAGCGTAACAAATGCTGTCGAAAAAAATATAGCTCTATCTCTTATAGTCTCTGAGATCCAGTGTTTCATACGGACAGACGGATATGGCTAGATCGACTCAGCTGTTGATGCTGATCAAGAATATATATACTTTATAGGGTCGGAGATGCCTCCTTCTACCTGTTACATACATTTCCTGCTGAGTCACTAATGGAAAATTTAACTTATTGGCAGAGGCAGTGACTGGCATAAAACGATTGGCAAGTTCAATACCACAGAATCAAAGAAATTTCCACAACAGCATACCCATACACTCATACTAACATACACACACTCTTAGTGTGTGCCGACATATGTATATATAATTCTTGGCCCACAAATATAATTTTAAAAGTTTTATTGAAAGTGAGTAGCGGCTATTTCACAGTCGAGCACACTCTACTGTAGCTTTCTTACTTGGTCTATTTATTTTTTGTACAATCAGTTTGCCTGATAGGGTTTCTTGGACATATATTTGATAATAATTGAAAAGTTTAGCAAAAAATAGTTGCTTTCTTGTCGCTGTGAAGTGAAGTCAAATTAATAATGAGTGGAAAAAGTATTCGTGAAGTACAACAATCCTTTGCCGAATCGCTTGGATTTGGTAAGGAGACCATCTGGGACCTGTGAGTATTGTACACGACATTTGCGATAATATTAAGGATATTCAAGAAACAAAAATCACCGGCGTTAATAAAAAAATATTTTATTGTAAAACAATTTAAATTAATTTTATTTCTGTTTGTAGTTTGTCAAATAGACAATCCGAAATATTGGAAAAAAAGATCCGCACCCTTATTCCTGATCCTGAAAATTACAAACAACGTGCAGTATTTGACAGAATACGTCAAACTATATTCGATGCAGTTTGGGAACAACGTAAGTAAAACATTACCCATAATACTTGGTGTGGTTTATTGTATCGTGAATTCACAGGAAAATACACAAATCGCCAGTCGTTAACATCGATCTTTTATGTGCTGGTTGCCACCGATGAGACGGATGAAGATGATGCTAAGAATTCCACAAAATGGTCTTGTCATCCTGTTTTCCGTACACGTCGCTGCGTTTGTAAGCATGTTTGATTTTTATACCCGCACCCATTGATTGAAAGATTGAAAGGTATTAGAAGCAGTCAGTTTTCTCCACGCCCATTTCCGCCCCCGCAAATCGAATAACAAGGGTAACTATTTTTTTTACGATTTTTAGTACATACATTCACAACTACAACCTTTATTATTCCTGTGTCCTTAAGAGTATATTTATATACCAAAAACAGTTTTCGGCGTATTTTAGTATTTTGTTACTCCTGTTTAATATATATGCCAAAAATAGCTTTTGGTATATTTTAATATTTTTGCTAGTCTTGATAGTACATTGATATATCGAATACAGTTTTTGGTATATTTTTAGTATTTTGTTAGTCCTGTGCACTATATTGATATACCAATTACAGCTTTTGGTGTATTTTTTATACATAGCTCTGTATATTTTTAGTATTTTGGTATTATTTAGTATTTTGGCCAGTATACTGGTTTGGTATATTTTAAAAATAATACCGCACTGTTTTATATTCATTGAAAATGGGTGGCGGGTATCTTACAGTCGAGCACACTCGACTTTCGCTTACCTTCTGGTTTATTATCTTATCTACAATTGACTAAATCGATCGCTTTACAGCCAGTAGCAATGGACGCAGCAACAACAGCGTCGATTGTTGCATGATTTATGTGGACGAAAATGGGCGTGTCTATCAGAATTGGAAGTCCTACTTGGATGACAACGAGTTGCCCGAAGGGATTATGGTGGCACCTCCCCGAGGTGTCTACAAACTCACATCGAAAGGCAGAGTTATATTGCACTCAAGGAAAACGCCAGCAGCGGGAGTAGGTCGCCAAGTATTTGGCGCCCTAGACACGGCTTCGGCGGTGGGTGGCTTAGGAGCAACAGCTGTGCCCGTCATTGGTATGATGTGCACAGTCGCTGCCCCAATTGTGCTGACAGCTTCAATTGTTGGTGGTCTTTGTGCTGGCTATTCGACGATACGATCTGGCTTTCAGCTTAGAGATCGCAGAAAGCACGATCAGTCGATCAATCTGGCAGATCGCACGGCACGCGGTCAATGGTTGGGCGTGGTGGGCGGTACTGTTGGTCTTGGGGCATCAGGTGCTACAACAGCGGCGACTTGGGCCACAAATGCAGGTAGACGAGTGGGAACAGTACGTGTAGTATATAATAATATGTCTTAGTTTAAGCGATCACTAATTAAATCATTCCACAATAGGTTGCTCAGTGGACTGTTAACGGCATGAACATCTCATCCATTGCGATGTCTGGTACGGGCTTAACGAATGGTATCATGGATTTAGTACTGGTAATTATGCTACTACTATTTACCTCAAGGATATCATTGACTCTTTAATTATTCGATTATAGAAATATGACGACGGCGACGAGATAACCACCTTGGATGTAGTACAGTTGTCTGCTTCTCTTTTCCTGTTCACGCACAGTCTCTATAATTTCCAGCTGGCATCGAGCCTCATCAATGACACGTCCAATGAACGTATAGGATCGTATCGCAAGACTTTAAGCAATCGACAGAGGTGAGTTGACACGAATAATACTTTTAATATTAGCAACAGCACAAATCTAAAACTGATCTAAACAAAACCTAAATTGCAGACGGATGTTCGACAAGATGGTCAAGGAGACGACTCGCATCAAGGGCGTTCGTCAGGCCAACGTGGACATTATACGCAATGTGAACGATATACCGTCGCGTCAGCAGTTCAATGATCTGTACAAGATCAACACCAAATTGAAAGAACGTGACATTATTCCATCGTTTGCAGCCAAAGGCAAGGGAGTTCTACTCAATGGACAAGTGGTCACAAATGCAGCGGATTTGCGTGCCAACGTACAGCATAATATCGGACCCGATATCATCGCCCGGGTGACGAATCCCAAACCAGACACTTTTCAAGGCTTTGGGACAAGTGGCAATAACGCTGCATTTCGAAGCAGTTGTTTTTTAAATCCGCATGAGACAGCGAAAAAGGAACAAAGAAAACGACTGGGTCAAATATTTAAATTGGTGGAAAAAGCTCGCAAAGTTCTACCCGAACTCTTTGACAAAAAGTCTGGCGATAGTATTATTAGTGAGGAAAGCTACAATACACTGTTACTATTGTTCGATAATTTCGACGATGATATAAGGCACTTCGCTCTCCAGTTAACAGCTACATTCCTTAAGAGATATAGAGATGGTCTACATGAGAAGCTTCAGTTTTATATATCTTCAGAGTCAGTGCTTTATAGGATTGGTACTCATATACTGCGCAAGTATCCCTCGTTCACTGTAGAAAAACTGCAATGGAAAGAGGAGAAAATAATGGATGCCATCTATGAATACTTCATATCATTAAATCCCAACAATTATCGGGGTAGATTAAATAGGTGTGATGTCTGCGGATATTTCTATCAAATTTGCGAATTGTGAAAACAAATATAAAATCTAAAATAATATAATATAATATAATAAATTTCAGTTTCGATTTCGTTAAATTTAACGATTAGGTGTAGAGTATTTTAATAATATTTTCTTTTAATTTGTGTGAATAATAAAACAATAAAATTTTTTGTGGATCATCAATACTGTAGTTATTATTGTATCTGCTGTGGTGTCGCAGAGTTCGAATTTCCCCTTTCCCGTACAAAGAAGTTACAACCACGGTTGCCATTCCAAAAAAATTTTTTGTATCAAAATTTGGAAAAAATGTACCAATTTTAGCAAAAATGTACCAAACATTTTTCATGAAAGATTTTTTGTATTTCACAAATTGTGATTCACAAATTGTGATTTACCAATTTACCATTTTTAGCAAAAAGATACCACACGAAATAACTGTTTACGTAGTGGGCCTTACATTGGCGCATACGTATTTTCTCAATTATCCAGTCAATTGTCATCGCAAATCGACTGTATGCGATATTTTCCAGTGTTAGTCATGGTTCAATTTCTAACTGATACAAAATTTGTGTCTGGTGGAACGGAGCCATTTGTTAAAATAATATATGTGAACATAACATTTTATGAAAAATTTAAATACTAAAACAGGGATATTAAAAATGTACCAAAATGTAAAAAAGTGATCCAAAGTACCAACGCATAAAAAATGTACCAGTTTTGGTGCATTTGTACCAAAAGTGGCAACCGTGGTTACAACACTCGCGTTTTCTTTTTTATACATATATGTATGTATGTATGTACTATATGTATATTTGAAATTTCAAATCCTTGGGCTCAAAGGCTAATGAGTCGGTCGACGATAAATAATGTCACCAACATCCAACAGAATAACGAAATGCGCTTATTAAAAAGCATAAAATATTAAAACAGTAAAAAAAAAATTATAAAATATGTATAATATTTTTGTATGTATGTATATGTTATTTTTCAGTATTACAATCAAAATCTTATTTTCGAACTTTTTATACCCGCTACCCATAGAGTTAAAGGGTCTTATAACTTTGTGACTTCATGAAATGTATGTAACAGGTAGAAGGAGGCATCTCCGACCCTATAAAGTATATATATTCTTGATCACCAGCAATAGCCGAGACGATCTAGCCATATACAAGATAGAGCTATATTATTGTTTCGACATCATTTGTTATGTTTGCACGCAGATCAAGTTTGTTTCAAATTTTTGCCACGTCCTCTTCCGCCCCCGCAAATCAACAAAAATCAAATAACAAGCGTAATTTTAAAACTAGAGCGAATTTTGGTGTATACAATATTAACAATAATAGTTATGATTCCTGAAAATTTGGTTGCGATCAGACAAAAATTGTGGAAGTTATTAAATAAATATTTTTGTATGGGCAGGAACGCCTACTTACTAGGGGTCTTAGTAGCTTTGGCTAACAATCTGGTATATTGTGCCGTCTATGGTATATTTTGAATGCGGTACTATATCGATATACCAAATATACATTTTGGTATATTTTTAGTATTTTGCTGTATTTCGATATATTTTGAAAATAATACCGCTAAATTTTGTTTTATTGGGTAGCGGGTATCTCACACTCGACTGGAGCTTTCAGACTTCTTTAGACTTAGTTCTTAGTTTTAAAAATTTGTTCTTAAAGTGGTCTTATTTGAACAACACAACAAATGTTTTTGATTTTAGAACTTGGTTTTATTTTCAGTGCACTGTACCATTATTTATTTACATTTTGTTTAGTCTTGCTAGACACTAAATTGATTTTAAGATCCAGCCAAATACTGTTTATTATGTTATCAGCATTAACTGGTGAGCTGACCGAATTCGAATTTCTCTACGGAATTGTTTAAACCATTGATAATTTCAGTCTGTTAAACCTTTTTTTGTTTGTCAGTCTTCTACCCTGTTGACTTGACGCAGACCGCATTGAATTCACGCTGTTGTAAACGCCGAGATTAACACATTGACAACGGTTACAATGAAAATGCCAATGACTGTGTAATTATTAATTCGGTTCGCACGACAGATTTCCTTCTCGTTCTTGATATTGTATCTGCTAATCCATATAAGTCCGACGCCTACGGCAATCTACATATGTATGTATATACAAAATATTAAAAGTCAATGCCAATTTGGCAATACTGCGAGTGAGTAACGCACCTGGAATATGATGCTCAACGAAATGAACAATAAACTGGGATAAAAATATGGATGTTGTTGTTTTGTCTCCAGCACATAACGCAGTTGATTCGCATTCGCCGAGAGTAGCGCCAAGTCCATCATACCCTTTGCAAGTGTCTTCTTATGCTGATACGTATTAACATCTGGTATTGGCGTCTGCACTCCATTGATATTCACGAACCCGTTACCATTGTAGCCGGGATATGAAAAACTTCGACGAGGTCCACCATTCGGCAGGGGAGATTTTGCAAAAGGAACAACACTTCCACCCCGACTGCCGCCTCGCTTCTCATCATCGGCTAGAAGACCATCGTCGACACCAACATTTTTGCCATCTGTATAGGGACGATCGTCATTTTCATCGTCATCAGTTTCAGGAACTACAAATGAAAATCAAAGATAATCAAATACAATTAAATGCTTCTTAGTTAAGCAGCTTATACTTAAATCATAAGTTAATGTATTTAGTTTAATCAATACTAACCTGCTCGCGGTATACGAGGCACACGTCCATCGATGTCGTCAATAGCTTCGTTGTGAATACCCTGTAAAGCATTGGAGTATTTATTTTTGAAGCTATAGTAATATTAAATACTAAATAAACCTTGCGATAAAGTTATCCAGTATTTTAATCCACTTGTTGTATTATTAGCATAAAATGCATCCTTTGTTTGTAAACACAAATCTTGAGCATTAATAATACTAAGCAAGTAAGACAGCTACAGTCGAGTGTACTCGACTGTGAGATACCCACTACCCATTTTGAATAAAATCAAAATATTGCGGTATTTAAAAAATACTAAAAATAATATACCACAAAATACCAAAAATATACAGAATTGTATATATATTAATATATTGGTATTGACCTACACTCAATATATATTACAGAGTGCAAAATATACCAGATTGTCGGCCAAAGCAACTAAGACCCTTACTAAGTACTTGCTTATTCAAAAGATTTTGAAACAAACTTGATCTGCGGACAAACATAACAAATGCTGTCGAAACAAAATTATAGCTCTATCGCTTATAGTCTTTGAGATCTACATAGGTGTTCATACGGACAGACAGACAGACAGACATGGCTAGATCGTCTCGGCTGTTGACGGTGTTCAAGAATATATGTATATACTTCATAGGGCCGGAGATGCCTCCTACCTGTTACATACATTTCCTAAGGTCACAAAGTTATAATACCCTTCTACCCGAAGAGTAGCGGGTAGAAAAACGCACCACAGCTTCCGCCACATTTGTTGATTAATTCACTTACATACTTGTTTCTATATGTATGCTATAAATGCATGCGTAAATTTGAGCTAGAAAAAAGCCCCAGTGAAATTAAATCTCACAATTGTGTCCAGTCTACCTATGACTAACCTGGGATTTTTTTGTACTTCTTTCTATGGTACACAGACAGATACTTTCATCAAGTTGAACACTGTTTACTTTGGCAATTATCAGCAAAATCTTCATAAACATATTTATAGCGAACCTAACTAGTCGAAAGATTGTATATAATAAAATATTTAAATGTTCTAAATGATGATCAACTAGAAGATGCTGTACATTTCTACGATCAGTTGTTCTTGTGTGATTCATGAATTATTTAATTGTAATTTAAGTTCTTTATTTACATAGTTTTTAATAAAAAGTATTTGAGTTCTTTTAGACTTTATAAGTTTTAATTTTTGCTTTCTGCTTTAAAGTCGACTGAATGTAATGTATGCAAATCAGTTTAGATCAATGTATGTAACTTACTTGATTTTTTAATTTATCAGCATCCATCTTATCCATTTGAAGTGTAATATGTTTTAGATTGTTCATTTTTCAATTAAAAATACGTTTTAACCGACAATGTAAACAAAATTTTAATGAGTTTAGGAAAAATACAAAAAGTTAACGTGAATGAACACTTGACGACGTTTTGACCGGGAAGCGAAAACTCATGCGCGTTTAGCAACCGCGTCTCACGCTATTAAAAATACAACCGACACTGAGCAGACCCCCAAACCTAAATCTTCATCCGAGATGAAATAGCATTCGCTGTTGCCGTTAACGTTAATGCTCTTGGCATGCTCTCCCTCTCTCTCTCTCGGTCTTACATCAATGTCCAGTTGGATGCGACTCTCACGTTATGTTTGTGCTTTAACCAAAAGCTCTTTCTTGCTCTCTAAAAGCCGCTTGCTAGCATGCTAACTGTGAGTCGTATTAGAAATGCTAAAACTTAGTATGAAAGTTCAGACACATAAACAAGCTCACACAGACACACGCACCTACATATAAATATGCACATATTTAAAGAGTGCAAATTGAGTGTGTGTAATGTGTCTCTAATTATTGTGCTTGGCGTGTTGCAATTCAATTTGATAAAAAAAATTCTTGGAAAATGTTCTAAACAAAAGTTAAGTAGACAGGAATGTACATTGTATGTATGTGCAAAAAAAATCCATATGCACAAAAAGTAAACACTGATTCATTAATGGGAAATTTACCTCGTTGGCAGCATTTGCAGCTGCCAAAAAAAAAAAAAATAAAATAAACGATTGTCAAGTTCATCATAATCAAAGAAAGCCAACACAAAAATAAATTACAACATAAAATGTACATTATTAGTTCATTAAAACACGCACATTTAAAGAGAAAACGTCAAGTCGATATTGCTGCTAAACAATTTTTCTAAAGGCGCGAAAATGAATGAAACGGTATTGAGTTCATCGATAAGAGCTTAACCTATCAATAAGCTTCGATATCGATAATTATTGACATTGCAACACAGCGCAGTATCGATCAACACAAATTCATTGCCGAATATCGGCCGCTTGTGAGTCACATCGTTGACAATCCGACGGTAAAAGTGTGTTTTCCCTTTAAATGTGGAACATTACAGCAGCACCAGTTAAAGTAGCGTGATCTAAGCAGGATGGGCGAGCGTGTTGAAGCAAATAATAATGGCGTTGCAGCGCGTAGCATTCGTGAAGTGCAACAATCCTTTGGCGAGTCCCTTGGGTTTGGTAATGAGATCATTTGGGATCTGTGAGTACTGCGCAATTGAGTTTCGATGAGACATTAACACATTACTCATGCACATGCATATGTATATAGTTTATCAGATGAACAATCGCAGATATTGGAAACCAAAATCCGCACCCTTATACCTGATCCAACAGTGCCAAGCAATTTAGTAGGTGACGAAAGGGAAAAAGCCGAAGAAAGAGTTGCCAAACAATGTGGAGTCTTCGCCAGATTACGTCAAACTTTATTCAACGCGGTTTGGGAACAACGTAAGTAAAGATTTCCCCATAACAGTTGATGTAGTTTATTGCATCGTGTATACACAGGTAAATACACAAATCGCCAGTCGTTAACATCGATCTTTTATGTGCTGGTTGCCACCGATGAGACGGATCACAATAATGCTCTGAATTCCACAAAGTGGTCTTGCCATCCCGTTTTTCGTGCCCGTCGCTGTCTTTGTAAGCATTTTCTGATTATCTTATCTACAATTGACTAAATCGAACGCTTTACAGCCGATAGCAATGGACGCAGCAACAACAGCGACGATTGCTGCATGATTTATGTGGATGAAAATGGTCGTGTGTATCACAACTGGGAGTCCTATGTGACCAGCAATCAGCTGCCCGAAGGCATTATGGTGACACCTCCTCGAGGCGTCTACAATCTTACATTGCAAGGCGAAGTCATCTTGCAATCCATGCCAACGCCGGCGTCTTCAACGGGAAGCAAAGTGCTTGGTGCACTCGACATTACCTCGGCAGTGGGCGGCTTGGGTGCAGCAGCTGTGCCCATAGCTGGACTAGCGTTCACAGTCGCTGCACCCGTTATGTTGGTAGCTGGCGCTGTTGGTTTAGCAGCTGCTGGCTATTCGACAGCACGAGCTGGCGCTCATCTTGTGGATCGTAGTCAGCACGAGCAGTCGATCAATGTGACAGATCGCACGGCACGCGGTCATTGGCTGAGTGTGGTTGCAGGTGCTGTTGGCCTTGGGGCTGCAGGTGCCACAAGTGCGGTGACAGTGGCCACAAATGCTGGCCGAGAAGTGGGCGCCGTAAGTGTCATTTTCAAGTGTAATTGTCGAGTTGAAGCGTTAACTAATCCTACTATCCAACTACAGATTGCTCAATTGACGGTCAACAGCATGAACATTTCATCCATTATGATATCAGCCACGGGCTTGACGAATGGCGTCATGGATTTAATACTTGTAAGCTATAGTATTATTATTGTTTTGATACATTATAGAATACATTAATCATTTGCAGAAACATCAGGATGGCGACGATATATCCACCATGGATGCGCTACAGTTGTCTGCCTCGCTCTTCCTCTTCACGCACAGTGTCTACAATTTTAAACTGGCTTCGACCATCATCAATGATACGGCCAACAATCGCATTGGCTCGTATCGTGAATCGCTAAGCAATCAACAGAGGTGAGCTAATTTTTTTTTTTTTGAGGAGTTTCTTGTACATTAGACCTTCTAGCCAGACTCTGTCAAATGCTTGAGAGACATCTAAAAATATGGCAGTACAGTACTCTCGTTTTTCGAACGCGTTCCGAATTTCTGATGTTATCCGGTTGACCTGCTCAATTGTTCCGTGCTTTTCACGAAACCCAAATTGATGTGACGGGATTCCTTCCTGGAGTCTTAGGTATGTGTTTATCCGAATCAAAACGCATTTTTCAAAGAGTTTAGATAAGCATGAAAGTAGGCTTATAGGTCTATACGACGTGGGGACTGTGTGGTCTTTTCCCGGCTTTGCTATCATTATTATAATTGACTTCTTCCATCTCACTGGATAGTAGCCAAGTTTTGCGATGGTGTTGAAAAGCTGGGTGATAGTGCAAACGGCGCAATATGGGAGCTCGATGATCATTTTGGGAGTTATGAGGTCGCATCCCGGGGATTTTTTCGGATTCAGTTGATTTTTGATGATGCTAACGATTTCATTTGGGCGAAATTCGATTGGCTCACGTTGAAGCTGAGGCTCGTTTGATAAAGTCGGCAGAGTAAACGCACTCGTGGCAGGATTTGGTTGGAATACATTTTTAAGGTGGTTGGCAAACGTGCTGGCTCTGTCTGCATCGCTACGCGCCCAGCCTCCTGTGGGATTTCTTATAGGCATCACGGTTTCTTTCGGTGAGCTCAGAGTAGGGTGAGCTCTCCATAGTGAGTTTTTCATACTAGAAGTACACAATTGCTCTATGTAGTGGCGTTGGACATATGCTTCTTCTTGCTGTAGAGCTTTAGTAAGTTCACGTGAGGCATGTCTTAAACGTTGCTTAGAAGATGGCGATCTGTGGAATTGCCACTCTCGACGTAAGCGTCGCTTTTCGAGGACGAGCTTCTCGATTTGTAGATTTGTCTTCTTTCGATTGCTTTGTGTATTTATGGTTTGAGGTGTTGAAGCTTGGGCTGCAGATACAAGTACAGACTCCAGTGAATTAACAAAGCTGTCTACGTCGGCTTCATTATTGAGATGGGGACTTAGCTCAATGTGTGAGCTTATATACTTTCTGTACTTAATCCAATTAGTTTTCTGTGAGGTCAATTTTAGTGATTGTTCCAATGTTCCTGGATGCCGGAGTAGAATAAACAGTATAGGCGAGTGGTCAGATGAAAGATCCGAAAGGCATTCGGCGCTTATCAGATTTTTTGGAATGTTTTTGGTAATCGCAAAGTCTATTAAATCGGGCAGTTTCTTTGGGTCTGCTGGCCAGTATGTTGGTGTGCCAGGAGAAACATAGTCGAGCTTGTTCTTGGCGTTGATAATGGCATTGTAGAGCTGCTTTCCTTTTGGAGTCACGAGACGAGATCCCCAGTGTGTGTGCTTGGCATTGTAGTCTCCTGCTGCTATGAAGTGGTCTCCTAGTGAGTTGAAAAACTGCATAAACTCATCTTCAGCTATAGTGAAGCGAGGGGGGCAGTATACGGCGGCTAGTGTAAGTTCGTTGCCGGTATTTAGTTTTATATTTATAGATGTGGCCTGTAGGTAGTTTTTAGCAAATTTGTTATGATAGTAGTGCTTAATACGGCTTCTGATTAGAATTCCAGTCCCACCATGTGCTTTACCGTCTGGATGATTTGTTCCGTAGAAAGTATATCCTCGTAGATGAAAATTGTATTTATTTGTAAGGTGTGTTTCTGAAAGCAGCATTACGTCGATTTGATTGTCGAGTAGGAATTGAGCTAACTCAAGTTTATGCTGTGAAACGCCGTTAGCGTTCCACGTAGAGATCCGTAGGGGAGTCATTATTTGGATTGTTGTGAAACCAGCATTTCAATCAATAGATTTTGGTTTCGCATTAAATCTTGCATAGTTGTGCGCATAAATGACATAAATTCTGTAAGGCTTTGTTGTAAGCTGCATATCATTGCTTCGAAGTTGCTTTTTGACTGCTCCGGCGATTGATGTTGCTGAGCCATGTTCGGTTCTTGGTATGCTGATTGCAGAAATGAACTTTTTGAGGCAGGGATAGCCGGTCCTGATTTTAAAGCGCTTGCGTATGTCACACTTTTGTCAGAGTTAATAGGTCCTAGTGAGGATCTGGCTGCAGTCGAGAAGAAGACTTCAGGGTTTGATCTGGAGACTTTCAACGTTTTATTTTGGGTTTATTTTGGGAGCTAATTAATCTCAATTGGAAAGGTGTGGTAGGTAGGACCGGATGCCCTATTAGGGACAAAGCATAGACCAGTTGAGGTGTGTAGCTATGCCGGTGGAGGATATCTTCGTCTCAGAAGTCGCACAGCATAGATGCTGGACATCTACAGAGAAGATGCTCAAGTGTTTCCTTAACTCCGGAATCGTTGCATTTCCTGCACTGATCGCTGTTCATGATACCCAGCTTTACAGCATGGATTAGCCTTCAGTCTTTTCTTGAAAGCTGCATGACGTATTTGGTTAAGTTAGTGTTTATTGTATCACACATCATCCTTGCAGTTTTGCACGAGTTGGTATTGCGCCAGCTATCGTCCCTCTGACGCCTAGAGCGTACTTCAATTTGAACCAACATGAAGCCCAACCTCCTTTGGCAAGAGTGTCCGCGATCTCGTTGCCATCGATGCCCTCGCACTACCGCAGATGCATTCAGCGACTCTATTGCTCTTCTACTCTCCAGGACAACTTTGGACTTGACCACATCTGAGTACATTGCTCTTATTGGAGCCTAGCTGTCAACAAAGATGTTAATCGAGTTGTACTTTCGCAGTATACCCCGAGCCACTTGTGCAGCCTTGCCTAGCGAAGCCTTCCGACTGGAAGATGCTGCAATGGTCAGAGAGTTTGTAGAAATGTTTGGAATCGGGCTGGCACCGACTCCTTCGTCCATCTTCGACCCGTCGGTGAAGAGGTTTAGGGCTTCGGGAATGCATACCCCTTCCCGCCTGCAGCCCGGTTCCACATATGCCGTGTTAATATGGTCAGTACATGTGAGGGGGATAGTATAGTCCAAGTCTATACTAGTCTTCCTACTAATAAAGTAAGTTCCATTACTGAAGCGAGGGTGGCTATACTTATGTCGTCGGCATAGGCAATTAACTTGGGAGCCCGTCTAGTATATTTTTGTAGCAGGCTATTCACAACCAGATTGCAAAGGAGAGGCGAGAGAACCCCACCCTGGGGAGTGCCATCTCGCACATCCTTTGTAATAGTTGAATCGCCCCACGTGTCTACCTCCTGCCTGTCACCAAGAAATCGGTTAAGGCTCTTCATATAGCGTCAGTAGTGACATGAAATCCCCCTAAGCATATTCTTTGAAGTGGTCTGCCTTTTCAATGGATGCTACAAGAGCATCGATATGGACTTGCCCTTCGTATACGCATGCTGATTGGGGGCCAACAGATGCAACGAATTGCTTCTGATATGCATATCAAGAAGCTTCTCCAAAGATTTTAGCAGGAAAGAGGTTAGGCTGATTAGCCTGAAGTCATTTGAGTCCTCATGGTTGCATTTGCCCGCCTTCGGCAGGAAAATGTCTTTAGAGGTCCTCCAAAGAGTGGTGATATGACACCATGCGACTTACCATTGTCGGAACGTATAGATTGTAATTAGGCGACGTAGGCCCTGAGACCGTGTTGCCCTGAGACCGTGTTTGAGGTGGACTCTCAAAGTTTGTGTCCTTGGCGAGTCGGCTCTTGGTCCGAGACGGCTAACCTCGAGTTGTTGATTGTAAAGGAATTGTTACAACTGATTTGTAGACTTTTGGGTAATTTTATTCTTGGGAGCCCCCATAGTGTTTTCAGTCTGACCGCCAGACACCTCGTACCATGCATTCTGCTTTTTGCTTTCAGACAGACAAGTGCCCGATAGACAAGGAGCAGAGTCCTCAGCTAGGATCGGCAGTACCTTAAACGTCGGCGCATAGTAGACACAACACCATCGGGGAGGTTTAGTAGAGGATTTTGCCAGCCTCAATTGGAAAGCAATCGACACTTTGTCGGCGTAAATATTAAATGGTAATTCCAAGTACTGAATTTTATTTTCATTTGGTGGCTGAACCTATTTTGAGTAAGCTATAAAGATGAAAATGGAAAGGCATACAAAGAAAGTACTTACACTCAGTTATATAATGTTCTTGAATTGATTTCGATACTTCCCCGAGCTTTATTCTGTGTGCCAAGCTGAGCTATCAACTATAAATGATCTTTGTGGAAAGATATGAATGAATATTTCTCCTGTTTTAGTCATTTTGATTATACAATTTTTTTATTTAGAGAAAGCTGAAACAAAAACGTTCATTAAAATATCATTTTATATTTAATACTCACGTTCCGCATACTGAATTGTCCTTTCAATTGCAGACGTACGATTGACAAGGTGGTCAAGGAGACGATCCGATCAAAAGGCGTTTCTAGGGCCAACATGGACATTATACGGAATGTGAACGAGATGCCATCGCGACAGCAGTTCAACAAGGATTTAAATCGCAATGGCATACGCCCCTCATTCGCAGCAAATGGCCAAGGTGTTGAGTTAAATGATCAAGTGTTCACAAATAAGGCGGAGTTGCGTATACAGGATGATATCGAACCCAATATCCTTCGTCAAGTGACAAATCCCATGCCAGAGTCATTTGAAGACTCCGCAGCCAGTGGCAATAACGTCTGTCTTGTTGGCAATAACGGTGGTCGAGTTTTCACTGGATCCTCAAGAATGAGAGAGTCAACCGCAAATTATGCGCCGGAGAACACAAGAAATTATGCTGACGGCGTACACATTTTGAGACTAAGCAGTCTGGTGATTAATAATGTTGCAATTGCACTCTCTCAGTTCGGAGATGATATTTTCACACGGATTATCAGTGCCGAGAGTTTTGAGAACGCTTTGCTAATGTTGGCCGACAATCTGAATGATAATGTGATGCAATTTGTGCTCAATTTGACGGAGACATTTATGCATATTTTTTGGAATGAACTCAACGATTTGCTAAAGTTTTACATACCGGCAGAGTCGGTGCTATATAGGATTGGTACTCATATATTGGATAACTATCGTTATTTAACGATAGACCATTTACAGCTTTTTACTAGAGAAATCCTTGTGGCCGTTAGTGATTATTTTACTTCACTAAATCCAAACAATTTCCCTGGATTGCTGACCAAGTGCAAGGTGTGCAATCATTTCTATAACATTTGCGACTTGTAAGCGAAAAAATCGATGGAAACAAGCGCACAAAGTAATTGAACACAATGTAAAGTTTCAATAAATATTAAACGATTATTCTTTTTATAACCGCTAGGGTAGTAGGGTATTATAACTTTGTGCCGGCAGAAAGAATATGTATGTAACATATACCAAATATTTTTGCACTATTCGGTATATTTGTGATATTTTGTGGTAGATTAATTTGGTATATTTTGAGAAGAATACCACAAAGTTGTGATTTTATACAAAATAGATAGCGGGGTTCTTATGTTACTTGTTATAAAATACATAAATACGCCACGCAAAAGAAACACAGGTAATAATGCATAATTTTTAAATAAAAATAATAATAATAATAATAATAATAATAATAATAATAATAATAATAATAATAATAATAATAATAATAATAATAATAATAACGCATTTAGTTACACCGTTGTTGTGGATCACTTTACTTACAATATTATTTATTATCGACCAACTTATGCAGCATTTCATCCTAGGACCTTCTATCTTAAACTGATAAGACTTAGACAATGGCAGCGGCAGCTCGACTAACAGAGTTAAAAACGAAAACGTTCTAATATAGATAAAATCCTTATATGTATTTCATTGGATTAAAGAATTTTGTAATTAGACTAATGTTCCTAGTTTTAAGAATTTGTTCATAAAGTGGTTTTATTTCACGAAGACAACGATGCTTGATTCTTCATTTTAAAACTTGGACTTTTTTCCAGTGCACTGTAGCTTTATTTATTTGTAATTTGATGAGTCTTGCAACAATTGTTGATGGCGATAGACACTGAATTCATTTTGAGATCCAGCCAAATACTGTTTATTTTTATGTTAGCAGCATTAACTGGTGAGCTGACTGAATTCGAATTTCTCTACGGATTTCTTTAAACCATTGATAATTCCAGTCTGTTAGACTTTTTTTTGTTTGTCAGTCTTCTGCCCTGTTGACTTGACGCAGACCGCATTGAATTCACGCTGTTGTAAACGCCGAGATTAAGACATTGACAACGGTTACAATGAAAATGCCAATGACTGTGTAATTATTAATTCGGTTCGCACGACAGATTTCCTTCTCGTTCTTGATATTGTATCTGCTAATCCATATAAGTCCGACGCCTACGGCAATCTATGTACATTTTATGTATATACAAAATATTAAAAGTCAATGCCAATTTGGCAATATTGCGAGTGAGTAACGCACCTGGAATATGATACTCAACGAAATGAACAATAAACTGGGATAAAAATATGGATGTTGTTGTTTTGTCTCCAGCACATAACGAAGTTGATTCGCATTCGCCGAGAGTAGCGCCAAGTCCATCATC
Source organism: Drosophila kohkoa (assembly GCA_019972355.1). Taxonomy (NCBI): domain Eukaryota; kingdom Metazoa; phylum Arthropoda; class Insecta; order Diptera; family Drosophilidae; genus Drosophila; species Drosophila kohkoa. Next base: position 1,538,874 of record BJEL01000056.1, read on the forward strand.
ATACCCTTTGCCAGTGTCTTCTTATGCTGATACGTATTAACATCTGGTATTGGCGTCTGCACGCCATTGATGTTCACGAACCCGTTACCATTATAGCCGGGATACGAAAAACTTCGACGTGGTCCACCATTCGGCAGGGGAGATTTTCCAAATGGAACAAGACTTCCACCCCGACTGGCCCTCGCTTCTCATCATCGGCCAGAAGACCATCGTCGACACCAACATTATTGCCATCTGTGGAGGGACGATCGACATTTTCATCGTCATAAGTTTCAGAAACTACAAATGAAAATCAAAGGTAATCAAATATAATTAAATACTTTTTAGTTAAGCAGCTTATACTTAAATCATAAATATGTATATAGAATAGAAAGATGTATTTAGTTTCATCATTACAGTACACGAAATCCACGTCCATCGATGTCGTCATAGCCTCGTTGTGTATTTAAATGCATTTGTTTTATTATTAGCATGAAATGCATCCTTTGTTTGTAAACACAAATCTTGAGTATTAATAATGTTAAATGCACCATAGCTTCCGACACGTTTGCTGATTAATTCACTTACATACTAGTTTCTAAATGTACTCTACAAATGCGTATAAATGTGAGCTAAAAAATACCCAGTAAAATTGGATTTCATTATTACGTCCAGATTACGGATGTTTCTTTTATGATCCATAGCAACATTTTTCCACAAAACAGAACCTATCTGCCATATATGTACATTGGCAATTATCAGCTAACTCACAAGCAAACGCACCACAAAAATCAGTTAATTTGAATGTGGAGATGGGAGCATTGCGATCGCGAAACGATGTTGAGTATTTAAAATACACAATTCGGTCACACGTCATGTCTATATTGACAACATACGATTTCTTTTTAGTCGACTTTAAAAAAATAAATATAATCAAATACCATAAATTACGAGTATTTAAAATAGCTCAAAAATAGCAATTTATTTTTTTGAAATAGCCAAAATAACAGGCTCCTGCTAAATTGAGTGGTTTCCTGTTTTAGGTTGGCAATCTAATGCTAATGCTTAGTATGAAAGTTAATCTGTTAGCACACATATAAACGAACATACTCACAGCATGATACAATAATATAAGTTAGTCTCGTCGGAAAAAGCGCTCTCTCTATAAAAATACCAATGAGTGCGAGTGAAAAAGTCTCAGCGTAGTAGTGTGAGCGAGACGACAATGAAATGTGCATTAACCTTTAGACGATGCAATCAATATTTACATATTTTGAAGCTAATATTAATATTCTGCTGATGAGACTACCTTCTATAATTGTACCTCAGTAAAATTGATATTTGTGCATCATATTTTGTTGGTTTATTTTTTAACTTTTACTTGGCGCATTTTTTTTCAATATTTTTTTTCAATAGGTAGTTAGTATTGAAATTTGATAAACATGATTTTTATTAAATTATAAAATGTTTAATACATAAAAAATTTTATTGAAAAATTGTTCAGCGAAAGTTGATATGTATTTTTGCAAAATTGAAAATTTTTTTAATTTCTTTTTAATTTAAAAAAAAAATTTTGTTAAACATAAAATTTTGTTTTAATTTTATTTTTATTAAACTTCAATTAACAAATTTCATATATAAACTTTATCTAAAAAAAGTCCCAACATAAAAAAAAATGGGATATTAAAAAAATATGCATGTACATATATGAAGTGTGGCACTACTGGTTGTTGGCAACACTGGCAGCACTGATCACGAAAGCAAGATCGACGAGAAGTTAGTTGGTGTGTCGGCGTTGACAGGAACAGTTGTCCTCTAATCGTGTAGATCATTATTCTGATTATTTCATCATTATTCTGTTTATTTCATCTTTACTTCATTATATGTTAAATTCATATACATATTATATTTCATATCAATAAACTACTTTGTTACATTTGGGGGCTCAACCGCCTGAAGTTCGGTATTATAAAACAGAATTAATTGTGTTGAAACGGCGTAGAAAACCAAATCGAGTGTCCATATTGTCGAGTCGCGATGAATGTGTGCATGTGAACAATAAGAAAAACAGCTGCAATAGAAAAAGCTAAAGTTGAAAGAGGACAGACATACATATATGCTGCGAGGCAGAGAAACAGTGAAGACAGAAAAAGTGTAAATCAAATCGGTGGAACTTGCGAGAAATAGCGCAACAAAGAGAGTGAAGAAAGAAGAAGGAAAGAAAGAATTATTGGAAGTTGCAAGCAATAGCACAAAGAAAACAAGTAAGAAAGCTACAGTTGAGTGTGCTCGACTACCCGCTACCCATTTTGAATAAAATCAACTAAAACCTCTAGTAAGTAGGCGTTGGCGTTTTTCCCATACAAAAGTATTTCTTTAATAACTCCCACAATTTTTATCTGATCGCAACCAAATTTCAGAAATCATAAATACTATCGTTATTGTTGTATAAACCAAAATTCGCTGCTCTAGCTTTAAAATTACGCTTCTTATTAATTTTTTTGGATTTCTGGGGGCGGAAGTGGGCGTGGCCAAAATTTGAAACAAACTAGATCTGCGTGCAAGCGTAACAAATGCTGTCGAAAAAAATATAGCTCTATCTCTTATAGTCTCTGAGATCCAGTGTTTCATACGGACAGACGGATATGGCTAGATCGACTCAGCTGTTGATGCTGATCAAGAATATATATACTTTATAGGGTCGGAGATGCCTCCTTCTACCTGTTACATACATTTCCTGCTGAGTCACTAATGGAAAATTTAACTTATTGGCAGAGGCAGTGACTGGCATAAAACGATTGGCAAGTTCAATACCACAGAATCAAAGAAATTTCCACAACAGCATACCCATACACTCATACTAACATACACACACTCTTAGTGTGTGCCGACATATGTATATATAATTCTTGGCCCACAAATATAATTTTAAAAGTTTTATTGAAAGTGAGTAGCGGCTATTTCACAGTCGAGCACACTCTACTGTAGCTTTCTTACTTGGTCTATTTATTTTTTGTACAATCAGTTTGCCTGATAGGGTTTCTTGGACATATATTTGATAATAATTGAAAAGTTTAGCAAAAAATAGTTGCTTTCTTGTCGCTGTGAAGTGAAGTCAAATTAATAATGAGTGGAAAAAGTATTCGTGAAGTACAACAATCCTTTGCCGAATCGCTTGGATTTGGTAAGGAGACCATCTGGGACCTGTGAGTATTGTACACGACATTTGCGATAATATTAAGGATATTCAAGAAACAAAAATCACCGGCGTTAATAAAAAAATATTTTATTGTAAAACAATTTAAATTAATTTTATTTCTGTTTGTAGTTTGTCAAATAGACAATCCGAAATATTGGAAAAAAAGATCCGCACCCTTATTCCTGATCCTGAAAATTACAAACAACGTGCAGTATTTGACAGAATACGTCAAACTATATTCGATGCAGTTTGGGAACAACGTAAGTAAAACATTACCCATAATACTTGGTGTGGTTTATTGTATCGTGAATTCACAGGAAAATACACAAATCGCCAGTCGTTAACATCGATCTTTTATGTGCTGGTTGCCACCGATGAGACGGATGAAGATGATGCTAGGAATTCCACAAAATGGTCTTGTCATCCTGTTTTCCGTACACGTCGCTGCGTTTGTAAGCATGTTTGATTTTTATACCCGCACCCATTGATTGAAAGATTGAAAGGTATTAGAAGCAGTCAGTTTTCTCCACGCCCATTTCCGCCCCCGCAAATCGAATAACAAGGGTAACTATTTTTTTTACGATTTTTAGTACATACATTCACAACTACAACCTTTATTATTCCTGTGTCCTTAAGAGTATATTTATATACCAAAAACAGTTTTCGGCGTATTTTAGTATTTTGTTACTCCTGTTTAATATATATGCCAACAATAGCTTTTGGTATATTTTAACATTTTTGCTAGTCTTGATAGTACATTGATATATCGAATACAGTTTTTGGTATATTTTTAGTATTTTGTTAGTCCTGTGCACTATATTGATATACCAATCACAGCTTTTGGTGTATTTTTTATACATAGCTCTGTATATTTTTAGTATTTTGGTATAATTTAGTATTTTAGCCAGTATACTGGTTTGGTATATTTTAAAAATAATACCGCACTGTTTTATATTCATTGAAAATGGGTGGCGGGTATCTTACAGTCGAGCACACTCGACTTTCGCTTACCTTCTGGTTTATTATCTTATCTACAATTGACTAAATCGATCGCTTTACAGCCAGTAGCAATGGACGCAGCAACAACAGCGTCGATTGTTGCATGATTTATGTGGACGAAAATGGGCGTGTCTATCAGAATTGGAAGTCCTACTTGGATGACAACGAGTTGCCCGAAGGGATTATGGTGGCACCTCCCCGAGGTGTCTACAAACTCACATCGAAAGGCAGAGTTATATTGCACTCAAGGAAAACGCCAGCAGCGGGAGTAGGTCGCCAAGTATTTGGCGCCCTAGACACGGCTTCGGCGGTGGGTGGCTTAGGAGCAACAGCTGTGCCCGTCATTGGTATGATGTGCACAGTCGCTGCCCCAATTGTGCTGACAGCTTCAATTGTTGGTGGTCTTTGTGCTGGCTATTCGACGATACGATCTGGCTTTCAGCTTAGAGATCGCAGAAAGCACGATCAGTCGATCAATCTGGCAGATCGCACGGCACGCGGTCAATGGTTGGGCGTGGTGGGCGGTACTGTTGGTCTTGGGGCATCAGGTGCTACAACAGCGGCGACTTGGGCCACAAATGCAGGTAGACGAGTGGGAACAGTACGTGTAGTATATAATAATATGTCTTAGTTTAAGCGATCACTAATTAAATCATTCCACAATAGGTTGCTCAGTGGACTGTTAACGGCATGAACATCTCATCCATTGCGATGTCTGGTACGGGCTTAACGAATGGTATCATGGATTTAGTACTGGTAATTATGCTACTACTATTTACCTCAAGGATATCATTGACTCTTTAATTATTCGATTATAGAAATATGACGACGGCGACGAGATAACCACCTTGGATGTAGTACAGTTGTCTGCTTCTCTTTTCCTGTTCACGCACAGTCTCTATAATTTCCAGCTGGCATCGAGCCTCATCAATGACACGTCCAATGAACGTATAGGATCGTATCGCAAGACTTTAAGCAATCGACAGAGGTGAGTTGACACGAATAATACTTTTAATATTAGCAACAGCACAAATCTAAAACTGATCTAAACAAAACCTAAATTGCAGACGGATGTTCGACAAGATGGTCAAGGAGACGACTCGCATCAAGGGCGTTCGTCAGGCCAACGTGGACATTATACGCAATGTGAACGATATACCGTCGCGTCAGCAGTTCAATGATCTGTACAAGATCAACACCAAATTGAAAGAACGTGACATTATTCCATCGTTTGCAGCCAAAGGCAAGGGAGTTCTACTCAATGGACAAGTGGTCACAAATGCAGCGGATTTGCGTGCCAACGTACAGCATAATATCGGACCCGATATCATCGCCCGGGTGACGAATCCCAAACCAGACACTTTTCAAGGCTTTGGGACAAGTGGCAATAACGCTGCATTTCGAAGCAGTTGTTTTTTAAATCCGCATGAGACAGCGAAAAAGGAACAAAGAAAACGACTGGGTCAAATATTTAAATTGGTGGAAAAAGCTCGCAAAGTTCTACCCGAACTCTTTGACAAAAAGTCTGGCGATAGTATTATTAGTGAGGAAAGCTACAATACACTGTTACTATTGTTCGATAATTTCGACGATGATATAAGGCACTTCGCTCTCCAGTTAACAGCTACATTCCTTAAGAGATATAGAGATGGTCTACATGAGAAGCTTCAGTTTTATATATCTTCAGAGTCAGTGCTTTATAGGATTGGTACTCATATACTGCGCAAGTATCCCTCGTTCACTGTAGAAAAACTGCAATGGAAAGAGGAGAAAATAATGGATGCCATCTATGAATACTTCATATCATTAAATCCCAACAATTATCGGGGTAGATTAAATAGGTGTGATGTCTGCGGATATTTCTATCAAATTTGCGAATTGTGAAAACAAATATAAAATCTAAAATAATATAATATAATATAATAAATTTCAGTTTCGATTTCGTTAAATTTAACGATTAGGTGTAGAGTATTTTAATAATATTTTCTTTTAATTTGTGTGAATAATAAAACAATAAAATTTTTTGTGGATCATCAATACTGTAGTTATTATTGTATCTGCTGTGGTGTCGCAGAGTTCGAATTTCCCCTTTCCCGTACAAAGAAGTTACAACCACGGTTGCCATTCCAAAAAAATTTTTTGTATCAAAATTTGGAAAAAATGTACCAATTTTAGCAAAAATGTACCAAACATTTTTCATGAAAGATTTTTTGTATTTCACAAATTGTGATTCACAAATTGTGATTTACCAATTTACCATTTTTAGCAAAAAGATACCACACGAAATAACTGTTTACGTAGTGGGCCTTACATTGGCGCATACGTATTTTCTCAATTATCCAGTCAATTGTCATCGCAAATCGACTGTATGCGATATTTTCCAGTGTTAGTCATGGTTCAATTTCTAACTGATACAAAATTTGTGTCTGGTGGAACGGAGCCATTTGTTAAAATAATATATGTGAACATAACATTTTATGAAAAATTTAAATACTAAAACAGGGATATTAAAAATGTACCAAAATGTAAAAAAGTGATCCAAAGTACCAACGCATAAAAAATGTACCAGTTTTGGTGCATTTGTACCAAAAGTGGCAACCGTGGTTACAACACTCGCGTTTTCTTTTTTATACATATATGTATGTATGTATGTACTATATGTATATTTGAAATTTCAAATCCTTGGGCTCAAATGCTAATGAGTCGGTCGACGATAAATAATGTCACCAACATCCAACAGAATAACTAAATGCGCTTATTAAAAAGCATAAAATATTAAAACAGTAAAAAAAAAATTATAAAATATGTATAATATTTTTGTATGTATGTATATGTTATTTTTCAGTATTACAATCAAAATCTTATTTTCGAACTTTTTATACCCGCTACCCATAGAGTTAAAGGGTCTTATAACTTTGTGACTTCATGAAATGTATGTAACAGGTAGAAGGAGGCATCTCCGACCCTATAAAGTATATATATTCTTGATCACCAGCAATAGCCGAGACGATCTAGCCATATACAAGATAGAGCTATATTATTGTTTCGACATCATTTGTTATGTTTGCACGCAGATCAAGTTTGTTTCAAATTTTTGCCACGTCCTCTTCCGCCCCCGCAAATCAACAAAAATCAAATAACAAGCGTAATTTTAAAACTAGAGCGAATTTTGGTGTATACAATATTAACAATAATAGTTATGATTCCTGAAAATTTGGTTGCGATCAGACCAAAATTGTGGAAGTTATTAATGAAATTTATATATGGGGAAAAACGCCTACTTACTAGGGGTCTTAGTAGCTTTGGCTAACAATCTGGTATATTGTGCCGTCTATGGTATATTGCGGTACTATATCGATATACCAAATATACATTTTGGTATATTTTTAGTATTTTGCTGTATTTCGATATATTTTGAAAATAATACCGCTAAATTTTGTTTTATTGGGTAGCGGGTATCTCACACTCGACTGGAGCTTTCAGACTTCTTTAGACTTAGTTCTTAGTTTTAAAAATTTGTTCTTAAAGTGGTCTTATTTGAACAACACAACAAATGTTTTTGATTTTAGAACTTGGTTTTATTTTCAGTGCACTGTACCATTATTTATTTACATTTTGTTTAGTCTTGCTAGACACTAAATTGATTTTAAGATCCAGCCAAATACTGTTTATTATGTTATCAGCATTAACTGGTGAGCTGACCGAATTCGAATTTCTCTACGGAATTGTTTAAACCATTGATAATTTCAGTCTGTTAAACCTTTTTTTGTTTGTCAGTCTTCTACCCTGTTGACTTGACGCAGACCGCATTGAATTCACGCTGTTGTAAACGCCGAGATTAACACATTGACAACGGTTACAATGAAAATGCCAATGACTGTGTAATTATTAATTCGGTTCGCACGACAGATTTCCTTCTCGTTCTTGATATTGTATCTGCTAATCCATATAAGTCCGACGCCTACGGCAATCTATGTACATTTTATGTATATACAAAATATTAAAAGTCAATGCCAATTTGGCAATATTGCGAGTGAGTAACGCACCTGGAATATGATACTCAACGAAATGAACAATAAACTGGGATAAAAATATGGATGTTGTTGTTTTGTCTCCAGCACATAACGAAGTTGATTCGCATTCGCCGAGAGTAGCGCCAAGTCCATCATACCCTTTGCAAGTGTCTTCTTATGCTGATACGTATTAACATCTGGTATTGGCGTCTGCACGCCATTGATGTTCACGAACCCGTTACCATTATAGCCGGGATACGAAAAACTTCGACGTGGTCCACCATTCGGCAGGGGAGATTTTCCAAATGGAAAAAGACTTCCACCCCGACTGGCCCTCGCTTCTCATCATCGGCCAGAAGACCATCGTCGACACCAACATTATTGCCATCTGTGGAGGGACGATCGACATTTTCATCGTCATAAGTTTCAGAAACTACAAATGAAAATCAAAGGTAATCAAATATAATTAAATACTTTTTAGTTAAGCAGCTTATACTTAAATCATAAATATGTATATAGAATAGAAAGATGTATTTAGTTTCATCATTACAGTACACGAAATCCACGTCCATCGATGTCGTCATAGCCTCGTTGTGTATTTAAATGCATTTGTTTTATTATTAGCATGAAATGCATCCTTTGTTTGTAAACACAAATCTTGAGTATTAATAATGTTAAATGCACCATAGCTTCCGACACGTTTGCTGATTAATTCACTTACATACTAGTTTCTAAATGTACTCTACAAATGCGTATAAATGTGAGCTAAAAAATACCCAGTAAAATTGGATTTCATTATTACGTCCAGATTACGGATGTTTCTTTTATGATCCATAGCAACATTTTTCCACAAAACAGAACCTATCTGCCATATATGTACATTGGCAATTATCAGCTAACTCACAAGCAAACGCACCACAAAAATCAGTTAATTTGAATGTGGAGATGGGAGCATTGCGATCGCGAAACGATGTTGAGTATTTAAAATACACAATTCGGTCACACGTCATGTCTATATTGACAACATACGATTTCTTTTTAGTCGACTTTAAAAAAATAAATATAATCAAATACCATAAATTACGAGTATTTAAAATAGCTCAAAAATAGCAATTTATTTTTTTGAAATAGCCAAAATAACAGGCTCCTGCTAAATTGAGTGGTTTCCTGTTTTAGGTTGGCAATCTAATGCTAATGCTTAGTATGAAAGTTAATCTGTTAGCACACATATAAACGAACATACTCACAGCATGATACAATAATATAAGGTAGTCTCGTCGGAAAGCGCTCTCTCTATAAAAATACCAATGAGTGCGAGTGAAAAAGTCTCAGCGTAGTAGTGTGAGCGAGACGACAATGAAATGTGCATTAACCTTTAGACGATGCAATCAATATTTACATATTTTGAAGCTAATATTAATATTCTGCTGATGAGACTACCTTCTATAATTGTACCTCAGTAAAATTGATATTTGTGCATCATATTTTGTTGGTTTATTTTTTAACTTTTACTTGGCGCATTTTTTTTCAATATTTTTTTTCAATAGGTAGTTAGTATTGAAATTTGATAAACATGATTTTTATTAAATTATAAAATGTTTAATACATAAAAAATTTTATTGAAAAATTGTTCAGCGAAAGTTGATATGTATTTTTGCAAAATTGAAAATTTTTTTAATTTCTTTTTAATTTAAAAAAAAAATTTTGTTAAACATAAAATTTTGTTTTAATTTTGTTTTTATTAAACTTCAATTAACAAATTTCATATATAAACTTTATCTAAAAAAAGTCCCAACATAAAAAAAAATGGGATATTAAAAAAATATGCATGTACATATATGAAGTGTGGCACTACTGGTTGTTGGCAACACTGGCAGCACTGATCACGAAAGCAAGATCGACGAGAAGTTAGTTGGTGTGTCGGCGTTGACAGGAACAGTTGTCCTCTAATCGTGTAGATCATTATTCTGATTATTTCATCATTATTCTGTTTATTTCATCTTTACTTCATTATATGTTAAATTCATATACATATTATATTTCATATCAATAAACTACTTTGTTACATTTGGGGGCTCAACCGCCTGAAGTTCGGTATTATAAAACAGAATTAATTGTGTTGAAACGGCGTAGAAAACCAAATCGAGTGTCCATATTGTCGAGTCGCGATGAATGTGTGCATGTGAACAATAAGAAAAACAGCTGCAATAGAAAAAGCTAAAGTTGAAAGAGGACAGACATACATATATGCTGCGAGGCAGAGAAACAGTGAAGACAGAAAAAGTGTAAATCAAATCGGTGGAACTTGCGAGAAATAGCGCAACAAAGAGAGTGAAGAAAGAAGAAGGAAAGAAAGAATTATTGGAAGTTGCAAGCAATAGCACAAAGAAAACAAGTAAGAAAGCTACAGTTGAGTGTGCTCGACTGTGAAATACCCGCTACCCATTTTGAATAAAATCAACTAAAACCTCTAGTAAGTAGGCGTTGGCGTTTTTCCCATACAAAAGTATTTCTTTAATAACTCCCACAATTTTTATCTGATCGCAACCAAATTTCAGAAATCATAAATACTATCGTTATTGTTGTATAAACCAAAATTCGCTGCTCTAGCTTTAAAATTACGCTTCTTATTAATTTTTTTGGATTTCTGGGGGCGGAAGTGGGCGTGGCCAAAATTTGAAACAAACTAGATCTGCGTGCAAGCGTAACAAATGCTGTCGAAAAAAATATAGCTCTATCTCTTATAGTCTCTGAGATCCAGTGTTTCATACGGACAGACGGATATGGCTAGATCGACTCAGCTGTTGATGCTGATCAAGAATATATATACTTTATAGGGTCGGAGATGCCTCCTTCTACCTGTTACATACATTTCCTGCTGAGTCACTAATGGAAAATTTAACTTATTGGCAGAGGCAGTGACTGGCATAAAACGATTGGCAAGTTCAATACCACAGAATCAAAGAAATTTCCACAACAGCATACCCATACACTCATACTAACATACACACACTCTTAGTGTGTGCCGACATATGTATATATAATTCTTGGCCCACAAATATAATTTTAAAAGTTTTATTGAAAGTGAGTAGCGGCTATTTCACAGTCGAGCACACTCTACTGTAGCTTTCTTACTTGGTCTATTTATTTTTTGTACAATCAGTTTGCCTGATAGGGTTTCTTGGACATATATTTGATAATAATTGAAAAGTTTAGCAAAAAATAGTTGCTTTCTTGTCGCTGTGAAGTGAAGTCAAATTAATAATGAGTGGAAAAAGTATTCGTGAAGTACAACAATCCTTTGCCGAATCGCTTGGATTTGGTAAGGAGACCATCTGGGACCTGTGAGTATTGTACACGACATTTGCGATAATATTAAGGATATTCAAGAAACAAAAATCACCGGCGTTAATAAAAAAATATTTTATTGTAAAACAATTTAAATTAATTTTATTTCTGTTTGTAGTTTGTCAAATAGACAATCCGAAATATTGGAAAAAAAGATCCGCACCCTTATTCCTGATCCTGAAAATTACAAACAACGTGCAGTATTTGACAGAATACGTCAAACTATATTCGATGCAGTTTGGGAACAACGTAAGTAAAACATTACCCATAATACTTGGTGTGGTTTATTGTATCGTGAATTCACAGGAAAATACACAAATCGCCAGTCGTTAACATCGATCTTTTATGTGCTGGTTGCCACCGATGAGACGGATGAAGATGATGCTAAGAATTCCACAAAATGGTCTTGTCATCCTGTTTTCCGTACACGTCGCTGCGTTTGTAAGCATGTTTGATTTTTATACCCGCACCCATTGATTGAAAGATTGAAAGGTATTAGAAGCAGTCAGTTTTCTCCACGCCCATTTCCGCCCCCGCAAATCGAATAACAAGGGTAACTATTTTTTTTACGATTTTTAGTACATACATTCACAACTACAACCTTTATTATTCCTGTGTCCTTAAGAGTATATTTATATACCAAAAACAGTTTTCGGCGTATTTTAGTATTTTGTTACTCCTGTTTAATATATATGCCAAAAATAGCTTTTGGTATATTTTAATATTTTTGCTAGTCTTGATAGTACATTGATATATCGAATACAGTTTTTGGTATATTTTTAGTATTTTGTTAGTCCTGTGCACTATATTGATATACCAATTACAGCTTTTGGTGTATTTTTTATACATAGCTCTGTATATTTTTAGTATTTTGGTATTATTTAGTATTTTGGCCAGTATACTGGTTTGGTATATTTTAAAAATAATACCGCACTGTTTTATATTCATTGAAAATGGGTGGCGGGTATCTTACAGTCGAGCACACTCGACTTTCGCTTACCTTCTGGTTTATTATCTTATCTACAATTGACTAAATCGATCGCTTTACAGCCAGTAGCAATGGACGCAGCAACAACAGCGTCGATTGTTGCATGATTTATGTGGACGAAAATGGGCGTGTCTATCAGAATTGGAAGTCCTACTTGGATGACAACGAGTTGCCCGAAGGGATTATGGTGGCACCTCCCCGAGGTGTCTACAAACTCACATCGAAAGGCAGAGTTATATTGCACTCAAGGAAAACGCCAGCAGCGGGAGTAGGTCGCCAAGTATTTGGCGCCCTAGACACGGCTTCGGCGGTGGGTGGCTTAGGAGCAACAGCTGTGCCCGTCATTGGTATGATGTGCACAGTCGCTGCCCCAATTGTGCTGACAGCTTCAATTGTTGGTGGTCTTTGTGCTGGCTATTCGACGATACGATCTGGCTTTCAGCTTAGAGATCGCAGAAAGCACGATCAGTCGATCAATCTGGCAGATCGCACGGCACGCGGTCAATGGTTGGGCGTGGTGGGCGGTACTGTTGGTCTTGGGGCATCAGGTGCTACAACAGCGGCGACTTGGGCCACAAATGCAGGTAGACGAGTGGGAACAGTACGTGTAGTATATAATAATATGTCTTAGTTTAAGCGATCACTAATTAAATCATTCCACAATAGGTTGCTCAGTGGACTGTTAACGGCATGAACATCTCATCCATTGCGATGTCTGGTACGGGCTTAACGAATGGTATCATGGATTTAGTACTGGTAATTATGCTACTACTATTTACCTCAAGGATATCATTGACTCTTTAATTATTCGATTATAGAAATATGACGACGGCGACGAGATAACCACCTTGGATGTAGTACAGTTGTCTGCTTCTCTTTTCCTGTTCACGCACAGTCTCTATAATTTCCAGCTGGCATCGAGCCTCATCAATGACACGTCCAATGAACGTATAGGATCGTATCGCAAGACTTTAAGCAATCGACAGAGGTGAGTTGACACGAATAATACTTTTAATATTAGCAACAGCACAAATCTAAAACTGATCTAAACAAAACCTAAATTGCAGACGGATGTTCGACAAGATGGTCAAGGAGACGACTCGCATCAAGGGCGTTCGTCAGGCCAACGTGGACATTATACGCAATGTGAACGATATACCGTCGCGTCAGCAGTTCAATGATCTGTACAAGATCAACACCAAATTGAAAGAACGTGACATTATTCCATCGTTTGCAGCCAAAGGCAAGGGAGTTCTACTCAATGGACAAGTGGTCACAAATGCAGCGGATTTGCGTGCCAACGTACAGCATAATATCGGACCCGATATCATCGCCCGGGTGACGAATCCCAAACCAGACACTTTTCAAGGCTTTGGGACAAGTGGCAATAACGCTGCATTTCGAAGCAGTTGTTTTTTAAATCCGCATGAGACAGCGAAAAAGGAACAAAGAAAACGACTGGGTCAAATATTTAAATTGGTGGAAAAAGCTCGCAAAGTTCTACCCGAACTCTTTGACAAAAAGTCTGGCGATAGTATTATTAGTGAGGAAAGCTACAATACACTGTTACTATTGTTCGATAATTTCGACGATGATATAAGGCACTTCGCTCTCCAGTTAACAGCTACATTCCTTAAGAGATATAGAGATGGTCTACATGAGAAGCTTCAGTTTTATATATCTTCAGAGTCAGTGCTTTATAGGATTGGTACTCATATACTGCGCAAGTATCCCTCGTTCACTGTAGAAAAACTGCAATGGAAAGAGGAGAAAATAATGGATGCCATCTATGAATACTTCATATCATTAAATCCCAACAATTATCGGGGTAGATTAAATAGGTGTGATGTCTGCGGATATTTCTATCAAATTTGCGAATTGTGAAAACAAATATAAAATCTAAAATAATATAATATAATATAATAAATTTCAGTTTCGATTTCGTTAAATTTAACGATTAGGTGTAGAGTATTTTAATAATATTTTCTTTTAATTTGTGTGAATAATAAAACAATAAAATTTTTTGTGGATCATCAATACTGTAGTTATTATTGTATCTGCTGTGGTGTCGCAGAGTTCGAATTTCCCCTTTCCCGTACAAAGAAGTTACAACCACGGTTGCCATTCCAAAAAAATTTTTTGTATCAAAATTTGGAAAAAATGTACCAATTTTAGCAAAAATGTACCAAACATTTTTCATGAAAGATTTTTTGTATTTCACAAATTGTGATTCACAAATTGTGATTTACCAATTTACCATTTTTAGCAAAAAGATACCACACGAAATAACTGTTTACGTAGTGGGCCTTACATTGGCGCATACGTATTTTCTCAATTATCCAGTCAATTGTCATCGCAAATCGACTGTATGCGATATTTTCCAGTGTTAGTCATGGTTCAATTTCTAACTGATACAAAATTTGTGTCTGGTGGAACGGAGCCATTTGTTAAAATAATATATGTGAACATAACATTTTATGAAAAATTTAAATACTAAAACAGGGATATTAAAAATGTACCAAAATGTAAAAAAGTGATCCAAAGTACCAACGCATAAAAAATGTACCAGTTTTGGTGCATTTGTACCAAAAGTGGCAACCGTGGTTACAACACTCGCGTTTTCTTTTTTATACATATATGTATGTATGTATGTACTATATGTATATTTGAAATTTCAAATCCTTGGGCTCAAAGGCTAATGAGTCGGTCGACGATAAATAATGTCACCAACATCCAACAGAATAACGAAATGCGCTTATTAAAAAGCATAAAATATTAAAACAGTAAAAAAAAAATTATAAAATATGTATAATATTTTTGTATGTATGTATATGTTATTTTTCAGTATTACAATCAAAATCTTATTTTCGAACTTTTTATACCCGCTACCCATAGAGTTAAAGGGTCTTATAACTTTGTGACTTCATGAAATGTATGTAACAGGTAGAAGGAGGCATCTCCGACCCTATAAAGTATATATATTCTTGATCACCAGCAATAGCCGAGACGATCTAGCCATATACAAGATAGAGCTATATTATTGTTTCGACATCATTTGTTATGTTTGCACGCAGATCAAGTTTGTTTCAAATTTTTGCCACGTCCTCTTCCGCCCCCGCAAATCAACAAAAATCAAATAACAAGCGTAATTTTAAAACTAGAGCGAATTTTGGTGTATACAATATTAACAATAATAGTTATGATTCCTGAAAATTTGGTTGCGATCAGACAAAAATTGTGGAAGTTATTAAATAAATATTTTTGTATGGGCAGGAACGCCTACTTACTAGGGGTCTTAGTAGCTTTGGCTAACAATCTGGTATATTGTGCCGTCTATGGTATATTTTGAATGCGGTACTATATCGATATACCAAATATACATTTTGGTATATTTTTAGTATTTTGCTGTATTTCGATATATTTTGAAAATAATACCGCTAAATTTTGTTTTATTGGGTAGCGGGTATCTCACACTCGACTGGAGCTTTCAGACTTCTTTAGACTTAGTTCTTAGTTTTAAAAATTTGTTCTTAAAGTGGTCTTATTTGAACAACACAACAAATGTTTTTGATTTTAGAACTTGGTTTTATTTTCAGTGCACTGTACCATTATTTATTTACATTTTGTTTAGTCTTGCTAGACACTAAATTGATTTTAAGATCCAGCCAAATACTGTTTATTATGTTATCAGCATTAACTGGTGAGCTGACCGAATTCGAATTTCTCTACGGAATTGTTTAAACCATTGATAATTTCAGTCTGTTAAACCTTTTTTTGTTTGTCAGTCTTCTGCCCTGTTGACTTGACGCAGACCGCATTGAATTCACGCTGTTGTAAACGCCGAGATTAACACATTGACAACGGTTACAATGAAAATGCCAATGACTGTGTAATTATTAATTCGGTTCGCACGACAGATTTCCTTCTCGTTCTTGATATTGTATCTGCTAATCCATATAAGTCCGACGCCTACGGCAATCTACATATGTATATACAAAATATTAAAAGTCAATGCCAATTTGGCAATACTGCGAGTGAGTAACGCACCTGGAATATGATGCTCAACGAAATGAACAATAAACTGGGATAAAAATATGGATGTTGTTGTTTTGTCTCCAGCACATAACGAAGTTGATTCGCATTCGCCGAGAGTAGCGCCAAGTCCATCATACCCTTTGCAAGTGTCTTCTTATGCTGATACGTATTAACATCTGGTATTGGCGTCTGCACTCCATTGATATTCACGAACCCGTTACCATTGTAGCCGGGATATGAAAAACTTCGACGAGGTCCACCATTCGGCAGGGGAGATTTTGCAAAAGGAACAACACTTCCACCCCGACTGCCGCCTCGCTTCTCATCATCGGCTAGAAGACCATCGTCGACACCAACATTTTTGCCATCTGTATAGGGAAAATCAAATCATCTGAAAATCAAAGATAATCAAATACAATTAAATGCTTCTTAGTTAAGCAGCTTATACTTAAATCATAAGTTAATGTATTTAGTTTAATCAATACTAACCTGCTCGCGGTATACGAGGCACACGTCCATCGATGTCGTCAATAGCTTCGTTGTGAATACCCTGTAAAGCATTGGAGTATTTATTTTTGAAGCTATAGTAATATTAAATACTAAATAAACCTTGCGATAAAGTTATCCAGTATTTTAATCCACTTGTTGTATTATTAGCATAAAATGCATCCTTTGTTTGTAAACACAAATCTTGAGCATTAATAATACTAAGCAAGTAAGACAGCTACAGTCGAGTGTACTCGACTGTGAGATACCCACTACCCATTTTGAATAAAATCAAAATATTGCGGTATTTAAAAAATACTAAAAATAATATACCACAAAATACCAAAAATATACAGAATTGTATATATATTAATATATTGGTATTGACCTACACTCAATATATATTACAGAGTGCAAAATATACCAGATTGTCGGCCAAAGCAACTAAGACCCTTACTAAGTACTTGCTTATTCAAAAGATTTTGAAACAAACTTGATCTGCGGACAAACATAACAAATGCTGTCGAAACAAAATTATAGCTCTATCGCTTATAGTCTTTGAGATCTACATAGGTGTTCATACGGACAGACAGACAGACAGACATGGCTAGATCGTCTCGGCTGTTGACGGTGTTCAAGAATATATGTATATACTTCATAGGGCCGGAGATGCCTCCTACCTGTTACATACATTTCCTAAGGTCACAAAGTTATAATACCCTTCTACCCGAAGAGTAGCGGGTAGAAAAACGCACCACAGCTTCCGCCACATTTGTTGATTAATTCACTTACATACTTGTTTCTATATGTATGCTATAAATGCATGCGTAAATTTGAGCTAGAAAAAAGCCCCAGTGAAATTAAATCTCACAATTGTGTCCAGTCTACCTATGACTAACCTGGGATTTTTTGTATTTCTTTTTATGGTACACAGACAGATACTTTCATCAAGTTGAACACTGTTTACTTTGGCAATTATCAGCAAAATCTTCATAAACATATTTATAGCGAACCTAACTAGTCGAAAGATTGTATATAATAAAATATTTAAATGTTCTAAATGATGATCAACTAGAAGATGCTGTACATTTCTACGATCAGTTGTTCTTGTGTGATTCATGAATTATTTAATTGTAATTTAAGTTCTTTATTTACATAGTTTTTCATAAAAAGTACTTAAATTCTTTTAGAGTTTATAAGTTTTAATTTTTGCTTTCTGCTTTAAAGTCGACTGAATGTAATGTATGCAAATCAGTTTAGATCAATGTATGTAACTTACTTGATTTTTTAATTTATCAGCATCCATCTTATCCATTTGAAGTGTAATATGTTTTAGATTGTTAATTTTTCAATTAAAAATACGTTTTAACCGACAATGTAAACAAAATTTTAATGAGTTTAGGAAAAATACAAAAAGTTAACGTGAATGAACACTTGACGACGTTTTGACCGGGAAGCGAAAACTCATGCGCGTTTAGCAACCGCGTCTCACGCTATTAAAAATACAACCGACACTGAGCAGACCCCCAAACCTAAATCTTCATCCGAGATGAAATAGCATTCGCTGTTGCCGTTAACGTTAATGCTCTTGGCATGCTCTCCCTCTCTCTCTCTCGGTCTTACATCAATGTCCAGTTGGATGCGACTCTCACGTAATGTTTGTGCTTTAACCAAAAGCTCTTTCTTGCTCTCTAAAAGCCGCTTGCTAGCATGCTAACTGTGAGTCGTATTAGAAATGCTAAAACTTAGTATGAAAGTTCAGACACATAAACAAGCTCACACAGACACACGCACCTACATATAAATATGCACATATTTAAAGAGTGCAAATTGAGTGTGTGTAATGTGTCTCTAATTATTGTGCTTGGCGTGTTGCAATTCAATTTGATAAAAAAAAATTCTTGGAAAATGTTCTAAACAAAAGTTAAGTAGACAGGAATGTACATTGTATGTATATGCAAAAAAAATCCATATGCACAAAAAGTAAACGCTGAGTCATTAATGGGAAATTTACCTTGTTGGCAGCATTTGCAGCTGCCAAAAAAAAAGAAAAAAAAAAAGAAAACGATTGCCAAGATCATCATAATCAAAGAAAGCCAATACAAAAATAAATTACAACATAAAATGTATGTATATTATTAGTTCATTAAAACACGCACATTTAAAGAGAAAACGTCAAGTCGATATTGCTGCTAAACAATTTTTCGAAAGGCGCGAAAATGAATGAAACGGTATTGAGTTAATCGATAAGAGCTTAACCTATCAATAAGCTTCGATATCGATTATTATTGACATTGCAACACAGCGCAGTATCGATCAACACAAATTCATTGCCGAATATCGGCCGCTTGTCAGTCACATCGTTGACAATCCGACGGTAAAAGTGTGTTTTCCCTTTAAATGTGGAACATTACAGCAGCACCAGTTAAAGTAGCGTGATCTAAGCAGGATGGGCGAGCGTGTTGAAGCAAATAATAATGGCGTTGCAGCGCGTAGCATTCGTGAAGTGCAACAATCCTTTGGCGAGTCCCTTGGGTTTGGTAATGAGATCATTTGGGATCTGTGAGTACTGCGCAATTGAGTTTCGATGAGACATTAACACATTACTCATGCACATGCATATGTATATAGTTTATCAGATGAACAATCGCAGATATTGGAAACCAAAATCCGCACCCTTATACCTGATCCAACAGTGCCAAGCAATTTAGTAGGTGACGAAAGGGAAAAAGCCGAAGAAAGAGTTGCCAAACAATGTGGAGTCTTCGCCAGATTACGTCAAACTTTATTCAACGCGGTTTGGGAACAACGTAAGTAAAGATTTCCCCATAACAGTTGATGTAGTTTATTGCATCGTGTATACACAGGTAAATACACAAATCGCCAGTCGTTAACGTCGATCTTTTATGTGCTGGTTGCCACCGATGAGACGGATCACAATAATGCTCTGAATTCCACAAAGTGGTCTTGCCATCCCGTTTTTCGTGCCCGTCGCTGTCTTTGTAAGCATTTTCTGATTATCTTATCTACAATTGACTAAATCGAACGCTTTACAGCCGATAGCAATGGACGCAGCAACAACAGCGACGATTGCTGCCTGATTTATGTGGACGAAAATGGGCGTGTCTATCAGAATTGGGAGTCCTATGTGTCCAGTAATCAGCTGCCCGAAGGCATTATGGTGACACCTCCTCGAGGCGTCTACAATCTTACAATGCAAGGCGAAGTCATCTTGCAATCCATGCCAACGCCGGCGTCTTCAACGGGAAGCAAAGTGCTTGGTGCACTCGACATTACCTCGGCAGTGGGCGGCTTGGGTGCAGCAGCTGTGCCCATAGCTGGACTAGCGTTCACAGTCGCTGCACCCGTTATGTTGGTAGCTGGCGCTGTTGGCCTAGCAGCTGCTGGCTATTCGACGGCACGAGCTGGCGCTCAGCTTGTGGATCGCAGTCAGCACGAGCAGTCGATCAATGTGACGGATCGTACGGCACGCGGTCATTGGCTGAGTGTGCTTGCAGGTGCTGTTGGCCTTGGGGCTGCAGGTGCCACAAGTGCGGTGACAGTGGCCACAAATGCCGGCCGAGAAGTGGGCGCCGTAAGTGTCATTTTCAAGTGTAAGTGTCGAGTTGAAGCGTTAACTAATCCTACTATCCAACTACAGATTGCTCAATTGACGGTCAACAGCATGAACATCTCATCCATTATGATATCAGCCACGGGCTTGACGAATGGCGTCATGGATTTAATACTTGTAAGCTATAGTATTATAATTGTTTTGATACATTATAGAATACATTATTCATTCGCAGAAACATCAGGATGGCGACGATATATCCACCATGGATGCACTACAGTTGTCTGCCTCGCTCTTCCTCTTCACGCACAGCGTCTACAATTTTAAGCTGGCTTCGACCATCATCAATGATACGGCCAACAATCGCATTGGCTCGTATCGTGAAACCCTAAGCAATCGACAGAGGTGAGTTAAGCCGAATATGTCGCAATTGAAAAGCAATTGACAGTTTATCAGCATACAGTTTAAATGGTAATTCCCCCACAATAATTTAGCTAAGTACCAATAGACGGTTCTTCCCCGAAGTTTATTTTCATTTGGTGGCTAAACCAATTTTGAGTAAGGCATAAAGATAGGAAAGGAAAGGCATACCAATAACGTACTTCAACTCAGTTATATAATGTTCTTGAATTGATTTCGGTACTTCCCCGAGCTTTATTCTGTGTGCCAAACTGAGCTATCAACTACAAGTGATCTTTGTGCAAAGATATGAATTTGTTTCAGTCAAAACACAAATCAAATGAACATATTTAGATTATACAATGCTATTGGCGTAGAGAGATTTATTAGAGCTATAACGAAAACATCCATTTTCGTTTAAAATCATTTTATTTTTTCTAATACTTACGTCCCTCGTACTGAATTGTCTCTTCAATTGCAGGCGTATGTTCGACAAGGTGGTCAAGGAAACGATCCGAACTAAAGGCGTTTCTAGGGCCAACATGGACATTATACGGAATGTGAACGAGATGCCATCGCGACAGCAGTTCAACGATCTGTACAAAATCAAAAGTGATTTAAATCGCAATGGCATACGCCCCTCATTCGCAGCAAATGGCCAAGGTGTTGAGCTGAATGGTCAAGTGGTCACAAATACGGCGGAGTTGCGTGCCAGCGTACAGCACAATATCGGACCCGATATCCTTGGCCAGGTGACGAATCCCATACCAGAGTCATTTCAAGGCACCGCAGTCGGAGGCAATAACGCCGGCCTTCGTGGCAATAACGCTGGTCGAGTTTTTACTGGATCCGCCGGAATGACGCAGTCAACCGCGATTGATGCGCCGGAGAACACAAGAAATTATGCTGACGGCGTACGCATTTTGAGACTAAGCAGTCTGGTGATTAATGGTGTTGCAATTGCACTCTCTCAGTTCGGAGATGATATTTTCACACGGATTATCAATGCCGAGAGTTTTGAGAATGCTTTGCTAATGTTGGCCGACAATCTGAATGATAATGTGATGCAATTTGTGCTCAATTTGACGGAAACCTTTATGCATATTTTTTGGGATGAACTCAACGATTTGCTAAAGTTTTACATATCGGCAGAGTCGGTGCTATATAGGATTGGTACTCATATATTGGATAACTATCGTTATTTAACAATAGATCAGTTAAAGCTTTATACTGGAGAAATTATTCAGGCTGTTAATGATTATTTCAGTTCACTAAATCCCAACAATTTCCCAGGATTGCTAACCAAGTGCAAGGTGTGCAATCATTTCTATAACATTTGCGACTTGTAAGCGATGATAAAACGATGGAAACGAGCGCACAAAAGAATTAAACACAATATAAACTTTGAAATAAATATTAAAAAATCATAGTTTTTTTTCTGTATTTTCCGTTTTTTGTATGTGAGAATATCTAAAGTAAAACTTAAAAACAAAAGATACATGAATACGCCACGCAAAACACACACAAGTAATAATAAAAATTATGCATAATTTAATAGTAATAATAATAATAATAATCATAATAGTAGTAGTAGTTGTTGTAATCCTTAGGCTTACGATACTGGGGGGAGGTAAATTCGAAACGATCGGACAGTTTAGAGTTAGGAACGTTGGAGCAAAATGAGTGCGCGTGGTAATCACAATTCGTTCATACTTGCTTTTCATTTATTAGTTCACGAAACACAGACAAAGATCCAAAATATATGTATATATATATATATATATATTTAGATATATATATATATATATGTATTTAGATATATAGTATGTAAAGGTTTTTTCTGTTTTGTTTTCCATATCGAGTTCATTTTGTAACTTGGGTTTTTTTCACTTTGCTCTTTTGGATGCGTTGCGTTTTCTTCTGATGCCTTGATGCGTGTATCTTCCATAACTGTATCTGTAAATCTGTGTGTGTGACTGGGTGTGTGTGTGTGTGTGGTGTGGTGTGCATGCTGTATTGTGTTGTGCGTTGGCGCCTCATTTGCGTTTATTCTGTTTCCATATATATTTGTAATTTGTTTTTTGTTGTTTTAGACTCGTGACAATTGCTGGAGCAGATTGCACGGCCAGAATGCCTCAATGCGCTCCTTGAGCAACTGTATGGGATAGAGGATCCATGTAAGTACCGTCTGTGCCAGCAGACCCATCGGCTCCGGATACTGATGCGTTAGCAGAGCCAGCAATGCGGTAAACGAGCACAAGCCCGCCGTGAAGAGTATAAAGAATGGCAACTCCTTTTTCGGATAGACCGAGACCTCATGGAAGGCCGGCAACAGTTCACGATCGGCGCACTCTGTGCACGTCGGATATGGATAGAAGAGATGTCCGCGCTCCAATGGATACGGCAGCATACGAAATGTGCCCTCCCAGGTGCAGTGGAGCAAATTCAATGCGCCCTCCACCTGTTTCCAGTGCTTCAGATGGAAGAACGCATACGCCAAAGCCTCGGAATCGCCGCGCTTCAATATATGCTCGGGCGGCAAAATGAGCGGCTTTGTTTCCAGCAAATATTTCGGCACATGCGGATTGAATTCCACCGCCCGATGTATGGCCTCCACAGCGCTCATTTCGGCCGGACTTAGGCCACGTTTCGAGGCAATGTCCGGTGAGAATTTATCGGCCACAGCTCGTGCCTTGAGCAGCGCCGCTGTGTAGCAAATTGTCGCCGATTTGGGCAACGAGATGTCATCGTATTTGGCCAGTATGGCATGGCAATCGGCATACGCCTGCATCTCGAGCAACGTCTCAATGAGATTCTCGTGTATGTTCAGCACACTCATGATCGACGGTATCTCTTTGGTCAGATCACGAAACATCTTCGCGGCCTCCTTCAATTTGCCCAGTTTCCTGGCGCACATCGCCAACCGTCGCTTGATATAGATCAAGACATTCGTGTCGCGCCTGTGAACACCATCAGCGATGGCTCCTTGATGTTGGGTCGCCTGCGATTTCCGATAATTGAGCTCGGCCACCTTGAGGGCCGTCTTCAGTATCTTCTCCGCCTCGAGTATGGTCATCGCTTCCTCCTCGGCCAGCAGTATGTAAGCGGGTGCACATTCCGCATTGATCTCCAGTGCATTATGTGCGGATTTGATACGTTGCATTGGATTGCGTTCACGCCACGCCGTCTGCATGATTTCGTACTCCTCCTTGCGTGCATCGCCCTCGCACGTGAAGAACGTCTGATGATCTTGCGCACTCAGATTCATGTCGTAGTACGTCAATGGCTCCTTGCTGGTGGCCCAAAAGAAGCGTTGATATTCGGCACCGCGAAATAAGTTGAGTGGATTGCGCCACACTTTGCATTCGGGTGTGCCGCTACTGTTGCCTGAATTGGCATTGTTGCCACCACCATTGGCACCACCTCCACCTCCGCCTCCTCCACCTCCATTGCTGCTGCTGGAGGAGCCGCTGCTGCTGCTACTGCCGCTGCCATTATCCGACTGAGCATCGTTGCCATTAATCCAGGGACTAATGTGATTGATCGATACTTGCTCTGCCAAATTGGGTGAAATTGTAAACGCAATTATCATCATCATCACCATTGAAAACTCACCTATAAATGATGTGCCATATTTGCGAAAATACCACCATTCGAATATCAAGATGAGACCCGAGATTAAGCTCGAGGTGCCTGTGAGCGCTACGTAAAACTTTGGCGTCAATGTGCTCAGAAACATTGACGAGTCCCACATCCTGTCGCTGTCGCGGTCGCAGTCGTCGTCGCCGTCGCAGTCGCTGCCACCACTTTGGCTGCCAAAATTTTGCTGGATTTTTGTTGTTTGCTATTTGTTTGTTGTTGTTTTCGTTACCGCCACCACTGCTAAAATTGTTTGCTTACAGCGCGCTTTCACAACTATTTTGTTTTACGCTCACGACCAGCCAATTTTACATAAACTTTTATGTTGAATAAAATAAACAAATTCCCCTCTTATCAGCGTTAGTCCTGCTGCTGCTGCTGCTGCAGATGAGACTTTTTTTTCCATGAAGTATTCATCGGAGTGGTGTATGGGTAGGGGGGTTGAGATATATTAGAGCTGTCAAACTATCGATATGCACGCAATTTGCACACAACCTATCGTCTATGTATCGATAAGAACACGACAGCTGACGAATACAAAAATAGTAGTCGAGCGCAGCAGTTCATTTCGAATTGTGTGGCCGTGTGTATCGAATATATTTTTCTTTCGTAAAATACGCATCACTATAAAATGGCCGCTATTGCAGCAAGTGCATAAAAACGTTGAAAACACTATTTTGGCTGCATTGGAATTTTACAAGTTTTATGTGAATTAGAGTAGGCTAAATATTGCAAGTGCGCTAGGGAAATATGGCTGAAACAGCAGACGACAATAAATTGAAGGAAAAACTGAGCGCAACGCCGCCGTTACCACAGCCGAAAACAGAAGAAACAAACAGCGTTGCGGCAGAAGAAGAACGAGGCGAACAAGAAGAAGCAGAAGCAGAAAAAGCGGGCCCAGCGAAATCTAAACATGAGGATATCAAAATACCAGAGGATGATAAAATTGACAAACTGGATGAGTTGAGCTCATTGGAGCAGGAAATAGCCAAAATGCATAATTTACAACACGACGACGACACAGAGACAGAGACGGATCAATTGGCTAAAGAGCTGGCGGAGCAGGTGAAAGATGCGGGCGACAGCGCCGCGAATGAAAATGGCAACGCCAGCAATGAGGCACAACTGACGGATGAGCTGGTGTCACGTCGTCGCACACCAGTCAATCACAATAAAGACGAGACGGCATCGGCAGCCACACTGAAGGATGTGGACCTAATAGCGCTGCTCAAGGGCACTGATCAGGAGCAGGAGCAACCAACAGCTGCAGCGACAGCAGCAGCCGATCAAAAATCCATTGAACTGGCGCTGGCCGAGTTGGACAACGTAGGCGTGACCATTGAGGGCGAGGGTCAGTACGAGATTATGGAAATTGATGATGGTGACAATGGCAGCGCTGCCAGTCCAGTTGTGTTGCATACAGCAGTTGCTGCTGCCGCTCCCAAAAGTGCAGCCAAGGGTAAGGCGAAGCTATCTCCAGAACAAGCGCGTGCTGTGGCTCTCGAGCAAATGGCAGATTTAAAAGCGCAAACAGCGCGTCGCAAAGAAGCAGCTGCCAAGCAACAGCAGCAGCAGCAACAACAGCAGCCGCAGCAGCAGCCGATGGATATTGTTAGCTCACTGAATGACGATTGGAACGAATATGACAGCGGCAGCGACAACAACTCCAATTCCCACTCTAATGCTAATTCCAATTTGACAGCTGCGAGCAAAAGGCCAATCGCAAAGAAGGCAAGCAAAGCCAGCAGCGAATCTGTGGTCAATGCGAAGGCGCTGACCAAGTCACCCACGCAGAGCGCACTGGATAAGCTGAAGGCAGCGACGGCAGTGGAGCCGGCCAATAACAACAATAGCCCAGAAGCCACAGGTATGCTTCAGCACCTTTTAATTATGATATAAACGAATAGAATTGGATTCATGTTCCTGTCCTTACAGGCTATAAACGCACTCGGGTTATTAAACGGAAAATCATTTGGGATCCCGATATGCCAGATGCACAGAAATCTCTGGCGCAATATGCTACAACAAAGGCAGGCGGTTCAAACAGCGCCAGTCCAACAGCAACAGTGACAAGTGAGAGACCTACAACACCGCGTGCTAGCGGTCAAGAAAGTATGAAACGTGCGCGTCCAATGACGCCCAAGGATGTGCATAAAGTGGCAGCGAAGCGTGTTGCAACGCCAGCCAAGCTTAACGAATCAAATGTAGCATCAACAACAACGGCCAATCGTCGAGCGCAGACACCAAATGGTGCTGCAAGTGGCAGCGTGGCGCAGGTCAAGAAGAAAAAGGTCAGCGAAATTGATCGTTTGATGGGTGACGAGGGCGCCGCCAATATGATGCAGGCCGTGGAGCGAGAGCAGCGCGAACTTAGCGGTGGAGAGTCGCCTAACAAACCGTTGATGCGTAAACGTTCGCTGACCATCACTGGACGCGTAAGCTACACAGCAATTTAGTTTCCATTTCGATAGCTCTTTTAAGACATATTTGCATTTCATTTTCTGCAGCAGCAGCAGCAGCTACCACCGAAAGCAAATGTCAGCGAGTTGATGTCACCCACAACACCGAAGAAGGAGAGTCCACCCAAAGCCTACAAACGTGCCTCGACACCGGCGGCTGCCATCGATGCTGTGTTCAAGAACAACAAGGCAGCAACACCGAAGCCCCAACCCTCCGACTCCTGGGATTATGTGTACAAACAGCGGGCGAGCGAAGAGTCGATGATTATGCGACGACGTTCCAATAGCTCTTATTCGAGCAATGCTTCGGCGAGTCGCCTTTCGCTAGACAATCGGCCAGCTGCCGTTGCCAATCTGTCGGACGATGCATCCGATGCGCCTGCCAATGATCCAGCATTCAAGTTCTTGAAACCGGAGACAAAAACCAACCAAAGAAACGATGGCAGTCCACCGCAAACGCTGGCGAATGATTTGAAACAGCAGCAACTGCCAAAGGAATCGAAAGCGTCTGCGAAAACGGAGCTGATTACGCTGCATAAGCTGGAGAAGGTGTCGCAGCTGATCGTCAATATGCAGCCATCGAAGACCGGTTACACCTACAAGTTGCAGTTGCTGCAGAAACTGACGGAAATGCTCAATAAACTGGCCAAGAGCAATGACTGCAACACAGTGTTGTTGAGCGTGGGGCAGGGACAAACATTTTGCCAGGGCATCGACTGCCAGGAACTGATTGCATCTGCGCTCGACAAACGCAAATCGGGCGCCAACCAATTGGGATTGGTCTTAAAGTGAGTAGAATAATAGCCAATAGGAAAATACTTTAATTTATTAAATTCCAATTTGTATTTTCTTTGCTTTAGAACATATCTGCGAACTTTGTTAACATTCCCCAAGCCTCTGGTGGCTGGCGTTGTGGGAAACCTCAAGAATCTGGGCGTTATGCAATTGCCGCTGTTTGACTATGTTGTCTCCGCCGATGACTGCAGCCTTGAGACAAGCTATGCCAAGCTTGGCCAGCTGCCAGAGGGTTATGCGCTCTGGCACAATCATCCAAAGGTCTCCAGTCAAGTTGTAAGTGATAACTTGCATTTCAAAACATTCTCAATTGCTAAATTTATTATGTTTAACTTTAGCACAATCGTCTCTTTTTGCTGGGCGAGCAGCTGCAGGCACTGGAGCTAGTGACAACAGTAGGAGGGAATAGCTTTATTGACAAGTGCTGCAAGGCACGCAGTGTCAACGACGAGGCGCTCGAAGTGGCCAAACTTATTTCCAACAGCACAGCTGAGGTGAGTCCAACGACTTTTACTTCTAGCTCTTATTATACCTGATACCCATAGGGTAAAAGGTTATTTTCAGCGTCGACAGCCAAGACGAGATTGCAATATCCGTCTGTCCGTCCGTCCGTTTGAGCACCTACGTCTCAGAGACTATAAGAGATAGGGATATATTTTTTTGTTTGCTTGTAATGATTCTTTTAGTTCTGGATTAGCACTTTAATTAGAAATAATAATTTTAAAAATATTTTTCGATTTTGAGATAATTGCAAAAATTAATGAAAATGAATGAATCCAAACCAAAAAATTAATTAATTTATTTAATTTATCGTAACACATGAAGAGTTTGTAAAATCAATATTAGCTCTAAATATGGTACTAATCTAGAGCTATAAAAATAACGTCAGTTTTCTTGTTAAATTATTTCAGTTTTTGTTTTTTTTTTTCTTTTTCATAATGGCTATATGGTATATTTATATAGTACTACATTTAAAATATATCATATACTATACTAAATTATACCATTGGTTATATATGATATATTTATATAGTACTACATTTAAAATATATAGTATATAAAAATACTTAAATATGCCTAATGGCTATATTTAGTAAATGTATGTGCTATATATATGTTAGTATTTTTATATCATATGGTATATTTTATAGCTAGTGCTATATAAATATAGCTATATATTTTTGCGCTATATAATTTGGTATATTTTAAGAATAATAGGTATCTGTCAGTCAAGTACACTCGTCTGTAGCTTTCTTACTTGTTTACTACGATTCTAAATCTATTTTAATTGTAATTACAGCATTATCGCGGGCTCAAGAAGCTAAATCAGACGGCGAATGCGGCGTTGCTGCCATCGCTGGATGCAGAGTTCAAAATCCTGACAGAGCAATGGGCATCGGCACAGTTTCAGGCCAATTGCAAGCGCTATGTGAGCGATCTTAACATCTAGGCGGGTCTACCACGCGCAGTGGTAGACGATCAATTGTAATTAAAATGAGAATGTGGAAATGTGAATTCTTTATTTTTGCATTTGCATTTCGTTAATTATTTAGAACCATTGCAATAATGAATGAATTTCGGACTTTTTAGGATTATACAAACTACAAACAAAAGAAAAAAAACAAATGTTGCAATTGTTATTAAACCGTTTATTTTTGTGGGAGAGACTAGAAAAGGGTTCTATTTATAATATACAATCGTAATTGTTAATGTTTTGTAATTGTAATACATGCAACTAGCAATTTAACTACTAAGTACGTGTTATGATGGGTGTTGTCCACCAGGCAGGCTCTCCCCCAAAATCCAGAGTGTGTGTGTGATGTGTGTTTAAATGCACGTTCCTGTTACCAAGGTGGTGTTCTCTCCCTCTCTCCCGCCTAGTTGTGTTTTTCCTGCTCATAGAAATAAGGCAGCTCGGACTGAAGACGCAAGAGACGCACATAGCTAACGAGCTTCCAATTGTTCACGGGATCACCGTCGGCGGGCACAAACGTGGACATGTACGACACCAGCTCCTGTGAGCCATCCATATCGAGATCGGCAATCAGCATTGAGTTCTCCTGATTAATGAGATCCGGCTGGCAAATCATTTCGTTGCGATCGCTGCGACAGAACTGCACAATATTGCTCTGCGATGTGTTCTCGATCCGTGTGTCGGCGCCAATGAAGAGCACCAGAATAACCGTCTCTGTGGTCATTTGCATTTTATAGTTTTTCATGAGCTGTGCGGCGGGACTGTTGCCATTAAGTTTACGTTGATTCTTTGTGGCGAGCACATTGAATGTGTCGCGTTTTTCGATCGGCAGCAAGTGCTCAAAGTCATCGAATTCCTCGTGCTGTGCTGGAAATTCATGTTGCTGTTCGTGATCGCGTTTAAGACGCTGATGTTGCTGCTGCTGCTGTTGTTGTTGCTGCTTCTTCTGCTGCTGCTGTTGTTGTGATGTTGCTGCCTTGGTGTATGACTTGTCCTTGCTCTTGTCCTTCTCCTTGATGGCATTCAGATGCTTTGCGGAGCCGCTGCTCGTGCTGTTCGTATAGTTGCTTGTCTTGTCCACGCTATTGCTCGCCTGTGATTGCTGTTGCGACTGTTGTTGTTGCTGCTGCTGCTGTGGTTGTCTGGCTGCGTTGCTGTGCCACTTCCAGAACTTCATCACAAAGCCAGACATCTTGGTGTTCTTAAAGTGCCACTGAGCCGGCACCATGCCATACATGCCGCTGTTGGTGAAGTTTCTCAGTGTGAAACGCTGGCCATTGCGACTTTCGGTCAACACCAGCGTCACATTGCAATCGGGGCACTTGCCGCGATTCTCCACGGTCAACTCGCGTCCGCTCAGCGAGTAAACATTGCGCTGAGCCTCGGTATCCTTGCGCTGGCCATGTCGACGATGCTGCGCAATCTTGGAGGCAGGCAACAAACGTTGACCCACTAACGATTTGTTGGTGATCAATTGATACAGCGCGGCCAGCGACTTGGAGCGCTGTTCCTCCGTGTGGTTGTCGCTGCGCTGGCAGCTGTAGCTAACGCTGAGCGTGGCAGCCGCATTGGCCGCATTCGATAGCTGCAATCGCGACAGCTGCGCGCAGTCGAGCACTCGAAAGCCATCGCCAATGGGTACGCCACGGCGACCCGACAGCAAACGCAGCACGTTGCGTGCTTCCAATTGGGCGGCTGCTGGTGAGCCCGGCGTGTGTTGCTGCTGCACAAATGTTTTGGTGCGCTGCTCCAGTGATATACTCGAAATGAGCAGTATGTCCAGCACACCGTCGCCATCGATGTCGGGCAGTATGAGTGGGAAATCATAGGCATCCAGTTTTCGGGCCGAATGCTCCATGAAACGCCAATGCCACTGACCGCTGGCCGAATTGATGACGCCCAGTTCGCCGTACTCATCGATCACCAGGCAATCCGGTTTGCCATTGCTGTCCACATCGAGCAGTGTGCAATCAATGGCCACAGGCTCATCCACTGTCTCATCGTACCAGGCGACGGCGCCCGAACTGCCCAGCAATGAGATGATGCCATTGCGTTTGTGATTTGTGGCACGAAATTCGGGGAAGAAGACATCGCCACGATACAGAAACACCAGATTATTCTCCCAAACACGCAAACCGGCCACAACATTAACGCCACCTCTTAGCTCTATCTTTGTGTAGTTGTTCAGCCAGTTGTGCGTCTTCAGACGATCCACAGGCGCTGGACAGGCGCCAGTGCCATCGGCATTGCCGCATGGCAACAGCCAAACGAAGCCCACAACGGCGAAGAGGCAGAGCAGCAAGGAGGCAATGAAACAGCAGCGACGTCGCGTCGACATGGGCAGATGTTTGTGTATGTCGTCGGTTTGACTGTTGCCCAAGATGGCCACATTGTCGGCACTCACATCGTAGTCGCCGCCACCGCCATTGAAATTGGAGAACTCGACGCCCACATTGCCGCCTCCAACGGCTGCTGAACTGCCTAGATCGCTGAGCATCACGGAGCGAAATGTGTTTTGCATGTTGGTGGTGTAGCTGCTGCTGTTGTTGCTGCTGTTGTCCGCTTTAAATTTTGAATGTTGCTGCTGTTGCTGTGTATGTTGCTGCTGTGGCTTCAACTGTGACCCGCCACCCACAATGCGTGTAGCTGTTGTGGTACGTGTGTGGGGCGACTTTAATGCCAACGTACTTGGTGGTATGCGGCTGCGATTACGTTGCAGTTGTTGTTGCTGCTGTGATTGCAACTGCTGTTGATGTTGCTGCTGCTGCTGTTGAAGTTGCTGTTGTAACTGTTGTCGCTGTCGCTGATGCTTGGTTGCGTTGTGTATCTCAATCTCTTCATCGGATTCCGAATCGGTCATTGCCTGACTTAGCGGCGTATAAATGCCTTGATGTGTGGGCAATGATTCCGTGTGCAGCATTTTAGCTGAGGAAAAATCAATAAACCAATTTGTGTTGGACACACACACAAACCTATTTCTTAACCAACTTTACTGAGCACAGCGCTCACTACATACTTGTAATTGTTGGGCCAAACACTTGCTGATTGCTTGCAGCATCCACATTGCGCCAATGTTTTCAGCTAATTTGCAAATTAAGTAAACATTTATTTCAAAAGTATCCAACGTTCGCACCGTTGCACCCGTGCCGAGTTTAATTTCAAAATAATATCGCAATCGCAGCGTTGCTCATCAGCATGTTATCGCTTATCGATAGATTTACACTCATCTTTGGTATATTTTGTGTTGTACTGTCATGCGGTCACACTGTGGCACTACTAAGCAAAAAACAACAAAAACAACAACTGCAAAGTTTACGTGCGTGAAAAATTTAGTTAAGTTTTCTATGAAAAAACAGTATTTCGCAACTATAGAAAGTAATTGAAAGTGTTCTGAATGCTGCAGGAAACGGTCAGGCAATCAATAATAAACGGCAGCATTGAGCGCAGCACTGATAAACGCAAGTGGATCGCAAAAGTGAAAACAGTGCCAAAAAGCCAACAGTAAAAAAATCAAAAGCAACAGCAAAACGCAAAAGCAAAAGCAGCTGCAAACGCAAAGAAAAAGCTATACATCCCATATACATACATACATGCATACATATGTACATACACAAGTGGTGCTCGCGGTGCACTTGACGCCCTGTGTTCAATAAGTTATTTTACTTGATTTTCCTGTAGTGTATAGAGTTGTTGCAATTCGGGCAGCGCAGCTTACCACGGTCAACACACCACAGTCAACACACATAAACAAACTCACGCACACTTCGCTCCGTATATAATAATAACGTTGTGTACATTGCATAGCGTAAAGAAAAACCTGCAACAACGTCGTATTCTTCACATACGCAATCTGCTGCTGCTCCAACGCCGACTCCGACTTCGAGACATCGACGCAGCCTTCAACTCAAACAGCCACATTCACGCACACACACCCATTAACACTCGCACACACATTCACGCATACATACGTAGCCGAGACGCGTCGTACACATGTCGTACATGATGGCCAAGACTTTGGAGGAGCAGAGCTTGCGGGAGTGCGAACACTACATACAAACGCATGGCATCCAGCGAGTACTCAAAGACTGCATCGTCCAGCTGTGCGTCTGTCGCCCCGAGAATCCGGTGCAATTCCTGCGCAACTATTTTCAGAAACTCGAAAGGGTAAGTTTAGCCCCCGTCATTAACCCATTGTTGCCCTATTTTGATAAGCATACCAATCTATGTAAACGATGGAAGGTATGAATTAGTCGAGCTCAATCTCAATCTCTCAGCATAAAGGAACAGTATTTGACGTCGATCAGTGCCTCCATATATTCTTGATCAGCATTAACCCATTAGATGTTAGAGAACTAGCCCCTTGATTCCTCTATAACTATATAACTTACTGCCAAAGGAAAATTTAACCCTTCTTTTTAATGAGACTGGTAAAGAGTCTATTAATTATAACTTATTCCTAGAAGAAGTATGCAACAAGCAGAAGGAGATATCTCCATTTTCATATATAGTATGCAGAATTTTTGCGGGATACGTTTATTGTTGCCTTCTTATAACTTTTTGCCAACAAGAATTGTTTGTAACAAGCAAAACAAAACCTAAATTATATACATGTATATTCCTGATTTTTTAATCGTTCAAATTCTTAGCAACCTCTGTAACTGCACCTGAAAATCGATTTATGTTGTGTTTCTTCCCCTGATATATTCGGAAACTATATAATAAACACGGTTGCGCAGCATTTTTTGAATATCAATTGATTAGGATCTTGAAGATCTTAACGGGGAAAGTAACTAACTAGAGGACTCTTTCTTCCCTATGAGTATTGGTGTAGGTCGTTAAAATCTGAATTCTTCAAATATATATATAATAAATATATTTACTTGCTATAGTTATCCATTGTTGCGTTTATATCAAAGACTTTAACAAATAGTGCTATTTCTTTTAACTATACTGATCTAGTTTGATTTTAGACCTTTACCAATATAAATATTTGCTGAATTTAATTGCTTAAGTTATGATTGGATAATAAATATGGAAGTTGTTGAAGCAATTTAATATTGTTTAGACTTAGGAAATTTGTCTTACTTACCATTCGGCGTTTATTATTTTTTTTCGGTGGTTTTTAGGAATATTTTCTCACATCTAGTAGTCCCCGAAAATTCAAATAGTATTGAGGGACTTCCTCCCATTTTTATTCAACATATATCAGCATTACAGAAAAGATTAACAATAATTCTCAGAAAAAATTGCGGGTTTATTTCGAGTCTTAACTTGCTAGATTTATTTTTTTCGATTTTACAAAACATGGAAGACGGACACTGGCCTGTGATGCTAACCAAGAGTAAACACTTTAATTTCTTGCGGGAAATGTGGTTGGGTAATAGAATCGACAAGTCCCCAAGTGATTTGGTAAAGGAGGCTTCCAATATGTGGAAGCG
Source organism: Drosophila kohkoa (assembly GCA_019972355.1). Lineage (NCBI taxonomy): Eukaryota > Metazoa > Arthropoda > Insecta > Diptera > Drosophilidae > Drosophila > Drosophila kohkoa. The sequence goes on from BJEL01000056.1 coordinate 1,573,699, forward strand.
ACTTGAGAGTCATGAGAAAGACTTGTTCAGTGAGGGGAAATATTTGGGGGCTCGTTTGGCTTTCGATATGGAGAAAGATCAGCGTGGTGAAGAAGGGCCAAGTGCAAGAAGTCGACGGAGGCGTGCAAGGTCGAGATCGAGATCGCGAAAAAGAAATCGAAGAAATCCTGAAAGGTCGAGATCACCAGCCTTTCGAAGACCTCGTTCAAATTCTTCTCAACGTGGGTAACTGCTGCTAAAAATGGATTTATGTTTTGTTTCTTACACTGATACATTTGGGAAATATATTGTGAACACGGTTGCGAAGCATATTCGGGATATTAATTGATTAGGGATTCATTGACTAGGATCTTGACTGGGAAAGTAACTAACTAGAGGATGAAGGTAATTAAAATCTGAATCAAATATGTCAAAGATATCGATTTACCGAAGACTACATATATTTATGGAAGTATATGGATTTTTAGGAGTTGTAACAATTACTATGCTAACTAACTAACTATACTAACTAAAGAACCCCAACGTTGTTTATAAAATTTGAAATTGATCTTTCGCGATATAAACTGTGCTGTTATTTTCATCAGTTCAATTCTCCATTTTTATTTTATTTAAGATATGGTTTATATACCAATATAATGTATTCCATGCCTAATTCAGATAGATTTGTTCTAATAGATTTTCTTCTCTACGGTTTGGATATTATAATATTATATATTCCATTCTCAACTTTGAAAGATTTGTCCTAATAAATGTTCTTCTCTATGGTTTAGATATCATTATGATATATTCCATTCTCAACTCTGAAAGATTTGTTCTAATAGATTTTCTTCACGATGGTTTAGTTATCATTTATTATATTTCATTCTTAATTCAGATAGATTGGCTCTAATAGATTTTCATCTCTCGCTTTCTAAACATGTTCCACCGTTCAGCAATTTTTTACAGGTTCATTGTCCAACCCTGTAAAGGCGACGCGACTGCGTTGAAATCAATAAACCATATTGGGTTATTTTTGGGGACACAAAAAGTGACCACGCTGAGGATGTGTGAGGATGGGATGATGGATTTAGAAGCGAGTCGCACGAGGAGCGTGTGATGCTGAATCGCTTCAATGGTTCCAAAATATTAACGCAGACACATGTGTTTGTAATGTTATTTATATGTGTCTGTGTGTGTGTGTGTGAGTGTGTGTTGGGTATTGCAACTGGGTGTTGCAGCTTGTGGGCGTTGTAAGCTTGTGAAAGCTTGCAATGTTTCCTGGAAATGGCTGCCTGGGTGCTGCAAGGAAAGTTCTGCCGCGCTGCACTTTGCAACCTGTGGACGCGCGCTCTCTCTCCTCTCTCTCTCTCTCTGTCCGTGACTGTCTCGCTCTTGCGCCATCCCCCTCACAGACACAGACACTTGCGCTCTCCCTTACCCGCCATGTGTAGTTGTCTCTCTTGCTCACCCCTTCTGCGTTCGTTGGCTTTGCCTTCTGCTGCGGCTGCTGTTGCTGCTTTGCCTGTTGAATGCCCGAGTCGATTTCAGTTTGATAAACATCCTGTCGCCGTGCAGAAGCGTCACAACAAAGCAGCTCCTCCCGCAAACGAAGCTGCTGCGTCTCTCTCTCTTCCACTCGCTTTTGTTTTGTGTTTGTCAAGTGTTGTTATTGTCGTTTTTGGACAATTAGTTAAGTGTGGTTAGTTGTGTGTGTGTGTGTTCGCCCGCCATGGGCAATCAGCTGAGCGTGAATAGCATTCAGGATGCTGTTATCGATCGCTTCAAATCGGTTGCACTCACCACAGACGAAAATGGCGCGATGCGAATACGTTCGTTCTCCGAGGTGGGCGTCAGCTATACAACCGCCAGCCATCATCATCAGAATCATCAACATCACGGCAGCGGTTCGTTCAGTGGACGCGGCGGTCGAATATTACGGGAGAGCAGCATCGATGGCGGCGTCGCTGTCTTTGATGCCATGCTGCGGGATGACCACGAGCATCGGCTCAGTTTGGATGCCATGCATCGAGTGCGACACGTGCGCACCTCTTGCACCACCATTCCAGAGGAGGATATTGTAAGTAGCCATCATATTGGTATTTGCATTGCGATCGTGTTGCGCGCCCACAAACAATTCCAAATGCAGCAGCGAATTACAACAAAACGACAACAATTTGAAGGCGAAGGTGGCCTGATTTATGGTCAACCTAAAAGCTTTTACATGCGAGAGCTTGCGCTCGCTCTCTCCCTTTCTATCTCTCTGTTATGTTCTCTTTAGCGAAAGCTTTGATTTGTGTACTGTAAAGCAAAACTTGAAACTAGACGCTCTCTAACCGCAACTGGAATGCTCTTATCAAGTAAACGTTGTGTTTAATTTAAATTATTAAATGAATTTGTTAACTAATAATTGGTATTAATCGGTCACTCATATAATGTAAACTTGCGATAGCATATGACACCTTAACAGCGCTATGTTAACGCTTAACATAAATCACAACATAGCTAATGTGGCCACACTGACCGTACTTTTCTTGTGTTTACATTTGGCGCTCGTTCTTAAACTCTCTCTCTGTCTCTCCCTCTCTTGCTAAAAGCGTAAAACGGCCATTGCTTGAGTGTGTACGTGTGTGAGTGTTTACAGCCCACACGTACACATATATGAAGCTCGTACTACACTCATCCAGACATACAGACGAAGGCAGCTTTTTGCAAGTTTATGGCAAATTTGCACTTGAAAACTCAACTCTCGGCATTCGGCACGCAACGTAGCAGAAAACCGAAATCAAAGCGCGAGTTTTTGCATGGCACACGACCCACGACCAAAGCTTTTTGCCAGGCGCTCTTTAGCGCTGCTTCTTCTGGTTGTTGTTGTTGTTGTTTTTGTTGCTTCCCCCTGATGCTATGCTTTGCTACTTCAGTCGACGTCGTCGCTACTGCTACTTTACTCTGCTGCTAATGCCACTGTTACTGCTACTTCTGCTGTTGTTGGCGTCGCAGTCGCTGCTTGTTATTGTTGTTGTTTTTACTCTTGTGTGTGTGTGTGTGCGAAAAGTTTTCTTTTTTTGGACACTTTCCTTGGGCTGTGCGTGTTGGTGAAGGTCATCATGTCGTCGTCGTCGTCGCCATCGTTGGCGTCGTTGTCGTCGCTGCTGTTTACCGTTAGTCAGTTTGCCATCGTCGCTGCTGCTAACTGCGTGTGTTGTCTTTCTTCGTTTCCCCGAAAACAAATCGCAAATAAAACACATTCGTTTGTTCCACTGTGCGTGCCGTGCTGTGCTGATGATACCGTCCTTTCTTGCTTTCCGTTCCGTTTCGTTCGTTTAACGTCGCTGATTGATTGCGTTTATGGCACGCTTGGCAATTGTCATCATTCTCTTCATCGTCAAATCGAACATTTAATGCCCGCAGTTTGTTGTTGTTGTTGTTGTTGGTGTCCGTTACGCTTACAATTACAGTAAACAAATAGTGTCGCAAAAGTGAGAGTGAGTGAGAAGGCAGCAAAACTTGTGAACGAAACAACAACAACACTAACACGAACAACGACAGCTGTCAACATCTTGTTTATTTACGCCGGCCCCTGATTAGTGTGGTCAATAACTAGTTGGCCAAATCGTATTGTCATCAGAGTGTTGTGGTTTTACTTTTTTTTCGCCACATTTACCTGCTGCGAATTTGAGGCCTGAGAACTTCCCCCAGCAAAGAAATTATGGTGTGTATTACAAGTGCAAATCTATCGTGAGTGAATGTGTGTGTGAGAGCGAGAAAGAGAGATGGGGAACAGAGATACCGAATGGAGAGAGGGAGAAACAGTGATAGGGAACATTGGAGTACAGTAGAGTTTGACAAAGAGCCTTTACTTACGGTATTTTATGTGGTTTCCTTTTGCAAACACTTTCGTTTCGAGTTTGGTGACCTTTAAGTTGTCCTGCTTTAAAAAAGTATTTATTAAGTGAAGAATCCTTTCATTTGATATTCCTTGTTAAGGGATAAGGATATTTTCCTTATTGTGAATAGATTTTTATTTAAATCACAGGTTTATATTTTGTAAGAATTATTACTATGTACTATACATCATTATATCAAAATATACAGTTTCGTCAAGTTAGAAGTTTGATGACCTTTAAGATTTGTTTTTTTTCAAAATGTGAAGAATTCTTTCAGACAAATACATAACGAATTCCTTAAAAATAATATTGTGAATAGTTTTCAAGTTTTTAAATTTATTTTATTTTTTTGGCATACTATATTTCAAAAGAATACTTATTACATTATTTTTTTACAACCGCAAATGGGATCGTAAAAAAGTTAATAAAAGTTACTACAAAATGTTTAGCACAATATTTGTTCTGTTTTTTCTTGATATCGTTAATCTTAAGCAAATTTTGCTAATCATGGAAAGCTCAAAGCCAGATATGGGTACATTATTATTACTATCTAATGTTTCTTCTTCACGTTCCTAAAATAATAAGTTTTAAAGTGTTTTAAATATATGATATTAGGAAATTACATACAACAATTGAAATTTTTATAATTCCTGCCTCATCTTAAGCAATTTTGCTAATCGTGGAAAGTGTTTAGCTTGATATGGGTGCATAATATTAATCTAATGTTTTTTGTACAGCTTCCTAAAATACTAAGTTTTATTTTTTTAAATCTGTGATATTAGAAAGTTTCGTTACCCAAGCCTTTACAAACTTTAACAAGTTTGTTGAAGTTCAAATAAGTTATACAAAATGTTTCAAAGATTATATTGCTTAAGTGTTAAGCTAAGTTTAAAATTTATTATATTCTATTGTAGTCCTAGATAAACTGATATTTTTTTTGTTTTTATAACTTTTTTGTGCGGTTTTCGATATTAATTATTTTCAATAGGCATTATATAAAGAAGTTTAGTGCACAAAATATTAGTTTACTACATCAAATTAGTACATATAAATAAAAATTAATTAATTTAACTGACAATCTCGCAAATTAGAAATTCTAGCTGATTTTCTCGCAACTTTCTGCTGTGTTCGAGCTTCGAGGGAAGTTCGAATTTCAGTTCTTTTCTGTTTCCATATATCATTCTATATTAAGGATATGGCTTAGTGGCACAAGTTGAGCTGCTTGAGTCGCAGCCACTTGGGTATTGTAATTTGGTGGGGTAATTTATTCAACTGCTTTCCACTGTACCTTTGGGATTCGCAGTTTGCTCTCTAATTTCGGAGGCTGCCTGCTTAAAAATGCGTTATGTGTGAGTGTCTCTCGCTTTCTCTCTCTCTCTCTCTCTCTCTCTCTCTCTCTCTATCTCTCTTTTTTCTATATAACGCTGGTATTTTGCTTCTATTGTCTTTTTCCGCCTGCATAAATAAACGTTTTTCATTTAATGTTGCCAAAAATGTTGGCCAGGTTTTGTCGTTGTTGTTGTTGTTATCGAGAAACAAAATCAATGTAAAACTTTTATGTAAATAACACACAAAAGTTGAAGCTGAAGGTTATTGGGGGGCAATCTGCAGGAAAATTCGTGTATCGAGCGGATGTGGCGACCTTTTGTTTGCCCATCCATTAAGCGGCTTATAAGCGACGTTCACAACATGGCAAGGAAATGGAAAGGAAGTTACCAAAAGAGAGAGAGATGGGGAGAGAGGAAAGGTGATGAGTGGACGCCGGGATGGATTGTAGTTCATGAATTATTTAGCCAATGAATATGGTTGCGATATTGAGAGAGAGAGAGAGAGTCTGGTCCATGAGAGACGCAACAGCTGAAACTGCGGTACAATGGCCAACTTGGCGTATACGTAATATGCGAGAGGACAAGTAAACTGCGTGTGGCTAATTCAATTATAGACTACTGAGATACCTTAATAACTTGGCAGGCACATTTAGTGCGATATAAATAACTGGCAAGCATGACGTCAACGCAGCAGAAAAGGAGCAAAGAAGAAGAAGAGAGGAAAATCGTAGAGAGGGGGAAGAGAAATGAGGAAACAGTTTCGACAACTGCAAGGATTTGATAGGACTGATGATCAACTGACCAGTTGACAGCGTAATTTAAGCATCGACAACTCTTCTTCTTCCTCTGCTGCTGCTTCTTCTTCGGTTGTGGCACGTTTGGCCCGAATAATTTTTCATGCAGCCACATTAAAAGGAGCAACAGCAACAACAAAAGCTTTTGTTTAGCTGCCACACACACACACAGAGACTGTGAGATAGTGAAAGAGTGAGTGAGGAAAGGGTTGGATGAGGCGTGCAGTAGGCGTGTCAACCGCCCACATGGCCCACTAAAAATTAGGGAGGGGTGAAGCGAAGTGGAGCAGCAGGCAGCTGGCAACAAAAAGTTCACTGAATTGGAAATTTCGCTTAACAAAGCAGCGATGAGGCAGCGCCCCATCAAAGCAGCAAAGGGGTGGAGAACAGTGACAGAGGTGTGGCTGACTGCAGCATGCGGGTGCACAGTGACAAAAAAAAGGGCTACGCATATTTAGGGAGTATCCTAAAAAAAAGTGTGACCAGCCCAATATTGTTTAAATCAGTTTAGATTTGACCGAAATTCGCAAAAAGTGTATATGATTTGTGGTAGCTAGATTTAAATTACAATTAGTTAATTTTTACTTGATCATGTATTTATCACAGTGATAAAAAAAAAACTAGAGCTACGCATATTTAGGGAGTATTCTAAAACAGTGTGACCAGCCCAATATTGTTTAAATCAGTTTAAATATTACCAAAAGTTGAAGAAAAAGTTCTTTATTACTTTGCATACAACTTTATGTCTAGAATGAAATTGTGCTGTGCAATTAGTTATTATCTACATTATCATATATTAGAACTAGCAAAATCACAAATGATTTTTCTTATCTTCTTAGCAAATTCTCAAAAATCTTGCAGAACATTTTAATTATTCAAACTACATTTGTTATTTCTAGATTTAAAAGATCAGCTACAATTAGTTCTAGTTATTTTTTATTTTATCATGTATAGAACATGATGGATTTTTCTTATCAGCTTAGGAAATTCTTTGAAATCTTTAGTAAAATGCATTCTAAATTTGTAAACAATTTTTCTTTGTTATTTAGTTCATATAAAAAACCCTAAGCAAATTCTTATTACTTATCCGGTGAATAAAGAAATGTGAAATGAAAAATGATAATAATGTTTTTATTATGATTTCTAAATTTTTAGTCGCTACAATTTGTTCTGTTCTTATATTTAGTAAACATAGCAAAACCTCAACATAATAGCAAACAAAACAATTCTTTATCTACTTGGAAACTGATTTTATAGTTTCTCAATTACGCTTAAAATTAGGTTCTCTTTACTTTTGTGTTATTTATTGTACTTGGCAAAAGAACACAAAGTATTTTTGCGAATTTCGGTCAAATTTAAAAGTGATTTAAATTATTTTGGGCTGGTCACACATTTTTTAAAGTATACCCTAAATAGACGTTTTCATCAACTCAGGATTTTTAGGAATATTTAAAAAAAAAAACTTGATAGCTCTCTTATCATTTTAGAAAATTACGAGTTTAGTAAGCATTTCAAAACTTTATCACACATTTATTCTGTGTAGCCATCATAGAAAATATATATATTCATTTGTTATTAAACATTATATTATTATTATATTTATTTATTATTATTTTACACTATGATTACTAGATTTTCTCGCCGTGTATTGAGCGGCTTTAAAAGAACCAGCTGACCTCACGTTTCCTTTGGGGCACGACAAAGTGTTGCTGCCACTGGCAGTGTGCAAAATTTTTAATTAATTCGATTATAAAACGCATTCACACACACTCAGCTTGTCACAGAGCCGCACACACACACACACACACACACACACACGTTGTGGAAAAGGTAGACCAAAAGCTTTTCCACACTTTGTAGAAAGTTGGGTTAGGTCAACCGAGCTACCTTCTGCCTTTCACCTTTCCTCCCATTCCTCCCTCTCCCCTCAATAAGCTACGCATTCCCTCACACTTCGCACTGTGTCCACGTTCAACGAACTGCTTCGGTGGCTCAATATTGAAACTCAACGCCCTGCAAAACTTTTGGGGCTTGTGACCCAGTTTAATTGAGTCCTTAGCATGCGCCTTTTTAAGAGGACTTTAAAAAGAGTGGCATGTTAAATATTTGCAATGACTTGCAGTCGAGACTAATAATTGCATTTGTCTTTTTTTAGAGGTTTCTCTTTCGTTTCTCTTTAACTGAATCTACAGATTCTGTTTTTGCTAGCTAGCCGTTGAGAAGTATTTAAAATTGTCTTTTTCGCTTTCTACATTATTCTGTATCTTTTCAATTGAAAGTTTAGATTAAATTTAATCTAGCTTTTAAGATTCTTCTTAGATTCTGTTTATTCCAGATTTATAGATTCTTCTTTTAGGAAGTATTTTGTTTTATAACTCTGATTCTGTTTCTTTCTTATAACTCTGATTCTGTTTCTTTAAGTGTCTACATTATTCTGTTTTCTTAAGCTGAAAATATAGATTAAGATTAGTATATTTATTCCTTGTGATATTTCTTTTTTCTCAAACTGTTGTTTCTAGTTTTAGTATATTAGATTCTTTTGTTCAGAAATATTTTGTTCTGAAACTTTGATTCTGTTTCTTTTAGTTTCTACGTTCTTCTTTTTTTCTTAAGTTGCAATAATACATAATATTTTACTTACTTTGTGGTTTCTATTGGAATAAGAAAAAAATTGTTTCTTTTTATAGATAGATTATATTTATTCGTGCTTGTCAGATGATTTCTTTTTTCGTAAGCTGAATATAGAGATTGTATTTGTTGTAGTTTCTTTTGCTATGAAGGTTTTAAGTTTATTGTAGCTTTTTAGATACTTCTAGTAAGAATAATTTTGTTTAGTCAGACTAATAGATTTTGTTTAATTTAGTTTTCTAATTGATATTTAGATTCGGTTTACTTTACTTTTCTAACTTATTGCCTTAAGAGTGCTGAATATATACATAGATGATGTTTATTGTATCATTATAGATGCTTTTGTTGAGAATAAGTTTTTTGATTTGGTACTATATATATAATCTTGTGATTATTATGTCTCTTAACTCTTTGTCACTCCTTACTGTTTTTATTCTTACATATTCCAACTTGTCTGTAATTTATATTATTTTCCATTTTGTAATATATATATTATGCTATTATTATTATTTACATTTCGTTATATCTATTATTCCTTATGTTATTTCTCTTTTCCTCCCACTCTTTAAGTTCTGTATTTCCCCTTTTATTTGTGCAATTCGCTGTTCGCTGTTAGTCATGACCCGTCTAAGCACTTCAGCCTCACCTGACAATTGCCTCTCAACGTGGACAAGGTCTCTAAGTCGAACTGGGTCCCTAGTCTCTTGTCTCTTGCCTCTGTCCCGCCTGAGGCACCTCGTTACACATTCTCATTTTCCACTCTTATTCTTAGTGTCTTTGCTCTCCCTCTCTCTCTCTCTCTCTGTCTCTTGCTGTCTTTCTCTTGTTATGGGCACTTATAAGCAAAGCATGTTGTTAGAGTCTTATTCTCGCTTTTATATAATATATTTTTACATTGCGCATACGTCACGTGGTGCACGAAGAAATCACAAAATGGGTATCATAATTATTATTATAATAGCTATAGACACATTTCGTGTGCCTGTGTGTGTGTGTGTGTGTGTGTGTGTGTGTGTGTGTGTGTGTGTGTGTGTGTGTGTGTGTGTGTGTGTGTGTAAAAGTTAAGCAAACAAAACTTTTTTATGGCCACACGAAATTATAAATTCCGCACAGTCGCAACATTATGATTGCTGGCTTTGTTGTTCTTGCTGTGTAGGTTGAGCTTAGGCAAATAAATCGCCCACCATTCTTTCCCCTCGTCCCTTGCCCCTAGGCCTAACCCTACACGAACACACTCGGTTTCTACCTCAAAAATTGATTTGTTTTACCTTTTTGCCATTTGCGAACATCGCCAACTGACAAGTGGCCAAAGCCAAAGCCAAAACTATGCCTACTATTTGCTGTCTCTTTCTCTCTCCTTCTCTCTTTCCCCCCCGTGGGGCAAGCAATTTCTTGGCTACACTTTGTGGCCATCATTTCACGTTGTTGTTGTTGTTGTTGTTGCCTTTATTAATGTTTCGCTCATTTTAGTTGTTGAGCATGTGTATTTCTGTTTTTGTGTTTTGTTTTTAGATTTTGCTGGGCAATTTTCAATGGCTACACTGTGCGAAAATTTCATGTTGCTACGCTACCCAAATGATGACAATTAATTCAATTGCTTTGATTCGTGCTTTAAATTGTTGTCAACCTATTATTGTTATACACTGCAAATTATTAACGACGGCGTCTGCGACCTTGTGCATAAGCAAATTCTTCTTTAGTTGCTGTCTGACGATCTTCTTTGCTCGTCCGTTAATCTTAAATGGTTAACAATTAGAATTCAGGATCGCTGAGTTCTAATTTCATATCATTATAGTAACAAGGTTTACTGAATACAGCATTTGATCTGAATATTACTCTTAAAAATAACTAAATAAGAAAGTATAGAAACGTTTTCATGAATCGTTCATAAGTTATTTAATCATTATTGTTTTACGTTTTCATTTATTTCTTCGTTTTTTTTACATCATCGATCAATACAAAAAAACGGGTAAACCAAATACAATTTATAAGAAGCTAGACAAAATACACACATAGTGAAAATAAGTTCTTGAATTAACAGAGAGCATCGCTTTAGTTATTTTTCTTATTAAATTTTCAATCTATATATCTTTATATAAATGTGATAAGGTTAAAGATAATTTTACGAATACTTAAAAAGAAGTAGACAGATAAATATGTCTCTAATTTTATGCGATATATTCTTTAGATATGAAGAAGATTAATTTCCTTTTTTATTTTTATTTAATGTTATTTTTTGAGTTCTTCGGTTTAAAAATGTTGTTCCGGGCAATGCGCAAAACGCTGTTATTAACTATTAACTTTGAATAATTAATCATAAATAAAATTAAATATTGACTATTATATACAATATAGAAATGTCTCGTATAGTTTTAAAGCACTTGACGCCTAAATTGAAAAAGGCGTCTGAGCTTTTTTACCGTTACTTAAAAAAGAAGATGCAAACAGAGATGAAAATATCACATTTTGTTAATTTCTTTCGTCTTTATTTGATCTTCTATATTTTTTCATTCTGTTATTATTTTCCAAACTTTATTCCAAACTATTTCTTTATTCTTTTTTTATTTTTCTGCTACTATGATCCGCACTTTATTTTAAACTATTTCTTCTTAATTTTTCTTCTTTCTTTTTTCCTCTATTATTTCTTCACTCTTTATTTCAAACTATTTCTCTCTTCTTTATTATTTATTTTCATTCTTTTTTCTGCAATTATTTATTTTCCTAATTTCAAACTATTTCTTTCTTCTATATTTTTTTTTTCATTCTTTTTTCTGCTTTTATTCTCCACACTTTATATCAAACTATTTATTTTTTCTTCTATTATTCTTCACATCTTCTTTCTACTACGAGGATGAAAACAAAACTATAATAGATGTCGTCTAAGTCTAAGTTTTGTCATGAGTGTTTGCATGTGTGTAGTTGTAACTTTCCTTTCAACCCCTTCATTTGTGTCAGTGCATTCGCTTGGCACAGTTGGCGCCCCCGCACTAAGTCGTCGACGTCGACGTGTCCAGGTCTTAGTTGGCTACCTCAAGCGGCAAACCGCACGAGCTGAGGAGCGTTGGTTTGCCCCAAGCACACACACACAGACGGTACTTAACGGTGCACACACATACGCACGTAAAAAGAGAGAGGGATGAGAGAGAGCGTGAGTGGGAGAGCGAGGGACACTGGAAGGCGTGCAAAAGATGAAGCCTACGCTGACGCTTGACGTTGACGTCGGCTGCGGCAGCGACGCTGACGTTGACGCTGAAAGCGAATTCGAATTCAGTTTTTAGTTGTGTGTTTTTTTTTTTTCATTTGAGTTTTCAGTTTGTGTCGCGCCTCCGTTTTGTAAATAACACGAATAAATCGCAAGCGAAATACAACAAAACATTGCACGAGAGCAACGTGAAAAGCGGGACTAAAAAGCGGGTACACACACACTCATACACAACTACTCACACACACACACATGCACAACTATATGTATGTGTGTGTGTGTGTGTTGGTGATATTCATATGCAGCGTGTAGCAAAGTTCCTGCAATTGGATTAATTAGACAATTAAAAATACTCGAGCAAAGCACAAAAAACTATAAAAAAAAAAAAAAAACAAAAACGATGCGAAACGAATCGAAATTTATAAAAATCAAATTAATTAATAATCCACAGCAACAACATGAACTATAATAAAATTGTGTGTGTGACGCACGCGTAAAATAAATATAGAAAATTAAAAGAGTATATATGTATATAAATATGCGATACTTATGATGAGCATACATCTACTTTATATATACTATATACCTCTATATTCATAGACTACATGATTATATAGTCAGAGAGAAAGAGAGAGAGAGTGGCATATATATTTTTATATAATTTCCTTCGCATTTTGCGCCAATTAAAATTCTTTTAATAGCAACTAAAGTCACCCGCATCATAAAAGCAGCATCAACAGCAACTCAATTGCATATTTTTATGATTTATTGCAAAAACGACGAAAAATTCCGAAAACTTTTCTATTCCAATGTCCTTTGCATTCTAAATTCTTTTCTTTTCATTTATTTATATTTCTTTTACACATTTATATGTTAATTCTCATTTTTTTTTTTGACAATATCTATGTATTTTTCAAAATTTTCTTGTTTTTGAATATTTATTTTTATAAATCTTTGACATTGGATTTGTCATTGCTCTCTGTTGTTGTTGTTCCTCTTGTTCTTGTTGTTGTTGTCGTGCGTTACGTATACGTAATATTTTTTTGTGAGCATTTTCTTTTGTGCTGCGAGTAGTTTTGCAGTTTGTTGTGCCTCTCGTCTTAAAATCTGTGAAAAAAGAATCCATTAGTGGAAAAACAAAAAAAAAACAAGTGGAAATTTATTTGTTTCATTCGTTTTGTTGTTGTTGTTGTTTTGCTTCTCACGTCGCGTCGTGTCGCGTTTGTTGTTTATTGTTGTGTCCATAAACAGCATTTGTTGCAATTACAGGCACACACACACACACACCACCAAAGAGACACACACACACACACACGTAGTCATCACACATCAGAGCTGAAAGCAAAAGCGCAAAAATATGTCAAAGGTTTGCAATGAGCTTCGTCGTCTATTATAAGCATAATCTCAGTTCTGCTTCGTTTTGCTTTTTTGCTTTTTTTAGTTTGTAATTTGTTCGTCTTATTATTGTTATTGAATAAGAAGCATTCCACATGCAATTCACACGCATTCCTGCACCTTTTTCATTGCGTGTCTTATCGCAAGCAAAAAAGAGAAGCGAATTTACTTGATGCTACACAACACAAAGCGCTTTATGAACTGGACAACTCTTTGGCTTTACACTCTATACAAATGAATAGTCACGCACTTGTTGTTGTTATCGCCTCATAAAACGCGATCTTTTATGGCACATTGGCATTGACTTATTCTCTACACTGTGCGAAATGAACGTGTGCTCAAGTCATGCACATCCCCAACGTAAAAATAATATTACTCGTATAATACGTATTTCCAGCTGTTAAAAGTTCGCATGGTGAATTGATGCGGAAAATTCTTTATTACAAATTTAATTTGTCTTGTCTTCGTGCTTAATTTTAATTGCTTTCTCGCTTGTTCGAAATTATAAGAGAGTGTGAATCCAACAAAATATTGTAGCTGAAATTGTTTGCTTTGATCTTGAAGAATGCTGAAAAATGTAAGCCAGAGATTTAAGAGTCTGGAATACAGTTGTAAATGATTATTATTCCAATTATTTTAATAGATTTTTGCTCAATCAATTTTGAAGCTATGGGAGTTTCGAATACCCTTATACCCTCTTATACATTAAACATATTTATAGGAAAAGTGTAAAGTATTTGGAAATTTCATACAACAAATTATTAATCATGTAAGAAAGCTGCAGTCGAGTGTGCTCGACTGTGAGATACCCGTTACTTATTTTCAGTAAAACCAAAACAGTGCGGTATATATTTGGTATATAAAATATTTGGTATATTTGAAGAATACTACCCCACTGTATATATTTATTATTTTTAATTTATACCCGCTACCAATGATCAATACAATCAAAACAATGAAGTATTATTTTCAAAATATTTTATATATTTTTAATATAATAGTATATTTTTATACCAAGCGCATTTTAGTATTATTCACTATATTATTTTGGGTATACTTTAAGAATAATATCGCACTGTTTAGGTTTTATTGCAAATGGGTAGCTGAAAAATACTAAATATATACTGTATGCCATATTTGGTATATCGATACACATTACATTACATTCAAAATATACCTTAGAAATAAACTATATTCAAGATTGTCAATCAAAACAACTTAGACCTGACTAATCACAACTAAATGTTCTGCTATCATAAAGACTAAAGTTATGATTGAGTTACCAAAAATGTTAACTGTAATTCCTCAATACTATATTAAATACATATATATATTCACCTTATTATTGTAAAAGACTTTAAGGCAATAAATATATTTCGTGTTGATTTAGATATTGCAAAGTATAATCAATCTTAAGAGACAAGTGACACTTTTAGATTACCTAACTCATCCATTAGTTTTCAGTCGAGGGGCAATAAAATAGCGCACTAAATGATAATGATTTGTTGACCATAAATACGATTTTAAAGTACACAAACTGTGAGTTAATTGTTAAGAACATTCAATAATTTTCTAAATACCCTTTCCCCTTTATTATGTGACATAAATATTGTTCAATTTCATTAATCTGTATAGTGAAAAAAGTCGAATTGATTCGAGCTCTTTTTTCTAAAATTAAAGTACCTCAGTTTCTGAGATATTTAAAACTGTAGTTTTTGGTATATACAATCATAACTATAGTCTTTATGATTCCTGAAAATTTGGTTACGAATAGATAAAAATTGTAGAACTTTTAAAGAAATAAAGTTTCGGGTTGTAGTTGCTTTGGTTGACAATTTGGTATATTTTATACACCATGATATATTTTCAATGTAGTAGTATCAATTATAATATTTGGTATATTTTTGTATTATTCAGTATATTAATTAGTTTGGCTTTTGTTAAAAATGGGTAGCGAGTATCTCACAGAGGAGTAAACTCGTTTATAGCTTTCTTACTTGATTTTTATAATTATGACTAACTCTTTAATATATTTTAGAAGAATAGGGAAGAAGCTTTAGGCAGTGCGAAAGTTTTAATTTAACTAAAATGAAATTGGAGTTAAGCTCATAGGCGACACTTTTGAGGTCATTTTTAATTGCTATTTGCTGTTCGGTTGTTATCAGCAGCAGAATGCAGCAAGTGCAGCAATCGATATATATGTATATGTGTACATGTGTGTGTGTATTAGCGTTGCATGTTCTGATAAAATGTGGAACGTTGCCGTTCTCATCGTTGTCATCGTTGTCGATGTCAATCTACATGCCGCGTCATCTAATCAGCTGAGCTCGTTTATGTTTTCATTATGACATTACATTTTTGATAAGCGTCTCAGTGTCAGACGTTTGTCAAGATTACAAACACACACACCCAGTCAGTCAGAGTTATACACACCCACACACCCATACAAACACACACCTACAACTACACACAGTTGCAAATGTAGTTTACGTCAGTAACTCAATTTACAATGCGAAATCGATTTCCGTTTAATATGTCGCAGGGAACGTCGCCAAATGCTGAACAGAAAAAAAAGCAAAAACAAAAACAAATCGCGCAAATGAAATTCGCAGTGAAAGAGATGGCAACACAAACAGAGAGCAAGTGCAGAGCGGAGAGTGGAGAGTCAGGGCCATGACCATGGGCCTGCTGCTGGCTAGTTGACTGGGCGCCGACTTCGCTGCTGCTGCTTCTCCCTTTGCTGCCTTCGCTTTTGCTCCCTTCGCTTCTGCTGCCTTTGCTTTTACTGCTGCTTCTGCTTTTGCCTTTGCTGACTTCGCTTCTGCTGCTGCTTCTGCATTTGCCTGTGACTTTGCTGCCTTCACTGCTCCTACTGCTGCTGCTGCTTCTGCCTTTGCTCTCTTCGCTTCTTCTTCTGCTTTGCCTTGCCTATGCCTTTGACTTTGATCCTTTCGTTTCTGCTGCTTCTTCTGCCTTTGCCTCTGCTGACTTCGCTTCTGCTGGTGCTTCTGCATTTGCCTTTGACTTTGCTGCCTTCACTGTTACTTCTGCCATTGCCTTTGCTCCCTTCGCTTCTGCTGCTGTTTCTGTCATTGCCTTTGCCTTTGCTGCCTTCTGCTTCTGCATAAAAGGTCATGGTCATGCCGTCGCCGCATGGACGACAACATGCGCGGCGCCGGCTCCCTCAAGTTGCCGCCCCAATGCTCTTGCCTCCCTCCCACTCCCACTCCCGGCGAAGTTTGCAATTGCGGCAGCAGAGAGTCAACAGGCGGCTTTGACTTGTCAGCTTTTGTGGTTGGGCTTCGGTTTGCGTTGGGTGCAGCCTTTTACGGTTGTGTTGTTGTTGTTGTTGATAATGTGCTGCTACACTTTGCGGCATTTTGTATGCGCATCACGGGCGTCGCTTCGATTCGATTCGCTTTGCTTTACTTTGCTTTGATTGATTTATGTGGGCGTAGGCCGGCAACACCTCGAACATGCTGGCAACTGGCCCAAAACTTGACTCTTGACTCAATCCTCGAATCCTTATCAGCGCCATTTCCATGATCATCTGTCAATTTGTTGCTTGATTTATTTGTTAATTGTTTTTCTTTCGTTTCTTTTGTTATTTCCTATTTTTTGCGTTTCGCTTTTCTTGATTTTTTTTGTGCTTTGTTTACACTTTGCAATTTGTACGCTTTTTGCGTCTATTTTATGCGTTTCCACAAAACGCTTTTGTTTGCCTCATAAAAGTTTATGCATTTTTGCCCATTTTCAATTTTTGTTGCCGCTCGCTTTGCTGCTTGTTTATTGACTTTTGCGGGGCGCTGCTTGGGACTGTGTTTATTGCCTTTGGCGGGTCGTTGCGGGGGTTGCGGTATAGAAAACTCTTTTTACGACGCTGATAAGTCTAATTGTTGGCTGGGGTCTCATATTTTGATTTGTAATCACCATTTAACTAGCCTTAAACGTGATGAGGACTATAATTAGACCTTGAATTTGTTGACGCAACTGTTTAGAACTGTTATATTAATCATTCAGTTGTATTTAGCGAGTGATAACTTGGTTTTTATCAAGTGCCATTTTGTTAACTATCTGCATAAAGTGAATTAAATTATTGAACATACATTTTGCCGTGTTGTTGGAAGCAGAAGACTAATTTAATCAAGTTCAAAATGAATTGGAGCATTAAAAGAATATATTTTTATACCCGCTACCCATAGGGTAGAAGGGTATTATAACTTTGTGCCGGCAGGAAATGTATGTAACAGGTAGAAGGAGGCATCTCCGACCCTATAAAGTATATATATTCTTGATCAGCGTCAACAGCCGAGACGATATAGCCATGTCCGTCTGTCCGTCTGTGTGTCTGTCCGTCCGTCCGTATGAACACCTAGATCTCAGAGACTATAAGAGATAGAGCTATAATTTTTTTTCGACAGCATTTGTTATGTTTGCACGCAGAACAAGTTTGTTTCAAATTTTTGCCACGCCCACTTCCGCCCCCGCAAATCAAAAAAATCGAATAGCAGGCGTAATTTTAAAGCTAGAGTTGCGAATTTTGGTTTATACAATAATTACTATAGTAGTTATGATTCCTGAAAATTTGGTTGCGATCAGATAAAAATTGTGGAAGTTATTAAATAAATACTTTTGTATGGACAAAAACGCCTACTTACTAGGGGTCTGAGTTGTTTTGGCCGACAATCTGGTACATTGTGCCGTCTATGGTATATTTTGAATGGTGTACTATATCGATATACCAAACATATCATTTGGTATATTTTTAGTATTTTTTAAGTATTTTCGGTATATTTTTAAAATGATACCGCAATATTTTGGCTTTATTAAATTTGGGTAGCGGGTATCTCACAGTCGAGCACATTCGACTGTAACTTTCTTACTTGTTTGTATGTATTTTTATTTAGAATTGAAAATATTTTAGTAGATTTTCTATTGCGCTTTTCATAACTGGTATACCAGTATATAAAAGAGCTCAAGTACATAAAAATCTTGATTAATTGCTGTTATACACTATTAAATTGACTGTTATACTGTTAAATAAACAATTTATATACTTAATAGAGCTGTAATACACCAAAGTTACATATCTTTAACTGTTATACATTGTTATAAAGACTGTTATACCAATGTGTGTAACGAATTATAGACATAAGAGAATTAAAATTGATAAAAATCATAAATTCTTTATTTGCTCTACACTATTATGCTGGCTGTTATACTGTGTAGCCCACTTACAGGCTTAAAACAGCTGTCAAAAACTGTTAAATCTTTGACTGTTATACACTATTCTGCTAATGTGTGTAATCAATTATAGACTTCAACTGTAATTGGCCAAAATCATAACTGTTATACAACTGTGTAATCCAGTTATAGGTTAAAAAGATCTGTTAAAGACCAAGTTATGTAAATTTAACTGTTATACACTATTAAACAGCCTGCAATACGTTATCAGTCGATCTGTTATACTAGTGTATAACCCACTTATAGGTTTAAAAGAGTCGTTATATACCAAACTGATAAATATTTATTTGTTATACTAAAGCGTGTAAGCAATTAAAGGCTTAAAGCTGCCATGAACAAGAACCGTAAATCTTCAGCTGCTGTCTGGCCGACAATTAAACTTTGACTTTATCCCCCTTGAAATGCATTCAGTTGAACATTTTGATTGTTACACAATCGCATGATGCCAGTTTAAGTAGCAGCAATGTACTTTCGGACAGCTCGTCCACAGACAGCTACAGCTTAGGGCACAAATGCGATGCCCAAATAGTGCAGCAGCAGTCACTGCTCTGAGTGACATTGAAATGCAACTTAATCTGCTGCTGGTGGGGCATCCAATTGTGGGTCTAGTTTTGTGGCACACTGACCACATTGACGTCACAGCAAATAGTCAGAGGTGATTAAGAGCAGAGTCGAGTCGAGTCGAGTCAAAGCAGCGCATTACATTTTATCATGCATTTGCATTTTGCAGTGCTTTGTTTTCGACTCTAGTGTAGGAGGAGGAGGAGGAGGAGGAGGTTGATTGTTTTAACAACGTAAAAAAAAAAGAAAAAGGGCGTGGACGGAGCTTAAACGTTTTTATGTTTTCTATTTGTCGCCACCACCATAAACTTTGAGCTCCCAAAAATAGATAAAACGGGCAACTGACACAATGGGAAGAAGCTTTTTATCCCGCTCTTTCTCTAAAATGGAGGCGGCTTGTAGTTGGGCGGCTTTTGTTGTGGGCGAAGTGGGTGGGGAGGGGGGCGTGGAGTTGACTTTTGACATATGTACAGCAAGTTGGCATCCCTGGAATGACGCACATTGGCTGCCTGGAGTAACTGCGGCTGCTGCAGCAACACACCAGCAGCAACACAGCAGAGGCAACAACAGCAAACAGCAGCAGCAGGTGGGCGTGCAAAGTGAATGCCTCCAGTGCGTGGGTTGTTAGCGAAAAGCTCCTGTTACAGTTTTAAACGTCTATTTGGCATCAAAAGATGCGCATTGTGGGCGTGTTGTTGGCTCTTGTACATAGTGCAAATATGTTGGAGATTGCTTGCGTTGCAGTTCGTTGATAAAGCTGAAAGGGAGCAGTTGTATGCAGTTGTGACTATGGTGCTAAGAGAGAAAATGCGTTTTATTAATTTTTAAGCAATTTGTTGTAAAATTTAAACTGTTATACAATATTGGTATACTGTTATACAAAAGTATTATACTGTTATAATAATTTAAATTTAACCTCATCTTGTTGCTAACCCACAAAATGCGTTTAATTTAATACAAATTGTTGACAATACAATGGTGTTATACTGTTATACATAAGTATTATACAGTTATACTCATCAAAATTGTAATTCATGTTGTTGTGTTCATTTAAAGCAATTTGTTCAATATGCAAACTGTTATACAATAGTGTTATACTGTTATAAGCAAGTGTTATACTGTTATACGCAAGTGTTATACTGTTATACTCACCATAAATTTTCCCCCACATATTCTTACAGGAACAAGTGAAACTGGATGCCAGCAAACAGGTGATCAGCCCAGACGATTGCGAGGATCTCAGTCCAATGCCACAAACAGCTGCACCGCCGGTGCGCAGGCGCGGCGGCATCTCCGCCGAACCGGTGACCGAAGAGGATGCCGCCAACTATGTTAAGAAAGTCGTACCCAAGGATTACAAGACAATGAACGCCCTGTCCAAGGCCATAGCCAAAAATGTGCTCTTTGCTCACTTGGATGAGAGCGAACGCTCCGATATATTCGATGCCATGTTTCCCGTTAATCACACGGCTGGCGAGAATATCATACAGCAGGGCGACGAAGGCGACAACTTCTATGTCATCGATGTGGGCGAGGTGGACGTGAGTACAACACACAGATAACTGTTATACACACATACATATATGTAAATATCTATATTCCCCTCTTTTTAGGTATTTGTCAACTCTGAGCTGGTGACCACAATCAGCGAGGGCGGCAGCTTTGGTGAGCTGGCTCTCATCTATGGCACGCCACGAGCTGCCACAGTGCGCGCCAAGAGTGATGTGAAGCTGTGGGGCATCGATCGCGACTCCTATAGACGCATTCTGATGGGCTCGACCATACGCAAGCGCAAGATGTACGAGGAGTTCCTGTCACGCGTCTCCATACTGGAGAGTCTGGACAAATGGGAACGCCTCACCGTTGCCGATTCCCTGGAGACGTGCTCCTTCGAGGATGGCGAGACCATTGTGAAGCAGGGCGCCGCCGGCGATGACTTTTACATCATACTCGAAGGCTGTGCCGTGGTGCTGCAGCAACGCTCCGAGGTGAGTTTTTGGCTTAATCTTTAATCTTTGATTAATCTGAAGATTTAATATTTTCCTATTATTCAGCAGGGTGAAGAACCCGCTGAGGTGGGACGTCTGGGCTCCAGCGATTACTTTGGTGAGATTGCCCTGCTGTTGGATCGACCACGCGCAGCCACCGTTGTCGCTCGTGGCCCGCTCAAGTGCGTCAAGCTGGACAGAGCGAGGTAAGGAAACATACTCGAAACTTAAACTCCAACTTTACTTAATCGGTTACCTTTTTCTCTGGCAGATTTGAACGTGTTTTGGGTCCCTGTGCTGATATTCTGAAGCGCAACATTACGCAGTATAACAGTTTCGTTTCATTGTCCGTCTAAGACGCCGCCGCCGCAGCCACAAGCACACCACATCAATAGCAGCATCAACAACAACGCAACTCGCATGCCAACCACAACAACAACAACAACAACAACATCAAAACGCTCAGAAGAAAAACAAAAAACTTAAACATAAACATTTAAATGTGTAAAGAAGAAACTGATGATGATGAAGAAGAAGCCCCAATGGGAGATTGAGTTGAGCTCAATGATCAAGAGGAAGACGGGGGCTGCCGGAAGATTTAGGGACGGGGAGTTAATGGGGCGTATTACCAATACCAATACCAATATGTTAATTACGTATATGAATTCTGTATGTTGTGCTGAAGTTACATATGTATTTGTGTAATGTGTGTGTTTCTTTCTGTGTACGAGTTGTGGCATGTTCCACAAGCAGCAGCAGCAGCAGCAGCTACAGCACCTGCAACATGTTGCACTTTCAATTTGAAACGAAACTGTATAACACTTTTTGAATACTTTCTTTCTTTTCCAAGCGGAACATGCTGCCAAAAGCAAAAAATACAAAACATAAAAAAAAACAACAAAACAAAAAAAAAAAACAAGTACTATGTATAACAATTAATTAATACATTTCATTTAAATAATCATTGGAGATCTGAATGTTTTTTACAACAAACTCAAGCAACAACTACAACAACAAAAAAACAAAACAAAAAACCTAATTATAATTGAATACATATGAATGTAAAGTTAGCTATAACACACACACATACACAAACACACACACGAGCATGCTGAGTTTACTGTTATACATATATGCAAGGATGAGCGAGAATAGAAAGAGAGAGACCGAAGAAGAGAGAAAGTGAGCGACAGCAAAAAACTGCAACAATATTGTTTAATATTTAGTTAAATTATTTTTAAAAACCAACAAGCAAACAACAAAGTTCGCACATGAAACGGAAATATAAACAAATTGAGACTGGAAATGAAAACAAAATTGTGTGCAATTTGTTTAATTGTAATTGAATAATTATTTGTATTCTTTGCGTTTGTTTTGCATTTGTTAATAACAGAATTTGTGCTTATGTTGGCAAGTGTTGTTATACATGCCCTCCCTCTAAATGATTTAACTGTTATACTCTGTTATACCATATACATACATATACGCCGCATAACCAAACTGGCATTTTTTCTAACAACTGCCACAAAAACAAAAAAAAAAAAACTAAAACAGCAAAACACACAAAAAAACATCACACAATAAATTGTAAAATAATACAACAAAAACAACAACAACATGAAAAGAAAACAAAAGAAGAATGCAAACTTGATGCTTGACAATTGCGCTTGTGCGAAAGTGTTATACTGCGACACGCACAAACATGCAAGCTTAGGAATTCGTTTTGTTTTTGTTTTCTGTTCGAGGTGTGCTAGCCACGCCCCCAACGCCACAGAGCGTTGAGTGCACCCGCCGGCGGGTTAGACTAGAAGAGGAGAATGAAAGAGATAGAGAGCGAGTGAGCGTGCATAGCGACAAAAGCTAAATGCTATGAAATTGTGTACATTAAGCCAAGGCAAGAGAAATTCGCCCCGAAAAAAAGAAAAACACGTGTGTGACGCATGAGAGACAAAGAAGAGAAAGTGTTAGAGAAAGATATAGAGAAGAAAGAGAGAGAATACAATTTAAAATAAATAATATTATCAATGTAAAATCGTATGTACTATATAAAACAAAACAAAAATGAAAAGCTAACAAAAAACAAAAAACGAGCAAAAAAACAAATACCAGTAATAAATACATTTACATAGATGTTGCAAAACAAAGATCGATTGGAATATGGAACATTGAACATGGAACATGGAAGAGAACAAATTTATGTGACATTTGAAACATTTTTCACAACTCGTTCGTTCTGAAAACAAATCCCAGCAGCCTTCTGTTCTAATGTTGCTGGACGCCATCATTTGGTTACCCACACTTTTCACGTACATTGTGTTTCTGTTGATCCTCATCATATTGTTCTTCATCGTTGCCTATGTCAGCCACAAGATCTACATCTCCATCTATGACAATCTGCCGCTGCCAGCTGCCCCGCTCTCCCGCTCCTCCATCGCAAGTCGTTCCCGCTCGACGATCGCTTTGCGCTCTCGCACCACGATCAATAATGCTCGCGAATCGTCGCGTGGTGATCACATGAGTTTAAGTGCCAGCTCTCGCTCCATTTGGATACAGAATCGTTCGGCCATCTATGAAGCATCAACGGTGGGTAAGTAATGGGAGATGCATAAGAGATCTTAGCTGCGATCGTAACTCTGAGATTCTGAGATCAGTGCGCGTTACACTGACGTTGGAGCCGTGCTATTTGGTCAGCATTGGACTCGATATTCTGCCGCACTCGGAGCATCGTGCCGTCAGCTTCTTGTGCAACTGCCAGGATAAGGTGGCCAAATGTGCGGCGACTGCCGAACGTGACATCGACTCATTGCGCATATTGCGCTACTACGATCAGCTGTCGAAGGTGCCGCGTCTGAAGCTGTTGTTGCGCTGCTGCGAACGCAAGAACATGCATCTGGTGCTCGACGATGTCATCAAGGATGTGATGGAGAATCGGGGCATAGACAATACGACGGCATGTCGAGCGCCCACACGACGCACGCGGCTGACCGAAGTGCGTAGCTCGGAGACTAGCGAGAGGCACGACATAGACAGACAGAATGAGATGGAGCGAGGTGGACCGTAAACCCAACAGAGAGAGAGAACAAAGAGAGCGGAGAGAGAGTGTTGCTTACATATTTAATTTTTGTAGTTTGTAGAACTTGTTTTTATTGGCTTTTATTCAGGTTATGCAGATGAGCAAAACTATGCTTCTACTATGTATTATAACAGTAGCTACAAGGCCACTTCATCACTGGGTCGTCTTGGGACTCGTGCACATTCCCAGAGAATCAGAGAGAGCAAGAGAAGCGTCGCCACACCTGTAATAAAGGCATATAAGCTACGCTTCTTTACTTTATTTTGCTTATCTCGATGGCGGGCCCATAAAAATAAAACGAAACGAAAAGCAACGCAACGTAATGAACTTTATCAGTCGAGTCGCTGTTTCATTAGATAGCGACGCACTTTAACGATTGCCAAATCTCAACGTTGGCGATGATGATGTTGAGTTGATAATAAAAGGCGATAGCGCCGGCAATCGGTCGGTATTTGGGGCCCCCCAACTTGCAATTGAGAGCGTGACAGATCGTAACAATAACGAGTCACAAATAGTCTGACGATATTCCAATTTAATTGCCAGCCATGCGCAGCGTGTGTTTCTCTCGATTTTATTCATTTCAATTAATAAAGCAAAAAAAAAAAAACTAAATGAAAGACAAATGATTGGCTGGATTCATAAATGTGTTTGGCATTCATAATATTTAATACCCTGTAAATAGTTCAGAGCGAAAAGCGAGTTGTTTCTGCTGTAAACTAGATTTTAGAAAGTATTTTAATAATCTCATTTCATGGCAATAAGAAATTTTATTCGTTTTTGCTTTTGTTGTAAATGTGCCCATATTTTATACATATATCATAATTAGTATAACAAACGTGACCGTATGTCCTTCACTTTGTTGTGTGGTCACACTTGATATATATATTATAATTAGCATAACGAACGTGACCGTATTTAGTATAAAATATCCTTCACTTTGTTGTGTGGTCACACTTGATCTTTACCGTCTTTTTCTCTGTCTGTGGTTCGATCGATGCGCAGCGTGTAACGAAAAATATAATATTTTATATATATTTAAAACTTAATCAATGTAGTGTATTTTATTTAGAAACTGATATTGTCCATCAAATAATAATAATGCGCTGCACTTCCGCTGGACTTACATAAAACGCTGAAGCTGATATCGGAAAGTTTTTTGCCATGCAGCTGTGCTTTTTTTCAAAGTCCTCCCACAATGACAATGCTGTATTTATAAATAACCGAATATAGACGGAAAATCTGATATTAATATGTATACCCTGTAAAGCTGTAAAGATAAAGCAAGCATATATCGCTCGATAAAAAGAAGAATATGATTAAACAATATTTGAGTTATAAATAATAATGAATGTGTATATATCCAAAAATCCACCAACGATCGAAATAAAAGTCTGCATTTAAGTAATATTTAATAGAAAAACAAAACGAGTTCCGAGCTGGAAAACTGAACAACATTGCATAATTAAAGAGTCTGAAGTTTGGACTATAAATAGCCTCGCTTTAAATAGACCTAATGAACTTTAAATGCTTTGCAGGGTGTGTGTTAGTCGCTGCACACTTTGCTCACACTCGATTTATTCTATATTTCATTTTGTTTGCTTCGAGTGAAAAGCTGTCACGACAGGCCTGAATGCTATGGGTATACTAGACGTATGCTTGTTTTTTTTTTGTTTCTACACAACACAGATATATAACAACTTCGACCTGACCCTGGCTAATGTAATAATGCTTCAGCTTGAGCACTATATTTTTTTGAGCTACAGTCGAGCGCCAGTCTGAAGCGCAGTGCAAACAAAAACGCAGCGAATTTTCAACTAGCTTATCAGAAACAGCGTAGCACAACATTGCGTATACGTAACGGCAGCCAGCAGAGTTCTATATGCTAACTGGCTCTCGCTCGCTTGCTGACTGTCTGCTAGCTGGCTGACTAGCTGCTTGGCTGCTTTCGACTGTCTAGTAGCTGGCTCGCCTCAGTTAACACACAGGTGTCAATGCATACGGTACGACAACTCGACGCGCGCTCGCTACAACAACAACAGCAACAAAAGCAACAACAAGAGCAAGAGCAAGAGAAACATTTAATACTACAACAAACGGATATATACGACAACGAGTAAACTTTATATATAAACGACACATTTTAATTAACATACGCGTCGCCGCATCAGTTCGACGCACTCATTCTTTGACTTTAGTCTTTCGAACGAAGAACGAAACAACTTCCTCAGTTCTCCAAAATAAAGAAAAAACACACACTTCTCTCACATAAACGTCACTGTCTCTCTTACAAATCGTGTGTAGAGAATTGTTATATATACGTGCACAGACAACAATTTGAAATCAATTTCGAATCATGTTGGATCCCATCTCGGATACACCGCTGGTGCTGGCGTATGTCTTCATGTCGCTGCTGGTGCTCATTGTCTGCTTTATCATCTTTAATGTCGTCCACAAGCTGTATCAGGGCATGTCCGACGATGGCGCTGTTATCGGAGCACGCGTGGGCGTGTCAGTGAGCAGCAGCAGCAGTCCATCGATGCTGGAAGTGGATGCCTTGAAAACCGGTTAAACAACGAATAGTTGAATAGAAGACGACGACGACGGCGGCAGCTGTTTCTCGTTAACGAACACAA
Source organism: Drosophila kohkoa (assembly GCA_019972355.1). NCBI lineage: Eukaryota > Metazoa > Arthropoda > Insecta > Diptera > Drosophilidae > Drosophila > Drosophila kohkoa. Next base: position 1,600,408 of record BJEL01000056.1, read on the forward strand.
CGCAACGAGAATCGGAATCTCGTAGAGCAAAGAACGGGAGAGAGGGAGAGGCGACCGCATTGCGTTGCGCCGGTTTTAACAAGAACAAAATACAAACATTGTACATAGCCACAACACACAACAATAGCAATTAGAATTAGACTAACTCTTAACTACGTTTAAAACCTAGTACTTATCAATTACTATATTAACAATTTTACATGTATATAAATGCGAAAAAGAAGCATCATCACGCTGTGTTAGTCACTTACTTAAGGTGGGCGGCTTTTTAGCCTGCGGTGTCTAGTCCAAGTTAATTAGCCATATCACTTAGGGTTAGACATACACACAAAAGCATTAACATTGCTCGACATTGATATTGTCAACAAATAATAAAAAGAAAAACAACAAATATATAAGTATATATATATGCCGAAACAACTGGAAATTAGTTACGACAAGTGCCTTAATTATTGCGCTGCGTTCATTTTCAAGTACAAAGCGATTGAACTAGTCAGTCACTCGGGCAGTTGGCCAGACCAGGGGCCATTTAGTTGGTTGGTGTGTGTTGGGCCACAAAAGTCGCCTGATCGAGTTAATGCCTCTGTTATCATAATTGAACTTGTTATCTCTCGTACTCGCACTGTGTGTGTGGTAGGAATGTGGCATGCAATCAATAATTGGTCGCATTGATTAGAGGGACGTCATGCGTTGAGCCGGACGAGCTTAGTCGATATGATTCATTGATTTATACATAGGTTTATTTAAAATAGCATGTTCATCTACAAATTTGCAATTAGGCGCGTTCTTTCCGTTCCTCTTCTCAGTTGTGTTACGTTTTCTGCCTGCTGCTGTTGCTGTTGTACGTGGTGTTCTTGCCTGTTGTTGTTGCCTGCTTGCGGCGCCCTTGCAGCATCATGATGAGTGCGGAGTGGGCGCATCAATCCGTCGGATCACTGTCAATGGGAAAACAGGCTTAATTCTCGATTTCTTGCTTAATGTTCCTGCATGTTTTTTTCTTACCCTGAATAGGTCTTGGGGTGCTGTGACGCCAAGTCATCATCCTGACTGCCTAGCGCCTTTTTCACATACTGAAAAAGTAAATTAACAATTTAAAATACTCAGATGATTCACAGATTATATATGTTTACCATTGGATTCAATATGATCTCCTCCTCCATTTTGTTGATCTGTTTAACCAAATCGAGCACTTGCGTTATGTTCGTTTGCACATTGAGGAACATGTCCGGTAAGTTGTATTGCTCTGGATCATCCTTGAAAAGCACCATGCCATCCTTTTGATTGATGCTGGCAAAGATCTCACCTGATTTGATCTGCAATTTAAAAGCCATATTAATATGGTTAATCACAAAGAAAACGCTTCGCTTTTACCATATTGAGGATGTAACGTTCCGCTTCAGCGGCACTGGGCAGCTGGACACGACTGGCGACATCGCTGAGCGAGAGCGTGAGAAATGTTTTCGTCAGTCGCTGAATGTTGCGCTTGTAGAGCGATGTGGCCACCTGTTTGGCCAGTCCCATGTTATTATCACGCGTAAATGCTTCACTGTATTTGAGTATAAGGATGCGCAGTTCCTCGCTGGATGAATTGTCATACACATTGACCAGGTCATGATAATGATTTGCCAGCGGCTTCATGAAGCGCCCAATAACTTGTGCGTTCTTTGGTATATACGCAATCTGCATAAGAGTTTATAGAAAATGTTATTGAGTTATTGATTTGAGGTATTTGTTGTTTGAGAGGAAGATCTTACCTTGCCCTCGACAATGAGTGAAACCATGAGAAACTTTTTGTATGCCTCCAGCATAATGTGAGACATGGCCATGGCGGGCGTGGTGATGCACACCTCAAAGAAGTACAAAGCACGCTCATAGTTTTTAACCGCCGTATAGATCATGCCGCCATAGTAATAGTACAGCAAAAAGTACTTTGCATCATTGTTGGCATCCTTAAAAAAACAAATTGTAAGCATTAATACTAATTAATAATAATAATAATATTAATATTAATTTAATATTACAACAAAGCACAGCATCATAGTAACGAAATCTTCAACACTCTGACAAATAAATAAAGATTGTTCTAAGAAGGAAGACAGTGGCTAGTGTTAGGGTTGCAATAAGATATTCGTTAAGTTTTTTAATGCCTTTGGCATTTATAATTGGATAAGATAGTTTTCAGAATATTATGGACAATATTGAAAGACAAACGAAAGCTTCAATCAGCTTAAATATATTTGAATAGGCAATTGTTTTTTTAGATTAGCTTTATCGATTAAGTATGCAGAGAATGATGAAACCTCTTTCATTATCTATATCGTTAATCATTATACCGAATGATGAGAGGTATGAGAGATGGAAATCGTGGGAATCTTTGGCACGCAATAAAAAATTCAATTAGTTAGTTTCGATTATATCTAACACAAATTTATAAAGTGTTTCTGAGATCTAAAAACAAAAGCTTGGACTTAATGCCGAACTAAATTGTATGTTAAAAGATTGCACGAGTTTAAGAAACTAAACACTGTGTTGTTTTTCAGGAATGTGTGCTCCACTAGGAATTGTACTATGTCAATATGCGGGCTTTAAATGTTCTTGTCAACCAATAAGCTTTTGTATTCGGAGTCTTAAAAAGTTAGTTAGCTATTTACCAGCGTATGTTGTGGCTGTTGTTGCTGTTGATTTTTGCATTCGGCGGCAACGGTGGAGATGTCTGTGATGTCCGTATCCAAAAATGGCAGCACCACGTTAAAGTGTTTCGCTTTGAGGCTAAGCTGGCAGAGATCGGCGTGTATGGGCGTTAATTGTGTGTCCAATTGTCTGATTTGCTCAATGGCACGCGATAGCACCTTGATGCCCAAAATGCTTAGGTTCTTCTGTACCAGAAAGTCCGTAAACAAATGGCACGTCTCATAAACTAAAGATTTTAATGTGGCACGTTAGATAGAACCCTTTAAATAATAAATTTTAACTACTCACATGGGCAGACGGCAAAGCGCAATTGCTCGGCATTGCTGCGTTGCACAAAGTCGCGCATCAGTTGTATGATTTGCGTCGGTTCCGGATTCGAGGAGGCGACACTGTGCAGCTTGCCAAGCAGCACATAGAGCACGCCGAGTGTGTGCTGTTGCATGTCCAGCGTTTCGAGCACATTGTCCAATATACTCCAGTTGCGCACGAGCAGCGACAGCGATTCGGGCAACTCATCGGCCAGCTCTCGATAGCTGCCTGCAACAAGAGTAATAATTGCAAATTTGTATTGCCAATTAATTTACTCCATTTCTCTCTCTCACTCTGTCGCACTCACACACAAGAGGAGACCGGAGGAGAGAAAGAACCCGGCGTTGCAAAAAGCTTACCTGCAGCACTTAGTGTGCGCACCTGATTCACATAGTTTTCTAATGCGCTGCCCATTGTTGCAAATGTGTTTAGGAGTCCGAGACTACAGCGGTATATTCAATATTTTATCACTAAGAACTAATAAATTAAATAAAATATAAAATCTTTTATACGCGTTTGCGTTTTTCCTGTTCACAGTGTGACCGTTCGACGTTATTGGCGAAATAGTTTGCACACTGCGATTTTGCACAAGGTGGCAACCTTATTTGTGCCGCTGGACGTTAGCGATGAGAGTTCTTAAAATGTTTAAATTAAATGCTGAATTCTTTTAAAATTTATTATTTAAAATTAAATTCTTTTTATATTTATTATGACAGTTGTACACTATTTATATCACAGGTTGTATTTGGTTGTTAAAGCTGTGATAGTTTGCCAAATTGCAGCTCTTCGTTAAGGGCTGCACTAAGCATTATTTTAACCTCAAGGCGCTGTTAATAAACAGCTGATTTGTAGTGTCCTTTAAAATAGCATTCGTTTTTGTGTTTAATTGCGTTATTATTGAATTGAAATTTTACTTATTTTGATAAATAACTGTTTGGCACTCACCATCTTTTAAGTTTTTTGTTAGTTTACCTAATAGCACATAATTTCTGCTATGTTAGACACTAGCAACTGTTAAAATTGAACACTGCTAAGCAACAGGGTGTTCGTTAAGAGCTGTTAAATTTAAAACAAACTGCTCACTGCTGGCAGTTAACTGAAGAGGCGCTGTTAAAATCAGCTGTATAGGCAGTGCTCAAGATTTGGAATTGGCGTCTGTGTGTTTTGTTTACTTAATTTCATAATTTATTTAAAATATGGAATTGCCGGCACGCATTGTTTATGTGTGCAGTCTGTGTCTACGACAATATGATTTGCTGGAGGATCTACGTGGCCACATGATGTTCTTCCATGGTTATAAACCGTTGCCCACAACAGGAGTTAAGCAGGCAAATGCCAAGCAAACGGAGACACAGATGTCCAAAAGAGTCTCAATGCTTCCACCGTCACCATCGCCACCTGCGGAGCTACAACCCATGCCCTTCAAGGACTTTCGCTTAGCGCTGCGCGTGAACATGCGAGTGCCGTAAGTATTTTTTTCTTTTAATCCAAAGGGAACTGTAATTGATGCTCCTCTTTGTAGCTGTGCTGAGATCAGTGGCTGCGTTTACAAATTCGAGGATGCCAACAAGCAGACGCTGCATGCCAAGTGCCACAAAGGTGAGACTTATAGCTGCAGCGAATGCGGTCTGGAGCAAGCAAACTGGCGACGCTGCTCGGCGCATCTGTGGAAGGAGCATCAAATCGATGTGGACTTGCTGCAGTGCCCTGTGACAGGTTGCGACTACAAGTCGCCGCTATCAGCACTCGTCTGGCGGCATATGCGGGTACATAAGAAATGGCGGACCAGAGTTTTGCGACGCGAATTGTGGCGACGTCGCATCCAGAAGCAGCAGCAACAACAACAGCAATTGTTGCTGGACGAGGCAACCAACAGCCAGGCGCCATTGCAGCCTGCAGCAGAGGCGAAGAAGAACAAATACTATGCGGAAAAGACTTGTGAGATTTGCCAGCAAAAGTTTGTCAATGGCAAAACGCTGTCGAAGCACGTAAAGACGGTGCACAACAAAATCAAACCCTTCATATGCAACGTGTGTGGCAAGAAGACGGCGCGCAAAGCCAGCTTAATCGTAAGTCCAACATCATATAGAAGAGTGAATTGTCCATTTAATGATTTCCATTCCAGATACACATGCGCCAACATACAGGAGAGAAGCCTTTAAAATGTGAGCACTGCAAATTTGCCACGCGAGATCCCAGCTCGCTGTTCAAGCATCGTCAGCGGCATTTAAAGGATGCGGCAGCCACAACTGTGCCACCAACTAGTTAGGTTTAAGATTAAGTTTAGTTAAGGACTCTAGTTTGAATTTTAAATGTTCATTTATTGAGTTTACGTTTACCATTTAATGTTAATATCATTTTAGAATCTGATATGATTTTGGTTTTTGTTTTTTTTGTTTTCTTTTTTACAACATTTTGAAATTTAGCTTATGTTGGTTTACGTTTTTAATTTTTTGGATTTGTTTGGTTTATTAATTGTTTTTATGTTTAAACTAGTTCTTTTTGTTTATTTTGTAATTGTAATTTTAAAAATCTAACCTCATCGTCATCATGGTCTGAGCCTCTTTCTCCAGGTTCTCTGTGTACGTTTCCAGTATTTCAGTTAGCCTCAGTCCGTTTTTGTGAGATCGGCGCACACAATATATAATTAATATATATATATGCGTGTATGTATGTATGTATATCGTAATATATAATTGCCTAATTGTTTATAATGTCAACTCAACATAAATAGTTTTAATATGTTTTTGGTTTCTTTTTGTTTTGGTAATTAATTAATTTAATTATTTAGTTGATCGTTTGAAGTGATCTGATTCGACGACTCCGATCTGAAGAGTCTTAAGATTTAAGTATGTATTAAGTATTGTGGTACTTTAGCTGTGTTTTTACTACTCGATTAATCATTCCAAATCAATAATGTGTATATATTGTTCTTTTATTTTTTTTTGTTTTGCAATAATTTTTATTGTCTGCGTTTGATTTGAATATCAAAACATTTTTGTCGCTCTCAAGTACATATATAAATAGAGATAAAATGATGCTATGTTTGAAATAAAAGTCTCGAGTGTAAAATTGTTGAAATACAATTAATAATCTCTATTTGTTTATTTACAATTGTTTTGGAAAATGAAAAACAAAATATTGATAGAGAATTTGTCACTGCTGTCATTGCCTCGTCACTCTTCAGGAGAAGTGAGTCCCTGATCTTTGATTTCTGAGTTGTCTCTCTCTCTGTCTCTCTGTGTTTGTTGTTGCGCCCCATTTCAAGCCTTGGTCTCAACGACGACGACATTTCGCGCTCTCTTCGATATTTTTTTCGAGATTCAAAAGAGTGGAATACAAAATAGAGAAATTATGCAATTTTAATTAGCTGACACATCTGCCCAGACATAGCCAACATATTACCATGCAAAATAATTCTTATTTATTTTTTTTATTTTGGTTGTTTTTTTTTTTAGGGTGTGAAGAGGGGAAGAGCTAGATGAACTAGTGAGCGATGCCGATGTGGGCGAATTGTGCACATTATATTGATTTATAGTGGAGACAACAACAACAAGTTTAGTACAACAAATGAGCGTGACATTTGAGACAATGAAACTGCACTGCGATCAGTAGTTGAATTATATATACTAAAAAAAGATTACGAGTTGGAATTATGCTGATATATATATATAGTAAATGCGTGTTGTGATTACGGCTACGTTCTATGAAACAACTAACGAATATTTCAGCTAGCTTTTTTCTTCTTTGTTTTTTGTTTTCATATATATATTGACATATGCTCTCGACTATCCAGCATATCGATTTGATTCGATTCGATTCAACTAATTTATTATGTTTACGATGCATCCATCAAATCTTAAAATGTAAAACATTCTTTTCTTTTTTCACTTACTTTCTACATTTTATTTTGTTGGGAGATTATTTCTGTATGTTATTTGTTCTTTTTTCTTTTCTTTTCTGTTTTATTTTACTTATTACTTTTTCTTGTATTTAGATTAGTTCACGTTTTATTTTGTGCGCCGCATAATAAATGCTGTAGGGGGAGGAGTTCACGCCCCCCAAAAATACTTGGAAACAGAACGAAAATAAAAAAAGTAGAAAGAGGACTACGATAAGAGAGAGTTTTCTTCTCTTTAGTCAGCTTTCGATTGGCTAGTTACGTTAATTTTCTTCACTTAGAGGCTATTAGGAAACAGTTGTATCTACATAGGTCTATGAGCGTCATCATCAGTAATTGTTTTAATCCGTTTACGTTATATGTATGTATAAAAAAAACCTAATGGAAGTTATGATTAGAATATCATCTCTTTTTGATTGATTTCAACTAAACACTACTACACATTACACATTTATCTGTCTGTATACTTATGTACAGTGTGTGGAATAAGTATTCCGACCGTATAACAACTGAGCACGTGAAATTATATAGAAAAAACACACACACATACATCATATGTTATATGAAAAAATCATTTTCAGGCCTAGAAAAATTGCTTATAAAAATTGCGATCGACTCGCGGGGATTTTGCCTCATCAAGATCTACCAAATATCTGTATATATAATATATAGATTTATATATAAGTATATGTTAAAAAAACCAGAGTTTTAAATACGAAATGAAAATCTTTCCTCAATTTCGTTTGCGGTTCTTTTTCCTTCCTTAAATGCATTTTAAAAACAGGTGAACGAGTTTGATTTCGGTTTTTGATTTGGATTTGGTTTTGTTTTTGGTTGTGGTTTTTGATGCCTTTTCTTGTTGCGTTTCGCTTCGATATCTGTTTGATTTTCTGTTTCTGTATCATTTTTTTAGTGGTTTCAGTTTTGGTTTTCAGTTTCAGTTCCGGGGCACAATTCTGTACGTTAGGGGCCGTCGAGCATCAGACCGTGGTCACACGATCGATCTCAACATAACGCACAGAATTGTCGCTTTGTCAGCAAATCACCTCCTTTTCATCCAACACCGCCGTATCCATGGAACTGAGCGATTTGAGTCGCGTCTGCAGCACCGAAGAACCGCGAAGTTTCCGTTTGATTTTCCTGTAGAACAAAACGTGATTAGCAAAAGGCTTTAAACTAATATTTAAATGTATGCCAAGTTTTGAGCTAAGCTTCTTGACAGACATTTTCCCATTCTATTTAGAAACGTGTTGAGCTCTTCTCAGGATATCCGAATGTACTCTCTCCCGCATCTCCAGTTGGTAGCGAACTTACTTGTAAGCAAAGGCGGCGAACGCACAACACGAGAGCACAAAGATGAGACAGAGTGTGGCAAGTATTTCGGCGGGTAGTTTCATCAGAGCGGAGCACTGCAGGAAGGCCTCATCATCGCCGGAAGGACAATGCCGGATGCCGTCACACCAAATGCTCGCATTCACACAAGCGCCCAGCTCGGCGCACTTGAACTGACAATCCTCTGTAACACAAAAAACACGATTACAAAAAGGAATAAAAGTTGCAGTCCAGAGAAACTCACCAGCTATGCTGAGCGTGGGTCGCGGCACCAGTTCCATCCAGTTGAAGGTGAAGTCGCCATTCGTGGGACGCAGAAACTCAACGCTGATGGCTTTGGAACGATTGATGAGCGCAAAATTGGGACGTTCATTCCAGCCGGAGCTAAAGATCTCCACAAACTCGTACGCACTCGAATCGGGACTCAAAGGACAGGCGACAATAGTGAGACCTGAAAGTGAAGTCTTTGTTTAAATCAAATTCAATTGCAGCTGCTTTAAAACTAACCTTCCGATGTGGTGAGCACAACGCGTGATTTGGTCTCACACAACCAACTGTTGGTCTGCAAATAAGTCGCATTCAGCGTCTTCTTCGGATTGTGTTTGCTCAGAAAGATGGCCTTAAGGCGCACATACAGAAACTTGTTGCCATTGGAGGGTTCTATCAACCAGGGTCGAGAGCGACACTCAATCTGTAGGAGCAACAAAAACAATACTTTAAATTGCTGCAATTCAAATCCAGCAGACTTCATTTACATCTCCAAAAGTCATGTCAATGGTGCCACTCGGTCCGAACTTGCGTCTGCCATCCTTGCAGCTGGTTGGCGCCTTCACAAACTCAAACATTCCCTCAAAGTTGGCCGTATCGGGATCATCCAGAGTCGTCATATTGTGTGCTATGAAGTGCACCTCCACATCGCGTCCCGTTGAAGTGTATTCCACAGGCAAATGCGTCTGATTCGAGGAGTTGCAAACGCAACCGCGATGCAACAAAATGGAATCGGGATAAGGGCGCTCAAAGATCTATAAGGAAGAAATAATTAGCACAGAAATTAGTAGGATAGGATTATCATTAAATATATAAGATAGTTTCTATAAGGGAGATATAATGGATAACTAGGTTACTTCTATTGAAATACTTAATTCTTTCCTGACTTAATTTGCAATCAATCTTTTATTGTTTTGCTCTGATCAAATCTTTTCGTTATGGAGTTATTTTTCCCTCAATATTTACATTAATTTTTTAATTCAAATATCTATAAGGGACATGGGATAATATCTAAATATATGTATAATATAGTTAAAGGTTACTTCTACTAATATACTTAATTCTCCCCTGTCTTTATATTCAATCGATCTTTTATAGCTATGCTCTGATCAAATCTTTTAGAGTTACTTTTCCAGCAATACTTAAATTTGTTTCTTAATATAATAACATATTGACGATTAAACCAATAAAGCGGTTAGCAAATATATTAACATAAACAGATGACTCAAAAAAAAGGGAATTTGGGGTTATTTATGGATTCCATATCCAAGATTTCTTTAAATGCTCTCTACTGATCCAAGCTAATTTTCACTTCATGTTTGTTTTAATAAATTTCCTGTACCAAGTATTTTTATTTCGGGTTTACTTCCAACAGTATTTTTTAATGCCTTCCCTCAACGGAATAGTTAACCTTGTAATCAACGATTCACATTATTATAACTTAAATTTAAAATATCGAAGACTTAGTCTTAATTCTGTCTTAACATCGATTGTTATATTGTTTTCTTTCAAACGAATCTTTCTCATTAAGAACTCACTTTTCTTAAGAAAATTCCGATAAAAAATTTACTCTATGGACTGTTCTTCAATATGATATCATAATACACTTCTCACTCACACTTTATATTATTCTAATCTATGAAACGTAATCTCAACTTTACCTCCACTCGCACATTGGTGTCGCCGTAGCAGAAGGAACGATTGATGTCCTCGTCAAGACGTGCATAACAAGGACGATTCGACGTGGTCACTTTGCGTAGCTTGATTCTCACTCGCTCGCCACGCAACGCCTCAAAGCGATAGACGCACTTAAGATGCCGAGTGCCTCCTCGGCCAAAGAGAAAGATGTTCCGCACGCTGCGGAAAATGGCCGGATCCTTGCGATCCATGAGGCTGCTGACAAACTTGCGATTGCAATCAAGTTCGCCGCCACCTTGAGGCAAACCATCCTGATGCAGATCAATGAACTCGTACTTTAGTTTAAAGTCCAGCGGTCTAAGAGGAGACGTTGATGTAATTTAACCATTCAAAATTAACCTTTCAATTACTCAACTCACCTGAGCACTGTGGACTCGGTGTTGCGTAGCTCGAGCGTGATGGCATCGCTGCTGGACACATAGCTCTCGGAGATGGTGCAAGGACGCGCGTAGGTCTCATTGATGTTCGATCTGTCGCAGGTTCGTGGAATTGTGCCGCGGCAAAAGCGAGCGATGACATTCGTGGTGTTGTGCGAATAGTGTCCCAAGGCGGAGTAGCTGCTTGTTTCGCTGATGCTGTAAACAGGAAGAAACAAGGATTAATACATGAGTATGCTTGACTTTGGAATGTCTACTATTCATTTTGTACATTTTACAAATTTAAGAAGTATCTAACATAACTTTGAAATACATTATTAGAGTTCCTTCCATCTTTGTAAAGTTGTAAACTCCCAAAATAAAACTGATAAAAGTGCACGAGACATAATAATATTGTTTTTAAATTGAGTAACTTTAGCTATACGAGATTATTATATACTACTAAAATATTATAAACGTTATATTTGGTATATTTATATACTACATTCAAAATATACCATATAGTACTAAAAATACCAGAAAAAGCAAGTTAGACACAAAGTAAGCGTTTTTTTTTCAAAAGTATTTCTGAAATAACTTCTATAATTTGTATCTGATTGTCACCAATATTTTAGGAATCATAAATACTATAGTTCTTATTGTATGTAACAAAAATACTCTATCTTCAAAAATACCTCATTTTAATGATTAATTTTGAGAACAAAAGAATGGGAGTTGTAAAAATGTATGCGACAAAAATTTAACACCTAACAGACAGTGTTGTGTCCCTTACTACTCCCAAGCCTTTTCTATACCATATTCAATAATTTTTTTTATATACACTTAATTTTTTTTTAATTAAAATATATTTTAAGCAGTCTACTTATTTTTTTTTTTTTTGTATAGTAACTCTTTTTATGTTAAATAAATAAAATATATTGCTAGCATTCCCTTCATTTTTCTTTAACTGCCGTATTCTACAAAAGAAGTCCAATCTTACCAGTTGAGATCCTTGCAGACTGGAGCGTCGCGGAGTGTGCCATCCCAGATGCGGAGCATGCCGCTGCAATCCTCCTGGGTCTGCAGCACACCAATGGCGCCCACCGATGTCTCATCGATCTGCCCGAACTCGGGATCCAAATTGAACTTGAGCACCGAGATCCAGACCTTGAAGCGGGACAACGGTTGATGCATGCCCGATGGACTGTTGGTGCGACGCGACAAACTCAGATGATCGAAGGTCTTGAAGACGCCCATGCCTTGGAGATGATAGAGACACGTCGAGTTGGGAGCCAGCGAGTGCTTGGGATTCTCGAGAATGCCGCGACCTGCGCCTCGAATCCAGAACTCACAGGGTTTCTTGTTCTTCGAATACGTTGGACTTTGTATGTCGACAAATTGCACCTCAACCTGAGAGAGTGTAAATAAAGAGAAATGTGTGAGGGAGGAAATTGTGGGGTGCAAGTGTTTTCAGTCTTACCTCCAGCTGGAAACCGTAGAGCGGCAGCAGTTGCGATGAGGTGCCGGTGAAGGTGCCAAACGGCGACGTGCTGAACTCGACCAACAGCTCGGGGCCACTGGAGACAGCCGCGGGCACAGCCTGACCGCCGCCGCAGAACTTCAAAATGATGGGGTCACGTGTGGTGTAGCCATCGTATACGGTCACGTAGTCCTGCGGCAGTCGGGAGGAGTGTGTGTGCAAAACAGAGAAAGAGACCACGAGAGTGGGGGAGAGAGAGAGAGAGAGCGAGAGAATGCATGAGGAGAGCACGAAATGAATGACCAAAAAAGAAACTGAACCGAAAAACCAAAATACAAAACGAACGAACGAACGACAAATGTGAAATGGAAATGTTGTTCCATGTGCCTCTAAAAAAAAGGTCAGCTAAAGTCCGGGCAAAACATTTACACAAACTAAGTGAGAGAGAGACACAGAGAGATGGTCAGAGAGCGACCGAGAGAGAGAGAGAGAGCGAAATTTTCGGGGCTAGCGAAAAGAAATTGTCTTTAAGTGCAGCTGCTAAACGCTCTGTGTGAGTGTGTGCTTACTTCTTGTGCTCAGTGTACAAAGAGTAGTGTGTGTGGTTTCAGTGTGTGAGTGTGTTTGTGTGCTACCCTGCGGGCCCATTAGGCGTATACGTGATGTTCTCGCTAACTAATCCCTGCTAAAAGGTCAAAGCGTTTGCGGCATTTAAAGCTGATTTTAAGTTTCGTTCGTTCGCTCGCTGCAAATGCTTTTATGACCCTTCTTTATGGACGCATCAAAAGTTTTGTTGGAGGCCAAGATTGCCTCGATATCATCTAAAAGATGTTGCCAAATCTGCGACAGACGTTTCAGCTGCTGTTCGAGAAGTTTGTGGTTGAAAGACGTGTTAAGCGGCTAAATTTGGTTTAACATCGATTCGCTCAATGTTTAACTTTCGATTTCATTAGTTGCTAATGAAAGCGTTTTAGTATTTTCTAAGCTGAATGTTTGTTTAGTTTAATTTGTAGTTTTATTCATTTCAATTTAATATATTTTTATTTTCGACTGTATTAAAAGTGTGTTATCAATTAATAGCTGAATAAGCATTTGAGGAACTAATTCATTAACAGCTATTTTCGTAGCTCAAAGTAATGTTTAATATGTTTTACACTAGAAACATTAACAGTGGATTAACATCTAGAATTTAAATGACAGTTGCAAATTCAAAATTTATGAACAAGTGTTTGTTTTGCAAGAAAATAAGATTGTTTAGACCAAGTAGTTAAAAAGATCGTGAGTCTATTAGGTGTATTGAGAAGTGCGTAACAAATAAATGACAAAGATTTCGTAATACTCAAAAAACAAATACTGTGAAAAATCCATTGGTGGATAATACTTTTGGGGAACAGTGTTTGTTGTGATATAGTTTTTAGCATAGTTTTCAAATTTGAGTCGATATGTTGACATTCCTTTCTTCGCAGTTATACGAGGATATTTTTAGAACGGTAGAGAAAACTTTTTACAATTTATTGAGAACGGGTAGCGGGTGCCTCACAGTCGAGCAGACTCAGCTGTGGCTTTCTCTTTTGTTTAATAATTAATAAACTTTCAAATAAATAATATAGTCTTCAGCGTTTTCAGTAAGATATTCAGTATTCAGTATATATTCTCTAACTAACTCAGTATTCAGTATATATTCTCTAACGGGAAGTGAGTATCTCACAGTCGAGAAGACTCGATAGAATTTTTTTCTTTTTCATTTATGAGTCATAGAATTTAAAATAAATAGAATAGTTTTCAGAGTTTGCTATGACTAATTATTTTTTATTTTCTTTCTAAGAACTTTCTTTACCTAATTAAATTCAGGAATTATATTAAAGCAAAATCAAAATCAAAATAAGCTTTTGTTTTAACCCAATGCTTACATTCTCAATTTAGAAGTGTCCTTACACAAATTTAAGAAATAATTCATAGAACTAAAAACAATCAAGATAGTTTGAAAAGTTTTCAGTAAAGTTTTCAGTAAACATTTTTATTTTATATTTTCTTTAACTAATATATTCATTTAAATTCATGAATTATACGAAAGTATAAAGAAAGCTTTTGTTTTCCCTGTCAATGCTTACATTCTTAGTCTTTACACAATTTTAAGTAATGCTGCCGACAATTTATGCAATTAGACTAAAGTCCTCATTTTGAATTCATGAATTCGGTGGACGCATAAACGTGGCATTAGCTGATTGCTGTCTCTCTTTGCTGTGTGTGTATTTGAGCGTGTTCGTGTTTATGTGTGCGTATGTGTGTGTGTGTGTGGGATTGTTTTTGTGTGTATTTTGGAGTGTGGTTAGGCATTGCTTTGATATTTTTGCATAATTTCATGCATTTTAATTGAGTTGAGCCTCCGCTTTTTGCACTTCACACTCCAGAGAGAGAGGGAGTTGAGTGTGCGGCGTGGTCAGTGGCAACTGGCTGCGAGGAATGCGGCATGTGGCATGTGGCAAGCGGAAAGCGACATGTGCCGCAGGTGGCTGTGTTCGGTTGCCATGTTCAACCTTTTGGCCACGCATGACAAATTAGTTTTGTGGCTGACAACTTTAGCATTAATTTAACTGAGGTTTCAACCAGCCCAAGGCCCAACAGCCTCACACACACACACACACACACACACATACAGCCATGTTGCATGCCACAACCGCAAACAGGATCAGGTAATAGAGCACCGCAAATTTATTGAAAGCGTGGCAGCGATACGTATAAATTGTTGAAGAGGCAAAGCAACAAAAAAGGAAGAGTAGAGTAGAGTGAGACTGAGAGGGAAAGAGAGTGAGAGAGAGAGAGCGACAAATAGTGGAGGCAACACATGTGTGTTCTCATCGCTTTTCTCATCTGCCTTTGCGGCGATTATTCACACATGCCGCATCCAAAAACTGCCCAACACTTTGGCTTTGGCTTACAGCGCAGACAAAAAAAAAAAAGAGGAGTGAAACTCGCCAGCCTCCAGGACAATTTGTTAGCTGCAGTTCTCTCTCCTTGCAGCACTTTTTGAATGTCCAAAAAGTGTTTTCTGGCCGCGACCAATGTTGCACAGAGAGCGAGCACGATTCGCCTAAGATTGGGGCGCTGATCCTGGTCCCAGGACAACGAGCATTTAATGGCGACAGTCGCATGGAATTAACAAACGAGGGTCGCGACGACACTCGTGTTTTGGGTGACAAAACGCAGAGTGCGTGGGTTGCTACAACAGTTTGCCATATATTCTGGTTACTTGGTTATTGCAACAGCAATTAACTCAAACGTGCCTCGCTTACAACAGCTGTGACTAGTTTTAATTGCAAGAAAATTGCTTAAGACTGGTAGAAAAAGAAAGAGATCTGGTGGAAAAAGCATTTTGACTTACATCTTTAATATACAAATTTGAATTTAAGTTGTTTAAGTTTAAAAAAGGGCAGATGTAATTAAAATGAACACTAACACCATTATATTATATTATCGTTTTTATAACTTAACTAACATTTAGAATAAAAATTGTAAAACATGATAAAAATTGTGATTCTTCTTCGTTGCTTTTGAGAAAAATATTAAAAGAAAAAAAATTCCTATGAATAATGCCTAAAACTCATATGGTTTTTTTATTGAACGTTCAAAATAATTTATAATTAGAACATTTCATTCCAAAAATAAATTAATTTCATAGAAACTTAAACAATTGATTGTTAGAATAGTTAGAATCGACCTTTCAATGTCCGTATAAGTCTTATTGTTTGTTTAAGCTAGCTTATAAAGACAATTTCGTTTCTTCAATGTCGTAATAACGGTTTGTGAGCTATAAGTTGGAATTAAAAAGAAAGCCAGACTTTTTGCATGGTCAAAAGTCGCATATTATGTTCATATTATAGTTGAGGCAGGAAATTTGTCAACGAAATTTGTTTAACGATGGATTTTATACAGTTAGAGTGGGAATTACTAAGGAATCCAGCCTTTTTGCAAGGTGAAATAGCCACCTAGCATTTAGCGTTTTAGTTGAGCTTTAAGAGTTCAAGCAGTAAATTCGTCAGAACAAACTACTATTTATATAAAGATTAAAGAGCTTCTTAAAGATCACTTGAGAACACCTCGATCTTCCACATACTTTTTCATTAATCTTTGCTTTGCTTTAGTTATAAAAAACATTCTTTTAATCGGACACTTTCTGAATTCTGAACGGTGTTCGTTTAAGACAGTTTTGTTGGCATTCACTAGTTGACAACTTCTTAGACGACCCTCGCTCTACTACAAACTAGAAGTGACATTCTCTACTTCCTGTTACAGTGCTAACAACTCAAGCCACACTCTTTGAATGTCAATAAAACTACCGCTCAAACCTCCCTCGCATGTAGTTTTTGTGGCTTTTTGTGAGGAAGTGAGGAAAAGCGAAAAGGAAAATGGGAAAAAGCCCTCAAATACTCGGGATGCAGCTTGGCTCGCTGGTTGTCAAAACATTTTAGTGCTAATTCAAGGCAAATAGCAGCGGGCTAAGGGGGATGAGGAGTTGGAGTCGCCACGGCGGCAAGTGGCATGCTACAAAGTGGAGTGAAATGTCCTGCAACGAACGTTGCCAAACGTTCATCCCTCGTTGGCTTGAAGAAGTTGCTGGCCGGAAGGGAAAGCTAGCTGCTATTCATGAGCTGGATTGAATGTCGAAGCAGGGGACACAATAAGGGAACAGCTGGTAGGAGCTGGAAGGCTGAAGTGAGCGGAGGAGAACTGAGGAGGAGGAGGCTCAAGGCGTGCCTCGGCGTGCATTAGATGAATTGTGCTCGTGGCAATAATTTACACACAATTTACATAAGCCTAGAGCACGTCCATGCATTGAAGTGGAGACTGCGACTTTTCACTCCCCCCCTCCGCTCCAATTTATCCCCCCTTCCCCGTCCCACTGGACGCGCTTTTGTTGTGCGATTTATGATGTGCGTGACGAGTGTTCATTAATATAAATCCAATGACGAGTTTGCCCCGAGGTCCCCGCCATATAATGAATACATTATCTCTCATCTATCGCCATTCAATGAATGTCCTTTTGTGTGCGAGTCTATGTGTGTGTGTGTGAGTGTGATTGTGTGTGTGTGTTTGTAGTGTGCATGTGTCTGATTAATTGTTTGCAATAGCAAAAGATGACAAACAATTGTTGCTAAAGATTATTGCTAATAGATCTGTGGACGGGAGTTCTTCGGTTTTTTTTTCTTTTTTTTTTTTTTGGACGGGGTGTGTGAGGAATGAGGATGTGGCGGTGGCGGTGGTTGTGGAATATGGTGATATTATACTTAGATACGTGCGTGTGGCGCTACGACTAAATTTTTGATTTTCTTTATGTGAAGAACTGAATTTTTTTTTTTTTTTTTGCATTTATCGAGAATTTAGTTTTTACCGTTGATTTCCATTTGGGTTTTACATTTTCCTATTAGAGAAAATATACACACATACATATATAAAGAATATAGCAATATATACAATATAGTTTTCTATATAGTCAAACTTTTTTAGTATAATTTATTTTCAGGGTGCAATCAAATGACTAAATGGGGTGTCGACGTTCAAGTCAGCGACTAAAAAATGATAAATGCTTTTTATAGAGGGGTCAACACGATTACTTGTCAATGTAGATAAGAGATTGAAAGTAGAGGAAGGTTGATCCCTTACTATATTTTGCAACAAAACCCTTTCCTTACTTGTGCTTAGTTTTTAAGAGTTTCTAAATTAACTATTCCCTTTTTTCATTAATCAACTTTGTTAGAACATTTTGGGAATTAGTTTTAATATGTTTTTATATTTAATAATTAATTCATTATAATAAATTTAATTCAATTTTTTGCCTTTTAGAGCTTATTTTGATTTATTTTAATAAACTCTGTGTATATAGCTTCTCATCTTCATGTTAAATCTTCTTAAATAGCTGTGAAACTATTTTGTGTAAAGTTTTCGTATTTTTATCTTTACCTTTATCCTTAACAAATATTTTATCTAAACTTTTTGCTATTTTACTAATCTAGTATAATATAATCTATATGTGATATCAAAGAACCATTTGTTATCTTCATAATGTCCTTCAAATGTTTTTTCCTGTCTTCAAAAGTAGTTTTGCAAATTTGTCTAAGTCTTTTCTTTTGCTAACTTTATACAATATCTTATGTTGAAACTTCTCTTTTTTCACTAATTACTATAATTGCATTATCGCTTGCAAAATTGCTTTGGTATTTTTCTTTACATAACTTTCCATCTACATGCTTGCTTTAAAAATTTCATAATAGTAGAAACTATTTTTGAAAACACAACAAAATTCCACAACAGTAAAACTCTTTTTATAAATTTTTTTTAATCCAACTCTATCTCAATCCTTTCGTATGTTATTTCACTTTAAACAATATTTTCTATAAAAGTTTTATCTTCCCTGACTATTTGTCATAATTAAATTAGCAATCATATTATTCTGGTATTTTCTATTTTTATTTAAGCCCTGTTCATATTACAGAATATTTTCATGTTTTATCTAAAAAGTTCTGAGTAGCTGTAAAACTACTTTGGTAAACTCTTCCGAATCCAACTTTATTCTATCTTTTCGTATTTCACTTTAAACAATATCTCTTATAAAAGTTTTCTCTTCCTCGACTAATTGCCATTATTGTATTATTTTTATTAAAGCAGAGCTCTAATCCACTTGCACTCGACATCTGTCTGAGAAAAGAACTCAACTTGGATTTTAATTTTAAGCAATCTTTTTGCAATTCAATGTCTCAGATTTATTTGCTTTCCCCCATACATCACACAGAGAGCACTTGGGACTAATGAAAATTCCATTAATTTTCTATCTCTTCTCTATGCTTCTGTTTTTCTTTGTTGTTCTACATTTTTTTTGTTGAGTTGTTGTTGCTGTTGACTTGGGCACTCATTAAGAGCTCAGTCAAAAGTTACGTGTTTCAGCTTAAAGTTTACTCGCTATCCAGTATATACTGGTATATGAGGAGGAATTTGAAGAGATCCTGGAGCTGCCAGGATTGTCCGGCATGTCCCGTGGACAATGACAAACAAAGAGGCTACGAAATTAACACTTCCCACAGATTCACACTGAAGCCTATCGAAGCTCAAGGCAATGTTGAATGGACATACGGAAAGACGGATGGATGGATGGGAAGGGTTAAGAGTTGGGAGGAACAGGACACAGGACGCAGGACACACGTTGCAGTTGGAACTGAGAACTGGGACATTGAGTGGGAGTTGGATCGTTGGTTGGAAGCTGGTCAAACAACAGATTTTTCCCAGTTTTGTCTTTCATTTCTTTCATTTTCAATTTGTCGTTTTTTGCGCAGTTTCGGCTCCTGGTTTTGTGTCCTGTGTCCTGTTTGCCGGCCATTGGCCAACAGAGGAAGTAATTTTTA
Organism: Drosophila kohkoa; assembly: GCA_019972355.1. Classification (NCBI taxonomy): domain Eukaryota; kingdom Metazoa; phylum Arthropoda; class Insecta; order Diptera; family Drosophilidae; genus Drosophila; species Drosophila kohkoa. Next base: position 1,619,836 of record BJEL01000056.1, read on the forward strand.
TACCGTGGTGCGCTCGTTAAAGTTGTTGGCATTGCGAGCCAACGCAACGCGCCTTGGGGCCAACCAACAGACAGACAAATGGACAGACAAACGGACATCTAGTGACTCCAACGGACTAAAGACTGACGACGGACGGAGGCAATAGAAGAAGCGAGCGAGAGAGGAGAGTAGAGGAGAGAGGAAGAGAACAAAGTAAAGTGCATTTTGAAGGCAGATTTAATTACCTGAATGTAATCGCAGTCGTTCCATGTTTTCAGCCTCGGCTCAAATTTCTTATCCTTGTCGCCGCCAGATGTTGCCGAGGACATTTTGTTGCTGTTCGCCGTTTCCTGTGTCGAGATCCACACCAGATTCCCCTTGGGCTGTTTGACCAGTATCAGCGCATGTTTGCCATGGGGCACATCGTGCTGAGAACACAATTAAATGCAAATTAATGAACTGATTTTCACCATAAATACTACTACAAAGTAAGGGCCAGAGAGTTGCATTACAGAAAACATGACAGCGACAACTACGACAACGATTTGGACTCTTAGCTTAAGTTACTGCTTCCTAAGTCATTCAATTTATTTAAATCTATGGCTTAAAATTACTTTGCAGATTTTCATGAGAATTTTCAAAGCATGTTTACGACTTTTAAGAGGAATTGAGTGGGTGATTTGTTAGCTAGCTTTATAAGTATTTATTAGCCTGTTTCCAAATTAATTAATTTATGTCAAAGTTCAATTTAAATTACTTTGCATTAAGCAGCAACGATAGCTCATTTTTTTTGCATTGGAACAATAATTAATTAATGCTAAAGTTCGATTTGCATAGCTGCCTTTATGATTGTATTTTATTGCAATATGAAAATTAATTTATTGATGCTAAAGTTTTATTTAAATGCTGTTGCCCTAATGAGAGTCAAGAGTTCAATTAAATAAATATGTAACCCTATTATGAGGAGCATACAATTGAACATTTTAGTTAAGAAAAATATCAAAGGCATTCGTTTCGAATATTAACGATTTTAAAGTTGAGAGTTCGGTTAAGTAAAAGAGCAAAAAGAAAGAGATTTATCTGTGATCACCTAGCAAAATTGTTAAGCAACTTTATAAGAAAAAACTTGAAATTATTAATTCGAAAATTGCAAATCTTAAAGTGTTAAACAACTTGACGAGTGTTAAAAGTATAAGTGTATAATTAAATTGTACGCATTAATAAACCCTCAGCCTAAAGCTACACCCAGTTGCTTTGCTTTAGAAGATGTGAAAGGTTAATAATGTACATTTATTGTAATACGCAGCAGGACATTAATGCTAAGCACATGTCGAGCACCCTCTGAATGCTTTTTACGACTTGAGTTACTGCAGAATCCTTGCAGACACACACACTCTCTCATCTGCTGCCGCCGCAGTTAATTATAATAAAAGCGCGTTCTATTTTGGAATGTAAATTGCTTTTAAATCGACTCTCAACATTCTTTTGCCTGTGCGACTTTTCAACTTTGTCAATCCAAAAGAAATTTCCGCGTATAATTTTTCGCTCTCATTTTTGTTGTTGTTGTGGTTTTTGTCTTTTGCTTGTGGCATTTTTACGAGCCTGAAGATAATGTGGGCGGCATTAATGCGCCGATGAGCAGCTGAGGTTGAGCTGAGGTGGCCATAATGAGGCGCTAACCTTTGACAACGATGGGAGGGGGAGACAGGGGACAATTTTAGCTTAGTGACACCATGTGAAACGCACCTGTCGAACAGCATAGTAGCAGGTGAGATTGCGGGGATAGATGCCCGGATAGTTGGGCGACTGCAGGCGACACGGTTTCTTATCGCAGTCGCTAAAGATGCGTGAACAATATGTGCCGGGTATGAGGTCGCCTATAACAAAAATGTAACAATTAGCTGTTTTTAAAGTGCCATAAATTCACTCTTCCACCTACCCAAATAATACTTGGGTTCCGTGTAGTTGTGTTCGTCCTTGACGAGCGGTTTCTCCAGCGAGTCCATGAATGTTTTATTATTCGCATACGCGCTGAACAAACTAAAGTCCTGACCATAGCGATCCGAACGAGCGCCGCTCGAGCTGGTAAAATCATCTTGACTTCCCTGTTGCTGTTGTTGTTGCTGCTGCTGTTGGCTGAGTAGACTGCTTCGATTGTGCCACTGGTTAAGCTCTGCAAAAGAAAAGAAAAAGCAATGAAAGTCCAAGTCAAAGGAGTCAAAGGCAATCCTGTTGCGGCAAGAAAGGATTTACCTGCCAGCTTAATGCCGCCGTAGCGCGTCACGGAACTGTCCTTGGACAGCACCTTGTACCTAATGCGAAAGTCAAAGTTGTAGCCGCTTTGATCCCTTGCCAGTCTGCAGGGAAGAAGAAGAAAACAAAGCTATAGTCAGGTGTGAATGACTGCGAGGTATGGTTAAGGGAATTTTAGCAATAAATATAAATGAATATACACATCTTTCAATAATGAAATAAGAAATAATACAATAATTCAATAATAAAATATAAAATATTAACTACAAATTATTTTGTTCTTTTGAATCGTATAGTAATTGTTATTAAAATTGTACTTTAACGCAAAAAAATGAAGATAGAATACAAATAATTGTATTACATATTTAAAATTATATTTTTATTTTTAACTATCAAAAATATAGATGAAGAAACTAATGTCGCTTAAGTATACATTTTGTGAAAGTCAATAATTGAACATTTATCATTTACAAAAAAAAAGGTAGTTGATAATATACTACATAATTAAAAATATACTATATATTTTTAAGCATATTCATTTAATTAAAAATTTGTTTTTTTTTTTGAGACTGATTTACTTCATGATATCATCGTATATAATATTTAATTGTCCATATTTTATAAGCAGATTTTGTCAAAAACTATAAACTTGAAGGCGAGTTGTGTATAAATGCGAGTAATATTATTATACTTTTTATGTTAAATTTTAATCACTGCAAATACATATATTTGAAAATATACCATATATCTGAAATTGTAATATATAGTTGAAAATATTCTACATACTTGTAAGCATATTCTGTCAAATTTGATAGATTTTGTTTAGATTTTGCAAACGTTTAAAATCATGTCAACCAAATGTGCTTGCTTAACGTCTCTTGAGATACAAGGACAAAAGGCGTCTGAAAAGACTGAACCCTAGACCCTAGGCTAAGCTTTTATTCTAAACTGTATGTGATCTAGATAATGTATAAAATATTCTTAATATATTGTAAATATAGTCCCGATCTCCCATTATGTTGTGTTATAATAGTCAATATGTAAAATTGTTAAGATGTAACTATGTTAATCTTCAATATTCTAATTTAAACAACCTGAACAGATGTGGGAAATTTAAATTTTAAATTATACTACGTAATTAAATTACCATAAATTATTATACTATGCATATATTCTTTCAAGTTATTCAAACTTCATAGAGACAAACAGACGAATTGACGGTCATTAAGTTTTACAAAGATGCTGTTTATTTTAACCTTGAGTATGTTGGATTAACTATATTAGTTATTTTTTGTAATATACTGTATTTTTAGCACCTTGGGTCAAACTTAATAAACTGAGTTTACATTTAGCAAAGTGTAAACATTAAAATAAAATGATTAATTCCTTTGTATGCGGTAGAAGATTGAGTTGCAGTGAGCTGTTTGTGCTTACCTGTTTAGCTTGATGGTGAATATCAAGGACCTGGTCTCGCTGTAGAAGAGCACGGGTCCCCACGAGCTGCCGCACCACATGCCACCGATGGGGGTGCGTGCCGATTCGGCAATCTGCATGAAGCCATCGGGACAGCCCTCGTGCACGTAGCTGGTGAAGCGTCCGATGGTGAAGCTGTCCAATGTGACCTGTGTTGAGTGGAGGCAGATTAAAAAGATGCGGTCTCAGGTTGGGGTAATAAAGTGTGCACTGTGTTTTTTATGTTATGTTGTTTTTTTTCTTCTTTTTGGTCAGTATATCAGTGCAATGGTTGGTTGAGTTGCTATGCAGGATGAGGATGAGGATGAGAATGCTCTCAGGACGCACTCGAGCGTGGCAAAGCTAAAGCCAAAGCCGTTGCCTTCTTTGTGTGTGTGTGCTCCTTATGTGCGAAGGTGTGAAGTGGCATAATAACTAACTAGCGTCCACATCCTGTGTAAGGACTTGGGCGCGCATCCTTTGAGATGACCCCGACTCCGAATGTCAGTTGTTGTTACGCTTCGTTCGTTGCACGCCTTTGGGGATTAGGGATTTGCGCTGCTCTGGTGAGTGGCTTTGAAATCAATATTGCTCACAACGTTGTGTTCGCTTGCTTGCTTATCTTTTTAATGGCATAGTTTATCCCACTTTGGCAAAATGAATTGTGAAAGGCAGCCACCCAGTCAGGCAGCCACCTGGCGGCGAGAGGACGCACTACACTACTCACCTGCACTACGTCGCCATGTTGGCCGCCAGCCGCTGTGAACGTGAGCACACAAACAAACGGCACCCGATCCTGCTTGGGTCGATGCAGCTCCAGGGCATACGTCTGTCCAATATCGCCGTAGTAGGTGCGATTACAACCTGCGATGAGACAGCGAAAAACCATAAACGGGGTGGCAAAAATATCCTGTTAGCTGCTGACGCTACTGCTGCTTGTCGGCAAAGCATGTTTAACGCAATTAGCGTTAGTTGGGCAATTATGTGCTGCCGTTTTATGTGTTCCGTGGGCAAAGCTGCCAAGGCAACCGCAATTTACACCACAAAAAAATAAACTTCTTCCTTAAACGTCTATTTTGCTATCAAGCGTCGACTAGAATGACGATTTGCGCGCTATTTTGTTGAATGCCATAAATTAACACTGACTGTTAAGCAGCTGTTAACTTCACAGAGTCTTTACAGAACAATCAGAAGACAGAGCTACTGATGTTTTTGTAAATAAAATAAAAAAAAATTATTTGTTGATAAAAACCCAATACATTGGCGCAAAGCAAATATTTCAACGCATTTCACGACAGTCACTACAATTGTTTCTTATTAGTTTACTATTTGTAGTTGCTCAAGCGATCAATTATCGATATCAGCAGATTATTGCGAGTCGCGACTAAGCTTGTGGTATTAAAATACTGCAAGTATTATGCACTTTTCGAAAGTACAAATGGAAGTTACTTTTTGGCATAAATTAGTATATTTTCAAGATGATCTGGCAGTGAAAAATTCGCGAGTGTCCTTAAAAAAAAATTGCATTAAAAATGCATTTGAGCGGTAAACAAATTCAATTTGTTGTTTTTTTTTTTTTTTCTTTTTTTTATGTGAGTGTGTTCAGTGTTAGCATTTATGAAATGCAAATGTAGAAGGGCAAAATGAAAAACAAGCGAAAAATGGTAAGTGCCTAAAACTTTTTCACTTTGTCTTGGAAGCGCCTCCTTCTAAGCGCCACTTTTGCCATTTACCGCTACTTCATCTCATGCATACAAATGTACTATTTGTGTGCGGAGGCTTGTGCATGAATGATATCTCTGTCTCTTTTGTTCTAATTGGTAAACCTAATGAAATTATGTGTTGTAGAAAACCAGAAAAGCAATTCAATTTGCAAGACAATTGTGAATTGCAGTTTTGCTGTTGTTGCTCAACAGAATGACATATCAATTAGTTTTATTAAAAATGCATTGGGATTATGTAGAGACGAAAGAGAAGAGGTGAATAGACATACAATCGATTTCCATTCAATTTGCTTACTAATGCGTTAGCAGCTTACCTTTCAAATTGGATTGTTGTTTCTTGTTGTTGCTGCATCATTCAATCAAATTGAACATGCAGACGAGTAATCATCAATACTCAATTAGATAATTATGCCTAACAACTACACGTTGCCTGTCCGCACGCACACACACAAATCCAGATCGAATATTCTGATGTGTTGGTGTGTATATGTGTAGGGGAGGCTTTGCTTGTGTTAGTGTGCACGGAACGACATGAATTTAGAAGCTTTTAAGCTGTCAATAGGAACAACATGGCAGCAAAAAAGCTCGTCACATTAGGCGGTAATTGCTTCAATTGTTTTATCTCGCATACACATGTTTGTTATACTATATTGAGTGCTTGATTGCCCAGTGAACCATCAATATTTACATATGCGCCCGTTTTTCAATTAAAACCCCAATGCGTTGACGTTCTCATTCTGTTCTGATCCTTTCGGCTGCTCCTGCTGCTCATTGAATGTCATTGAAAATACTTAATTAAATTCATCAACGCTTGACATGACGTGCCCATGACTGGGCAGGCGAATGCCACTGGAAAAGGGAACTGGTAACTGGCAACTCTCTCTCTTTCTCTTTCTCTCTCCACTCTGGGCAGCCAATTGGCAAAGTGAGAAGTTCACTTTGCCGCCATTATGAGGGCGCTTCGTTGTGAGTGTCTGCGTATGAGTGTGAGTGGGCTTAATTACATTTACACATGGTGGGGCGGAAGGCTGAAAAGAGGCAACGCAGGTTGAGAACGCGATAAACACACACAGAGAGTGTGGGAGAACTGAGGTAAACTTACACTGAGGCAAAATCGGCATGCCGAAAGCCTCATGAAATATACAACTAATTGCAGCTTAAAGACACTGTCAAATTGTAACCAGTAAGCTGCGCTTAAGTGAGCTTTCGAAAGCTGCCAAGAAATATGCAGATAATAAGATTATGTACTTGACTTGAAGATTTTGCGCAGCTTAATGCAGTTTTGTCTTTGTCCATGTGAGGGTGTATGTTTGTGTGTGTTTGTGATAGTGTGGTGTGTTGGAGTGAGAGGGGAAAAGTGCGGGCTGCCTTAGAGAGAGTGAACAGTGCTGCCACTATGGCTGTTTTATCGCATGATTTTTCACTTTTTAAATTTGACTAATTTTTTTAAAATAAATTTAACTAATTTCAAATTTGAATAGTTTTAAGGTTATTTTCGCATCTTTAAAACGTTGGGTTCTTGGTTTTTATTTGAGAGACTACTGTTGTTTGTGTTTGTACAGTGCTGCCACGTTGGCCGTTTTACAGCTAAATTTTAAAATGTTTTGTATTAAGAATTCTACTAGTTTTAAATTTGTATGGTATTTAGATTATTTTTGCATTTTCAAACCATTAGGTATTTGGTTTTTTTTTAAAGCCAATGTTGTTTTAAAATAAATATATCGTTTACATATAATTACAATTTTCACTGGGGCATAAAAGTTTTAGCAATGAATCTAATGATAAAAAATTTCAATATTAAACGAAGTGGTAAATATTTGAATTATTCATATTATAGCAATTGATTTTGTCGCTATTTTCACTATTATTTTTATAAACTTTGTTATTCTTGTCTTTTTTTGACACCAGTCATAAACAAGATTTTGAATTTTTGAATAAAATTATGCATTACATATATAATATGTACATACATGTAATTATGGAAAAAATTAAATATAGTGAAGATTTATTCCATTAACTGGAATTATTTTTAGCAGAAACATTCTCTAATTCGTAATATAATATAAGTTTAAAGGAGTTTGCTTAAATGAAAAACAATTGCTTGACGGTATGTGTCCATGAGAGTTTTTACTATTCTATTTACACACATTTTAATCTACTTCTTTTCCTCAAATCTGACAACTGTTTTCGAAATTGTGACTGCACAGAGCGTGAATGTGTGTAAAAAAGCTTAATATTGTGAGGTTGACTGAAACAAAGAGTTGCAAAAAAGTTCAACGACTGTTGAGTTCATCAATAGCAATTTCACCTTCCTTTATTATTCGAGCTCTTTCTCTTTCTTTCTCTCGGGTTGAGCAAACAAAAGGATGTGTAGCTGTGTGCACCCACAGCGTTTGTCGTTGCTAATCTCTTATGACAGCTTTGGATAATTGCTCATCATACCCGTAGCGTAATGTTTCCTTCCCCTCCTTTCCCTTCCCCCTTACTTACGTGTGCAGAAGCGTGGCTCGTCGCTGCCATCACCGCAATCGTTGTTGTTATTGCAGAATTTGCTGAGCGGCACGCAGCGTCCATTGGAGCAATTAAACTCGGACAGGGAGCAACCTGAACCTGAGCCTGAGCCACCTGACCCAAGCAAACTGGCAGCAGCCGGCCTGGCGGCAGCATTCGATGTGGAGGCGGCTGCTGCTGCCGCTGCTGCTGTTGCTGTTGCGGCTGCAATGGCTGCTGTTGCGGCCAGCGAGAGCAGCAAAGTCAGCGTCGACGTTGACGTCAGCGTCGCAAATGGATGACGTTGACGTTGACGTTGAAGCTGATGCTGAAGCTGAGGCAAATGACAATGGTCGCTGCTACAGCTGGAAGCCTTAATTGCATGACATTGTGTTGCTGTTGCTGTCCTTGTCCTTCTTGTTGTTGTTGTTGTTGGTGTCCTTGTTGTTGTTGGCATTTGTAACATTTGTGTGACAGTTTTGTGGCGTTCATTTGACTGCCATTTGCTGTGATCCCGCCAATGTTCCATGACCTCCCTCAGTCTGAATAATTTTGTTTTTGTTTTGGTTTTTCTTGTTGTTGTTGTTGCTGTTGTTGGTGTTGTTGCTGATTCATTTGCAATTGCTGTTGTTGCGGCAGTGTTTGTTCCATTTATTCGTTGTTGTTCTTGTTGTTGTTTCAGTTTCTTTGGCCTTTTTCTGCTTTTGAATTTCTGACGCCATTTCAATGTCATTATGGTGGTTGTGGTATCTGTAAAAACACAAAAAACAGAAAACAAATTAATTAAATTGTCGTAATTTTTCATTTTTTCCCCATTTTTTGCAATTTCAATTAATTTTCACAAATGTAAATTGAGTTCAATTTGATGTATGCATAATCGCATTGCTAATTAGTTGTATTTTTCTGTACAGTCTCGTGTTTTTTTTTTGCCCACCATTTAATGAATATTCACGAATCAATTTTGGTATTCAAATGCACAAAACGATTCTCATGCGGCTCACTTGGCGATTTATACGCCAAATTTATGGCCAAATATTTATCGCTCGGCATATAAATTGAAATAAATTTTACACTGTCCTCCGTCTCAACCCTTTTATCTCCTCTTCTCTGTGTGTTGTGTCCTGTGTTCTGTAACAGTTTGCGTCGCTGTCTCTGTCGCAGTTGGCATCATAAATATTTGCAGCATAAACAATTTTTATTTTTGTACATTTTTTGTGTGTGTGGTGTTGTGTTTTCGTTATCCTTGCGCATTCGCTAAGGACGAATTTTCACGCGCGTTGCACATTATGTGTAAAAATGTGTGGGAAATTCGCTGTTGTTGTTACTGTTGTTTTTGTTTTTGTTGTTTTTTGCTGTTTTGCGTTCACGAAGCGTGTAAGGGCACTTTTTCAGTTTTTGTTCAGTAGCACAATGGAAATATGTGTGTGGCGTGGTCCAGAGACGAAACCGAAACCAAACCAAAAACCCAAACGAGAGCAGAACAGACGCTATAAGGGGAATTGATTAATGTGTTTTTTTTTTGTTGCCCCGTCGTCGTAGAGATCGGTGTAGAGGTGTAGAGGAGGATAGAAGGTGCTGCTGTCGATTGCAGCAGTCAGTGATAACGATGAGAATGGCAAGAGAAACAGAGAAAAAAGAGTGTAGAGTATAGAAAGAGAAGGCTTCTCTATTGCTGCTGCTGCTGTTGTTGAAGCTGCTGCCTCTTGCTCTTTGCTGATGATTTATTACCGTTGTTTGGGGCTTGCAACGCGTGACCCCAAAACAACACCGAAAACAACAACAACAACAGCAGCAACAACTACGTCGGCAACAACGAAAGTCGGTAAGTCAATGAGGGCTAGTGGGAAATTACGGTGGCCGCCGGGGGAATTGAGTGCAGCAAGTGCATGGCGAAAAAGGGAAAAAAGATGGAAAAAAATAAAAACGAATGAAGTGAGCAGAAAAACAGTTGCATAATTTTAAATTAGACGCACAGACATGGAACAGACAACGACGACTACAGCTGGACGGGACAGGAAGCACGGGGCAGACAACGACAACTATGGCGGCGACGACGGAGGCAGACAGCAGACAGCAGATGACGTCGACAACATACAACGAACAGCGAGCTAGTACAACGAACACAACAACAACAACAAAAGCGGCACACGGAAACTGCTGCTGATGATCTTTTTTTTGCTGCTGCTGCGGCGGCTGTTGCACAAGACAACACGAAAATGTTTTTGCGTCTGACGGAGCGCATTAAAATGCCCTGTAAATGCTCTACAAATTGCCAAGTAAAATAACAAAAATAAATTCAATTACTAATAAAGAGACGAAGGCCATGACGTATACTTAATTCGGTGCTGATTATCTAAACACAAATGTTCTATGCTCTATATTGAGGTGTGTAGTTGAGGTTAAATGTTACTCAATAATTATGAAATTACTTTACAAACCAACTATTATTATTATCGCAATGAAAGGCAGAAAAAAACGTGCTTAACCATACGTATACGTAATTTTGGGTTATTGTGCCCTAGTTTGAGCCTCAGAGTTTATTTTGAGTGTCATTAATTTTGTGAAGTAATTTAATGAATAACTGTCAATATAACATTGGTGCAACAATTATTACATTATCGAAATCAAAAGGCAAATAAGAAATTACGAAATTTCTATACAGTCCAGCAATTAATATAATATATGATCGAAATTAAAGGCAGAGAAGATAGAACATAAATGTCTTGGTTCGTTATACGTATACGTAATTTCGGGTTAGTTTGAGGTGTCTTGTCTACGTTTAATGTGATTAAATTTGTGAAGTATCTTAATGCATAACAGTTATTAGAGAAATGATACAACAACAAAGTCTTGATTAGTTAGTTCTCTAAACGTATACGTAATATCGGTTTGTTTCATATCTTTTGGTATCTAGTTCACCTTAAAAGTCATTCAATTTGTGAAGTAAGTTAATACCTTTCCAAATTATGGAAAATTTATTACAAGAAAATTTCAGCTAGTTTTCTGTACGTATACGTAATTTTGGATTGCTGTGTTGAATATCCTAAAATTTGTGATGTAATTTAATGTGCAAAAATTTTAATATTCTCTAATAAAAGAGCGAAAATTCACAACATACAAATTTCAGTTAGTTTTCTGTGCGTATACGTAATATTATTATAATTATTGGAAGATAACAGCGAACTTTTGTATCTATTGCATCCGCTTTTATAACTCCCTCATAAGCTAAGCTTCCTAAAAAAAGAAATGCATTTTTAATCGGTTTTAGGCTTCCTTTGTTATGAATAGTTTTTCTAGGCTTCTATTTTATGTTCTAACCAAGTCGTACGTATACGTAATTTCGCATTGATTAGCCAACTGATATGCTCTAGTTCAGTTTAGAGTATGCAATGTGTGCAAGTAAAAACATGTTGTTTTTAACATATCCATGCCAGCGGCTCCTTGTTGACTACCCTTTCTTCCTTTCTTCCTCGTTCGCTCGCTGTTCGACGCTTCTTCGACGACTACGAAGCAGTCTCTGCAGTCCCGCTGGCAATGTGTCCTGCTGTTACGCTGCAACTGTTATAGCGTCTGGCGTCAGTGGAATTTGCCACACACAAAATTGAGAAGCCTGCCACGCAAGCAGCTGACAGCAGCCACAAGCTAGAGTCCAGTCTGTACTCGAAGGACTCGCGAGGACATCGGGGGACTGACAGGCTACTTGCAGTCGCTGACTAGTCGTGCATTAAATTGCTAATAATTTTTGATATGGCAAACTTTGTTTTCGTACAACGTAAAATAACGTCTGCCTTCTCTTTCTCTCTCTCTATTCACTTGGGTTTTATTGCAAAATCTGAGCAAAGTGCAGTTTCGTTATGGTCCTATGTGGCTTAAAGTCGTGGCCGGTCCAAGATTCTTGACTAGAGAGTAAAATAGTAAAGTAAACAAGCAAGTAAAGTTGAAAACAAAAGCACAAAACATGGAATGAGACTAAGACAAAAGCAGTCTGAGACTGAGGCTGAGCGTTCGATGGAGCAATGTCAAAAACCTTTCAAATTTGCACGTGTGCTGCTTCTTCTTGTTTCTCGCTCTTTCTCTTTTATTCTCATTCTCAGTGTCGTCTACTGCGGTAGTTTCAATAACACAACAACAACAGCAACAACAATAAGAATGAAAGCGGGCAAGAACAAGAGCAGTAACTTGTTTATCATGGCGTTTGCTTGCTTATCAACACTAAAACACACACACACTCTCACACCCAAGCATAAACACACACACATACACATTTATACAATCTCATATCTGTTTACAATGGCGCAAAAAGAAGAAGATGAAGAAAACGACGACGACAAGCACGTGAAAGATGGTGGTGTAGATGATGATGATGGTGAAGTGAGAAGCAGAGAGACAAGCAAGCACTGAAATGGACGACCTTAATGGCGCCCAACGTGTGGCAGAAAGTAGAAGAGGGAGAGCGCGCTATCAGTTACTGCTACTGCGTTGAAATGTGTGACCTCCATACCTCCAAGTCATCGCAACTAAAGCAGCAAACATCAATATCCAACAAGCTTTACCACACACATTGAAACCACAGTTCACGTATGCGAGGAGGGGGAGGAGGAGACGCCTTTCCCTTGCTTGCGTATGTTTGCCATATGCAAAATAGTTGCACAGAAAAAGTGTTGAAAGACATGTTGGCAGTGGTACGCTGTAGCCAGCGGCATTGGCAGTTGTTTTACCATTTTTTACTGTTGTTGTTGTTGCCTCAACTTCTACAGCAAGTCACATCGCCATCATCTTCATCATCGCCATCGCTGCTGCAGTTACAGCCGGAGCATCATCATCAACTGGCAACCGGAAGAGAACTTGACTTATAGCATACCATGCACTGTGTAGCATGCTCTCCTCCTCCTCCTCCTCCTCCGTTCAACCATTTGCTAGCTAACAAACTTTGCTCAGGCGTCGCAGCGGAAAGGGAAGTGCAGCATCGCACTGTGCTCTGTGTTCTCCATCCCCACCTCGACTTCTTTCTTTCCTCCATCGACTTCCTGTAACCCCTTCTACTGCGAGGCGTGTGATGTGACTTTAAATTTCAACTACATACTTGAAGGCGAAGGCGTTTTATCTGTGGCTCAATACGAAGGCAACGTCGTGTGTCGTGAGTCTTGCCTCATTAGCGCAACTAAATCCGAGCAGAGGCAGAGGAGAAGTTGTGAGCAGAGAGGAAGATGCACACAAAAAGCAAATGATAATTGCGACAATTTGCCAAATATAACCCGAGACAAATTACTTGTATCGCGCCAGTCGAAAAGTTGTCAACCCAAATTGCTAGCTGTATGTATTTTCCGGCTGTGTCTTGAGGGAAGTCAAAAGCTTGAAGTCGAAGGAGGACTCGAAGCTGACGAGGGCGAAGGAGAAGTCGAAGGAATTCTGTTAGATTTTGGCAATGAGGCGAATGTATGTAACGAACTCAAAACAGACAGACACAGTATGAGTACTCGAACAGTGAATGTGAATGTGAATATTTGAGTGTGTGTGTTTGAGATGTGTAAGTAAGTAGATTCCCTAGTTGGCAACGAAAGGCAAATTTCCCTTGGCCCTGTCAGCGGTAGTCGTCAAAAGTTTCTTTCGCTTCTGTTTCACAGTGTGCAATGTAAATGGCATTAGAAGCGGAAACGCCACACACACATATATACACACACATGTAGGCACTCATGTGCATGTGCAAAAAGGGCGTCAAAGTTATTTAAACGCCAACATCGACAAGAGGGCAACAAGCAGTGGCAAGAAAAAAGGGAAGCAGCCGCAATTGAGGCTGCTGCTCCTTCACTTTACTTTCTTTCCACTCTTTTTTTTCGCTGGCGCTTTTGCACATTTGGCAAGGACTTTCACTAAGCCGCTTAAAGCAGGCTCAGCGAAGTGCGTGCCAGCAACTGGCGTGTGCCTCGCGAATTCTGTATCTCATTGTGTGTGCTCGAGTGTATGTGTGTGTGTGTGTGACTCGTGTGTGTGTGTACTTTATGCAGTTAATGAATTTTGAGCGTTGCTCGCATTTTAAGCATTTTTTTTGGCCATTCACTTTGGCTTTCAAAGGATATAACAACTTTGTTATGCTCTTTGCTCAGAACAAAAACTCGCTAAAACTTTTCCATTGAACTGAAAATTAAGTTATTTATGATAGCACACAAGAATCGCTTAATGGAGCTGGCCACAGTGAGAAACATTGGGAAACTATGCTGAAAGCTGCTGAGAATAAGCTTAATGCTGCTGTGATTTATTTCATTGCAACTCAAATGAATGATGACACTCTATGCAATTTGGTTGGCATTCAGCTTAGAGCTCAGTTGAATGGTGAAGCATATTCATTGATTTAATTGCAAAATGCTCTTCGATAGAGAGTTGAAATTAAGCTGCATAGCCTCGAGAGTAGTGCATATTGGTAAGCTTATTTCGAATATTCATTTAAAAGCGTAATTCATATTATTTATCTCCATATTATTTGATTTCTAATTGATATTGATTTTGATTTGCATTCTGGAAATAACCTAAATGACCTGAAGACTAATTCATATTGTAAATGCATATTATTTATCCTAATATTATTTTATTTCTAATTGAAAATAACTTAAATAACCTAGTTCATTTGGTAATTTTATTGTAAGTGGATTTAAAATGCATTCATCAAAGACAGAGTATTTATCAAACTACTTGTTATACTTGTTATACCCGCTACCCATAGAAGGGTATAAGGATTTTACTTTAGTAACAGGCAGTAAGAAGGAAGCATTTCCGACCCTGTAATGTATAAAATTTCTTGATCAGCGTCAACAGCAGTCCGTCTGTCTGTCCGTCCGTCTGTATTAAAATCTATAACTTAGAGACAATTAGAGATAAAGATATATTATTTCTTTGTAGGCAAATCATGTTTGTTTAAAATTTTTGCGACCTAAATATCCTGAAGAACATTTTATTTCATAAATGCATATTATTTATCTTACTATTATTTTATTTATAGTTGGTATTGATTTTAAATTTTAATTACCTGAAGACTTATTGATTTAGACATTTTATTGAGAGTGCAATTAAAAGTTTTTCATTATAGAAAGAGTATTTGACAAACTGTTGGTACTTTTTATGTATGTTTTGGATTGCGCTCAATAAGCTTATTCAGCTGCTTGGCTTTTGCTTGAATTTTAAAGACAATACCTTCAGGGTTTGCTCTTTTATTTTTAATTTGCACTTAATATGTTTTTGTTGCTCTCGCACCTCGCTTACGCTCTCTCTCCCTCTCTCTCTCTTTTTCTCTCTATCTCTCTCTCTCTTTCTCTCTGCGCTGCTGTAATGGGCCTCAGTTACAGTCGCTTCACGCAAATGAAGTTAATTTTATGGGCATTACAAATGCCATTTTAATGGCTGTGTAATTAAAGCGCACGCAACACTTCAGACTTAATTTAATTTTGGGTAAAATTTATAACAATTTTTTAGCGCCTGTCATCGCCTGTCAGTCGCAATGGGTTTCCATTTTCAAACAAAAATATTTTTGCTGCTGTTGCTGCTTTTGTGCATTGTTGTTGCTGTCCAGCTCTGAATACTGGATACTGGATGGCTGGGATTCCATTGTTTAGCCTTTGATTCATTGATTCAGTCAACAGGACTCTAAAGTGTATTTTAATTTGATTTCATTGTTCGCTGTCATTCAATGGCATTCGCTCTGTTCCAAATGAATATGAATTGAATTCCCCAACTGCTGCAGTTGGTGGGAGACGAAGCTACTTGTTTTCGGGGTTTGAGTTCGGGTTAGAATTGAGAGGCAAAGAGGAGGAGGATTCTTTTTTTTTTCATTCTCCTTTTTGGTGATTTGGGCTTTTTGAGGGCGCGTTCATTCATGACATTTATTCGATTAGTGTTAGGTGGGAAATGGGCCACAGAGGCAAATGGAATGGGGAAAATCAGTGAAGGCGTGTCGTAATGCGACTCTGTATGTCTTTCTCTCTGACTGTCTGAATGTCTGTCTGTCTGTCAATCGGTCTCTTGTCCATTTGTCTGTCTGATGACATGGCATTTTAATTAGTTTTCAGCAGTTGGACGGGTGGCGGGTGAAGTGTGAACTGGCTAATTAATATGACAGACGCAGGCAGAGGAAAATTGCAAATTTCGAATTCATTCGAAATGTGCAGAGGTCAAATTAGCTCGAGGAAAATCACGAAATGCGTTTGATTCAGCACCGATATGATGCTCTGTGTGTGTGTGTGTATGTATGTGTGTGCGAGTCCAGTGCTAATGGAAGTTATGCTGAATGAATCAACAATTAGTATGTGACCGGCAGCCAAATTAGAAATGAGTGAAAAATTGAACTATTTGAAAAATGCTGCCGCGCTATTTTAGATACATTTCATACTGAAATTGACTGCAAATAATTAAAAAATGACAAATTGAGTGTGCTTGACTGTGAAACACTCACTATGCATTTTATTCTAAAAATATACCAAATTATCATACCATAAATGCTTAAATATACCAAATTAATATACCAAGAAAATTCCAAAATGTATAAACGATTGTATTTGGTGTATTGAGTGTATTCAAAATACCCAGAAAAATATACCAACAAATATTGTATATTAATATACTATATACCAAAAAAAAGAAAAAAAACTAAAATATACCTAATGTTATATTTGGTATATCTATGTACTAGTGTATTCAAAATATATATACCACAAATAGATTATTACTCTTTCTGCTAGTCTCTGATATCCAGTGCTTCATACGGACATACGGTATTTGTTATATTTCAGTCTATTAATTTGATATATTTCAGTATTTTTCGGTATGTTAATTTTCTATATCGTTTCGGCACACGTTTCCTGCAGGCACAAAGCTATAATTATAATGGGTATGATTAGAGTATTTGCTAGTGAAGCATACCCCGAGCGCTGTATGCAACAATTTAAATTAAATTCGAAACTTTAGAAAGAATAAATTCGGCGCTCGCTCTCTGTCTGTGTGCAAGCATTTCACTTTGAGTGCTGTTCACATATCAAATATTACGCATACGCAACGTTAGCTGTGCTTGAATGATGGATTTTTTCTTCCGTGTTATCGTTTTTTTTTTTTTTTTTTGGTGATTTGAGTTATTTATGTGCATGTGAAATGCATTCCTCGAGTAAATATTGAAATTGTGCATAGCAAATTGGCAAATTGCCAGCACAAAGCGCAGACATTGGATTTGATTGATGTGCTATTAAAGCGATTGAAGTGGTCAGGGTGAAAATAAATTGAAATCGAAATCGAAAATCAACATTGAAAATCTGTCTGACGAAGAGAGGCGAGAGAGGCTAGAGGCTGGAAATGAAATTGCGATAGACAAAATGCTGTCAAATCACACCCATGAAACCGATACAGTCATTAATATTAATGTGCTATGGAAAAATATGTCTTAAAACATCGGATGGCAAAAAAAACAACAACGGGGGAGAAGTGTGTGTGCTATTTTCTGATGTTGTCAACTTTGTACTCGGTCTCCTCCTCTTTCCTCCTCCTCCTTCCTCTTCTGCTGCTGTCTATCATCATCGTCAGAGTCAACATCATCTCCGCCTTATAAACGTGGTTGACGTACAAACATTATGCGATTCTTCAGGCGCAACGCTTGAATTATTTTTGCTTTTGTTAAAAGCAAACATGAAGTAGAGGGGGAAAGAAGGATTTTGTAGAGGATGTGCGTATGCGTCTCTGTGTGTGAAATTCAAACAAAACTCCTTGCTTATAGAAGATAAACAGCGAGTAAGACTTGATGGGGAGGCAGGGGAAAAGAGAAGGCAACGAAAAGAACACGCGACATATTTGCAAAACATTTGTCACATCCTGCAGTTGCCTGGCAAATGGAAAGGAAAAGACTTTCCACACACACACGCAAACACACAAGCCCTTACATGTGTGTGTGTGTGTGTGAATCGTTTCACTTCGTTTTATTTAAATCTAAAATTGCTTTTGCTTCAGTAATTTGTTTCCTATGCAAATTTCTCCTCAACAAAATTCCGCAAAAAATAAAGAAATTACTTGCTGTTGTTGGCCCAGTTCTGCTTCTTCTTCTTGTTCGTTGTTTTTGTTGTTGTTGTTATTGGAGCAGCTTAATCTGCGAGCTGAATAATGCAATTACAAATAGATGAGTCGAATTTGTTGTTCGATTGCCCAATAAAAAAAATCCGAGGAGAGAGAGAGACACACAGAGAGTGAAGACTGCGAAAATCCAAGCTAGTCATTTTGTTGCTGCCTCTTGACAGCTTCAACTTTGTTGCCACGCTTCCCCCTCTCGACTCATCGTCAATGCCATCAAGTGGCACTCAACTTGTACTCGACTCGCAAGCAAAAGCGGTGCGAAGTGCCTTCTCTAGCTGTAAGGCTGCCTCGGCATGTTGCAACAAATCGAAATAGAAATTGAAAAAAAAATGAGGAAAAAAACACAGAAAATAAAATCAAATTTCAAGTGGCGCTTCGAAGGCGCTGCAAACAGGCGTGGCAGCTAGCAGCGGCAGCATTCAACTCAAGAGCTATTTGCATAATGCGGCTGCTGCATGAATAAACCATGTCTCGATGGCAATGCCTCACCAACTGCCTGCTGCTCCATTTCCCTATTCCCCCCTCTCTGCAACGCTTTTGTGTTGCACTAAGAAAACGTTTAAATCAAATCAGCAAAAGACAGCGAATTGAGAGATGATGGCAGAGAAGAGAGAGAGAGAGTGGGAGAGCAGAGCAGTTGAGCAATTGGGAAACACAGACGTCCCAGGTTATGACTAGACGGCGATAAAGCATCGCACACGCTTCATTGAACACTTTTTAGGGGAAAATAAAACTGATTTCTCATCTTTTTGGGTTAAGGGAAAAACACAAAATTTGATGTAACGGCTGCTTTAAGGCGATTTGTTGGCGACTTCAACACGGGAACAAAATGGAGAGAGAAAAAAAACGTAAATTGTCGTCTGCTGTCGCCGCCCTCATAAGTATGCTATGAAATGTGCTTGGCAAACTTGTGGGCCCCTTTTGAATATCAAATGTCAATGACAGGCGGCTGTCCACGTAAAACTATTTTCCAGGCAACGTCGACGGCGACGGCGACGTCCTGCGGTGGGAGGGAAAACTCATAAGCCAGACCAAATATGAAATAAATCACAGGGCGGGTTATTGACACGTGAGCAAATATTTGCGCCCACACACACACACACACAGGCAGGCAGAGGGGCAAATAGAGGGGGAGGGACACTTTGACTAGTGGCAGCTTGTGAAATGTATTCCCTAACTTCCCTACTACCTTCTGCCTCCTGTCTGTGCCTTAGTTCCCTATTTGCCATTTTCCTCTATCATATTGTGGCATGCAAAGCAGCGAACGCGCAAAACTCTTAAGAACTTTTCTCGGGACCTGCGACCTGCGTCAACCGCACCCCGTTCCTTGACATCCAACGTCAACAGCAAAGTCCACTTAATCCAAATACTGTAAAAATTGTGAAACGACAGATGTGAAGGGGGAAAGGGGAAGGGGAAGGGAGAGGAGCGAGTCTGCTTCAGTGTTAGTTCAACCTTTGCCAACGATGACGCCGACGATGATGGCGCGGCAATGTCACAACTGGCGATGTGAGCTGTGTGCGTGTGAGTGTATGTGTGTTTGAATGTGTGTGTGTGCTCTGTCATCAATTTCGCCTTGAATTTGTTTACCCTTTCAGGCGCTTGTCATATGCGACGACTTTGACTTCATTTCTCGCAAGATGCGAAGAAACCCCCACGACTTAAAAGGGGAAGCCGCCTTTTGTTGTTGTTTAATGTACAGTGAACAATTTGAGGCACATGCGTGAGACACGCTGTGAGAAACTGTTTATCTCTGGCTAATTATGGGCCAAGTTGTGGAGAAGGTAAAAGATTAGAAGACGAAGATCCCCGGGATTGTTAAAAGCTGCTGGTCAAAGGTTGAGGCGAATAAGGGTGAACATATGTGTAGGGATATAAAGTTGTGTGTATGTGTATGTGTGTGTGTGACTATCCATCAATTTGGTGGCATATCATTGGCTCGAATTGCATAGCATTTGAACCGAACTGCTGCTCCTTCTCTCACATGGCTTAAACTCGACGTGCCATTGGATTCAGTTCTGGTTACAGACTTAAGTGATTGCTGAAATCTATTTGCATAATTTCTACAGATTTTTCAATGGTTGTCTGCGAGTGCTGATGCTGTTGGTGATGCTGTGGCTGTGGCTGCTGCTGCTGCATAATGCGCACCACAGGCAGCTGGAGTTTATGCCACCCGTTGCTGCCTCACCTGATCTGAGCTGAGCACACATGATGTCGGGGAGTGAACATGCCAGTTAAGCGTCGACACTTTTTACATATTTCCTTCTATTTCCCATCTACATTTTTCTACTACTTTTTTTTTGCTTCATTTTTACGGTTTTGCATATGCGAATATTTTATGCAGATTTATGTCAACTTTTCTGCTACGTGTCCTGCATCCTTGGCAGGCAAACATTCGAGCAGGCTGGCTGGCAGATAGACAGCTCTGGCAAACGAGGTCCACGTGCATTTATTGAATTAGTGTGTGAGCCAGTGTTGCCAAACTGCCAGTAAAGTGTTGTAAAATGTTGTAAATTTTCGGGGCAGCAGTTTGCCATGACAGCAACAACAGCAGCAGCGACAGACAGAAATTCTGTGAGGCAGCACAAACAACATGACTAACAAACGAATCAACGCACAGCCCAAACAACTTGTTTTGCCCTACTCAACAGGGGATACATGTGCCCCTCCCCTATCTCCTCTTCTTCTCTTCGCATCCTGCTTGTTACTGTCCTGTCGTCGGCTGTCGCTTGAGCCTGTTTCCTGTCGCGTTCCTGTTACTGAACCAACATCGCCTGCCTGTTACGACTCCTGGGAATGTTCTCTCACACCGCCGCCGCTGTTGCTGCCCATTTCCCTCTTCTTTTCGTTTTTTCTTCTTTTTTTTTGTATAATGAAAAGAAAACTTATCTTCAACTTTATGATGATTTCAAAGCAACAACAAGCACAACTTGGCTAGCGAGTGTAGAGAGAACTCTAGACAAGCAAAAGCCTGTTTTTATACCCGCTATCCATAGGATAGAAGGGTGTTATGACTTTGTGGCTGCAGGAAATGTATGTAACGCGTAGAAGGAGGCATCCCCGAGTATATATGTATATTCTTGATCAGCATTAACAGCGACATAGCCAAACCCGGCAAAAAAAAAAAACGGCTGCTGCATTCGAGTCTTAGCTGCTTTGACAATCTGGTATATTCTGTACACTACGGTATATTTGGAACGTCTAGTATATTGATAAACAAAATTTACCTATTGGTATATTTTATTATTTTGTGGTATATTAATGTGGAATAATTTAAGAATAATATAGATTTTTTGCTTTTCGTGAGTATATTGATATACCAAATATCTCATTTGGTATATTTTAGTATTTTTTCGGAATATTAATGCCTTATATGATTAAAATAATGTCGCACTGTTTTGCTATTATTGGAAATGGGTAGTATATTGATATACCAAATACAGGTATATTGCAATTCCGTATATTGTAAGAATAATAACGCTATATTTTGCTATTATTATTATATACCAAATACAGCCATTGGTATATTTAGGTATATTAATTTGGTATATTTTAAGAATAATTCCACAATGTTTTGGTTTTATTGAAAATGAGTACTATATTGGTATACCAAATATTTCTCTTGGTATATTTTAAATTTTTTTTCGGTATATTAACTCGGTATATTTTAAGAATAATATCACACTGTTTAGTTTTTATTGAAAATGGGTAGCGAGTGTCTCACAGTCGATCACTCTCGACTGTAGCTATTTCCTACTTGTTTTCCTTCTTCACTTGTCGCACACGTTTTTGTTCGTCTGTCTTCGTCTTCGTCTTGTGACTTGTATTTGTGTTTTCTGTGCGCGTTGCTTTTCCCATTTCCTTTGTGACTCGCCATCTCTTTCGCATGTTTGCCAAGAGTCAGCTGAAGCGCTCGTGAAGTAGGACAACACTTAATTTTGTGTAAGTACTCACTCAGCTCATTAAGCGAACGAGCTGCTTCCCAGCTGAGGGAAATTAAATTTCAACGAAAATGCCCAAAACGGAAAAGAAGCCGAAGCAGAAGAAGTTGTGCAAAAGTAATTCTTACTTGATGTGTGCTTTTTTTTGTGTGCTCTTCTTCTATGTTATGTGTGAATCCAAATGCGAATCCGTTTAGTTGGTCCAAGTGGAGCCATCAATCAGTAGCAGCAGCAGCAACAGAAACAGCTAAGGGAAATGTTTCAGATAAGGAATCTAGCAAAGAGTCTGTGTTGCTGCCTAAATGCACGCAACGCACGCACTTGCCACACTTCAGTGTCTGTGCCCCGTTGGGGCAAGAACTCGAGCCATAACTCAGCTTGTCGCCTGCGGTTAAAGAGAGAGAAAGGGAGAGCAGCCAACTGCAGTTATTCGGCGAGGGAAGAGGCTTGAATTATGGCAACCAAATGGTGACTTCAAACAAATCCCTTAAGCTGAGCCTTTTTGTCAACACATGAGATGTGTGGATGGCATGCCTTCTTTTTGGTCAGTCTGTCGCAAGTTGTAAGTTGTAAGTTGCAAGTTGCAAAAACTTGCAATCCAAAGGCAAATGTAAATCTCAGTTCAACTCTCGACCTTCTTTGGCTGCTGCTGAAAACTTTCCCGTACATTTCCATGCAATAATCCCCTATGAATCTTTTAGTAATCTCTGGGGGAATTCCCTCTTTTTTTTGTTGTTGTAACAATAACTGTTGTAAGCTGTAAACTGTTGCCAAAAGCTAAATCCGTCAGGGATTGTGCAAACTTTAATGCCTTTTAGCGATTTTCAACACTGTTCGTTGTCTCCTCCTCCCGCTCTCTTGCGAAAAGAAAAACACTTTAAATAATTACAATGCACAAATACAACTAGAAATACGAAAAAAAAGAGCACACCACAATATGGCAAATATGTAAATATGAAAACTACACACACATACACGCGTTGCACTTAAATTAGAAGCAACGAAAGGAAAAAAAAAATGGCGGAAAAATAAATTTCAGTGCAAAAGGTCCAGGAAAGCGGCGCACGATCCAGAGAGCAGCCAAGACAATAATATCTATGTCAGAGCTGCCAGCAGCAGCAGCAGCAGTAAGAGGAACAACCACAATAACCGCAACAACAATGGATGCCACGCCTACCCGACTGGCCGCCCACATTTTGTGGGCAAGCAGCCAGGTAAAACGCCAACGCCAACAGCAAACAACACAAAACTGGAAAACTTTAATCTCTGTGTAATATTTTTCATAAACTCACTGCGAGAGTGAGAGAAGAAGGAGGCAAAGGGGGCGTGTCACAGTGCTGGCCACATATTTAATGCTAAAAGTTGTTGAAGTGGCAAGACAGAGAGAGAGAGAGAGTGGAGGAACAGCAGCAGCAGCAACTGGAGCATGTGAAGCACATCCGAGTGGGCTACAGACGACGACGGCGACGACGACGGCGGATTTTAAGAGCCAAAAGAGGTCAGTTTGTGGCTGCGTTTTAACAATGGTTAAAGAGATGCCTCCAACGGACAATGAACAGTCTGAAGAGCGAAGAGAGCGAGGGAAGCAGGCTGTAAATGTTGGCAATGCGTTGCCAATTAAACGCGAGGATTAGGCAAATCGATGCAGCGTGCAACCAATTGCAATTGGCAGGCGAACGCTTGATGGGAGTTTGGGGCGTGGCTTAAAGACAATGTGACTTAATGCAGCGAACAGCAGGGATTCTGGATGCTGCCTTTTGTCTGTCTGTTTGTCTCTGCTTGGCATCTTCAACATGTGTGAAAAAGGGGGCGACAACACGCCCAAGCACACACACACAGCGAAAGGCAGACGGAGTCAGAGTCGGAGTCGGAGACGCAGACACAGAGCTCAGGACAAGACAATGGCGTGCTCGGCTCGCAGCTTCAGGCAGCTCCTGGGATAACTTTGTGGTGTGCCAAAGTGACGGCGTTGCATGAAAAATGGCACTTGATAAGGCAGCAGCAGCGGAGAAATGGGAAATGGGAAACTGGCTGGAGTCATCCTGTCAAGCAGGAAGTGTGAAGCTGGAGCAGAAGCAGCAGCAAGCCGCGTCTCGTGTGCAGCGCGCTGGATAAGCAACTGTGATGATGAGTTTTGGGCTTGTACCCCGCGGCCTGCCATTTGTCTACGGAGCCAACTCCTTCCTTCCAACCTGTTCCCTGCTTCGTTGCTTCTTTTTTTTTACCCATTGCTGCAACGTTTTCCCGCTGAGTAAATAGTAAAAGGCGCGTGTCGAGAGCTTTGTGCGGCTCTCTCTCTCTCTCTCTTTTGGCTGTGGCTTATGAATGTAAGTAAGTGGCTCTTGGTTAGTTCGTTTGCGCTCAAGTTGCCTGTTCCCATTCCCCGATCTCCATTCCCCAATCCCTAAGCTGTTGCTGTTGCCACTTCCGCATCAGGATGGACCTCGAGTTCCCTGCTGCGATGGAGACAGCTGCATTTTGTCCACTGGCGTCCTAATTTGGCCACGTTTCGCTCCCAATTGGCACAACGACGGGCTAAACAAACAAACAGCTGTCACAAGACGAGCTGTGACTGTGACAACAACAGCAGCAGCAGTGAACGGAGGCGGGAAGAGTTTGGGGCGGGGAATAAGCAGGAAAAACGGTGATTGCGGTCATTACGGGAGTTGAATGCAATTCTGTTTATACTACACAAAAGTGGCGTCAACTGCGTTGCGAGTTGCGAGCACAAAGAAGCCACAAATAGTTGTGCGAATACGTTTGCGAATGCGAATGCGAAGCAGATGACTGCAATTACTGTATAATAAACTTGTTATGGCTTGTACAGGTAAACAGCGACAGCAGCGATAAATAAAGCCAGATGCGGATGCATAAACTGACGCATATAAATGGCGATATTGTGGTTGGTAGAGTTGCACTTTTAAAGGAATAAATTAAGGTAGATAAACAACAAATGCAGTAAATACTTTGACAGAAACAGAGAAATTAATGAAATTCAGAAACAAATGCATTAAATCCTTTATCTGAAATTGAGGTGCATTTGTGAAAGAATAAATGAAGAAAGATATTTGGAAAGCAATGCTTAAATACTTATGCAGAAAGGCTTATATTGAGTTACAATTGCACAAAAATAAAGAGAGGCAGATATCCAGATTCAAATGCATTTGTTAAAGAATAAATATAGAAATTCGTAAAGAAATGCATTAATACATATCGAAACTCCAATATATATTTTTAGTTGCATAGGATATACTATATAAAGAAGCAATGACAAAAATATAATCGATTATGATAAGACAGCTTTCGTAGGAATAAAGAAATTTGGAAACAATTGTTTAAATAACACATACAAAACATTAAATATTGAGTAATAGTTGCAAAGGAATAAATAAGAAACAAATTTATTGAATTATTTATCTGAAATTGAGCTGCATTTGTGAAATGAAAAAAGATATTTGGAAAGAAATGCTTAAATTCTCATGCAGAATGGCTTATATTGAGTTAGAATGTGTTTCATATGAATAAATAAAGAAATAAAGATAGAAATATTCAAAGTCAGATTATAATAAGACAGTGTTCGTAGGAATAATGAAATAAATGTAGGAACAATATACGAAAAAATTAATATTGAGTTTAAATTGCATACAAATAAATATAGGTATTCAGAACTAAAAGCATAAATACTTTCATAGAAAGTTCATTACTTATTTTTAGCAGAATCAATTGCTGAAATCTATTAAAAGTCCAACATTGAGTAGGGATAAATAATGGTAGAAATACTAAACTAATACTAAATAAATACTGAACGAATGCTTAATAAATACTAAAAGAATACTAAATAAATACCAATTGAATACTAAATGAATACCAAATAAATACTAAATGATTATTTAATAAACGAATACTAAATAAATACTAAATTAATACCAAATAAATACTGAACGATAACTATATAAATATTAAATCAATCCTAAATAAATACTAAATAAATACTAACTAATTAGTAAATAAATACTAAACGAATACTGCATAAATACTAAATAATTGCGAAATAAAAAATAAATATATTCTAAATACTAAATGTATACTAATTAAATACTAAAATATGCACACAAGTTATTTACATTGACGGAAATGTTACTTAATTAACATATAAGTAAATAAAAAGTGTAATAAGCAAATGTGATAATCATCAAAGATAAATCCAGTTATGCACATGAATGTCTAATGATGCTTTAAAAGATATAATTACTTTGAGAAATATACCGAAATAAATGCAGTCGGAATACATACATCAATATGCAATGGTGTAAATTGAACGCACTTAACAAAGATGCTCGGATAAATTCAGATATATCTCGACGCACACATTTGGATTGCAAATTTGTTTAGCTATAAATTTGCTCAGACCAGTTACGGACTAATAAATGCAGATAGAAATATCTTTGTATCTTGGAAGCTGTATGTACGCAGTAAAATGAAATCAAATTAATTATCCTTTAGCATACAGACTTCTACTGCATTCTAGTGAACTATTTCAAGCAATTTTGTGCCTTAATTTGTAATTTCCAATTTGATTTTCCTCTGCTATTCCCTCTCTTGCTAATGTAGCTGTTGCTGTTTCTGGCTTTAAAATCGAGAAAGCTAGCAGCTGACGTTCTTATGGGCATTTAACATGCTCGCACGAAAATTGAACACGCTTGCGGTGTCCTAATGAGTATCCTGATGTTCGTGCTGGGATAGAAGACACTTGCTTTGCTCTACGCTGCCAAAATGTCAATTCAATTTGGGAAAGTTTTAAGGCCATGGCGTGTGCACGAAAAGGGAACGAGTTCTCTTCCCCCCTCTCGCTCTCCTGTCTCTTCCTTATTGTGATGTCTCAATCAAAGCGAGCAGCTTGCTTGGTGATGATTATGATCCAGCATGCTGGTGGCTTTTGTTGGCGTGACTGCATTGCCAATCATCGTAAATCAGCGTTAAATTAGCTCATCGATGACACAAGAGAATGCAGCACACTTTTCACTATTGGCCAGACTCGTTTCATACCCCGTTCCCCTTTTCCCTTTCCCCCTTTGCCATCGTCTCCTCAATGGTCGTTTGCTTGTCTCGTTTTTGCTTGCTGTGCACGTTGCAAATTAACTTAATGTTGAATACTTGGACGAGAGGTGGAAAGTAGAGTTTGTGCTTGCTTTGCTTCCTGTCAGTAGCCGACAAAAGTGTCCTTAAGTGTTGCTAATGCTGCTGCGCAGGAACTTGCTTACGAGACACAAACCAACACACACACACACATACACATAGAGAGAGATGCACTCCACTCATACACACTATATACTAATGGGCTTGGCATTGCACTTTTGCTGCCACTTGGCAACTTTTTAATAGAATGAAAATGCTCCTATCTTTAAATGGCGTCGCTGCTGCCCTTTCCCTTGATACCAAGCAGCAACTTGAAGTTCAACTTGAAACTGCAACAGAGCAGGAGGGAGAATAAGAAGAAGAGGCGGGAGGCGGCTCATCTGGAAGATGCGTAGATAAGTTGCCACATGGCAAAATTGCAAAACATCAACAAGGTATTGAAGTCAAGTGCTAAGTGCTGCTCACAGTCTCTCTTTCTCTCTCTCTCTCCCTGTCTCGCTCTTCCCTTTTGCGCTCTCCAAAGCGGATATTATAAATTTGCAATTTCGTATCCTTGGCACCAGAAATTTGCTTGGAGTTATTTTCGCAAGCGTCTCTAATGAGTTTTCCCCTGCTGGCAGCGCTTGAAATGAAAATATGTTTGCCTTGTGGCAAGCATCAGCAGCAGCCACTTGAGTCCTGCATCCTTCAAACACAAACACAAGCACAGACATATACACAGACAGACACACACACTCAGACACTCGTGATGCACCACAATGCAATTCGATGCGTTCGCAAGGCTTTTGCCATTTCAAGTGCTGTGCGCACAGCACTTTGCCACGCCTTCATTTCGCTTCGTTCTGACGCCTGTTTTTATCCAACTCTTCGAGTGGATTTTTGTTTTTCTGCCGCTGCTGCTGCTTTTCGCCTTTTGTTTTACAAATGCCGCTAACAGCTCACTCGCTGCATATGGCGGCCACCTCTCCAAGATTCCTTCGCTCCATTACTCCTCCCCTCTCTTTTCTCTATCGCCCACGCAAGGTGCTGAGGCATGCCTTAAAGCTGGCAGAAGAAAAAAAAACTGCACGCCAGTTTGCTGCTCCACTTTCTTTTTTCTGCTTTTTAGTTTTTTTTTTTTTTTTGTGTTCGTTCTGCATATGCTGATTGCGTTTTTTCCATTTTTCATTTCTCATTTTCTTTGTAGTCGTCGCGCTCATGTTTTAACATCAATTTTTTGTGTGTGTGTAGCGCGTGGTTCAAAGCTATTCATGAGACTCTTACGGATGATAATGGTTTCGCAAATATTTTGCCACTACTAAAAACGGAAGCACAAGTCTCAGAGCATTCAAACTAGCAAAAAAACTAGCTAAACATTAGGATTTTGTTTAAGTCATTTGGCTGTAAAAGGCAGCTATCAATAACATTCGAAATGTATTAGAAGAATTCAAGGGATTATAGTTTAAGATTATGATGAATGTGTAAAATAGTTGTCATTAGAGGAGAGTTAAGAATTTGGTTTTTATATATTTTTAGGAGAAAACTTTTGCTATTTTTTAAATTCTTGAATCAAAAGATTATAGCTTATAACGATGGATGTGAAATATAATTGGCATTAAGGGTCTTTAATATATAATTTTCTTCAAATTAAGATTCTTTAAAGCGACTTTGCTTGAATAGAGTGCTGGGAATAGCTAGCTATCGATAGCATCCTAAATGCATTAGAATCATTCAATTGATTTCAGTTTAAAATAGAAAAAAATGTGCTGCACAATTGTCATTAAAAGAAGAACAAGCTGAGTTAAGAAAGTGCTTCTTATACTTTCTAAATTCTCAAACTCAAAAGATTATAGTTTAAAAGAATGATGGATATGAAATATACTTTCCATTAAGAAAAGCTCACTCAAGCTGACATAAGAATTCTGTTTTTATATAGCTTTGGAACGGAATTTTTCCTACTTTGTTAATATTTGAATTCGTAAATTTTAATATTCATTAAGACAGTTCGCCGGCGATTTTAAGCTGTGAGAAGCGATTTACTATTAGAGATTTACACAAATAAAAGAGTTTAATTTGTAAACCACATGATATAAATTTAAATAAGGTAATTTTTTCGAAAGTTCAATAACGTATAAAGTTTGTTTATATTTATTTAAATGCTTGCTTGATTGAAATTCGATGAGGTAGACAACTATTAAAATGAATCTGTTTCCATAAAGAACTCGTTCTATTGATATACAAAGTTTGTTTAAGAAAAAAAGTAAATGAATATTGTGCTTTTTCATAGAGTTCACGTTGCAAAATACGAAATCCGCTTAAATTGCAATGCAGTAAAAAATGTGCAAAAATCTCCTAACCTTTTCACCTTTAATTACTTGCAAAATTGCAAAACAAATAGAGAGAAAGAAATGCAGCTGAAATTAATCCCCTTTTATTTTGTGGAGCCAACACATATTGGAAACGAAGGCAAACAAAATGGTGAAACATATGAAGCACGTGCAAAATTGCATTGGGGAAATGTTATGACGCATATTTCATGCAGATCTGATATCAGGGATTACTAAATATACACACACATATAGTATATATGTTTATATGTATATGAAGTATACGCAGTGCTGACAAATTGTGTAAAATTAAATCATGGCACAGTTTCAGCAGATGCCGCAACATCGAATGGGGGAAGGAGGAGAGGAGAAGAGAAGACAGGGAAGGTTGAGGAATTACTGTAAAATGTAAAATGTCAGCTTGGCAAAAATGTCAACGCAACATGCAACAAACAGGCACCGCAACAACATGCAACTGGTAGATAGGCAAAAGCTATAGAGGGGCTGGTAGTTGTTGCACGATGGGCGTGGCAGTTGACACAGATTTAACACACATACACACACGTAGAGGGAGAAACTCGCTTTGCATGCTGCGACACACGCAAAATTGTGGCCATAAAATAAGCGCTGCATACTTTCGAGCATGCATTGAAAATAGGCAATAGCAAGAGGTGTGTGTGTGTGCGTGTGTGTGTGTGTGTGTGTTTGTTATTGTGTGCGTTTCAAGAGTCTGTTTAGATATGAGCAGTAGTGGAAAAGTGCAACCGATTTGGCCTGAATCGATTTTCGATTGGCCATTATGCTGCACACACATACATACACATACAACCCACATAGCTTGCAAAGCATTGCATACTTTGGAGGGCTGTTCTACTATTGTGTGCTAAGCAGCTGACCCAAATCGCTAAGAGCGACTGCCGAGTGCTTGCTCCAACTGGAGTTGGACCGGCTTAACAGATATGCGAAATGCAGCCGCCGTTTAACTCCTCTGTGTGTGTGTGGGTGGGTGTGTGTGTGAGTGTGCTTCGCTCATTAAAAAACCGTGAGCAAACACAGCCTGAAATGCGACTTTTGCCCTGGCAGCAGCATCTGTTGCCACTCGAGGCGTGTGCAAAAGTTGAATTTTAATTTGAATGTGACCAACTTTATGACTCCGAAATGAGTTCAGCCAGCCAGATGGAGGAGAACTCCAACGCACTCTTCACTCTGCACTCTCCACTCTGCACTCTGCACTTAAGCACCTCCTCATGCTTTTATATCATTTTTGCAAGCGATTTAAAAATGTAATTTTAACAGATTTCTCTCATTTTTTTCGCTTTTGTATTTAATTTATAGAATTTCCGCTATTCGATTTTAACTTACTGCAAGCCAAATACAGTTTTTCCATGCTTGTTGTTGCTGTTGCGGTTGTAAGTGTAGTCATAAATAAAAAGTAAATTGCGTGTGGCTATAAAATCCAATGGAAAAGCAACAACAAAAAGTACTGCAACAAACACGAGTAAGAAAGGTAGAGTCTAGTGTGCTAGACTGTGAGATACCCGAATCCTAATTTTGAATCAAAGCAAAAGAGTGCGGTATTATTTTAAAAATATACCAAATTAATATAGCACAAATAATAAATATATTTGGTATATTTACTGTGATATACCCGCAACCCATTCCCAATGAATGCAAAAATTGAGGGTTTATTCTAAAAATATACCAAATTAATATACCAGAAAATACTAACAATACACCAAATGATGTATTTTGTATATCGACGTGAGATAATCGCTACCCAATATCTATGAATGCAAAACAGTGCGGTATTATCTTAAAATATACCAAATAATATACCTCAAAAATACTAAAATATGACAAAAGCTATATTTAATTTATTGACTATGAGATACCCGCTATCCATTTTGAACAAAATAAATAGTGCGGTATAATCTTAAAATATACCAAGTAATACTAAAAATACCAAAGGCTATATTAAGTGTATTCATACAGTACTACATTCAAAATATATTCTTATTCGATTTTTGTCGATTTGCGGGGACAGAAGTGGTCATGGCAAATATTTGAAACAAACTTGAACTGTGTTAAATCATATTAAATGCTGTTAAAGAAAAGTTATAGCTCTATCACATATAGTTCCTGAGATCTAGGTATACGGACAGATAGACAGACAGACTGACGAACATGGCTATATCGTCCTGGCTGTCACTCTGATCTAGAATTGTATACTTATAGGTTCAGCGATGCCTTCTTCTGCCTGTTAGATACATTTCATTCCCCCACAAAGCTATAATACCCTTCTACCTAATGATTATCGGGTATAAAAAATATAAAGAAGCGCACAAATAATATATAAATGAAACGCACAGCGAACGGAACAAAACTTGTTTATTTGTTGTTGCACAGCTGTGCAAAGGACTACAGGATATAAAGTCGTAACTAAAAGAAACTCGCAAGGCAAATACGAGTGTACGAGCTGAAAATAAAGCGAAAGGAACAAAGGCAGCTGCTTGCCTGATTATTACAAACTTATTACAAACGTGCCAGCGAAAGGGAAGCAAAGCAAAGGCAAGAGAAATGAATGTAAAGGGAACGCAATCATATACACATATACTATATATATATACAATCTTGATATATACTATAAGTATAAGCATAAAAGTGTATGGCAGGGATAAGAATTCATGTGTGTTGTTGCCCATTAAGAGCGTCCCATTGTTGCAAATACAATCGAAATGAAATCCTCACGTTCTGCCAAGTACAAGTAAAAATGAGCACACACAGAAAACACACACCGAGCGTAAGAAAGGACACAAGCGAGCAACACAGGACTCGCATTTGCCTACGCTTGTCATATTTCATACACAACGCAAACAGAACACAACAATTAAATTGAATGTGCGATGTGAACGTGGGCTGACAGCCAACGACTCGTTGATTTAAGCACAATAATAATTCCAAGACATTTGTATAAATTTGCAATTGCATTTTATTGAGCAGCCAGCAAAACATTCAATTTACATAAGCATTCCAGTCTCGCTGTCTGTCTTTAAATGCCAGACATACACTACTCATACGCCTGGTGTGCAAAGACGTTTTATTACTTGACGATTAGAAGCAGCAGCAGCAGCAGCAGCCAACTTCAAAGCAAATAGTTATCCTCTTTCATTTCGTTTATTTTCACTTTCTTGCATTACTTGTGTATTTTAATTGAATGCTCGAAAAGAATGTCACAAAAAGTGTAATTAAAATTGGAATTTCAATTTGAAGTTTTTTTTGTGTCTCCTTTCCAAGTTAAGAGCATTAAAGTTTGTTTGTTTCTTTCACTTTCATTGCTCGGCAAAAAAAAATAATTGCCAGCTTTAAACAGCTAAAAACACAACAACGAGAGGGAAAAAACAAGAGAAAACTGTTGACAACAATTTCATTGACACAATTTCCTCTACGCTGTGTTGTGCTGTGCATTTGCTCTCGCTCTTTCTCTCTCTCTCTTTCTCTCTGCCACTCTGTACTTTGGCCGAACAAAGACGAAAAATGTCAGTGACAAAATCGATGCCCTGAAAAGGCAACGAAATAAAACAAAACATTCGCAAAAGCAAAGTCGCAGTAAATCGCACAAAATGTGCACACACACATTCCATTCCATACACACACACACACATCTCCGCAATTTCTATTCCCCCTCCGAGTCTCTCTGGTGTTCCCTAACGGCAGTTGTACGTGTCATTTGGCTGCAGTTTTATTTGGCCAAGCATAATGCGAGTTTATGTTTATGGCCGCAGCCTCAGACCTGAAAAACTGGGGCTGATCTTGCACTCGATGAAGCAGAAAACATGCGAACTGAAAACATGACTGAAATGAGAGTTTTTAATACTCTGCGCGATGCTGTCGAAAATTATTAAATAATAAGCCGAATTTAAGGCAGCTTTATAGCTCACATTTCAGTACGATAATTTATGAGGTAAGTCAGGGAATGCATGTGAGCGATAGAGTACACTGAAAAAAAGACCAAGTTCTAAAGTCAAGAACATTCATATTAAAAATTGTGTTATTAAAATAAGACCACTTTTAAAACAAATTACTAAAACTAAGAACATAAGTCTGAAAAATGTCAAATTTTCAAAATAAGACCAAAAATATAGTATTAGATTTGGGCTGCAAAAGTTTGTAATCCATCGAAATTCCTATAAAGTTTTTATCTATCTTTGAGTGTTTTTGTTTAAAGCTCAATTAGTCGAGCTGTCGCTAACTATTTTTCGTTGCTGTGATCCTGGGTTCAAAGGCTGAGCAAATCTATGATAATTATTTCGCTAGTAGAGTTTTTAACAGTTTACAACTGAATGAACTAACTAAATAATAAAATAGTAAAAAGAAAAAATTAATAAAATAATGTATTCTTGTTTTTGTATTATAATATTGTTTGATCATTTTCATTTCATATTTTCCTCTTTCAAGAAGAGTGCTTAAGTGCTCTTAAAATCGAAGTACTAAGTATGTTACTAAGAACAAAATCTTGATTTGAGAACTTTCTTTTTTATTAGTGTATAAATTGAAGTCATTGCTATGGTTGCTGACCCTAATCCCTGAGGACGTCGTGACGTCGCAGTGACTTTCAGCACGTTGCGAAATTCTTAAAAATAGATTTCGACTTGGCCAGAAACAGTTGGGCACGTCCTGGCTCTTGGCTGTTGGCTCTGAGCTGAGCTGAGCTGTAATGCCATTTACAAGTGGCAGAGCGAGAGAGCAGGGAGAAAGAAGTGAGAGGCATCTAGTTGGCTTGGCCAGACAGATGGGCGACATTTTTTGGGAGAATAAAAATGGAAAGTTTCCATAAAAAGTAAACAGGAAGCGAAACAGCAGGAAGGTAGCTTCACAACGGAAAGCAAAAGCAAAAGCAAACGCCAATGCAGCGGCAGTTGCAACTGCAACAAAAGAGGAAAAGCAGCTGCTGCCAGTTGAAGAAGCTGCTAAATCAGGTCAGGGATTTGGTGGAAGCAGTTTCGCTTGTTTCTATACTTTTGAATTGCATTATACTCGACTGTTGTTGTAGTTGTTGTTGTTGTGGCTGCTACTTTGTGTCATTTTGTTACGTACTTTGTTGTTGTTGTTGGTGGAAAGTGAAATTGCGTATACGCCACGTGGCTTTCAATGCAATTTGTGCGAGTCGAGCATTAATTTAATTACACAGTTGTGCAAAATTTAGTATGGCAAATGAAATGCTGTACGGCTTTAGCTGGCTTTATCAGAGAATGAGAGAAGGAGAGAGTGAGAGAGAAGCAGAGACAGAGAGAGGCAGAAAAAGAGCTGGCTTTGTGTGTCACTGGAGCAGTGTATAAGCAGAAAGAGAGACAGTCAAGTCGTTGGGCAAAAGAAGAGCCAACTTTGGCCGACAACCGCAAGCTGCATTTTTAATTGCGCACACGTGCGAGTAGGCGTCAGTGGGCGTGGCACACTATAGTGCCCAGAGGCTGTGAATGGCAAGGCGAAGCAAGGCAGTTGGCAGTTGGCAGTTTGGCGGCTGCCTCTACTTGAACTCATTTAGCGTGGAAATTATGGTACGCTCAAGTGGATTTTGACAGGTTCGTAGGTATAGCACACACACACACACACACACACACACACATCCTTGAATCCTTTGAAAGTTTTGTGCACGTTTTGTGGCTTCTTCATGCCTGCAGCTGTTGCCAACTCACAACAAATTGGGGCCACTTAAAGACATCGCCCAGGAGAAGAACTAGGACTACTGAGGACTACGAGTCACTTGTCTAATTGATATGCAATAAACATTGAACGCCAGACAGGCGTATCACTCGAGAAAAGCCTAGCTTGCATATTGCTCTTGCCCCAAACTGACAACTCGAGCAATCACTATAGACAGACAAACACACAAGCAAACACACACACACAAAGTCCTGGCCAGCAGGCATTTTGCCTTCAACTTGCAACATTTCAGCTTTTTGTTTTGTGCTTGACTTGGCCTGTGAAATGTGGGGTAAGCTTTTGCTACTCGCCTGTCAAGTATTTAAGTTTAATGCGCTTAGTTTGCATTGTTGTTGCTTCCATTGTTTTGCTGCTACTCGTTGCTGCTGTCTAAAATGCTCAGTGGCATTTAACAGAATTGAGTTACAATGATTTCTCTGGTAAACTTTAGATACAAAAAGTGCTTTGCAGCCAATTAAGTTGCTGCCTCTTCACAACGTTGCGTATACGCAATATTGTGTTTAATTTAATTGCATTAACTTTTAATTGAGCAACTCTTGAGCTGGCACTTAAAAAGATATCCAAATATATAATAATTCACTTACTCATTTTGCCATGCAGAAAGCGTCTCAAATTTGTTGTTTGCTGTTGCTTCTTGATGTTGATGTTGTTTGAGTCGAGTTGAGTTACTTCTTGTGTAAACTATCACGTATACGCCTAGTAGCGCATTTTATAACCAACACTTGCGATTGTATCTCGAGGCTCGCTTAAATGAAAATGGAATTTTACACACTTTTGTTGTTTTTATCGATACACAAAGCGTACTATCAACAGATACAGCTGACAGCAACTGGCATTGATACCGCAATTATGTTTGTATTTCTGCGAAATTTGTCATTGCCATTTAAATATGCACATTTAATTTATTTGGCCAAATCGCCAATGAACAAAATTTATAAATTTATATATGTATGTATGTATAACCCAAAGCCATTAAACGCCCACGAAATTCAATTTGTGTTCAGCGAAATGCGAATTTACGCAGTTTTATATAAACTGTTTTTCGAGGGATATCGCGCTGTGTTTTGTTAATGCAAATTATGCAAATTATTTGTGTTCTGTCGTAGCTGGATTTCAATTGCAGAAACTGAAGTGCTTGATGAGGCAATTTCACAATATACAAAAAAAAACTGAAGAGGGAAGTCTGAAAAATTGTGGATAAAATATTTTGTGCATTTGCATAATTAACTTTGTTGTTTATGCCGATTCATTCTAATGGTCAAACAATATACAACAGTTTATTTATATATACACTGTCATGGCTGGGTAAATTGTTAAATAATTAAACGGTATCTAAGCTGCTAACTTTAAAAAGGAAATGGAATTAAATGGACTGTGAGATACTGGTTTAGAATAGAAGCATAACGGTGCAGTATTATTATTAACATATATTAATAATATTCCACATAAGTACTGAACTATACCAAAGGTTGGTATATATGGATAAAGTACTACCTTCAAAAAATACTATGTCATTCTTCATCGAATAATATTGTAAAGTATACCAACGGATATTTTTGGTTATCGATGAAGTACTAAATTCGAAATATATCATAGAGGCCAAAATATACCAGATTCTTAGCTAAAGCAAATTGCAGTAGGCGTAATTGTCAATACAAAAGTGTATCATAAATAAGTTTTA
Organism: Drosophila kohkoa; assembly: GCA_019972355.1. Lineage (NCBI taxonomy): Eukaryota > Metazoa > Arthropoda > Insecta > Diptera > Drosophilidae > Drosophila > Drosophila kohkoa. The sequence continues at coordinate 1,656,617 of BJEL01000056.1, forward strand.
AAATTTGCATCCAGTTACAATCAAGCAATCAGGAACTATAAATACTATAGTTATTATTATCTTGTTATTCGATTTGTATCGATTTGAAGTAGCAGGTGTGGGCATGGTAAAAATGTTAAACCAAATTGATCTGACTGAAAACATAACAAGTGCTTTCGAATATTATATTTCCATCTCTTATAGTCTTTGAGATCTTAGTGTTCATATGGATATATGGATATATCGTGGATATATCGTCTCGGCTGGTGTCGCTGATTAAAAATATATATTTATTGTCGACACAAACTTATAATACCCATCTATTTTATGGCTATCGGGTATAAAAAGGATGAGCCAAAAACTTTAAAGCTTTAAATAAAATAAAAGGTTATAAAAGCTTTAAACTGATTAAGCAGAATCTTTACCTCTATATCTATTCATCTACCTTTCACGCTCTTTATGCAACTCATGCACGAAACAATTTATATTAACATATTTTATGCTCTCATAAATGTTTCAAATAATTAAACGATATCTAAGCCCCCAACGTAAAGATGAAAATGGAAAAAAGGTCCCTTTAGGAATTTAAATCGTAGTTTAGTAAAATGAAGGACGGAGAAAATGGATATCAAAAAGGTCACTTTAGGAATTTAAATAAAATAGTGTAGAAACTTTAATGCGATTAAGCAGTATATCTACGTCGTTATCTATCTATCCATCTCATATTCAGTTGATGCCGCTTTGCCTTTTCACGTTCTTTATGCAATTCATACAACAAACAATTTATATTAACATATTTTATCCTCTCATCAGTTTTTCGGAAAAAGTTTTCATTAATTCCTTTGGCCTTTTCACTTCGCCAGAATGTTGATTAAATTTTTATGATCATCATTTATTAATTAACATTCAAATTTATGCGCAAGTTTTGCACTATACAAAAAACTTACATAAAATGGATTTTTAATGGGCGAAGCATGCAAAATAAAATGTAAGTTCGCTTCAATGGTTTGCGATTGAATGAATAAATGAATAAATATACGCATAAATTAAATCGTATCTCTGTTCTTTTCTCTCGATTTTGCATTGTTTATTATTTATTTTCAATGAACAAATGGCAAATAGGGTTGAGCCCTGGATATTTTATAAATGGCCAAGGAATTTATGAGTTAACTATTTGCTACATTTAAAATAATTAAAATGCCATATAAGAAATAATAAAGCAACCCTTTGATAGGGTCTCTCTTCTTTTTTGGGTGTGCAAAAAGCGAAACGAAAAGTTGAGAGGAAAGAGAGGAAAAGAAGGCGGCAGTCGGAACTTTGACCAACCGCAAATATTGCGAAACAAAAGCTGAGAACCGGAGAACGAATGAAAAAGGCAGCTTTCTCAAAATTTTAGGCGCTAAGCAAGATTTATGAGCCCCTAAAGAGCCAAAAAAGAGGGAGGCCAGGGAGACAAGGGAGGCAGGAGGCTGGGCATTGGCATTGGGGGGCATTTGGGGGTCGGTTTGTAGCATTTGGCAAGGCCTTTTCGGCCATTATTTGTTTTAACTGTGCGCTTTTCACAGTCTGCGGCCTACACATTTCAATAATTTAAAGTATTTGCGACCATTTGAGAGTATTTGAGGCAATTTGGTTAATGGTCTGTGCCTCTTTCCTCCAAAGGGTTTTCCTCGGACCCAGAAGAGAAAGAGGAAGAAACACCGAATCGCAGAGTCATATAAATAACGCACATAAAGTTTTAAAGACAGCGCCCAGATAAAATACACGAGCGAGAGAGCAACACAATGAACTTAAAGCTGTTTGCACATGTGACGCGGCTCGGGCGTTGCACATCAGAGAAGAGCAGAGCAGCGAAGAGCCAAGGCACGTGTGTGTGTGTGTGTAAAGCAGTTCAAGGACTCAATGCTGCGTTGCGCTCTGTACTCTATACTCTGTGCACAACCCAATCACGCAAAATGTTCTGTAGAGAAACCGAACTGAACCGAAAAAGTGAAAAAGTATGAAGAAGGCGATTGCGTTGCAAGCCGCAAGAGCTGCAAGCAAAAAAGCTGGCAAGCCAACGTAACATGCAACCTTTAACCCGTGGCAGCAAAGGCAAAGCAAGCCAAAGCCGACCTAGAAAACTGGCAACTGAACTGAACTCAGCTGAACTGAACTGAACTGAAGAGAACTGAGAGCTGAGGCGAGTTAACCAACTCACATCAAACAAACACACAACGACTCGACATATGTGTTGAGTTGTTTTCAAAGTTGGCGTGCCGTAAATTCTTGTTTATGCTAAAGCAAAAAAGATAAACAGAGCCAAGTGCCAATGCCAAAGGGGGCAAAAAAAAGCAGCGCAATCTCTCACAAACTCTTCTGCTGACTGCCTAAACCGACTGACAGACAGCCAGAGTCAACGTTGTCTAGCACACATTTTATGCATAACAACATTCAAGGACATCAAGCGAGAGTTTTGTGTGTGCGAGCGCCTCTGCCTCTGCCTCTGCCTCTGCCTGCAATGTAAGTCACGAGTTTTTGTCTCGTTGCGCCTGCAGGTTATGCAACACTTTTTTTTATTTGGGCGCCACACCACATTATTCATCATATTCTCTGTACTCGTTGTTATCGTTGTTGTTGCTAATTGTGTCGCTGCTAATTTGTGTAGCTAATTTGTTAAATTTGACACTCTCACACACACACACTCAAGCACATCTGTATACGTATACGAATTAATGACGTCAAAAAAAGCGTTGAGCTCGTTTCTCGCTCGCTCGCTTTCTCTCTCTCTCTCTCTCGCTTTCACTCGCTTCGTTATGTTTGTGCGTGTGCGTTTGAGCAGCTGTGCGCTGTATCTGTATCTGTGTGTGTGAGTGTGTATGCTGTAACTGTGTGTGTGTGTATGTTTTCACTTTCGCTTTCATTGATTTTTAAGCAGCGCGCGCGAGCTCACAAAAGTATGCAACACTTTTTGTCACTTTTCGTATTTTCATTTGCGTTTTCCGTTTCCGTTTGCGTTTGCAATTATTACACTTTTCAACGCACTTCGATTACGTTACGTTTTAGACACACTCTTTGGCACTTACACTTTGATTGCGGCGCGCATGAAATACTTTCGTCTTCGCTTCGAACACAAGCTCTGTTGTGTTGTGTATGGCAGCAAACGTTGTGCTGCTCTCGCTGCCAAAACTAAACTGAAACTGAAACTCGCATGTGACCAAAGCTCTGTCGCAGCAGCAGCAGCAGCACAGCTAACAGAAGCAGCAATAGCAGTACAAATAAATACTGGTTACAGTTTTCTGTATGTTTTGCGCGTCGTTAGCGGCGCAGGCGCTTTTGCTTACTGCTTTGGATACAGTTCACGTCACACTGTTGCTCAGCTCAGCTTCTCTCTCTCTTAGTCTTTGAATTGCTTCTCATTTTCACTCTCTGTTGGGTTTTTTGTTTACATTGCGTGCGCTGTGAGTTTGGTGTATTTTTAGGTCTGTTTACGTGGGTTGGCAGTGGGCAAAGCCAAGCAGCATTTTTTGTTGGGGGCTGGTCAACGTGCGAAACGTATTTGGCGCCTATAAATAAAATTACGCATACGCCACGTGCTGCGCGTAAGCTACAAATGCAGCTCAGCTCTTAAACCACGATTTCCAATACAATATTTATATTAAATTTGAAGCAACATTGGCAAAAAAGTTATCAAGTGGTTTCAGTTTGCCAATTTCTATTGTGAAATCGAAAAGCCTGCGGCATGATTTGTGAGTCCGAGCGCATTAGAAATGTACGGACTCAATTTACAGAAATCCAACAAGGCAGGAAACTGAATAACCTAAACACACACACTGCAGAGAGGGGCGGAGGTAAGGGGGGGCGGAACACGTGCACATAAACTGCGTGTGTCCTTGTTAGTCGACAACAATTTTCACGCTGATTGGTTTCAAGTCATTTTCCCCCAAGTTTTTCATTTCACTTTTTATTTTATTATTGCTGCTGTTGTTGTTGTTGTTGCTTTCGTTGGCAAAACTCAACGAGCCAAAGCCAAATGTCACTTACCCCGCTCAGCTCTCGCTCGACTCTCTCGCTCGACTTTGTCGCCTTGAAGCACTTTTGGAATTTAATAATGAAATAGCCTCAATTTCAGTGGCCTCCTTCCCTTTACTCTCCCTACTTGCCACCTCTCAAATCTCCTCCAGCCAATTCTCTCGGCTAACAATTTCCAATTTTCCATTTTGTGACTTTCAGTTGATAAATTCCATAGCCCAAAAGATGTCGAACAAAGCTGCAAAAAAAGCAGTACTGCTGATACTGAAATTGAAAATGCTGTTGCAAGTTGCAAGTTGCAGTTGTCAATTGACAGTTGGTGGAAATAAATCATTCGATTCGCCAGCAAAACATTCCTAATAACTAATTAAAAGTTTCCCTCAATCGAGGATAATTTAATTCGATTGCAAACTTTTATATTCAGGCTATCGAGACACATTTCGGGGGAGTTTATAATGCAAACAGCTTAGTCACTTAGCTCCCACACACACACACATGCAACGTTTGACGTTGATTTTTATCAATGGACAGCGAATGATGAATGACATCGCAGTCAAGTTAATAACGATGTTTTTTTTTGGTGCAGCATTTGAGCTATTCATACCCTGTACTCGTAATAAATGTCAACGCTTAAGCGTAGTCTACTTAAATCTTTATCACAAACTGAAGCCATTTTTTAACGCTTTTCAGCAAATAAGCGCTTTCGGCCTCACAATGAAAATTGCTTAAAGCGCTGATAAGCAAGACAAATGCTCAAGATTTTCGGAATAAATTCACAGTTACTCGCAAAGAAAGCATTGTGAAGCCGTTGTAAAACTATTGGTAAGTCTTTGATAAAATTCTCTTTTTATTTGTATTATTCGTTTTTTAAGTCTGCAAATTTGCTGTTATAGAAGTCATGCTTTTTACTCATTTTTATATTAACTTCTCATAGAGAACTTATGGTTAATATTAATTTCCTTTAACTTAAATGCTATACTTCTTCACCTAATAAACCTTTAAATAAATAGTCGCTTTCAGAAACCAAACAGTCTATATGATTCCTGAAAATTTGGTTGTGAACAGATACAAATTGTAGATGTGATTGAAGAAATACTTTCGTGAGAAAATCGGCAATATTTTGTATTCTATTGTATATTTTAAAAGTTATAGTGCTACAATCAAAATCTATAACATTCAAAATATACTAAATACAGTCTTTGGCATTTATTCGGTATTTTTGTGGTATATTAATATGGTATATTTTGAATTTAGTTCTAAAACATTCAAAATATACCATAGAATGTAAAATATACCAAATAGAGTCTTTGGTTTATATTCGGTATTTTTGTGGTATATTAATATGGTATAACTACATTCAAAATATAACAGAGAGTGCAAAATATACCAAATATGTTCCTTAGTATATATTTAGTTTACAGTATATTAATTTGGTATATTACGGTATATATACCGTACGGGTTTGCTTTCATTTCGATTCAAAATTGGGCTGCAGCTTTCCTACTTGTTACACATAACAGCGACAACTAACATAAAATTGTAATAAGAATGTATACTTAAATATTACTTACTAACTATAGAACTAATCTTAAAGCTTATTTAAAAAAGAGTATTTCAAGCACTGCTTAGTATCTTGAGCTTGTTTGCTTTGCTCTTCAGATTGATTTGACATCTTTTGAGGCTGCTTTTTTTGGAAAGCGACGCCTACGCCAAGTTGCCTGCGGCAAGGTTGGAGATGGAGGCAGGCGTTGGCTGCGTAAGCTTTTCTTGTCACGCTGCCTTGGTGATTGCTCTGAAGACTTTTGCTTCGCATCTTTATGGGCAATCGTCAATCGTTGCGCTTATCATAACTGATGTGGCAAACTGTTGTGGCAAGTGCCCTCCAGACGACAAGTTTAGTTTTGCTCTACATGAGCAAGTTGGCTCATTAGACATGAGAAGAAACTGTTGCAGAGACGCTTTGAGAAGCTCTTCGTGTCTTTTGATAGTACTACATTTTGAGCTCAGTGCACATACGCTGTGTTATCAGTGCCAGACTGTGGAGTGTACGCGTGTATGTGTGTGTGTGTGTGTGTGTGTGTGGGTGAGTCGCACTTACACTTAATTGAATCCTGCGGGCAAAACAGTAAGCCGGAGGCATGAAGCATGAGGCATGCCAAAACGTTTAGAGGGCACCCGCAACCCGCAGAAACGTTGTTGTTGTTCTTCTTGTTCTTGTTGTTGTTGTTGCTACTGTTGCTTCACTTGCAACTTCTCTTCTGGTGCTGCTCCTTTTGCTACTCTTGCTCCTGCTTCTGTTCATATTCAACATCCTGCAGCGGCTCTAATTCAATTAGCAGGTTCAGCGCCAAAGCGGCAAATGGCTCGTTAAACACGCTGTGTGTGTGTTTTTGTAGTCTGTGAAACTCTCTGTGAGGCTCTCCTCGCTTCGCTTAATGCCACTTCACTTGCTTTGTGTGTGTGTTTTCTCTGCTCTACTTCGTTTTTAAAACATGTTTTATTAGATTTTCGCTTTCTTCTTTTTTTTACTGTGGCGCCATTTTTATGCAAACGGATGTTGCCCCACACTCTCCTCACTCTATCCACAAATTTCTTCTCCATTGTGTGTGTAATGAGCAAAATGTTACAAATTGCCAAAACTCTACTCCGTCCTCTGTCCTCCTCTGCTTCCTTTGTTCGTCGTTCCCTTCATTTGCTGTTTGCTTTTCAGATAATGCAGGAAAAATCTTTTGCACTTGAGCACGCAGCACAGCACAGCGCAGGATGTGGCCAGTGACCAAATGCTGCCCCAGCTTCAACATGTGAGTCCAGCGCATAATTATGAGCTATGCAAATAATGTGCCATCACCAAACTCTTCTCTTTTAGCTCTGCTATCTCCTAGCTATATTTTTATCGTTTTTTTTTGTTATACTCGTTTCATTTTACGCAAATAACTCCAGCAAATTGTTCACTTTGCTGACCAAATGTAAATTTCAGTTATTCTTCTTGCAAAGGATAAAGGGAGAGGTTGTGGCCAACATTTCAGTAAAGCCAATAAAACCACAGCGAAAACTCTTTTTACGAACACTTTGCGTTTTGTGTCCGAAAATATGGCAAACAAAACCACAACAAATAAATAAAATATAGCTGGCGCCCTTTCATCCTGCTGCCAGCTTATGAAATATTGTTTATAAATGCGTAAATATGCAGTAAATGTTGTGCTAAAAATAGCGAATGTCCTTGATTAATATTTTCTAATGTTAAATTAGTAAAACCAAAACAATTTGCTATTCATATGAATTATGAATTTGAATTGAAATTTATTGACCAAAATTATTCAAGTGTTCATTACTTTAGAGTACTCTTTAATTATGTAAATACATTCGACATTTAATTCTTGATGACGTAATTATTTCAAGAGGCTTTAGCATTGTGATGTGTTCAAATATTTTTAGGTGGGAGAATAGAGAATTCCTCTAATTAATAATTAATTATGGGGATTTCAACTATTGGCCACATGAATGCCGATAATTGAACACAATTGAAGAACTTTTAAAGCGATTAAAAGAAAATTAATAAATTGTGTTTTATATAGAAAATAAAAAGGTTGTCTATATATTTAACGTAAATTCGAAAATTATTGATAACCTGAGAAAATGATTTTCTTTTTTGAGACATATTGAGACAAAGTATACATATAATACATATATGTATTATATTATTATATATAATAAATGTAGAAAAGGTAAATGTAATTCAAAATATGAATTTCAGCTTTACTTACGGATGTTTGTCTATAAAGAGGTAAAAAATTTAAAGAATATACAGTAAAACATACAGTAAAATTTTAAATTTTGTTTTCTTGGCTGACAATTTGGTATATTTGATGCTGTATATATCTTGAATGCACTATATATGTACATATATATATCTTATTATTTTGCGGTACTGTTAATTGTAATTAAATTTTCAGAATTTTTACATAGCCTCTTTTATATCTTCAGAAGACAGTAAAATCTAATATTTTGTTTGTTTGCCTGCCAATATGATATATTTTGTACTCTGTGATATATTGAATGTAGTATTATATTAATATATAAATTATGGGTATTTTACAGTCGAGTGTGCTTGGCTACCGCTATTTTACTTATTATATTCCGAATACAGCGAAATTTTATATTTTATTTCAAAACATTTGTACATTTCTATAGAATGCTGTTTTATATAGAAATGTTTGTCTATAAATAGCTAATAAATTTTAAGAATTTTAGATCGAAATATATTTATTCAGAGTACAATAAAATCTTAAATCCCGTTTAAATACATTTGTACAAGTTACGAACATAGTCGACTCGATGCTCTGCATTCATAATATAATTACGCGAATATTTATAGCGCACTCACAGCTCCTTTTTCGTCAACAAATTTCATAGCAGAAAGGATAGAGAAGCTGTATGCTTTGCATACTAGTTGTCAGTTAAGTATTTAAACTAAGCAGCCTGCGAATCTCGTCAGCTGTTGCGGGAATCAAGTCAAGCGCCTCTCTTTGGTCTTCTCATGAACTGAACCGAACCGAGACTCAAACCTAAACTCTGGCCATAATCGCCTTTTGCCCGTTCGCTAGTTGGTTGCTGCTGTTGTTGTTGTTGGTTGCAATATGCTGCAGCATCCTTTTCAGTTCCCTTTTGATTTTTCGCCTCAGCATTTTCCAATTCCCGATCTCTTGCCCTGTGGACCATATTTTCAACTTTTTTCCGTTTTTCAGCTGTTCTTTTTTCCCGTTTTTTTTGGCTGTTTCCTTTTCAACATTTCGTTAGTTTGCCGCCAGGCTGCTCATATTCCCTTCCGCATCTCGCTTGTTTTTTTTGTCCCCCAGTTGTGTGTGTTGTTGTTGTCTTGCAGCAGCAGTTGCAGCTGGACAAAAGTCCATTATCCTTTTTGGCGTTATCGGTAATCAATTTCAGTGGCCGCTCGGCGAGTTTAACGCCCAAAAAAAAACAGAGAGAGCAAAACTTTTCCGTCGCTTCTTCTTTTTTAACAGCTTTTCGACCAGAGGCGGCAGCACAAAAGCAACGACAACAATTACAACAGCAGCAGCAGCAACAGCAACAACAACAGCAATTGTTAGTTTTGAAATATGCACGAAGTGAATGCCGCCAACCCAGAGCGACCTCTGCCACACACACACACACATACTCACATGTGTGTGGCAGCAAACAAAAGCTGTTGAAGTGACGTTAGTTGCAAGTTTTGTGCGAGTTTTGTAAGCGCATTTCGCAGCGCAATTGCAGTTGTGCGCCCCCTCAACAAATAATTCAATTTCAATGTACAAGCAATTTTCCTTGTTGCAACTGCAGCTCAGTGCAGTTCACTTGCTGTTGTTGTTGTTGTTGCCACTCACTTACATAGTTGTCGAGTTGTTGAACAACTTTTTTTTCTGTTGCTGTTGTGCGCTGTTCACATTCGCAATTGGCTTCAAATTGGCTGCTCGTCGAATTAGTTGTGAATGAAAGAGCGATGAGAGAGGAAGGAATGTGGGTGAATGTGTCAGAAATGTTTTGCTGCAGCCTTGCGCTAGTTGCAGTTGATTGGACAGCGCTCGTATATAATTAGATGCAGTTATCTAACTCGACTTTTGAATTATGCAAGCAACTAAAGTGGGGGAAAGTGAAACTGTAGCATACTTTTCTGCGCTTTCACTTTTCTATGTGGTTTTACTTATGTAATCCCAGGCGAACCACAAAAGTCACTAACATGCCGAATGGGGTATTAAGAATTGATATCAACCTATGAGCTTGCCTACTAAAATCCCTTAAGAGTGCGACCAAGTTAGAGTATTGCGAAGGCGGTTTGTTGCTAAGCTCCAGAGTTGTTTATACCCTCCACTCATAGTGTAGAAAAACGTCTACTTTAATCGGGTCTTTAATCTGGCAATCTGGTATATTTTGAATGTAGTACATCATCGTTATACCAAATGTAAGCTATGAATATTTTAGTATTTTTACGGTATATTAAAAATATCGTTTTATTGAGTATAGGCTTTGGTATATCCAAATATTTTTGCGGTATAGTTTTTGTAAATTTAAAAAAATATCACATTTCTACTGTATATATTTAAAAAATATGGATGGTATATTTAAAAAAATATATAATTTCCCATATTTTTAGTATATTTTTGGTATATTTGTAATAAATTCCATATTTATATAATATGCCAAAAATATACCGCACAGTCGAGCTGCTTGGGTTGACAATCCGGTATTTTTTTTATTCCATGGTATGTATATTTTATACAACATCTATGTACCAAATATAGGCTTTGTTATGTTTCAGTATTTCTGCTGTATAGTGTTGGTATATTTGACAAAAATATGGGTTTCAGTCTATATGAGTTAGTATATTTTTAGTATTTTTGTGGTTTGCTAAACTTGGTATATTTAAAAAATATAAATCATTTTGAAATTGTGTAAAGGGTAACTCACAGTCGATCACACATGACTTTCTGACTTGCTTTTGGCTTACCATTAGTTTTTGAGTGTGGTTTTTGGCTTTGGCTTTGGCTTTCTATGTGGGTCACTGCAGTTGTTGGTGGCACAGACCGAGGGATAGCGTTGGTTAGTTAGCGGAGCTGCCAAACCACGTGGCTATCTAGAACAATTGTGGGCAACAACAGCGCGGACCCGCAGTAAACAAAGCGAAATGAGGCACAGGCAGGGAGTGTGTCGATTAGCCAAATTGAAAATGACAGAAAAATAGAGAGAGAAAAAGATGGGAATACAAAAAAAATTGAAAAACAGGGGCAAAAATAGCCATAAAGTAGAACAGCAGCGGCTTATGATGATGGTTGAAGATGATGGCCGTGAACTAGGTCAACTGGCAACTGCAAACAGTAAACGGGGAAGGGGTAAGGGGGGAGTGAAAAACAAAAAATCTGCGTTTCAATTGCTGCCACTTGACGTATGAGTAATTTTGTGCTAAGCGGTTTATGTTGCTGTTGCTGCCGCTGCCAACGGGAGAATCCGATATGCGATTTATTTTTGGTTAACTGCACATCCAATAAACTGTGACCAAGCGCACAAACGGTCGAGGACAGAACGGGAAAGGCAAAGGGAACATGAGAAATGGCAGGAACACTTTTTGAATGGGGGAATGTGTAAATATTGACTTTGTAAAATCGAAATCGTCAAAATGTTCATAAAAGTCCAATGGGAAACTGTTGAGAGCTGCAAATATTTGGACCAACTAACAGACAACATGACTACAACAAGTGTGCAGCAGACAGAGATGGAGAGAGAGAGAGAGTGAGTGAGTGAGAGAGAGAGTAGACAGAGACTGACTGGAAAATCACAGAGTATAAATAATGAAAGACGATTTAATTTCGTACAGCTGCAGTTTGTCTGCCAGTCCTGTCTCTCTCTCTCTCTCTCTCTATGAATAGAAATGGAGGGGGCGTGGCTCGGAGGCTGTGCGCCTCGTTAGACGCTCGTTAAGTGTTTAAAATGTTGGCAACAAGTTCACAAATTTAACGCTTGATTTCGCCACATCCATAGCGAGTCCTTCTTCTTTTGCCAGTGCAACTACTTTAATACTCGCAAAGCATATTACTTTATCTATCTATGGCATTCAAGTTCATTTTGTACATTTTTCTTCTCGCTTTTTGGTCGCTTTTCGCTGTTTTCAATTTCCCTCAATTTGCTCGTTGCTCAACAATCATTGCTCATCCTTCATCCTGTCGAGATGCCTGACTCTGTGTCTGTGTGCGTTTGTGTCCATTATGTTTACAGCTCTTTTTCAGTGTTGGCCAAGCAGTTTCTAGGTTTCTATACCCGCTATTTCATAAGGTAGAGGGGTATTATAGCAACACGCAAAAAGAGGCAGCTCTATTTGTGTATATTTTTGATTTACAGTTGAGGCGATATAGCCATGCTTTCAGATTTGTTCACACGTTCCCTTCCACATCCGGAAATCTAGTAAACTATGGCAAATATGAATTCACAGCAAGAATCGATTTTATGTATACATAATAATAATTACAATCTTAATGATTCTTAAAAATAAAGTTGCAATCAGATGAAAATCTACGAAGCTATGCCTTTATTCAACGATCTGGTATATTTTGAAATTCATGGTATATTTTGATTTTAATATAGTGATATACCAAATATAAATTTCAGCATATTTTTTGTATTTTTCGGATCTTCAATCTTTTTTTCTTTACTAGCTTTGTTTTACAATCTAGTATATTCGCACTTCATGGTATATTTTGTATTTTAGTAGTACATTGATTTACCAAATATACATTTCAGCATATTTTTATATTTTTTGGTTCTTAACAATTCAGTTGCGATCAGCTTTAACATCTTAAGTGTTATGGCTTTGACCGACAATCAATTTTTGTACTTTATGGTAAATTTCGATTTAAGTGGTATACGATATATCAAAAAGATTTTTTGTTTTTTGGTAATTTTGTATATTTACGTATTCTTCGGTATGGGTTTTCAATCAGTAGTATATCGATATACTAAATATACACTTATTATCATTTTTTGTATTTTTTTTTATATATATTGATTTTTTACATTTATGCATTTTATCTAACCTAATCTAACCTTGATATATTGATTTTTTATATATATGTATTTTTTTGGGTTTTCAATTGTTTTAGTATGTAGCGGGTATCTCACAGTCGAACACTCTCGACTTTAGTTTTGTTGCTTGTTTTTTACTGCTTTTGTTTTGTTGGCTGTCAAGTTGACCAACAGGCGAATATAGCTTTTAATTAATGCCCAAAAACTATAAATTGTATGCAGTATTCTATCATAATTGGCCATAAAACTTGATCAGCAACTTTTTGCCTGATTAATTTCGACTTTGAAGCGAAGCAAAGAATAAAAAGTTTTTCGCATCTCTTCCCCGCCCCAAGCGCGCACCACTCAAAAACAATTACACTCTAAAGTTGACATTCATTAGAGAATAAATGTTGTAAGAAGACGAACAACAACAATAGCAGCAAAAATATGGCAACAGCTGAGACAAAAGCTGGCAGCTGGCATCCTTCTGCATCCTTGTTGCATCCTTGCTGCAATCCCCTTTTGCAACATTTCGTTTTGTTTGGTTTGGTTTCTCGTTCGTTCGTTTCGTTTGCCCTGACAATAGCAACAGGCGTTGAATTAGCAGCCATCGCCACAGCGGAAGCTCTGTAGTCCTGTAGTCTTGTCCTGTCATGCTCTCTCTGTTTTTATCCTAGCTGGCTCCTTGGTGTGTTGTTCACGTTGTCGTTGTTGTCGTTGTTGTTGCCGTTGTCGTTTGCCTCATCAAAAACTCTTTGCAATGAGTTTTTATTAGTTTTTTCGCTACCGTTTTTTGCTTTGTCTCTCTCTGTCACTTGTTGTTATTGTCCTTGTGGGTGTGTGTGTGTTTGTGTGTGTGTATTTGTGTTGTGTGCGTGTTAATTAAATTTCAAATGCACAAAAGAAGCAACGACACGTTGCTCTCGACCCACAGCAATTCATTCAGCTCCTCCTGCTGCTCCTGTTATAGTATTGTAATAATGCTGTGTAAGAATAGAGAATCCATGAGTCCTTTTCATTTTCAGTTTTCATTTTCATTCATTCATTCTGATGCCCATTTTGCACTTTAATTGCATCTAAATGCTGAACATGTGTGTAAATGAAAATGTTTTTCATTTATCCCCAGCCATTTGTGGCACAAACTGGACAAAGGGCAGAAGCAGAGGAGAGAGGCAGAGGAGGGAGGCACTTTGGAGGCCAAAAGATTTTATAGGAACAACGCCAAGTTTTGGCAACAAAATGTTGTTGGCTTTGCTTTGCTTTGTTATGGTTTTAATTAAGTTTTTAACTGGCGCCAGACCAAAAATTGCACCACACACAAAATACAGAGAGTGCGAGAGAGAGAGCGTAGAGAGAGAGAGTAGCCAAGGAGCTGGCTAACTTGGCTGGAGATGAATCCTTGTGCTCTCGGGGACGGAGACGACACGGCAGCGTTATAATTTACATGAACGACTTGCCCCAGAGTTAGCTTTCGGTTTCGGTTTCGCTTGGCTGCCGTTGCTGCTTCTGACGGCTAAATTGATTAATGTGCCTTCTAAATGGCGCCAGGCAGTCCAGCTGTGAGCGAAGCAGCAGCTGAAAGTCGGAGCTGGGAAGAGGAAGGGGACTGAAATGGCCTCCAAAACTGACAACAAAGTGACGCAAACTGCAACATTCGGAAATTGTTGCGCCAAGTGTCGAGTGCAGTTGTCTACGCAAAACTTTAGCTAGCCATTAGAGGCTTAGAATCCTTGAGCTGCTTTCCATTGTTAATAGGCTACAAAATAATTAACAGCTTTCTCTCTGTATATGTGTGTGTGTGCTCTGTGTATTGCAACAAATTTTGGCTTTCGCATGGAAAATGATTTGTAAACCTCATAAATTTTGTCTCGTCGCCTCGTTGAAATTTCATTATGCGAAAGTGAGTTGGGTTAATGTCCTTGCGTTGCTAAGTTGCCAAGGGCTGCCGAAGGACGAACAAATTATGCACAACATAAACACAAAATATGCAAAGAAAAACAAAGCGAGTTGCCGCTTGACTTGCGAATACTCTTAATTGTCGGTTGCTTAATAACTTTCGATGACGAGGGCGAAAGTTTTGTAGTCGGGCATGATTACTATTGAAATTATATAGTCATCGATGTCTATCCCAATTAAATTTTACTGTTGACACTATTCTTTGAAATAGTTGCTTGGAAGTTATTTCACATTTTGTATATTATAAATTATATATCAAGCTTTGTTCTTTATGTTAAGTATGAATTTCTTTGAAATAGTTGCTTGGAAGTTATTTCACATTTTGTATATTATAAATTATATATCAAGCTTTGTTCTTTATGTTAAGTATGAATTTAAGTTGTCCCTATTAATTGTAATAATTTATTTATAAGATGCTTTTTACATCATTAGTTTCAGCGTTCTGGACTAAAGATTATGAAACGGAAATAATGTTCATGTATTATGTTTATGATTATAATCATTAGAAGTATATGCAACATACTTAATTTAAAGTAAATTTTGAAGCTTCATAAAAACAAACAATTCTTTTATATGCTTCTTGAGTTATTTCGTTGAGGGAATCCATTTTGCATTGTGTTATTGTTGCTGCCACATTTATTCATATATTTCCATGTTATTTCAATTTTTATGCCTTCATGCCCTTGCTATTCTTCAAGTTTCTTAATTGTTATCAATCATTGAAAAAGACTATGAAGAAAAGACTATAAATACAAGAATAATAATACGCAATATTTAGTTGTAGTTCATAATTTTTATTTATATATGTGTATTCACTACATAAATATTAAATGAATATGTTAATAATACTTCGTTATAATCATCTTCTATGAAGTCCATTTTCTTAATCGTTATCAATCAATTGCCCTCACTTCATTAATAATAACAAATGTAATTGTCTTGCAAATTTAAAGAATCCAAATTCATTACATTATTTATAGGCTGCTTTGTAATTACAGCACCAAATAAAATTTGTTATTCAATGGACTCGTTTGATGAGGGTGCGCAGCTGTTGTTGTTGTTGCTGTTGTTTGTTATTGTTGTTGAGCTCTGAAAATGTCTCGAATGGTGGCAAACCAACAATGAGCCAACAAATTGGCAACTCTCAACCCGTTGACAGCTTATCTGGCATTGTTGTGCTCCATATTCTCGTTGTGTTCCCTTTTTCCTATGCTTTCCTTTCTGCTCCCATCCATAATTTATGCCAAGTGTTTGTGTATGCCACAACAACAACAAAAACAACAATAACACTAACCAAACAGCATCAGCACAAACATTCAGGCGAGGCCAATGTCAGCTTAACAATATAATAGAAGCTGCCAGTCAGGTTTTTCTTTTTTTCTTCGTTTTGGGTTGGCAATAAATGTAAATTGTCGTAAAAAGCGTTCGTTGTACGTAGCGTATACGCAATTTTTCTAACTGCAGCGCAACGCGAAATTTGCAATTCGCAATTTGTGCTTTAAATCAACACAGTGCGCCATCTGGTTTGGGGGAAATTGACAAAGGTGGAAGACAGAGGAAGGGAGACACACATAGAGAGAGGAGGGAGAGAATTGTGTGGCATTTGTTTGGTTTTCATTTCGGTATCGCAGCCTCAAAGGCAGCCATGGCAACTCGCTCGCTCTCTCTGACATCCTGTCAGCCTGCATGTTCTGCCCTCTGTCTGCCCCCTCTTCAACTTCCTCCCCCGCCTCATCATCGACAGAGAGATGAACTATGCAGAAGAAGCAGTAAGGGAAAAAGAGGCCAAAACAAAACCAAACTGTTGCAGTCGTCAGAAATGGCAGCAACAAAATTGAAATATGGCACGAGTTGCAGCAAATGCACTAAGCTGCGTCGCTGTTGCTGTTGCTTCTGCTGCTGTTGCTGTTGCTGCCACATCCAGCCGACGATGTCGACGTGCAACTATTTAATAAACATCAGGCCAGCAAGCGACTCTCAATAACTGTAAACTCCCTTCCATGGGAATGCAGAAAGGTTGCTACGAATCAACGGGGTCTTTGATGTTTTGCTCGAGTGCATTTAATAAGTTCAGCAGGCTGACGATGAGAGCAAGACCGCCAAAAGGGGCAATCTTGATGTTGATAAGAGGGGGAGAAGCCTAGAGGAAGCCAGCTATCTATAAAGTATGCGAATTAAAAGTCTGTAAAAATACAAAATTTCTAAAATAAGCGGAGAATCGAGCAAGTTGCTTATTGTCTGCCGTTAATAAAATTTACATGCTAAAGCTTTTGTTGCAAAGTTTGGAAACTATTCTAAAATAACTAAAATTTATTAAAAAAAAAAAAAACTAGAATTTCGTTTTGTATATTTTTTCTATTAAAATTCGCCTATCGAGAATGTAACTTCCACAACATGTTTTATTTTTCACTGTCACAATGTTCTGACATCACGTTCTATCCTGGCATAGGATGAGCACGTGGCCTTGGTATCAAACGCAACAGCTTCCTTGGCCTTAGTATGCTCGTCGGTCGGAATTTTACCACTGCAGCCATGGGACAACAGCGCAGCTTGGTTAAGTCAGGTTCACTATAGATCCACCCGGTGACAAAGTAATCAAACAATCCCTTGCAGCAGTCGCATCTGTAGTAAATATCAGGCAAATGGTTCAGCTTAGGAGGTTTTTTATTTCCCGGGTCCATTTCTTTCAATATGCTAGCGTAAAAAACTGAAAAAATGTTTATCAAAATTTAAAAAAACAAAACACACAGCTTCGAAATATGCTAGCCAGCAAAAGAAAATCTCTGAACGAGTTGATTTTTTTACGGCAATGAAAATAAAATCGAAGCCTATTAGTATTAAATTTTATTGGCTGAATTTCTTATATAAAATATGGGAAGCAAGCTACTGTCGAGTGTGATTGACTGTAAAATATCATTATCTTCAATAAAAGCAAATCAGTTTGGTATTATTCGTAAAATATTAATTTGGTATATTTTGAGAACACACCAAAAATGCACAAAAAATACCGAAAGCTATAATTGGTATGCAGAAATACTATTATATTGAAAACATACCATTATAAAATATTTTCTTTTCGTTTACGAATATACCAAAGTATACCAAACCTTAAATTTGGTATATCGATACACTGTAACATTGACATTAACATATAACATCTACCATTCATAAAATAATAATTCTGTACATTTTACGAATATACTGGAAAAATACCTAAACATACCGACATCAATATTTGGTATATTTATACACTTTTCAAAATATACCATTCGTAAAATATTAACTTTATCAAATTTACAAATATACTGGAAAAATACCAAAATATAGCGAGTGCTATATTTGGTATATTGTTAAACTATTACATTCGAAATGTTACAGTCGTAGGTATATTTTTCGAATACACCAAAAAAGTATAAAAATGTACCGAAGGCTTTTTTTGGTATATCTATTACATTATAGAATTGGGCAATATAAATCCAGCTTTTCGTTAAATTTATAAAATTGAGTCAATATTTAAAACCTTTAAAGTAGTTTCACATTTAAAAATATTGTCTACCTAACATAATAAGTTGTCTATACAAATTTCAGCGGTTCATTCCCTCAATTTCCCGCATGCAATCAGAATTTTCTGCACCTTTTGGTGTGAAGTCTATTTTGGGCATGTGAGTTTATTTTTGTAGAATGCTCAAGGAATGCTGCAAGTCTCAGCAAAGGTTGGTAAACAAAGGGGCAGCCAACTGCCAACACAGCTTTGAGAATGTTGTGCTGGATGCTGGAATTGGCGCAGTGCCAGCTACGGATACAGGAGGGGGAAAGGGGGAATCAGGATGTGGTAGATAGGAAAGTAGACAACAATAAGCAAAAACCAAAAACTATTTGCGCTGAGCAGCAAGAAAATGGAGTCGAGGCTGAGCACAAGCAGGCCATCGATTTGACTAAGTTGTTGTTGTTATTATCGTTATTGTTGTTGCTGTTGTTGCTGCTGGTGATGTTGCCTTGTGCCACTTACCAATATTTGCTGTAGATGTGCAAATAGAACGGCGCCTTGTGTTGTGTTTACAGCTTGTGAATCGTCGTCGTCGTCGTTGTCATCTGCCAATCCTTTGGCAATCTCTTCGCCCGCTTTTCATTACCAATAGCAAAGTGTGGCGAGCAGCAAACAGTCAAACATCAATCAGGCTGCATTATGTAAATATTGCAACAAAAGCGCAATGTGGCACGAATAATATGACGAAGGGAAGCTGTCCATCATCAGTTCAGCCTCCATACACTCTCGTGCTTTCTCTGTTTTTGCTGTGCTTGTCAGCTGCCAATAGATTGACTGGCTTTGGCAAGGACTCCACGCTGCTAGCCGGAATTAAAGGATAACGAGTTTTGGCTCCTCCCCGAAGCCGTTTTGCTGCCAGCTGCCAGCTGCAGTTGAGCGAGGAATACAAAAAAAAAAAAAAAAAAAAAGGAATCGACATGGGGCAGTCGAACTTTATTTATGCGTAAAGTTTTCTGCACTTTTGCTTTAAGGTGCAACGCACTTTTAGCTTCAAGTTGAATTCCAATTTGAATTTGAATTTCAATTTTGAATTTCTTTGCTTACGTTCTGAGCTTATCAAAAGTTTTGGCTGCCGTGCCAGAAATTTCCTTTTTGCATTTCAACTTTTGCCTGACAATAAACACCAGGTAGTCGAAACGTGAAACGAAGGAGAGTGCGGAGAGGGGACAGGGAAGGAAACAGGTTGCAGTAGCAGCTCGAGCTGTTTGTTTAGCTGCTTGCAACACTTTGTTGCGAAACTTTGCATCAACTTGGCGGCTCTTTATTTTTGTTGTTATTATTTAATCGCAAGCAAACGAAAAGCAAAAGAAACTTCTACGAAAATGGTAATGCAAAAGAAAAGGTTGCAAATTACTTGGCAACAAGAACAACAACAACACGAAGGTGTTGAAGGCGTTTCCTTGGCAGCTGCAAGAACTGCAGCTGAATTTTGTTAATTGCAATACAATTTCGCAAATGCATTAAAAGTTGAGTTGAATATTCTGGATCAAATGATTTAATAACCTCCATAATAAGCCTCGAATTTACTTTAATAGCGTGACTGTGAAAAAGTTTTGTCAAAGACCGTGAAATAATTTTGTGGCACGCACCCCGAAGTCTTTTGTCGACATACACCCATAATTAGGGGAACGATGGAGGAAGGAGGAAGAGGCGCATCTTGCAAGTTGTTCTTGTTGTTTGGCAGTGAACACTTTAATTAGTTTGAGGCGCCCCAGACTGCTGCCATTTGCTGTAATCAGATATGCGCAAACAACACGACTACAACACATACACACACACACAGACAACCCCATGTGTGTGTGTGTGTGTGTGTAGGAAGGAACATGCAAACAAGACGCGGGCATGCGTAATTAAATTTACATGAATTGATATTGAATACACAGTAGCAACAACAGCAGACGCTGAAGTAGCAGCAGTAGCAATGGGAGCTGACATTACACACAGAGACACGCCCTAGTTACACCTCCGACCCCTCACATACATACACATACACATATTTAATACACGACGCGCAGAGAACAGTCTTGTAATATTACATGTAATTATCGTTGCCTACTTTTGTGCGCCAAGATGCGAATTTCAATTGCTGTTGAACCAAATTTCTGTTGCCTACTTTTGTGCGCCAAGACGAGTCGAAGATTCGCAGCACAATTTCTGTTGCCTACTTTTGTGCGCGGTCTGAGAACAAGCAGCGAATCTTTCGCTGCTGTCTTGCAACAAATTGGCACGAAACGTTTATGACTGTCGCACATGTGACTGACACACACACACACATGTTCGCTTGAGTTGGCAAAAGTTCATTTGAGTATGAAAAAGTTGCGAGTTGTTTTCCGTTTTCCGGAACTTGATGTAAATTGGCTTTGCTCAGCTCAACTCATTACAGCTGTTGTTGTTGTTGATGTCGTTGCTGCCAGCGACCCAAATGAATGTCTAATTTTCACAGTTCATAATAATTAAAATTATTTGGCATTGTCTGCTGTTGTTGTTGTTGCTGTTGTTGTTAGTCTTGTTATATGCATTATTTACTGCTTTTACGCCAGAAAGTTTGCCCTTGTAACTTGAGAGTGACTTTGCTGCTGCTGCCAACTCAACTTGTTTGGCATTCATCAAGTTTATTTTTGGACTTGACATCTTCATAGAGCTGTCTTCTCTCTTCCCCCCGCCCTTCTCTCTCTCTTCTCTCTATCGGTACGTTTGCAGCATGTTTTTGTCATATTCGCTGGCTGATAATTGCGTTGATGGCCATTTTTGTTGGCCATAATGAACGCTGAACGCTTGGCCAACCATGAATTATTATTTAAAATTGCAGTTGAGAGCACTTTCAATGCAGCTCTGCAGACAAAGGCAGCGCGAGTGCGTTAAGAGCTTTGATTGAAAAAGTTAAATGCCAAGCGCGCGAAAAAAAATAAACTTTTATTTAAGTAGCAGTGACATAAAGTAGGGATAATTGAAGTGGTGAAGTATATGCTGTATACTGTTGACTTTATTTTATTTGTATAAACAGCGGATTTAATAATAGATTAAATAATCTTTTGGTCTGGCAAATTGTGTTGTTAATTTAGAATTTAGGTTATTTTAAATCGTATTTTCTAGGGTATCCGCTGTGTCTGAGCTTTGCCCGCATTTGCAGCAGTTTATTGTTGTTGTTCAACTCTTAACAATGTCAACACTTTGTGCTTTTATCTGTTTGCACAAAGGCAGTCGCTATCGCGCTCCCTTTCTCTCTCTCCCTTTCTCGCTCTGTCTGTCTGTCACTGTCTGACTGTGTCAACCAACTCGTTCTCCGTATGTAAACATAATGCGATTAATTTGTTTTCATTAAACGTTCGTCCCGCCTGTTGCCACATGCTACACATGCCACTTGCGACCGCCACTTGCCACACCGCCACACTGCCACACTCAAGCTGCGTGTATTTAACTTTTAATTTAAAGTTAAGCTGCAGCCCAACTATGTTGCGAATGTTTATGCAAGCTCGCTCGCTTCTGCGTGTTCTTCTTCAGCCTGCCTCATAAACTTTACACTTTATTTTAATTGCCCTTTCGGCGACAGGTAAGCAGAATGAAAGCAACGTTCTCTCTCTCTGTCTCTCTCGACTCCTTCCTTTCGCTTTCTCTTCACGCATAAAGAAATAAAAAGAACGCACACAATAAGAAAAAAAAAACAGCCCACGCACACCGAGTTCAAAGGTGACGACGCCGTTCAAGGCCGAAAGAAGGCAAAGGCAATGCCACAGCAGACACACTCGATATATAGTAGGCTGGCAACAAACAGGCAACAACTTGCAACTGGCAGCTTGATTTGTTGCCATCATATCATACCCTATAAAACTGACAAATGATATTGATTCAACTCGAAACAGCTGCACGCTTAAGTGCGAGTCTTTATTGAGTGCTCACTTGTGCAAGAATTATTGCGAAGCATGTCTAAATTGAGAAAGAGTGATAGAGTCTTCATATTATTGCTGATTTCTTAGAGCAGCTGCTAGTCGGGAATGCTTTGAGGTGCTTGCGGCCATTGACCAGCTCTTCAGCTGAGAAATTCTTCAATGCGACAAAGCAGAATACTCAATTTGAAAAAAGTCCGAGAATTGCAGAGTATAAAACAGATAAACCTTGTCGAATGATGAGTAAAGCATGCTTTGTGTTATGTTGAATTGTAAATTAAAAGCTTCATATATTTATAAGATTTTGACAATTCTGTAATATTGAAGCTAGAAGGATTTTTGGTGCATATAATAATAATTAAAGTATTAAGGTTCTTGAACATTTGATTGCGATCAAATAAAAATTTTATATATAAAACATCGTATATTTTGTAAGCTTTGCTTTTTTTTTAGTTAATTAGTTTTATTAGTAAACACCAGCTTCGAGCTTCTACTCTATTTGGTATTTTAAGATAATAAAACTTTCTTTGTTCTTATCCTTGTCAAATATTTTAAATATAATATCGAAAAAAATGTAGCTATTGAAAGACTCTATTACTGAAACCATTCTTGCCTTCAGCTTAGTTTTCTAAATAAATTAACTCCAGGGTGAATCTTTATTTTAGATGAATAATTCTCCAACAGCGATTTGATTTTAAATATGTTACCTAATGAAATTGAAACATTTTGCGCATTTATTTATTATCAGGTTATATATCGAGTGAGTTTATTTTAGTTCATTTTAAACGTATATTTATTAAAAGAAAACATTTATCGATTCAATTCTACACTTTAGGGTTTCTACACGAATCCCCACTTCTTCGATATCCTATACACTATGGATCATATACCGATATGTCGTTGATGATTTCACAGTTAGATATAATTAAATTGAAAACTAACTTATTTCCTTTTGACTGCAGAAGCCTTTGGCCTAGTTCATTTTGAAATTTGAAACATAACTAATAATAAATTAAAGTTCAACTTAAGCTTACAAACTCTGTCCGTACTTTAAGAGTATCTAATAGTCGTGACTTTTATTGCTTGTCACAGTAATTCAATTTTCCATCAGCGGCCAATGACCATCTCGCCACGCTTTGAACTGGATTGACTTTGTGTTTTGGGGTCTAGACTTGGCCACAAGCTGATCAGCACACACTCAAACACACACACACATACTTATACAAGCAAACACTTCTATGAGTGGAGAGGAGGGGGGAGTGAGGAAACTGCAATTGTGGCTGTGAAATGAAGCCAATAGGCGAGAGCTGAGAGTTAACTTGGTCGCTTGGGTGCACTGTAAAAAAGTTTTACAAAAAGCATTTGCTTGTCAGCAGCATTAAAGTTGTTACATGTGTGTGTGCGTATGCGTGTGTGTGTTTGTGTGTGAGTTATGGACCAGCCTTAGCCTTGGCCCAAGTAGTGCAATGTTGTGGCTCTGTTAACAGACTGTTAACGGGCTGTTGACACGCTGTTAAGTGCATGCCACGTGTTACACGTGCTCCTTCGTCGCGGAGTCTGCGCAGTTGTTGCTGCTGCTGACGAGAAACTGTTCCCACTATGTGTGGCAGTGGGTCGCACCACGGTGCGTATGATTGATAAACCAAAATAAATATTTGGCCAGACTCGCAATGCATAAACGTTTATTGAGTGACGACAACAACAAGAGCAAAGACGAAGAAGCAGCTGTAGAAATGCTGTGCAAATGGCTTCGAGTTTCTATTTCTATTTTCCTTTTGTGGTGGTTACATTTTTAGGCGTTGGTTTTGCCCACGCATTGCGTAGGCGTAGACCTTGGACTGCCAGCGGAGGCGGGAAGGAGGGAAAGAGAGCAAAAACATCTGTAACGCACACATAGACACTAACACACTCATACACATAGATTTGGGACACTGTCAGCAGTGACCTTGAGCTGGCTGTGAACTGTGAAAAGCAGCGCAGCGATTATGCTTGCCTCTGTGTGCGTATGTATTAGTGTGTTTGTATGTGTGTTTGGGGAAGAGAGGGAGATGAGGGGATATAGCTAGGACTTGTTGCCCAAATTGAAAGAAATTCGCGAGATTTGTATTAAACACTTGCTGCTGCTGCTTTTTTTTTGCCAGGCATCAACAGGCAGCTTGTCAATTAGATTGGCTGAACTGCTGCGGCATAAAAGGCCAAAAGGGACAGCATATTGATTGAAGTAATGAATGAGTGAAGAACTGAGTGAATGAGGAACTGACTTACTCCCTTTTTGTCTGATTCCTCTAATCCCTGAGTCCTCTACTGACTGACTCCGTGAGCTAAAAGAATGAAATACTGACCGAATGAAGAATCAAATGACCACCTGACCTTGCTTCTGCCTGTCCCCAGCCACTGACTGCCTGCTTCCCTGACTGACTGACTGACTAACTGCCTGACTCTCTTGAGTATCTGACTTCTGATTGAAACAGAGCTAGCTGACTGACTGTCTGATTCCCCTACTGATTCTTCCTACCTCCTGACTCCCCTTCTACCTGAGTTTCCTGACTGTCTCCCATACTGACTGACTGCCTCACTTCTCTACTAAATGAAGAACTGAATGAATGAATGACTGCCCGACACCCTCACTTCTTGAGTCTCCCACTGCCTGATTTTCCCACTGACTGACTGACTCCCTTTCTTCACGAACTTCTTCTACTGACTGATTCCCTTACTTCCCGAAGTCTCCTACTGTATGACACCCTTACTGACTGTCTGCTTAACGCCCCTACTAACTAAAGAACTAAAAGAATTAATGTCTGACTGAAAGAAGAACTGACTGACTGACTTTCTTACTGAATGAATCCTCTACTGACTAACACCCTTCCTGTCTTCTATTTCCTGAGCCCTCTACTGACTGACTCCCTTACTGAATGAAGGAAGAACTTATAGGATGCATGGCTAACAGAATGAAGAACTGACTGACTGAATGACTGTCTGACTAAATCTCCTACTGCCTGACGCCCTTACTGACTGACTGCCTGTCTTTCCTATTAAATAAACCACTGATTTCTCTATTGACTGACTGACTGACTCCGATACTGACTGACTGCCTGGATCTCCTACTATGAGCACTGACTGACTGACTAACTCCCTAACTATTTGAATCTCTTTTTGCCTTAGTCCTCTTCTTACTGACTCACATACTGACTAACTCCCTTAGAATCCTCTACTAAATGAAGAAGTGAAAAAATGAATGCCTGACTAAATGAAGAACAGACTGACTGCCTGACTTACCAACTAACTGACTTCCCTACTGCCTGACTTACCAACTGACTGACTTCTCTACTAACTGACTTTTCTACTGGCTGACTCTCCTACCAACTGAGTGCCTGTACGTTGTCTTAACTCCTTATTGTTTCACTGCCTGTCTCTGAGGTTTCCCTGCTCGCATTCATTGAATTGCAATTAAATTGCAGCAGCGACTTCTCTCTTGCTCTCTCCCTTGGTTGGATTTGCAGCTGTCAAAGTGACAAACATTGTCTAGAATCTTAGCTTGCTTAGCTACTTGCCACTTATTATGCCGTTTGTGCTGTGCACTTTGCGGCAACTTTGGCTGCAGCCGCAAAGACTTGTCACACGTTGTCAGCGACTGCCAGCTGCCCCCGTGTCTCCGTGCCCTCGTTCCTCCCCTGCACCTTTTGTGGCGCCTCAACTGCTGTCAAAGGCCAAACGCACACACATCTAAATTGCTTTTGACATGCTCCGTTGGCTTTTATTGCGAGCATTGTCTTGGCTTGACATTCAACACATTTGCTTGTGCCTCCCCCCGTCCCCCCTACATCCCGAACAGTTCTGTTTTGTAATTAGTGTGGGGCATGCAACATTTCACTACTTGCTGCTGCTGCAGCTGCACAAAGTTTTGCGCCTTTCATAATAGAAATGTTTCAAATGTTCCAAATACTGAATGCTGAATGCTGACTGCTGAAATGTTTGCAACATTTCACAGACTTCTGTGTCGTTTCTCCCCCTCGCTCTCTTTTTTCCCCTTTCTATTTCTCCCGAATAACTTTTTGTTTCGTTCAGGTTAAATGCGCGCGAATTGTTTTTTGGCCAAAGAAACTTTGCCATTTAACTTTTGTTTAAGCAAAAGTCGAGTCGAGTCGAGACTTGCCAAATATTTAAGAGCCAAACAAAGTTCTACTGCGTGTTCTTTGCACCTCTTCCCTTTCCCTTTCCCTCTTCTTTCTTTTCTGTGTGTATTTTTCTCTCAGTTTTTCTTCATGTGTTTCTCTCTCTCGCTCTCGCTCTCGGTTTCTTTTTTGCTGATTTGGCACCTTTAAAGCTGATTGCTCAGCACTAATGAGTGTGTCCTGGCAGCCATCGTAGCTTGTCAACTGCTTTCCCATTTCTAACGAGCACATTTTTGCCTAGCCTAGCAGGGTTGCACTCCTTCCCTTCCCCTTCTCTTCCTTCCTTTCTGTGCTATTCTTGCAACAGAAATTAGCAACCTTTTTATGCAAATTACCAAGTGGAAGTGAGAGAGAAAGGATGTTGCCTTTGTTTCCTCTGGCTGCTGTGTATCGACTGTAGATGGCACATTTGCGGCTGAGCTGTGCAAACACTTGGCAACCCTAGGCAAACTCGGAACACACACACATAATAGGCTCAAACAGGAGCTTGACTTCACTCTCTCTGTGTTTGTGTGTTGTCCACTTTCTAATCAGCCTATTTGTTTAGGCTACCAAATACACAAATGAGCATTGCATTTTTTTTCTGTTGTGTGTCAACTTTTAATTAAGCGCAGCCCCAAATGCAAAACAAGTAAGAAAGTTACAGTCGAGTGTGCTCGACTGTGAGATACCCGCTACCCATTTTTAATAAAGGCAAAATATTGCGGTATCATTTTCAAAATATACCGAAAATACTAAAAAATACTAAAAATATACCAAATGGTATATTTGGTATATCGATATAGTACACCATTCAAAATATACCATAGACGGCACAATGTACCAGATTGTCGGCCAAAGCAACTCAGACCCATAGTAAGTAGGCGTTTTTGCCCATACAAAAGTATTTCTTTAATAACTTCCACAATTTTTTTCTGATCGCAACAAAATTTTCAGGAATTATAACTACTATAGTAATTATTGTATATACCAATTCGTAACTCTAACTTTAAAATTACGCTTGTTATTCGATTTTTTTGATTTGCGGGGGCGGAAGTGGGCGTGGCAAAAATTTGAAACAAACTTGATCTGCGTGCAAACATAACAAATGCTGTCGAAAAAGAATTATTGCTCTATCTCTTATAGTCTCTGAGATCTAGGTGTTCATACGGACGGACGGACAGACGGACAGACACACAGACACACAGACGGACAGACGGACGTGGTTAGATCGTCTCGGCTGTTGACGCTGATCAAGAATATATATACTTTATAGGGTCGGAGATGCCTCCTTCAACCTGTTACATACATTTCCTGCCGGCACAAAGTTATAATACCCTTCTACCCTATGGGTAGCGGGTATAATGATAATGCATGAAAATCTCTTTCTCTCTCTCTCTCTCTCTCTCTCTCTCTCTCTTCCTCTCTGTCTCTGACTAAGTGAATTACTCTTCTTTTGCGGTTTTGGTTCTTTGTGTTTTTAATCTATTGTCGAGCTTTGAGAATGCGAATTTGATTTGCTCAACCGAATTTCCCCACACAGAGACTTTTATAACTAAAGTTCGCTTTGCCAGAAAACTTTACTCATTCCTGTTGCTCCGTTAAGCTCGCTCTAGCTGTCTCTTTCTAATTCCGTTTAGCTGTCTCTCTCGCTGGTTGATCTTATGCCTTGGGTTGCTGGCTGCCACATTTCAGTCATTTCATGGCCATTGAATTTGGGCATACATAAATTTATCCAAGCACTTGCAGTTTGTTATTTGCATTTTGCAGCGACGCGACGCCAGCTGAGTGTGCAAATACTCTAAACAGTTGAAGAACATCCTGTTTTAGTTCAAGGATAAATATAAATGAAAAACTAAAGAGTTCAAAGTTAAAGAGTTCGAAAAGGCTCATTTAATAATCAGCTTAGAGGAAAGAAAAATAAATTAAATATACCAAATAATATACAAAAAACTTAAATATCCCGAAAATAGTATTTAGTATATCGATGAAGTAATACATTTCAAATATATGGTACATTTGTCAAAAACAAAGAAGATCCGATTGAGGAAGTCACAATTTGCCTTATTTTTATTTAAAATAATTGTTTTAAAAAATTTTTTAGATCATTTAAAAATATAAAAGAAAAACCAAAAACTAAATTGTTTAGCTTGAAGAATTTTTATACTTACAAAAAACGATTATTTTATAGAATGATAAGTTTAATCTGGAATATTATGTCAATCGCAGTACTCTGACTAAATAGGATTAAGGTCTTGTCTTAAGAACTATTTAAAAATGAAATTATGTTTCAAGAATTGTTTTTAAAATTCTAATAACTATAATGTAAATCTTTATGGCTAACTATATAATTCTTAATAATTGACAAATTAAGATTTATATTTTAAATTTCATAACATTATTTTTGCTTTTAATGCAGAACATTTGTTAGTCGCTCAACCAAACGAAGCATTAGAATTTTGTTTGTCTAAATATAGAAATATTTCCATGGGCTGTGCAGAAGCCAAAAGACGAAATGCAAACTCAAACCTAAACGAGTTTTGCCAGCAAAGTTAGTCCAGGCCTCGGCTGACCAACAATTTATTACAATTACGTCAAAATTCATTTGAAAGCCGCCAACACAGCTGCGCGAGAATGAGGAAGAGGAGAACAGAAGGGGAGGGGAATTAGTAGCAGTTGCCAGTTGGAGGCAGGTCATAAATTGGTAGCTGCAATGCGGCTGATAATGTTGCACAAAGAGAGCGAGAGAGCTAAAAAGAAAGAGAGACAGATAGAGAAGCAAGCAAACTTGCTCAATTGGATTGCCCACAGATTTCTGGTCAAGCGCGAGGGGGAGGTTGCGGGGTACGGGGTGCGGGGTACAGGCTGCCAGAGCTCTTTGGGTCAACTGCAAAATGGGTCAGAGAAGTGAAGAGAAGAAGGAGCAAACATAAATCACAGCAAAAAAGTTGTGGTATAGAAAGTGAAAATGCTTTAAATATGATTAGCAAAAGGCAAATGCAAAGAGGTATGGATAGAAAAGGCAAACGCAGAAGAGATAAGAGTTAAAGGGAGAGAGAGAGGGGATACAAAAATAGAGAAATGGGCAGTGTGAAAGAGAAAGATATACAGAGAGAGGGGGAGATAATGGAAGGAAGGACTATACGAGATGCGAGACAGGGAAAGAAAGAGAGTGTGAAAGAGTGAGAGTGAGTGAGAGAGAGAGAGAGAGGGAGATAAAAGAACCTAGAAGAAGCCCAAAAGAGAAAGAAAAAGCCAGAAAGAGTTGGAGAGAGACAGAAATGGGGAAATGAGGGTTCCGAACCTAGAGAAGGGAAACAGAGAGAAAAAGAGAGTGTGAAAGAGAGAGGCAGAGACAGAGAGAGAGAGAGAGAGAGAGTGGGATCACGACTATAAGAGAAGGGATAAGGGAGACAGAGAGAGAAAAAGAGAGAGAGAGAGAGAGAGAGAGGAAGATAAAGGAAGAAAGACTATAAGAGAAGGGTAACACAAAGAGAAGGAGGAAGTGAAAGAGAAAGAGAGAAAGAGAGGAAAATATACGATACAAGTCTATAAGGAAAGGGAGAAGGAAGACAGAGAGAGAAAGTGAGTGTGAAAGTGAGAGAGAAGGAGATATATTTCGGAAGCGAGACTATAAGAGAAGAGATGTAGAGAAAGAGTAAGAGAGAGATAGATAGAAAGAGAGAGAGAGAACAAGATTATAAGAGATAGCTAGTTGAAGCAGCTGACCATAAAGCTGCTCGAAATTGACATGTTTATGGAGCGTTTGCCGCAGACGTGTCTAAACCAATTCGATTATTTAGTGATTTTCAAGGATATACCAACTGCTAAGTGGGTGTGGAATCCCTTTTGCTTGCGGGTTGAGGCGGAGCATAAGCAGCAATTTTGGTGGGGCTGAAGACGAGAACGTAACGAAAGAGAAACGTTGCCCATATTCGCCTTTTGTGTAATAAAACAAGATTTATTTAGTTGCTCGGCATTAACTGTTGCCCTTTGTAACGAGCTGTTTGTATGTGGAAGAGTGTAAGCTGCCAGCGTATGTGTGTATACGTGTGTGTGTGTGTGTGGCAGGCACAGCTGTAGTCGATGCAAAGACGTCGACCACACACAAATACACATAAAAAGCCCAGATGAGTTTTCTTTTCATTAAAAGCGGATTTACGCACAGGAAGTTGTGTGCGCCAGAGCGAGAGAGCAACAGAGCGTGATAGGGAGAGAGTAAAAAGGGAAAAGAGGAACAGCTTATTGCACAATAAACATGCACACACACTGGCACACACACACACATCGAGAACACCAACTTATAGGGCAAAAGGAGGCAACAATCTTCTTGTTGAGTCAGCTTGTAGAAATCTTGCTGCTCTTCTTTTTTGCCTTTGAAGGGCGCTAACGAGACCCACACATGTCTGCCCCAAATCTGTGTGTGCGTGTGTGTGTTCGAGTGTGTGTGTGTGTGTGCGACAACTGGTCAATGTTGTCACAGACTGAGAATGTCAACAAAAGATAAGCCATTCATTTTATTCATTCTTTCCTGTCTCCCCCTGTCACTCAGTCTCCCACTTCCTCTCCCTTTTTCACTATATGCTCTGTCTCGCTCTGCTGCTGTCCAATATCTTTAGTCTGCCGCCTGTCCACGAAAATTCCCAGTTAACTATTCCGTAATTTAAGTCTTGTTTGCTGTCACTTGAGACGAAAATAATCGACTTTGTCACGCTGATTCGCAAACTAGTCGCCTCCCCTTCTTCCTATCTTCTATCTCCCTATCATTGTGTCTCTTTCTACTTGCTTGTAGCCTTTCTTCTTCTACTTCATTATGGCACTCGCTTTGTCGCCGCAGTGAAAGCTAAAGCAATCTTAAGCGCCATCAAAGCGAGTCTCAAATTTCATTGGAAAAAATTGTAGCATACTTTTAGGGGCCACATAAAAATACGCTGCGAATTGTTAGCGTTTGTACGTGTGGTTGTGCGTGTGTGTGTGTGTGTGTGCGCTGCTTGAGGTAACAAAAACGTGTGCTAATTATGCCATAAAATCTTACCTTGACTCGTTGCTATTGTTGTCGACTTTTACTGGCATTTTGACAGAATAAACGATGCGAAATTGCGGCGCATGTTCTGCCAAGAAGAAGCTGCAACACACACGCATACACACACACACACTTAGAACAGGAGACACACTTGTTCTTGGTCATGTCCATTGTGTATCCTGCGGCAATGTGTCTTTGGTTACTTTGTGTTTGTTTTTTTCTTTTTGTAGTCGTTGCCAGACAGCAATGCATTTTTCAACAGTTTGCTGACCAACAGCAGCAGCTCCACCCACAACACACGCAAGGAGTGTGCGGGTGTGTGTGTGTGTGTGCGAGTGTGTGTGTGTGTATTGCCACAACTCTATCCGCCTCTCGCTAGATACTTTGGAGTGCTGTTTGAGCTGCGTATAAATGTAATTTACAGTTACACCAGTCAACGCCTCATGAATTTTAAGAAGCTGCTCTCTCTCCCTCCGCCCACTCTTTGTCTGGCATTTGAGGGGGCGTGGCCAAGTGAATTATTTTGTGTGATAAATGCAACGCTTAATTGTAAGTGTGTGCGAAGTGCGGAGTTACAACCTATGCCAAGGGACAAACTCACAACTATCAAATGGAGAAAATGGAAAATTGTTCAAGTCTTTCGTTGTCGTTATTTTTGAGGGAGAGAGAGAGAGAGAGAGAGAAAAGCGCAACATTTGTTTGTCTGTGGCAAACCTGCAATTCTCTGTCGTCCTTAAGTTGGCCTTTGATGACGATACGCCTGCTGCTCTGGCTGCTTGTATTTACAAAGCAATGTCCTGGCTGCATCCTGCTGCTGCCCATTTCCATCTGCACATCGTCTGGGCAATGTCCTGAGCATCGATTTCGATGTTCTCTTCTCTTCTCTTATTTTTATTTATTTTACATATTTTTATTTATTGCACATATTTTTTTTATTGAATTCTTTGTGCCGACGGATGCGATATAAATATTTATACCCCCCGCTGGACGTTGAATATTGCCAGGCTGTCCCTTCCTCTCCTTCCCCTCCCCCTCGCTATTATTGCTCTGTCGCCCAACCCTTGTCCTTTGCTTAACTTATTTTAAATTGATTTCTCTTATCCATTGTGCGGGAAACCGAAACCAAGCTCAAGTTCTCAACCACACACACACACACAGCATTTATCTTGCTTATTACACTGGGGACTCTTTTGGGACCACACACAATAACTCGAAGAGGAATTGGCTTGTCCGCACTTAAATAATAATCAATTCCATTAAATTATTAAGTAAACCTTCCACCCCCACTCGCAATGTTGTGTAGCTAATTGTGGGCGTTCGATATGGTCCGGGGGGCGTGCCAATCGAAAGTTATTATTACAGCTTACAGTCTTAAGTCTTAACAAAAAAAGTTTTCCCATTTTATTTCTTGTTGTTGCGCCTGACCCGCGTCTTTATTTATTTTATATCTTTTCTCTTGTCATCTTGAGAACAAAAAGAAACGAAGAAACTTTGCTACTTACTTTATTATACCCGCTACTCAAAGGTTGGAAGGGTATAATAACTTTGGGCTTACAGGATGACAATTCGGTATATTTTGTACATTTTTATTGTAGTAATATATCAATATACCAAATGGAGCCTTTGGTATACTCTTAGTATTTTTGCAGTATATAAATTTTGTATATTTTGAAAATATTACCGCACTATTTTGCTTTATAACAATATACCAAATATATCCTTTAGTATGTTTTAAGTATTTTTGCAGTATATCAATTTCGTATATTTTTAATTGTATTCTTTATTTTTACAGTATACAAATTCGGTATATTTTAAAATTATTACTGCACTATTTTGCTTTATATACCAAATTATCCTTTGGTATATTTTTAGTATTTTGCAGTATATCAACTTAGTATATTTTAAAATGAATACCGCACAATTTTACTTTTATTTAAAATGCGTGTCGGGTATCTCAAAGTCGAGCACACTCGCCTGTAGCTTTCTTACTTGTTTTTGTTCGGCTCGAAGGGACAGAGACTCCCTTTTTGTTGCGCTGTGTTGTGTTGTGTTTGGCCTGCCATTCTGCTATCAGCTTATTACTGTGATTACAGTCATCATCTTCGAATTGTCCGGCGGCGGAAAGGGAAAGGGCAAAATTGGCAGTGAGAAAGCTATTGCAAATGGGAAATGGAAAAATGACCATAACATATGCCAGATGTCATTGTGCTGTGGCTGCTGTGAATGTTTCCAAATTGTTGCTGCTGCAAACATTTGACAAGGATACAAATGGAATTTGTCTGCGCGTCATAAATCAAGCGGCAAGCCCTATGAATAAATTACCTGTTTCCATTTTAATTGCAAAAATTGTCTCGTTGCCGATTGGCCTGCAAAGATTCTGATTACTATTCTGCATTCATTTGCATATTTCAACTACCGAAATGAATATTGTTGTTTTTTTTTGCTACTAGCAAATCTCAACGATTTAAGCGTGAAATGATGGGATATGCAGTGCACCTGTTAAATATCAAATATATATTAATTTATCATTTATTTAAATCCAAATTGAATTGCCGCCACAAAGTATGCAACGCTTTTAATACGCGTAGCTTAACAGCGAGCTGTTAAGTTGCGATTTAAGCGCGCAGCTTAAAAGTATGCAACACTTTAAATGCGTCTGTTAAATGCATGAGGTGCATTGAGCCGTAAAGTATGCAGCACTTTAAATGATGAACCATTTAGCAGCGCGCTGTTAAAAACAGAAATCACTGTTAGCGCGAATTAGCTGACAGCTTAAAAGTATGCAGCACTTTAGGCACACAAAACGAGAACAGCAAAATATTAGAGACGACGTCCAACAAAAAATAAACGAACACAGGTTTAAGCCGTGACGGCCGCGCCGAAAACTCAATGGGCTAAAAGTTTTTTGGCCAGCACAAAGCGAATTAAAATATTTATGCAAATGAAATCCGCAATTACAGTTAAAAGCACACACACACACAGAACAAGAGCGAACAACAACTGTGAGATCAACAAAAGCGAAAACATAAATTGTTTATATTTATATCTAAAATGCAGGCGCAGATCAACTTTTTAATGAGTTTCTCGCTCAGTTCGCAGTTCTCAGTTCGCAGTTTGTTTCGCTGTTGGCATTTTGTTGTATATTTTCTTTGCTTTTACACAAAATTTAATTTGCACTCGGGTCCATTTTGTATTTAATGGCTGCTCTTGCTGTCAATGGCCTCAGTGGGTGTGACTGGCCAGCCACACCTCCTCCCTCCCTCACTCACACACTCACACACCCACACACACACACACAGCCTCACACCCACAGTCCGCAGTAACGCGGTAAACTTTGTGCGCTGTGAATGCGGTTTGGAAATTATTTTGTAATATTACAAGCGATGCGCTCAGCTGGAAATTGTTCAACATACAACATTCCATAACTCACACGCACACACAGAGATAAACAGTTGAGTATGTGTGTGTGTGTGTGTGTGTGTGTGTGTGAGTGTGTGTTAGTTGTCCCCTTGTGCCATTAGCCACATGAATGCGGAGGGTGGCTTGGGTAGGTGGCAAAGCTGCCACGCAGGTAATAATCGGATGTAACTAATTGAATAAAGCGACGCAAAGGACAACACGCACACTCACACACACTCCCACACACACACCTCAAACACTCCACTTTGTAGAGTAGAGAGTAAGGAGTCGCATTAGCCAAATCCACAGAGTGGTATCCACAAACACACACACAAACACACACACATAGTTGGTTGTTGCATCCCTTGGCGCATTTATGCGCTCAACTATCCTTTGGGATACTGCATACTGTGCATCCTGTGTCTGTGTGTGTGTCCTGTGAACTCTGTGTGTGTGTGTGTGTGTGTGATGCAAGCGGATGTTTGTCGCGCGCTCTCTGTGACGAAGCAAGGACCTTCGTGTGCCCACAGGATATTGCTTAATGGTCGCTGCTATTTAAATTTTAATTTCTATTTAAAATGCTCTCATCAACTTCGCTTTAATCCGCTTCGTTCGTTACTTCGTTTATTTTGATTACCCGACACTTTTTTTTTGTTGCTTGTTTTGTGATTCCCTCTATTTATTTTCCAACGTCTAATCCTTGGCTCGTTTAGCAAAACACGTAGGCAAAGCCAAATCAAATGAAACGAAATAAATCGACGACGTTCTTCTTTTCGACTACTGTTACCTGTTTGCTTCTTTCCATTCCATTCCATTCATTTTCATTTTCCAATCTCAATTTACCGCCGCCTTTGACCTCAAAGTGTCGCCTTCTCTCTCAACGTTGCTCGTTGCTCGCCTTCTAATTGCAACTGCCGCCAGTTGCGCCCTTTTTCGTCGGCTTAATGGCATTGCCAACGACGCATGTATTCAACGAGAAACAACAACAACAAATTGTTACCCATATAGTACAGTAATACCCACAGTTAATGCCCTTTCTGATTGATTTGTTGTTTGACATTTGTTCGTTAATTGTTAACTTGAATGATTGGCCAAGATTCTTTTCGAGCCCAACTTTAAGGCGATTGCCATAGTGACTGAGCAGACAGGAAGTTGCGGCCTAAGAGGGAAATACGTCAAGTAATTGGCCAACAAATCACAATGACACGGCCTGAAAACGACACCTCAAATTGAGAGCGCACAGTGCAGTGGCAAAACTTTGACGATTGATTTGACTGTAGCGAAAGAGCTTTAATGTGCTTTTAAAAGCAACTAACTGAGCAACTAATTTCATTTTAATTGTCTGACTTTTCCGACATTAAATTGTTGAATACAATGCACTATTTACTTGCTGTTATCCAATTTTAAGCTGTTTAATTTTATTGGAATCGCAGTTCCTTTCAATTAAATGTGTTCATGGTAAAATCAATGATGTGGTCAACTTTAATGCATTTAAAAAGCAACATGGTTAAATGGGAATTCTTTTGCTACTGTTCGTTTCGTGTTTCATTAGCACGCAAACTTCTTTCCACTTTTTAAATTAGTTTTGAATACGTGAGCGTTAAATTGTTATAATAGTTTTGAATACGTGTGCATTTAATTGACTATTAGGCACAACTTAAAAGTTATGAACGCAACGACTGAGTGAAATTATGAAAATGGAAAAAGTGACATTGGGAAAATTGTCCAAAAAAAACTTATCTTTATTCTTCTTAATACATATACATATGTATGCCAATACATAGTTATTCGCATGTTAATTGTTATTGCTAACAATCTGGTATATTTATATCTTTTATGTATTATATTATAGTCTATAGAATATTTGAATATGGTTATATAGTACAAGTAATTATGGTAGTAGTATAGCAATTAAGTATATTTTTCGATATAATTTTAGTATCTTTCGGTATATCCAAATGAATATTGAAGTATGTATATAAATATACCAAAAATAACTTTTGGTATATTTTAAGTACATTTCGGTATATTCAAATGTAGTTTATAAATATACCGAGTATAGCTTTCGGTATAGGGTAGTATATCAATATATCAAATACTCATTATACTCAGTATAGTACTCGGAATATTTTTAGTATTTTTGGTATATTAAAACGGTATATTTTCAGAACAATCGAACACACTCGCCTGTAGCGTTTTTACATGTAAGTCTATGAAGTGAATTTTGAGCATCTAATATTAGGTTAAATATGTGCTTAATCAACTCGATGCACCTTGAGGTTCTCATTCTACATGCTTGAACAGTAAAAACAAATCTTAAAAGCCAGTTTCCTTATTTAGCCAACTTTAATGTGCTTCAATGTGGTCACAACTTTTGATTTAAGCTCTTGTGTGCTTTGTAATCTCTCTTGCTTCCTTGCGGCTAACTAAGCTAATGTCATTTGGTTAAAGCGTGCCTTATACTCACTCTGCATTTATAGTCCTAACTACTCTCGCCTCGAAATCAAATCAAGTTCAACTAAGTAGAACATCAGTCGTCGTTTGGGTGTTGGACGTTTTTGGGTTGCACTTGATGCGAAGGCTTTACGGCTCAATAGCTCGTCTAATTATATATACGGCATAGACAGGGGCTTAAGCGATTAAAGCAGCTGCCAGCCGACAAGGGACTAACATAACATGGCCAACGTCACATGCAAAGGGAGACGAACACACATGTGAAATTAACTAGCTCAACTGCCACGGCCGAAAAATGGATTACCAAATTTAACACTTGATTGGACTCTCTCTCTCTTTCTATACACTGAAAAAAAGGGTCTAAAATCAATCTTAGTATTAAAAGTTTTGATATAAAAAGTGTGTCAAGAACATGAAAATCTTAAAAACACATTTGGAATTCTAAAACATTGGATATAGAATTTAAGTTCTTTTTAATAAGAAGAAAGAATCCTATTTTAACATCAAAAAAATATTAAATGCTGTTGTTTTTTCACCTTTTGTTCTTTATTTTACTATTTTATTATTCAATTGGCATTCTTGATTTTAAAAATTTGTCTTTTTTTCTGTTTGTGTACTGAGCTGACCTTTGCTTTGGGGGAACTTGTTTTAAATTCCGTTTTGGCCACAGACACAAAAATTGCGAACATTTTTTGATGAATTTAAAATATGAAATTTGCCATTTTTTTTTGTTGTCGTTGTCGTGTTGTGGCATTAACAGAAATGCAGAGGAGGAGGTTGCAACAACTGTCAACTGACAAAAGTAACAGTCGATGTGTCGCGTTCTCCCTTCACCTTCACCTTCCCCTTTCACTGTTGTTGTTGTCTTTGTTATCGGTGCAACACATTGTTTTTGTCAGCTTTTTGGCTCGTTTGGTTTTCTCTTTGCACGCGTTGACAATTTTTTAATGAAGTTTCATTTCGTTTCGTTTTTGCCCGCAAAAAGTGTCAAATTAAAATAATCAGAACATGACAGCTACCGGCACAGCCCAGGACACGCCCCAAGACTTCAGTCCCCATTCGAAAATTCGACAGAGAAAGATCTGACAAAGAAACAGGAAAGATGAAGAAAAAGAAACCCACGCCACAAGTGGGAAAGAAATATGAAAAAAAATTGTGAAATGTTACTTTAAGTTGGTTTCATTAGCGCGAATTTCGGCGCATTTCTTGCAACTTATTTTCATGCGCTTCATTAAAGCGACAAATCCGATTAGGCCGCAGCTTCAAAAATTCACAAAATTCAAGAACTTAAGAACTCGAGACTAAAATAAATTGAAAATGAAATCGAATGTGAACCGCGACATGAACATTAGGCGGCCAGCGACTAAGCATTCAATGTCAACCTTCAGTTTCAGCCACAAAACTTCCTTTTTTTTCTCTCTCTCTCTCTCTCTCTCTTGGTTTGAAACTTGTTCCCCCTCGAGAAGCGAAAAGAAAAGCAAAAGCAAATGAACGAAATATTGGCAAATAGACTGAAGAGCGTATGAATTTCTTGTACCCTACTCAACTAAAAAACACCAAAGCAAAGCACAACCGAAAAAAAAACAAAAAAAAGGTTCATCTTCTCTCTCTCAGTCGGAAATTTGAGATTTATGAATTCCCAGAATAATTCTCTGTGCAAAAATTAAGAAATTTTAATTTATTTATCTGCTGCCACACAAACAAATGAGCT
This sequence comes from Drosophila kohkoa, assembly GCA_019972355.1. Classification (NCBI taxonomy): domain Eukaryota; kingdom Metazoa; phylum Arthropoda; class Insecta; order Diptera; family Drosophilidae; genus Drosophila; species Drosophila kohkoa. The sequence continues at coordinate 1,695,282 of BJEL01000056.1, forward strand.
AATTAATTTGGATTTAAATGCCAGACAGCAGTTACTTTACTTCAATTCACCTTTTCAATACACAGAGGTCAAAGTATGACTAAGAAAACATTTCACTTGGCAATCTGTTTAGTTTATTCCAGATATGATTTGTTGGTGGAAGTTAAATAAATGTGATTTCACTAAATTAAATGAAATGTCTTTCTCTTTAAGTGGGTCACATTTATTCAATTTGTAATATTTATTTTGGAATGCTTTACGTGTGCATATGCAAAGCAATTTTATTTCCTTAGATGTCAAGCAATTATACATCTAAGCAAATAAAGCATTTCTCTTGTGTACTTCGTTATTTTCCAAGTCACTTCAATTATTTGACTAGGCACATAATTCAATTTCTTGCTGTTAGCTTTGCAACTCACAAATATGGCCAGGAAGTCAATTTGTTTTGGTGTTCCAATTAAAATGTAAATACTTTTAAGTATTAGTCTTTAACCTATTAAATAATGTTAGCTGCAAATTAAGCAAAGATAGGTTATCTATTGCCACCTTATTACAATTCTCCATTAAATTCTATATCTGTAGATATTAGTGGATACAAAAGTAAGTAATTGATATTTATTCTCTGACTAATTGTCACCTTCTTATGATTATTACCAAATTCGCTTCTACAAAATTGTAAAAAAAAAATTATCTTAGAATATTTGTAAATCATAAAACAATGCGTGATAAAAATGAAGTAGAAATATTTAATTTAAAAGACAAAATGATTGAACAAAATGCTTGTTGTGAAATGTATTTCGCAATTTGAGCGTCCGATCTACATTGCTAATTGATCAAGACTCAATTAAATTATAACTACTGTTTTATCTTAGCTTATATTTCATTAAAGAATGCACAAATTAACCAAAGGTGTACTTCCTTTGATCAATTGTCTTCTTATAACAATTTAAAATTAAATTATATGTAAATACTTTTTATCTTAGACTCATTAAGGCTCATTAAAACAAGCTTGTTTAATGAAGTAAATATATTTCTTCTTAGCTCAGCTGTCATCTTGTAACAATTATTATAAAAATGTATATCCCTTCGCATGAGAAGTATTATATTTATTGTCATAGACTATAGTTCATTGACTAATGCTCGATAAATATAAAGCAAATGATATTTAAATTGTCAAATTATAAATGCTTAAAATACATATTTCCCAACATTGTATAATCGAGTATACTTTATATAAATTAAAGGGTTAGGTTAGATTAGACCGGAGAAGGAAGAGAAGCAGAGCAATAGAGACTAATATATCAATTATAATAAAATATTTGTTTTTGTATCATTTGTCATCTAATAGCAATTAAACTAAAAATTTATATTTATTCATATTGACATTTTAAATACTTTTTACCATAGACTATAAATCATTTAAAAATTGTGTATAAAAATGAAGTGAAGATATTTATTCTTTGACCAATTGCCAATCTGAAAATGCATGTATCTTCTCAATTTAAATATAAATACTTGTAAATTATTTAGAACTACTTCTTCTTTTTTTAATTGATTACTCAATAATTCACAATAATGCATATTACATTCGCTATCCGAATTCTTTCTCTGACCTTGCCTAACTGTAGTTATAAATAAGAATGCAATTTAATACCACCTTTTATTATATATATATTATTATAAACTTTACTTTATTTACTTTATGTGTTGGACTATAAATTATTATAATATGTTGGTTTGAAGTTAGGTAAATAAATTCCCTTTTTGATCAATTAACTCCATCTTATTATCATCCCAAAATTCAATCATTACTCTTTATCCAAGAGCACATTCCTTTCACAGAACTTACTCAACTCTACTTCTAAGTTGGATATCGATGCCAATATAAACTAAGCTCAGAGTTAAGCAGCCACAAGCTTATTGAAAGCACTTTCTATCGCTCGGTCGCTTGCTCTGTGCACTTTAATTAGATATTAAACTTTCTTCAATAGCAACTTTGGATTCTTTAATACTCGCACAAGTATCGCGTTAACTTTTAATATTCCTCCAGCTCTCTGCAACAAATGCTGCGGTTGCTGCTGCTGTTTGTTGCACAGTTTGCCACAAGTGACACGCCCCCGCTGCATCTCTTGCAACTAGCTTGCAACTTGCAACCTGACCGCAGCATTGCTCAATACAATCTGCGGGCTTTAGCCATATTTCAGCTATGGCTAAAAAGTTTGGCTTGGCAAAACTTGTAGATAAACAAAAGTGAGTGTGTTGGCTGCATGCAACATCATGTTTCGGTTGCCACCTGGTGGGGAGTATGTGTGGCAACAGTTGTTGCCCCAAAACTCAGACTCTTCTCCTCCCCTTTTGCTTATGTGCAGCCCTACAAATTGTTTCCTCATTGGCCACCAATTAAAAGTAATGAAAAGTTGTTGGTTTGGCCAGAAAAAAAACAGTTGCTGCCACTTGCCACTTGCAACTTGCCACTTGCCACTCACGTGAGCGAGTGCTGGCCACGTTTTCGATATATGTCGGATGCAGGCTCCGCATTTAAAGTCCAACAACGGTAATTATGCAAATTGCAAATGGAGCGAATGTGGCAGGCAGCTTAGCTAAGGCAACTTGCCACAATCTGCCAGTCCATGCCTCATGCTCCATGCCCCATTTCTCTATGTAGTCAATTTCCATGGAGCACTCGTCGTGGTGCAACCGCAAGTGTTGCCAGTAGGAAATCGAATTAGCGCGCCACGTCGCACAGCCCAAGCCAAAGCCCAAGCAGCAATTGCAACTAGATGGGGCATGCGGCATGGACAACTGGACACTGGACACGGGACACGGGACTGCGTTGGACGGAACTGGATTCGACTCGAGTCAACTTCACTCGACTCGCATTGCATTGCATCGCATCAAATCGAATCGAATCGAATCGACTCGCCTCGATTGCATTGAAATGAAGTTTGCACTGAGAGAAAAATCAAGAGCTGAATTTTAGATGAGGGTAAATGCAGCTTAAGTACTTTTTGTTAGATATTTGCAAGTTTCAAATACAATTTATTGGAATATTGCACAGGAAATGAGAAAGTTAAATCAGAAATGTATTTTTGCTACCCAATTAATATTAAAAAATATTGAATTTTATTATAAAAAAAAACTTGCATTGAACTTGGGGTGAAAAAGTCTGTATAATAACTACTTTCATTTAATATTTTTTTTCTTTTTTTGGAAATTTCAATTTTTTTCATATTTGATTTATATTTTTTTTAGCTTTAGAACTTTGCAAAATTTCATGACAGATTCAGTCATAGATATATAGCAAATAATTTTAAAGAAGCTTATTAATATAAAATAATATATATGATTACTCTCCATAAAATATTTTCTGTATAAATTTTGTATAAGTTATTTCAGGAATCGTGTTACAGTTACATGAGCAGACAATTAGGTACATTTTGAATGCTGTACTTTATTTGCGGTATAGTAATTTGATATATTTTTATTCAAAATGGGTAGCGAGTATTTCACATTTGAGCACACTCACCTGTAGATTTCTTACTTAGTTCAACCATTTTCCACCTTAAAAAAAAACAATTTACTAGAATAATTATTTTCAACTTAATAACTACAATAGGTAAATTGGAGATTAAAGTTTTCCACTGATTGTTTGGGGGATTCAAAAACAATTGATTTCAACCTTTCAATGTAGTCCGCAACATTATTATTTGATTGATAATAATTAATAAGAATAATAATTAAATTCAAATTTCAAATGTATATAATGTTATTTTAATAATATTTATATTAATATACAAATGTTGCAGAAGCAATCAATTCACTTCTGTCTCTCTGTGTAGTTGCATTGTGCGGCGCTGAGCGCTGTTGTTGCCACACGCATGCTGCATGCTTAGCTTGATTATGAGTTGTGAAGTTGTCCAAGAACAAACTGAACTCGAATTAGTTTCTTGTGCTGCTATTGTTGCCAGCCACAAATCGATTGGTTCTTCACAGAAGAGGAGAGAGATTTGCAGAAAGTCAGAGGCAGAGGCAGAGGCAGAGAAAGAGGCAGCCAAAGAGCGCTACTTGCAACGTGTGACTAATTGACGTTGACGACTTTTTTTTGCACATTCGCATTCCACTGACATCTTTGCGCCATAAACTTGAACTCGTTTCGCTGCGTTAGCCATTTGCCCCCAAACCGAGGCTGGCATGTAATAAACTTTTGGCGGTGCCACCAGGTTGCAGCCACTGCAACGAGAACGACAACGACGACGACGTCAACGGCAGCTAGCCAACGTTTTATGAGCCAGTTCTACACTCGCTGCCCCCTTCTTTCCTTTGCTGGCGGCAATGTTAAATAGCGGAAATGGCTTTTGACTCAAAAATGGTAAAACAAAAATGAAAAGCATTAGACGAGGCGCGTTCTGTGTGTGTGTGTGGCAGCTGCAACAGCTGTGGCAGCTGGGTGGCCTCGAAACGTCTTTGAAGGTGTTGAAAATGGTCAGGGGCAGCCGCTGTCTATGCCACTGCCTCCTGCCTCATGCCGACTGCCCCTGCCACATTTGCTTGCCCCGTGCTCGCCTTAAGTGCAACTGTCTGTTGTGGCATTAAAAGTTAAAGTTGCAGCCGAAATCGAAGTCAAAGTAACTGCAACCATTTCCCTGGATGCACTTTAGCTATTGCCACCACTTTGCCCCACTCGCTGTCTCTCTCTCTCTCTATCTCCCTTGCTCTTTCTCCCTGTGTGTCCGCCCTCGTCGACACTTCAACTAATTGCAAAGAGCCATAAAAATGCACAAGTTGCATGTATGACTTTTGGGACATCGCGTGAAATATGAAGTGATGCAGTTAGTATGCACAGAGAAAATAATTCCATGTGTTTCGAATTGAATTGAATTTGTGTATTTATTGTGTTACAATAATAATAGAAAAATAAACGTTCCCAATTTATAATGTTGTATATTACAAGAAAAAGAGCAGATACCAATATTACGCTTTTCATTAAAAGGTATTTAAATTTAAGAAAAACAACGTAAGGAACATAATATATGTTAAGATGTTAAGTTTTTAGAAAAATATCGAATATTTGTATTGCATTATTATTTGGGCAAGTAAATTATTACCTTAACAACTCATATAGAATATATGTATGTATGTAGAAAACAACACAAAAGTATATGAACATCCAAATAGATTGAAATTGTGTTGTTTTGTTAAGGTGATGTTGAGTTGAATTCTCAGATTCTGCTCATAAATAAATACAAAAACTGAAGACTTAAAAAAAAACGAATTTACGAAAAAACCAATATATTTTTTAATTTTATTTAGTCAATACAAATCTAGACTGATTGGAAAATAAGTAAATAAATGGTTTTACAGTTTGACAACTTTTATTTCTTTTCTATTTTTGATAATTTCAATTTATTTTCTACATTTGACGATCCAAATTCTTAGTATTTTTGCGGTATCTTAATTTATAATTATCAAAGCCGGCTTTTTACGGGTCTTAGTTGCTTTGACCAATATACCAAATATAACTATTTTAATATTTTTAGTATTTTTGCTACATATATATTCTATAAATTTGGTATATTATCAAATTAGTTTTGCTTTTATTCAAAATGAGCAGCCGGTATCTCACACTCGACTTTAGCTTTCTTACTTATTTTTATTTATTATCATATTTGCTTGTTATTTCTTTATAACATCCATTTATTCAATTTATGTACGTAGCCAACGAAAATTTTACATTTATAAATTTTTTATTCATTCCAGAAATCGTATCGAATAATGATATCCAAATTGAAGCAAACGAAATATGGTAAGTGAGTTTACAATTGTTTGCTTTAAGTTTTGCATTTTTTTTTGCTGTGTGTGCTCAGTTGTCTGACCATTGACACACTTGTTGCATATGTTAAATTCTATTCGAATGACAAACTTGGCTTCGCTGCTGGACTCGCTGTTTGCCCTTTCGTCTTCCCCCCAGTCTTTCCCCTGCTCTCTTTCACTTCCTCTTTGGGTCAGCGAACAGTCGCTTAATTGGCATCAAATTGCTTGCATATTTCAAACAACAACAGCGAAGCAAAGCGAGCGAAAAACAGCAGCAGCCAAAGACACATCAATACAATGGATACGCTTCCCCCTCTCCCTCTCCCTCTCTCTCTCTCTCTCCTTCACTCGTTATTCTTTCGGTTTCTTGCTGTCTCGCTCTGATCCCTTGAGCATTTTTCAAAGTCCGAAGCGCGTTAACAAAAATCCTTTTGAACATGTCTGTGCTCCTAATCAAAATTCCAAAAGTCATCAGTGGGGTCCCCACTTTAGGCGCAAGTCTCCGTCTCTCGCTCTCTGTCCCTGCCCCAGCCCTGCCCCATGTTCTTGCCCCTCCCTGTTGCCACACGCTTAATGACTATTGCATGAAATTCTTGAGTCAAGTTTTTGGTGCACACAAAAAAAAAGGAAAAGAACGAAAATGGATTTCTTTAATTTATAATTTATTGATCTTACCGCAAGCAACTGCGAATTGCGAACTGCGAACTGCGAATGTGGCAAGCACAACAATTGCTCATTAGCTGTGGCACAGCATTAATCAAAGGGACAAAGCCGCAGGCTGCAACACACTGTGTGTGTGAGGACTGCCTCAAGGTCAGCGATAACAGTGATAACAACTTGCTAATTATAAACACATTTGATAAGCGCACAGAGATTTGAGGCAAAAACTTATCGCAACGAAAGAGAGAGAGCAAAGTAAACGGAAGTAGCTGGCAACCAAAAACAAAATAACAAAGAGTGGCAAGCAGCAGAAAAACCAATTTGGTTGCACATCAAACTTGCAACGCCTTCGACAACGCCCCAAAGAAACTACCGATAAACCGATGAGCGAAGGCTGTGTGCCACATCTGTTGGCTGCGTATCTGCGTAGCTGCAACTGCAACGCAGCAACAACAAAAAAGTGATTAATTTTTGATATTGTTTAAGAGATTGCGCACTAGTAAGAAGATGAAGCAAGGAGATGAGCAACTGAGAGAAGATCAGAGTACACTGAAAATAATAAGTTATAAAATAAAGATTTTATACTAAAATTACAAAGAATTTTGATTTAGAATGTGCGTCAAGAACATGAACATTTTAATGTTATAAACACAACTTCATTTCAAGAACATTTTATACAATATAAAACCTCATGTTCTTATCAATAAGAGGGAAAAATCGTAGACAGACGTGCTTCGGATTTCACTTTTCATTTGCATTTTTAAAAAAACTTTTTTGTTGCTTCGGTTTTCAAACTTTTTGGTGACCGTTTTGCTATCGGAACTGCTGAAACAGCTGACTGGTGTTGAATCGAGATTGTTCGAATGTCAAAATTGACCCGAGAAAGTTTATTCTTAAATCAAGATCGAAAAACTACAAAAAATCCAGATTGCCCAATCTTTAAATTCAAGATTATAATCTTAAAATAAGATGTTTAATGATTAATCTTAAAATGCAAATTTAGCATACAAATTTTGGTTTAAGATTGCTTCAAACTAAAAATCTTATTTTAAGATTGTTCTTTTTAAAATCTTAGAAACCTTAAGTCAAGATTTTTTCAATCTAAATTGTTTTCTCTCTGTGTACTTACTGCAATGAAGAATGCTTTGCGATAGCTCAACTAACTGAACTACAAACAAAAACACTTAAAGCTAGAAAAAAATCTTTATAAGAATTTCGATGGATTGCAGAATTTTGTAACCTAAATCTAGTATTTTTGGTTCTATTTTGAGCATTTGATAAATTTTCAGACTAATGATCTCAGTTTTAAGAATTAGTTCTTAAAGTAATCATTTTTTAAAAACACAATTTGTAAGATGAATGAATGTTCTTGATTTTGGAAATTGGTCTTATTTTGTGCAGTGCACCGAAGACCTTTCACAGACTGAACCTAAACTGTTTTGTTGTCTGCAGGTGCCGAACTAGTTGTAGCAGCAGAAACGCTGAAACAGGATACGAACTTGGCCTTAGGTCGCTTCATTCTCCACTCTTCACTCTTTGCTCTCTTCTTTACTTCATTCGTCTGTCTGCCAGCTATCAATCAGCTTTTGACATTTTTAACTGGAATTTCATGAAAATTTATTCGATTTTAAATTAAAAAAAATAAAAACATACACACACAAACATTTAGTCGATGTGAAAGGATACTGATCCTGGGCGCCTAAAAATCTGACAAAAAGTCATTTGGGGAATTTACATAAAAATTGTGCGCATTGTTAAATGCTTTAACGAGCCTCTTATTGTTTATTAGCCTCTCTCTCGGAAACGAAATGAGAAATCAAATCAAAATAAAATAAAGAATTTAAATGGCAATTTAATGAACTCCAAATCCACGAAATGAACAACAACAAACCGATTCCCAATCCTCACTGAGAAAAAAGTCAAGTATTGGGCCATCAAAATTCATTTGCACTTCACGAGAGCTGTCAGAGAGGGAGAGAGAGTGAGAAGGGAATGCAAAGAGTGAGCGAGGGATGGAGGCATTTTAAGCTGCTTAAAACATCAGATGATTGTGGCTGATTAATCAGAGTGCGAGCATTTAAGCTGGACTCCAAACGAGCGAGTGAGAATGTTGATGTGAATGTGAGTGAGAAGATGATGAAGATGGTGAAGAGAGAGGGAGGTGAAGCAGCTGCCTGCTTGCGTGTTTATTTCAGCCATAAAAGTGTCATTTATCAATTTCGGAGCACACCGAAAAAATCTCTGAGCCTCTGAGTGAAAAACTGTCCGTCTGCTGCCACACGCAGGGAACTACGCTCTACCAATGGAATGCTATGACAGCCAGCCTCCAACTCCAACTCCCAGTTGAGGCAACTTCGTTGATAGATTTCGCTTAATTGGCCGCCTCTTTAATGTTGTGACATCAATCAACCGACACTCATTGTCAGAGCAACCAATACACAATGCGAGAAATAGAGAGTTGAGAGACTTGATCAATTCTTTTATATGCGGTACTTGCAAGTTGCATGGGTATGATAAGTTAGTGAGGGCAGACTTCATAAGAAATAGACTGTGCTCAATAACATATGCAGCGAATAATATATATCTCTCATCTTCTTATGAACTTCTCTTGTTCATCTTAAGGATAATATAGGCAACAAGAGCTAGCAAATTATGTTGACAAGCTAAAATTGAGAGTCTCTTATTGGGGAATAATTTTTAATTTAAATTGTTTATAAAACTAACTGATTGACTGAACTAACATTGCAAACGTCAACCGGTAGAAGCGAGGAGGCTGCAAGTCTTAACTGAAATAGCATAATTTGATCTTGCAAAAAGGTTGTTTTATTCAAGAATATATGATATGAGGTAAGAGCTAAAAGGCTGATATTTGAATATGAGAAAGTTTACGGAATTTTAAGGAAAAACTCCTATTCTTATCATCATCAAAGTTCGCATTAAATGATGTATGAAAAGAGAGGCTACTATTTGCACACAATATACTTAGTATAATTTGAGCATGCATTAAGGCTCAGCTAATGAAATGAGGTAAGAGCTAAGAGGCTGAGATTTTACTGATTGATAGATGGCATAAAATCAACTGACTGAAGTTCTCGTCTATCTACTACCTACTCTATCTTGAAATACTAATTAAATGACATATGAAAAGAAAGGCTGTTCTCAATTGTGAATTGTCTATACTGGCTTAAGATTTTAAGCCGCGGTTTCAGAAGCTCAGAATTGGAAACAAAAATTACCACGTTCAAATTATAGCCATTATAAAATTGAGAACAGCCTTTCTTTTCATATATCATTTATGCAATGAGGTAAAAGCTAAAGGTCTGAGATTTGAGCACAAGATAAGTTGCTTAATTTAAACTGAAAAAAACTCGTAATCTAATCACCTTAGTATGTGTATTAGATTATTAAAGAAATTTTGAGTTAGAATAATCATACAAGAAGGCTGAGTTTATGAAATGAGGTAAGAGCTAGGTGGCTAGGATTTAAACACATGATAGCTTGCATCATTTTAACTTCCAAAATGCCAACTCTTATCAACTTGAAATGCGCATTAAATGATGATTGAAGTTGTACCCAAAGTATCCATAATATTTTATAATAAGGATGAAGGTAGTATTTTCTCAATTATCAGAAGTTAGGAAGCTGAAATTTGTACCCAATATAGTTCAAGAAATGTTATTACGTTCAACCTTATTTTTGAACTCTGACATTACTTTATCAGCTCCAATTTTAGTACATCTTAAATGTTTACCGGGTATTTCAAAGCCGAGCACACTCAAGCTTGTCATTACAATTTATTTTTATGTTCGCTTGAAATTTAAATAGCGCATTTTCAATTTGTAGTTTTAGTACGAGTTGATTCTCATTTTATGCCTTCTTTATATCTGATTGGAATTGCTCTGGCCCTTGGCCACAAGTAGGCGCAAGAGGTGGACAGTGGGGAGGGGTATTAGGCGACGAGGTAGGCGACTCTAACCACAGAGCCATTAGTCCAGCAAATGGATTACTCTTCCGGGCTGACAAACAAAACACACACGAAAATAAACTCGACGCTCTCCGTTGTCAAAGAGCAAAGAGGCATCGATCGGCTCGTATCTGTTGCTGTGTACTATAGTCCTACACTCCCCACCCCCCTCATACGCCCCCTTTGCTTACCTCAGCTGAATCCTGCTCGATTTGTGTCCTAGACAAACGCATCGAATTCGTGTCAATATTTACATTAATTCAGTTCACTCTCTCAGAGGCACACAAATGTGTGTGTAGGAGGACGAACAGCTGTGTCAGCCGAGTCTGCAATCGATGTGTGTGTGTGTAGGGCTAATGTGTGCATTGTGGTTGCAGTCACGTTCTGGGCACTTAATGTCACTTATAGCCCAGAGAAAGAGAGAGAGAGAGAGAGCGAGCGAGGCAACCCGCAAATGACTTTTATTAGTAAAACTGCATTGAGGCAAAGTTTTGCCATGAAAAACTGTGAAAAACCATTTACAGTTGTTCACTTTTAATACCTACTAGACAAAGCCTGTCACAGGGATAAGCTTACGCAAAGGGTAGCTTAGCTCAAATAGCATAAAAGATACAAAAATTAAGAGCTGGGAGTTGGGAAAAGGGAAGCTTCATAAATTCGTTTGTGAACAAACATCACAGCTTGCTTAGTTTTATTTTATTTTATGAACTTAAAAGTAATTTTCGGATATCGAAAGAAAAAGGAAGTAATATGAATATTTGAAGAAAAAAAAATTGATTAGGCATTCGACTTAATGTTGAGTTATAATATAATATTACGCACAGTATCAAATAAAATGAAACATTTTATCTATTTAATTATAAGCTTTGATATATTGTGAAGTATTATCTTTAAAAATAAATCCCTGCTGATACTTGAAGTTCTATCAAACCCAAACACATTTTATTTGAATTTTACTTGAATTTAAAAGCATAGAGCTAATGTCAAAATTGAATCTAAAAAGAAAACTTTGCTGATATTTGAAGCTTTATAGAGTTATGACAACAGATTAAATTACAAGTCTATCTGTTATATATTTTTGGTTAACATATTGTATTTATTTAAAACCTTTCTTCTGTGAAAAATAACTTATTTTAATGGAATAGGAACTTAACTTTAATACCCTACAAGTATGTTAACTTATATATTGCATGAATTATATAATAAGGAGTTATAATATTTATTACACACAACATCAAAAAAAATTAAACACGATGTATTTATTTTTAATTTATTTAATGAGCTTATATGTTACAAAAACAATATAAAATATTAAATCTCAAAAGTAATCAGATGTTTAAACATTTACATTTCCCTTAAAACCTTCTCTATTATTTAATATTATATTAAGTTTTCACTTTACATGAATTCAATTCATTCATTTTTGTGTGTAATTCATTCATTTTATGATTGCACAACACATGAATTAAAATACTCTCCATTTTTATAATTTTATTGTATAGCCTTACAATATAAATTTATTAAAAATAAACAAGAAAGAACAACGGTATTTAGAGTGCTATCAACTAATTGGGTTTTCAACTCTGTTTTATGTTTAATGTTACAGAAGTCAACTACAAATTTTAAGCTCGTTTTAAGAAGAGCAAAAATCAACAGCTTATTTATTAAAGGGTATTTTGCCTTTGTTCGTAGAATGTCCACTCTCAATTTGTTCTTTTCTGGTTGTAGTTATAGTTGTGCTCGTAGTTGTCGTTTGGTCAACTTTAACATTAGTTGGGTCACAACTTTTTACCTTGTTGTGTCGCTACAGTTGCCTGCCCTGCCACTCTTTTCCTTCCCCTCTGTCACTGTCGCTGTCGCCTGCTAAAACTTTTGTACAGCTTTTGCTTGGTGCATAATTTTGTCATTTAATTCGGTCGTTTTAATTTATTTCAATTAGCAGACGAAATTGTGTTGCCAACTGTTGTTGCCGCACGACTGTCACTTGGCTCCCTCTCCCCCTCTTTCTCTCCCTCACTCTTCACTCGCTGTCCACCCTAGAGACAGCTTTAACCCTTTCGCAACGAGACAAATATCACGCATACGACGCGTTGTCGCTGTCGTTTCAGCTCTTGTTGCAGTTGCTTGATTTTATGGCGCGTGACAATTGTCCACAGTTTCCGCTGTACTATGCTCCCTCTCCCCTCCCTCCCCCTCGAACTCGCCCCTCCGCTTAGTTTATTGTGCAGCAATTGCATTTAAATTTTGCCAACGCATTTTTTTAATTAACGTTCAACTCGTCGCCGTTTTTCAGACTGGCTTGTGCTGCTCCGCTTTTGTCTGTGTTTGTATTGTTGATTTTGTGGCACATGCCCCCACCCTCCACCCCCCTTGCCACTTGCCACTTGCCCCTCCAACTAGCATTTAAAATGCATTGTGTTATTGGCTTTTGTCATTGGCACACGTAAATCCATTGAAGCATGAAGCTCGAATCTCGCACACACTGTGCACAGTGGTGCAGAATTCTACATAAAATAAACAAATAAATAGTGCAAGTAAATAATAGATAAGATTGGCATAATTGTAAATATACGAGAGTCAAATGAATTGTTGACGCGTTGCCAATTTTGAATTTCTAGTCAATTCAGTTTGCAATTTATTTACTCAATTTTTGTTGATCAAGCAAATTTGTTTGGAAAGTTCTTACTTTGATAGATTACCATGAAATTCAATCAGTTGCAATGTACTTAGTATTATCTGCATAAATTTTTATATCTCATAAGTTAATATAATATTCACTTCAATTGCATTTTATTCGCTTTTTTGATAAGCAAGTAAATTGTTTTGTTAGTTTTCTTTTCCCATGATATTTATTTCCGTTTTAAACAGTTTTCAACTGTTAAACAGTTTACATGTTGATCGGAATTCTTTTATATTTAATTTCGTATTTTCTTTTACCATACAAATTTTTATTAGTTTACATGTTCTCATTATATTTTACAGTTATTTTATTACTATTTTAAAATATTATCTAAATATTAATTTAATTTACTTCCTTTTGTTGTCAAGTACAATATTTCATAATGTACTTATATTATTAGATTTATTTTTCATATTATTTACATCAATTGAATCGTAATTTGGCACTATATACATTATTTTTATAAATATTATTTATATTTATAATTATAGCTAATAAACAATACAACAATTTAATTTAAATGTAAAAAATTTAATGATTAAACAAAATGGTTCATAAAGATCTCAGCTTATCAAACGCTTTTTGCATGTTATTTTTAGGAAATACATATATATTTTTTTTATTATTATTATCACTATTTTATATTCTATATACAACTAAATGGCATCAAATCCTTTTCATTTTCGATCAACTAAAATGATTCATAGTGTTCGTGTATTATCGAAATTATATTTACAAATTATTTCTATCATTTGCAATATATAAAGTTCCATATTTGTGCGCAATTCTCTGTGTTATTTCCACTGTTCAGTGGGCAATAGCTGTTCCACTTGCACATTTTATTGGCGACTAGCTTTGGCTCGAGAATTTTGAATATTTCCGTGCTGAGCAAAGCATTTTTGAGTCGCCCCACTGCTCTCAGCAATTTCTCTGCTATCTCTGTCAGTCACTCTCTCTCCCTCTCTCATCTGTTATTTCACCTACTGCTGTCATTCTTAAGCGCCTCTCAACAAATTGTTGCACAGTAATCGAAACATGGCAACTGTAGCAAATGTTCATAGACCAGTTGGGTCTTTGGCATCTTTTGCTATTAAGGTTTGGTTGGAAACATTTTCCCTGTAGGCGGGGCAGAAAATAGGTACGCTTTGGGGTTAAGAATTTGTGTGGCAAACGCTTGACAAGCTGCCAGACTGACAGTCGGACAGTCGAACAACAAACGGATGCCTTTTGTGTGTGTTGTTGTTTGTCCAGGCTCTGTCCAAATATTGCCGTGAATCATGACGCAAGCAAACTTGTCGGGCCAGATCAAAAACGCTTTGCCAAAATTTATGTGCAACACAATGGGGAAAAACAAAAGCAAGTCAGAATAAGCAGCAAGCGAGCAACAACTATAACAAAACAAAACATAAACCATTTCGGAGACAGCAGAAGATCCCAAAAGATCCCAACGTTGAGCGAATGAAAATGAAATGAAATATTTTATGTTCATAATAATGACACCAACTTCAGAGGCAGCTACAAAAGACAGCAGACGGACGGACAGACGGACTGACAGACAGACTGGCAGTTGGACATGCAGACATAACACATAGCAAGCGCCAAAATGTTATAAAATGTTGTTTGTAGTATATGATTATGATGAGGAGGCAGCTGCCTGCCTCACTAACAGCCTCAGCCCCAATCTCATTCTCAGTCAAAGTCTCATTCCCATTGCTATTGCCAGTCTTCATTCCCATTCCAAAATGTGTGAAGTTTATGAACTACGCAACATCTGGAGGCTTTTGGCCTCAGCTTCAGCTTCAAATTGATTCAAGTGCCCCGACGCAAAGCATCTCATAAAAAAGACATCAATTCTGACTTTGTTTGAAATATAATAAGTATGACTCTCTAAGCTCCAAGCATGCGAAGCACGACTACCTAAATGCCCTGTAAATATATCTGGAAGAAACTGCAAGAGAATCTAAATTAGTCTATAAAGATGGAAGACAACATTAAATCACTTTTATGTAAAGAACATAGAATATATAAGTAAATAAATATAAACTAAAATCAACTCTGGTTTAACTAATAAATATTTTTTTTTTTAAGCCTTAACAATAAGTCGAATATAAATGCTATTTTAATAAAATATGGCAAAAAGGTTTAGTTTCGGTATTAGATTAAATAATTCCCATTAGTTCCGAATATTTTAAACGGAGTCAAAAATATTACTTGAGCTTAGCTTTATTTAAGAAAGTTACAGGAACAGCAAGTGAAATCAATATTATGAAAAATTAGTATAAATAATATAATATAATGAGCTTAAAAAACCGAAATAAAATTCTTGAATAATTATTTAAATAAACAATTGAATCTATTTCAATGCTTAGCACAAATAAAACCTATAATTTAAATAAATTACCCAACAAATTTCGTGTATAATTTAAAAATTGTAAATTCTTTAAATTAAATACTGAATAAAATTCATTTTATAAATGGAAAATTAGTTATTTAAACACATGTTGTAGCCAAGTAAATCTTTTTAATGCTCTTTTTTATCGACTGTCGCGCAACAAAAGCTGCCCATTGTTTGTTTACTGGTTATAGAGGGTATAATAATTCCATAAGGCAACTCCGAAAAAGAAGTCTTGAGTTCATTAACAAATTGATACAACAAAACGCTGTAATTATCGCGTAGAGAAACGAAGGCCAAACAGAAGCAGCAACAGCAGCAGCAACAGTGTGGCAAGTGTAGGAATTGGGGAGTAGCTGAAAAGGAGACAGCGGAGAGGGAAGGGTAGAGAAGTGGAGGGAGTAACAACATAGCTCGCAGCTATTTTCAGCAGAGAGCGTTTCAGCAATTAAACACTTGAGAACTGGAGTCAAGTGATGTTGTAGCTGAAGCTGAAGCTGAGGCTGAGGCTGGACAAGATTGCACGAGCTTGTCCATTTTATTTCTTTCCTCCGTTTTTTTGCTGCCCATTTTTTTGCTGCTCATTTTTTTTTGCAGTTGCCATTATGGTTTATAATTATAGGCGCTGGAATGCTGGCCAAAGTGGGCGTTCAACTGACTTGATTCTTTCTTTATGTATATGAGAGTGTAGCTGACGTATGCGTATGTGTGTGCGTGTGTGTGGCACGCCCACTGGCCACTTGAGTTGAGGCAAGATGCAAACCTTGAGATACATGCGAAGCTACCGCATTTTCAACAGACATGTTCCAAGGAAAAACGGCAAGAGCTAAACTCTTGACTTCGTCTCGAGTTGAGTTTGGCCCAAAACTGAGAACTGATAAGAACAAAAAGTGGAAAACGAAATGACAAGCGAAAAGGAAAAACATTAAACGGAACCACAAAGAAATAGTACAGAGTAAGAGAGAAAAAAACATCTTGTAGATTTTTGAAAGCGCAAACAAATTCGTTGGAAACACATAACAAGCCGAAAGACTGGCGCTGAAAGGTGTGTGAGATAGTGTGAGAGTGTGTGTGAGTGAGTGTGTGTGTGTGTGTGTATCTGTGATAGTATGCGTGTGTGTGTTCTAAGACAACTGGCGAGTGAAGTGCGTGCCACAAAAGGCGAAAGGCAACGCCTGATTAATATCAACTGATAAGCGCGTCATTTGCCTTTGTTTGCCGCTGTGATTGTTGTGTGCGAGTGTGTATGTGTGTGTGTACTTTGTGTGTAGGCTGTAAGCGTTGCGCAGGCGCAAACATTTACCAGGTCATACGCCCCAGCAGCAGCAACAACAACAGCAACAGCAAAGCAAAGCAGCACACGGGACACACACAACTCGTACTTTATCTTTATCGCTTGTTGTTTTGCTGTTGTTGTTATTTGTTGCTGTCGCTGTTGTTGTTGTTGTTGTTCTTGTTGTTACTGCTCCTATTGTTGTTGCTTTGACTGTTGTTGACGTTATTGCCGTTGATGAAACGTCGCACGTTCGTTCAGGCAACAATTACAACCACAAAAGGGGCCATCAGCGGACCATCAACAGCGACAACAACAATGAAAACAACAGCGACAACAACTGAAGAAAGTTGCAATCGATTGTACACAACTATGATATACCCGGTAACTATTGTTTTGCTATGTGAATTGATGGAGAGTGATAAGAGCAATTCAATTTCATTGTAGATTTATTTAAGTGGAGTGTGCTTATAAAATGTTAAATTATGTTATTAAAGCACATAAATATATTGAAGCTTCTCTAAATACGAATATTCAAAACACATTTTGAATTAGCTTGATTTACGTTTTGTAATTATTAATTCATTCATTAATTTTACCTCCATTGTTTCAACAGTTTGAATTGACAAAGTTAGTGTGTTATAACTTGAAACACTTCAATTGTCTTTTAAGTTAAGTTCTTGCCAAATTATAATCAACTAAATTTAAGTCTTTTTATACTGATAAATACTAATTGTTTCAATATACAAGTGTTTGTTGAAGAACTCAGTCTTATTACATGAAAAATGTTGCAAATGCATAAAAACATTTGTATCCTTACATTTAATCTGAACGTTGATAGTCAAGCCAATAAATCTGTAAGATAATCAAGAAGTCTTTAGAAACAATTTGACAAATATAAATAAAATTCTTTAGCTTTTACTCCAACCTAACTTTGGCTTGGAAAAAATAGAATAAACTAGTCAGCATCTTCATATGGTTTACACTTTAATAAAAGTTGAGTTTTTGTCAAGTTTCATTTTGAATATTCATTTTATTCGGCAATTTATGTTTTCAATTAAATCTTTTAAGAATGTAGAAATGGAAATATTTAAGAATTCAGACTTTCTGCACTTTGGCTATACTATGTGTTGATGCGAGCGCATTGTAGGTGAGGGGCACACCTCCGTTCCGCCGACCGAAAAGCACTTATAAATGTTGGTCCTTTAACTTTTACCTTTTGATAGTTCTGTCATTGGATCAATCTTTGAGTGAAGATAAACAACTTTATATATACAGAAATATTCTTTATTTTTTATGAAGTTGTGGTTGACTTTTTGTTCACTACATTTTCAATTGACTATATTGCCTAATACCCTACATCTTCTTCAACTACCGGGTATTGCAACTTCAGACTGAGTCTGAGTAGTTGCAGGCCAAGTGCCTTTTTGCCTTCTGCCTTTATGGAGCGCATTCCCCGATATTCCGATAAGCATCGTGCGTCGGCAGCTTTTGTCAAAAATGTTTTCTTTACCTTTTGCAGAGGTGGAATGAGGGGGAGGGGGTGGAGGGATGAGAGGCACGTTCATGTGGCAAATTCGGCGTAAATTTGTTGAAGCCACTGGCACATGTGTTGCTGCTAATCAAGTTGTAAACTCGAACGGGATAACTTTTAAAAAGAGATTAAGGATTTAGATTTCGATGTCGAAATCAGTTTTGTGAGTGTGTGTGTGTGTGTGCAGCGATTTGAGTACGGAAGTGGGCAGCAGTAATAGCTTGCAGCTGCAACTGCAACTGCAACAGTTGCAACGGGAGGTAAACATAATTTAGTAAAGTTGCCTCATAAACTGCGCTGGCTGACTTTAAGTTATGATCCCAGCGCCGAGTTCATTTTGCAATTATAGACAAGCAGCAAAACCAGCTAAGCTACCGGCTGCCTCTTCCTCTTCCTGCTGCTGCTGCTGCTGTTGTTGATGCACCTGCTGTGTGGCAGGCAGCAACAGGAATCGCTGCCTCTGATCGTTGTGCTGCACCACATAAATTGTGTTGAACTTGCAACGCTTTGGGTGTAGTGTCTGCGCGCCGCGTTGCATCTCCAGTTGCACTAATTTATGGCTAGCTACATGCAAGGAATAACTAACTGACAGGCTGAGTGAAGGACTGGCTGAATGGCTGACTGACTGAATGACTGAATGAGTGACTAACTGACTGACTGACGGAATGACTATCTGAAGAACTTATTTGCTTGGCCATTTTTGGTACTTTGGCATTTCGAGGCAGCAACCAAAATTGGTTGACAACGAGCAAAGCAAAGCAAAGCGAGCGAGCGATAAGCATCTTACAGATACTTTGGGCACGCATTGACGAGCGGCGTGCATCCACAAGATACGCGTACTTCTCCAACTACTTCTTCTGCTTCTTGCCTTGGCCTTATTATTATCATGCCATCTTTGAGCCTTGTTCGGCTGCTCGTGTAATTTGCGCCTCGGTGGCTGTTCTGCATATAAATGCGCGAACGCGAGAGAGAGAGAGAGAGCGAGAGAGAGATGTGTTTGGCTTGCCTACAAAAAATACAGCTCACCAGATACTTTTGTATCTTTAGAGCAGAGCAAAGTCGAGAATTCAATTAAAATTATGATTTTACATAAATATAAATGGCGCCGCCGAGCTACATTTGTATCTAATGACTGGCAGCCTAACCACAAATTAAATGACTTGAAGCTGAGATACTTTTGTCGACGCTGCTCGTGGGCGGCGCCACAATGAGAAATGTATCTTTTGTAAGCGCGAGGGTGTGAGTGTGTGTTTGCCACTGGTGTTGTGTGTTGTGTATTTTGTTGAGGTCTTAGTTTAGCTGAGATTTTTGTGGCTTTAAACATGATGGATGAATGAGTGGAAAATCGAAGCGAGCTGCGTGCGTTGTGTCAGAAAAGCGCCCCGAAAAAAAAATGTTTATCTCGCTCTCGTCTGACCCTGGAGTTCATTACTTCAAAAATACATAAAATATGCAAAGGCGTGCCCAGGTGAACAGATAATCTCCGACTACGACGACGACGACGACGACGAAGCCAACTTCGACTTTTAATATATGATAATTCATTATCAACGATGCTGTGACGTGGATAGACAGACAGACAGACAGACTGGCAGACGCTGACAAGGATTTCACTTGCAATTAAAACGAACAAGACACAAAAATTGCAGTAAGAGAGGCTACAAGAAGCCACAGACTTTGTGGCTGGCCATTGGCTTTCATTGATTAAAGCCCAAAAGCGCGCTCCCAGCTGTGCCTGGACATGGACTAAAAACTGATTATCTGCATAACAGCGGCTAAAAATCGCAGTCAACTTGGAGAGTTAACCGAAAAGGAAGCAGCAGCAACAGCAGCAGCAGCACAAAAAATAATTGCCCAGAACTGTTTAACATATCAGCGAAAAAAGAGACAGCGATAAAGGCAGCAAAGAGGGAGCTGAAGAAGACTCTCGAGTGAGTCTTTTATAAAAATGCACAACATGTCATTGGCAACGGCGTCGACGTCGACATCGTGAACCAGAGAGGCACCCTCAACAGTATTTGTGTGTGTTTTGTTGTGTCTGTGTCTGTGTCTGTGCGCCTTCCTGTGTGTGACTTTGACTGCACAGGACATGGACATGGACATGTCAATGTCCGTCTCTCGCTCTCCTGTCTCTTGTCTGCTCTTGTCTGGTCTGGCCTGGCGACTCTCTGATCCATATCGTTAAAAGTTAACGCTTTAGCGGCCTTAACATGGCTTTTAGCGTTAATTAACAACGAATTTTTGTGAACGAAAATGCAAAATGCAACAGCAGCCAACACACACACACACACATGCATCGATAAGCTGCCACAACAACATTGAGTACGACAACTGCAACTACAACTGTTGCACGATAAGCCAAAAAGTTGCATAAAAACACAAGTGAGAGGCTCTTTACAGCACTGTTAATGAGCTAACGGCAATTGGCAGTGAAAATGTTAAGTTAACTGCAGAGAATGTAAAAAAAATAACATATATGTTCACCATAACAGTCAAAAATGTTAACAGGATGTAATTTTCTTTTTAATGATAACTACAAATAATGTTTAAATAAATGAGTGACATGAACAAAAACTTAACAGTTAAAAAAACTTAACAGTTAAGAGTTAAATCAATAGCATCTTTTATCATGGTACCTTAACAGCAGTGAATGTTTCAAAAGTAACAACGAACAATGTTAACAGGAATCAATATGACAAATACATGCTATGAACAGCATAACAGTCTCAAGTGCTAGCATTGTTGAAATAATAAATAAATGTTAAGTGAACTGCAATCAATGTTGACACAAAAAGTTCTATAAGTGTACTGCCAAATATTCAAAACTGTTTACCTTTTATAATTGAGGAAGTCTTAATTTCAAATGAATTGCAAACAATGTTAAAAGAGCAAGATCAGTGAAACTGTTAAAACATCAATGTTAACAATGTTCCAATCAATGTTGAACTATTTGCCATAAGTTATGCCAATGTTAACAATGATAACAGCAATCAATGTAAACAGACAAAACTGTTGAAACATCAATACTACCTAAATGTTATCAAAATGTTAAGCGAACTGTAAACAATCTTGAAATAAGCAAACTCTTTTTTTTCAGATTATTTATGGTTTTTATTCAAGCAAACTAAAAATTAACAAAAAGAATTTAAACATTGCTTAGCATAGACTACAAACTACAATTACAATACAGTACATAAATATATATATTTATATTTAGCATATATTTTTATATACACACAGATTAGTTTTATCATTGTTTATAATTTTATTTCGACTGCTGTTTGATTTATATTCTGCCTGTGAACTTAATCCTAGGCTAGACCATTAAATTAACTAAGGCTTAGCTTCAATGGAAGACTTAACGCTACGAAAAGGAAGCACTTGGAGAGTGTTGATTGTAATTGCAAAAACGTTAACTTAAACAATAATAGTAGTAGTAATAGTTATTTAGTAATCTTCAGTGGTTATGTGGAAGGCATGAAGAGAACTTAACATGGTAAATCTCTAGGAAGCACAACGTTCGAGTTGAAATTCTATTAAATAGTTTCTATGCACTATATACAAAAGAGCCATTAACTGTTTATCGATTACTTAATTGTTACATCACAGTGGTGAGATTTTGTTTTTTCCTTTCCTTCTTCGGTTCTGAACCGCAAAACAGCGACAGCCTACATAAAATACCCTAGATATTGGATTTGTTTGTTTTCTCTAGCATTTATAAGGGCGGGCAGAAGCTGAAGTAGGGAAAGAGGCGACAGTGCAGCGAATAGAAGCGCTTGGGATCGGTCTTGAGATCGAAGCCATCCACCTTGATGACATTCCATTGGTTCTTCATGTGCGCATAGCTAAAGGACACCTGATCCTGGAACGTATCCGCACGTATCACCTCCATGGGCTCCAAATGCGAATGGAAGTTGTCCACAACGGTCAGTGGAACCTTCAGCAGATGCTCTGGAAATGGAAGTAAGAAAAAGGAATAAACATATTAAAGAGATTTGCATAGGAGAACAGAGTTAAGTGTCCACTCACCTATGATGAAACCCATTGTGACATCATCCGGAAAGCGTATCTTATCGCCGATGCTAATAAACTTGCCGCCACCTGCTATGGGCAGCATCTTGAGGGTGAGGGCGCGACTGAGGCAGAAGCCGGCGCCGCCAGTGGCAAACCAGAAGGTTATCTTCTTGTTTGTCGTCGCATTCTTCTGCAAGTAAAAAAGAAGGGAAGAGTGAAGCATAAAGTTAACGGAAGAACTGGCTTATGAATGAGGTGAACAAAGGATAAACTTATATAAAAATTCTCCTGCATTTTTTTTTTTTTGGCAAAGTATTAAGAAACTTGGCTTGATTAATTGACCATGTAAATGTGGACATGTTGTGTGCGTTTGGGGGAAACTTAATACAAAGTCGAGAAAGAGGAGAACTGCAAACTCGTTCGTTGGCTTGACCTAATGAAGCGTTAAGTTTGGACTTTCAATTAGGGATCAGACGAACTGATTCGCTACGAGTGGAGTGTGGAGTGTTGCAGTGTGGCATGCCCCATACTCATTCGATTGCCACGCCACAGCAATCGGCAAGTCAGCGAGCGAGTCAGTAAGCCGACAAAACTGTTGCATGCACATTCATTACGGGATCAGCTGGCGATATTTCAAATGCCACTGCGGAATGGGAACGGGTTGCAAGCAACTCAACTCAAGCCAAGCCAAGCCAAAGCCACAAAGCTTGAATCTCTCTCTGCTACATCGAATTGTAGTTGTAGTTGTTGTTGTTGCAGTCTGCAGTCCAGATCATATCGGTTATTAATGATAGCCCACGCTGGCAGCTGGAAGCCAAATGGCGGCATAGACAAATGGCTTCGGCCAGGCGCATAAATAATGTAGGCCGCTGATCTACAGCCAGGAGAAAGGCGATCGAAAGATCGTAGGCTCCAGATTGAGCTCACTGCATGTAATTACCAGTATTGGAAAATGTGCAAAAATTAAAGCGAATGCGCATTAGCAAACTACTGTTGAGAGTGCTCGACTTTGAGATACGCTGTGGCGATTTAGTTTATAATAGAAATTGTTACAACGAAATGTATAGTAATTTAGTTATCACTTAATGTCATCAAAATGAAATTGGAAATTTATATTAAGCCTTTTTAAAGGTTCGCAGCTGGATGATATACAAACAGTGATACAAACACTTCACTGTTTGTATCCCCTCCAGCTGCGAACCTTTAAAAAGGCTTAATATAAATTTTAAATTTCATTTTGATGACATTAAGTGATAACTAAATTATTATATATTTATACAAAAAATTAATATTTGGAAGAGTTTGTACAAAAATGATTGAGTTTCTTATCGACAACAAAAGGAAACTAAGTAATTGTTGTGACTTTTACGTCAGCATTTTAGATAAGAATGAATTGTACGAACTAAACACATCATATATGATCTTATTTCAAATTTTTTTAATTTAAGATCGAACAAATCTTAAATCAAAGTTTGGAATCTATTTTTCTTTAAAGATTTTTCGGTGTACTTATTATTTATAGAAGAAGTTAGCTTATTAATTGCCTGTTATTAAAAAAGAACAACACCAAATCAATTAAATTATACTAAATAAAATGAATAATTCTACACAATTCATATAGATGTAAAATAAACAAAAAAGATATTTGTTTTTTGTTATCACATATAAAAAGAAAAAGAACAACAGAAACTCAAGAAAACGTTACTTAATAATCATCATATTTAATAACAATTGGTACCAAATACTTTTATACTCTATAAAAAGAATCTTCGCAAGTCATAAAATCTTTACTTACATTATCCAGGTGAATCTCTAGTGGCGATGAGATGCTTGGTTTGCCGAGATACCAATCCACACTAGGACTGTACTCATCGAGCAGCTTCACCAGACGCGGCACATTGACATAGTTGTCATCATCAAAGTGACAGAACCATCTGAAAATACAGAGAGAGAGAAAAGAATGATTTAGTTACTATTCAAAAATTCAAGACACAAACAGACGCAACACAATTCAAAACTTAAACCAAACTTAATTCATTTTTGCATTATTCGCTTAATTATATTTCGATATTCGATATGGAACTAACTTTGGAGGAGTTGGCACGCATCGCTTTGGGCGTGCCCGAGATGAATCATGTGAATGTGGCCGTGTTGCACAGTCTACTTGATGCGTTGATGAAGAAACTCGATTGCCAAAAGGATTTGGTTACTATTGGTGGCTTCGAAGGCAAATGCTTAGAGCGTCTGCTAGAGCGTTCGAAGATTTCTCCACTGCCCTTCGATGTGGCCACCATTGTGCCCATTTCATCAGAGCTGGAGAAAGTCGAGGCGATGGAGAAACGCATCGCGAGCCTCGAGGCAAAGTTAGATGCGCACTTTCAGCAAATACGCGTGTGCAACAAGGTGAATAGCAAAAAGTATCAGAAGCAAATCTGGGAGCAATATTCATCGCCCTGCGAGGATCTGTGCACCGTGTGCGATGAGGACAACAAAATCGCATGTAGTTTGCTGCAGAACATGGACTTTATGAAGAAGCTGCTGCGACGTATCGCTTCGCCCATGATGGAGGAGATGGAGGAGATCAAACGCAATCTGACCGAGTTCTACGAGAAACTCAAATCGTTTCTCAAGAAAACCGAAGCGCTCTTCGAACGTCTCGAGCTGGTGAAGCAGTGCGTCATTGAGATTGAGAATCTGCGTGAGCTGGTTAAGAACTACAATCTCACATTTCTTGGGACAATGGAGGAGCTGCAGGATATGCTCGATAGCAAGCTGGACAAAGTGCATATGCCTGCTCTGAAGAAGTACATTCGCGATCACTTCGATGACATCGAGTTGCGGCTGTCGAAGATCGAGGAAAAGGATTCGTGTCCACGTGCTGCGGGCTTTGTCAACACTGGCATTCGTTGCATCTCGTGTGGCAACAATCGCATTGGTGTCGATGTAGGACCGATGAACATTGGTCCGCTCCCAGATGCAACGCCACAACATTTGCCACATCATCTGCAGCACAATTGTCAGAAAGCTCTTGTTTTCCGCACCAACGACAAGGAGCCAACGTTAATGGTGCGAGTTAATAATCTTGATTTGAATGTGATACAACAACGTCTGAATCGACCCTCGGGCAAAGTTTGCAAGCTGCCGGATGCCAATGACACCATCTACGGCGTTCGCAATTCCGTTTACTCCACTTGAGATTCCTCCACCTCAACAAAATCGTTTCGTTTAAGCCGGCAATAAAGCATGTAAAAAATAAAAGAAGAGAAGTGCATAAAAAAGTGCACTAATTTAAATAGTAATTACCGCGAGTGACCGACCGCGTTGTGGTCAGTTCTCCCCTTTTTTTCCGCTGCTGCCGTGTCTCTCTGGGATTAGTCGCAGTGACAAACGATCAACCATATCCGGTAGCCAACGGCGCGGCCTAATGATGCCATTAAAATGCAGTCGAGGCTATCGAACGGGTTCCCTACTTCTGTTCCCTCTCCACTCACTTTACAATTTCCATGAAGATAGGTTCATAAAGTTGGAATTTGTGGCTGCTTTGACTAGATCTCTCAGCTACATTCGAGTGGATATATTTATTGCTCTTTGATTAACCCTCCAGGAAGTGTGACTTTCCTAAACACAGCTAGTGAGGAGTGTAGAGAGTTTGCTTAGAATACAGCTGAGATACTTTAGTATCTTATAAATGACTAGCTATTGCATAAATTGAAGTACACAACGAATTTAAAAATGGGTTTGTTTTATTCTAGGGGTCAATGCAAATTTTTCTTTTTAATAGTTATATAAAAAAGGAAGCTATTGCAAATGAAATTGATTTATAAAGAGAAGTTTCTGATATGGAATTTTGTTCATTAATATATTGAATTACATAAAAATAGAAGCTATTGCAAATGAAATTTGAAATTTATTTATAAACAGAAATCTCTTCTCTTGAATTTTTGATTGCTTAGGTCTTGTCTTTTTAATATATTGAGAATATTATTGATTCAATTATTTGAAGAAAATTGAAGCACTTGCAATTGAAGTTTCAATCTAAAGAATTTAATTGACTAAATAGAAAATTCTCTTGTGGAAGTGTTGATTCCTCAAATTAGCATTCTCTTTGATGTATTGAATTATATCATAAATATCATTTGGTTACTTTTAAGAATTCATTGGACAAATATTTCTTATACTTTCACAAGTTTGATTCCACATGTTTTCTGTGTACACTGAAGAAGTTAGCTAACACATGTAATTTAATATTGTTTCATTTCAATTGCAATTTAAATTTGTAATTGATTTTGTCAAAGTGTTGGATGCTAAATTATTGAACTGGATAAAAAGGAAGTTCTTTTCTAAAAATTATTTATGTTTTATTATTTTAACACTATGCAGAATATACAATTGCAGTGAACTGTGAAATTAATATTATCTTAAGACTAGATAGAAAATAGCTTTGCATATTAAACGATATAGAAAATAGCATAGCATATTTCTAATGAACTATGTTCAGGATTATTTTTGAGGTTTATCGCAAATTTCGAATGAACTATCTTGAGGCTTATTTTTGTTGTCACCTGCTAAAAAGTATCTTTAAGCGGCATCAACATAGTATCTAAAGAATCTATTTAACGAACAAATGCACTAAAAAGTGCAACTCAATAGTCGAAGACACTTATCTGCTGAGTTGTTGTTGTTTTTCTCTTGCCACCTTGTCAACGTTTTCCTCTGCTGCTGCTGCTGCCAATGAGGCATTGAGTTGAGTGCCCCTAACACAAACTATTCAATAATATCGAGAAGCGTTTGCCTGTCGTCTAGTTGGGGTAATTTAATATTATTTTTATTGCATAAGCTGGCAAAGTGCGAAGGGGAAAAGAAGGCAGATTGTTAGCTATAGCTAAAAGAGTCTTTTTCAATAAACACAAGACATATAGAAGAAGTCGTAAGAGCTGGAGCTGAAGTTAGAGTCTCAATACGCAGCTAATCGCAGTTGTGGCATTCATAAATTGCGTGTTGTTGTTGTTGTTGTTGCTATTATTACTTTGGCTGTGGTTGCCACATGCGATACCTGTGCGAAACGGCAGCCAAAGTTGTTTGCTGATTGTCGCTGCTGCCTCGCTTTTGCCGCTTCGTGTCGCATAAAAATGCGCTTTTAATATCGCTTAATTATGCGTGGCTCCGCGATGGAAATTTCCTGCACCCTTCACCCGCCTTTTCGCTGTCTACATTCCTCCGCCTTTGGTTTTTTTTTCTGTTTGTTTCCCTGCGGAGTTTACCCAATTGAAATCTAGCTGACATTTTATGTCCGCTCTCTGTTCGCTTAATTAACGCGTTCTTCTAGCTGGCTATGAAAATGGAAATGTTTCCATCTCAATCGATCGATCGATCTGCGCTTTGGGGATCGCCTTGTGGCAGCTGCAGCTGCAGCTGCAGCAACGTTGGTGGCGCGTCTCAAATTTAGCTGCGCTTTACATTTTTTCAGTTTTGGGTTTTGTGTTTATTTTTGTTCGTTCGCCGCTGTTTATCTTGCATCGCATTTCTAGAAGGCTGTGTTTGTTGTGTTTGGCCATTGGCCGCGAAAAACGAGACGCGCGAAAACGAGTGCAAAACTTAAAGTTTATTTTTATGGCAGTTTTCCAATTACTCGAGCAGCGGCTGCTGCTTTGGCTGTTGCTGTTGCTGTTGCTGATGTGGGCAGCTGTTGCCTGGGCGTTGGCGTCTTTTGCTGCACTGCAGGCGAAATGAGTTTTATGTCTGGAGCCATAATAAAAAATGATTGACGGGGCACTTTTCGAAGTCGCAAGTCGAAGTTGAAGCACCAAATGCAGGGCAGTCTTAATAGATTTCGCATTAAGCGAACCAACCGGCGAACGAAACGAAACGAAACAAACAGTTGATCAGCGAACAGTCGGCGTTAAAAGTATTTTGACAGGCAGAGGCAAGGCAAAAGGCAAAAGCGAAGAGAGATAAGCGATCGCGCCGAGTGGCAAAAAGGATGACGAACTGATTTTGTTTTCATTTCACAAATCGAAAAAGCGGCTGACGTTGCTTGTTGTTGGTTGCTGGTTGTTGTTGCTCTGGGTTGCTGTTGGTTGCTGGCTTAGCAATTAGCAATAAGTCAGCTGTCAGCTGCGCGAGGCAAATGGCAAATGGAATGTCCGAGGAGAGTAACTCGTATTGTATCTTTTGCGATTGATACAAATCAATGTGCCAAGTCAGTTCAACAACAAGATATTTACATTAAGCTGCGCCACTCAAGTCAACAGCAACAACCACCACAACAACAACAACAGCGGACAGCTCATTAACAACAACAACAACACGAACGAGTTGCAGTTGCAAGTGAAACTTGCCATGAGTCAGAGATTTATGAGTGCAACAACGACGATCGCCCGCTGTTTACGTTTCTTTTCTTTGCTAAATTTTTGCTTTGACACGCTCACTGAACAATTGCCACAGCAATGGCGACAATTGAATCGCATTTGTCAAGCAAAGTGCAACAACTGCTACAGCAACAGCATCAGCAAATGCAACTTGCCAAATTGACGCCAATTGTCGTCATTGCGCTATTTCGTGGGCGGCTCTCTAATTGAAATGTAGAACAAGCGATTTGTGGCTGCCGCAGTCGCAGCCGCTTTCCGCCGGATGTTGCAAGTTGCAGTTGCAACTTCATCTGCATCTGCGGCAGCAACTATACGCAATTGTGCGTTTCCGCTGCGGCAGCAGCCGTACTAAAAAAAAAACAAGTAAGAAAGCTACAGTGGAATGTACTCGACTTTGAGATACCCGATACCTATTTTTAATAAAAGCATTTTTTAAGAATATACCAAATTAATATACCGAGAAAATACCAAAATACACCGAATAAATTTGGTATATCGATCCGGCATGACATTCAAAAAATACCATAGAGTACAAAATATACCTGAAATATACCGAAGGACATATTTGGTGTATTTATATAGTACTACATTTAAAATATAACAAAAATATTAAAATATACCAAAGCCTACATATATTATATTTGGTATATCGATTTACTGCAAGATTTAAAATATGCCATATGGTTGAAATTTTACCAGATATTGTATTTGGTATATCGATATAGTACTACATTCAAAATATACCATAGAGTACAAAATATACCAGAAATCTATCGTAGGCTCTATTTGGTATATCGCTATAGTACTACATTCAAAATATACCAGAAATCTATCAAAGGCTCTATTTGGTATATCGATATAGTACTACATTCAAAATATGACAGAAATATATCGAAGGCTCTATTTGGTATATCGATATAGTATATTCAAAATATACCATAGAGAACAAAATATACCGGAAATCTATCGAAAGGTCTATTTGGTATATCGATATAGTACTACATTCAAAATATACCAGAAATCTATCGAAGGCTCTATTTGGTATATCGATATAGTACTACATTCAATATATACCATATAGAACAAAACCTACCAGATTGTCAGATCCGATTTCAGTCGTTGTTTTTTGTCATACCAAAGTATTTCTTAAATAACTTCCACACTTTCAGCTTGATCGCAACCAAATCACGACTCTAGCTTCAAAATTATATCTTATAGTCTCCGAGATACAGTGTTTTATGCGGACAGACACACATGGCTGCATCGTCTTGGCTGTTGATACTAATCAAAAACATACATATTTATACACTCTAAAGGGTGGGAGATACTTCCTTCTGCAGGCACAAAATTATAATACCCTTTTACCCTATGAGTTGCGGGTATAAAAAGAGGGAAGTACAACTCTGCAACTGCAACAATTTCGAGTGCAAGTTGGCGACCCTGTCGCTCGGCTAGCCTTGCCCCTGCGCCTGTCACTGCCACACAGTCGCTACCACACTCAACTGCATTCAATTGAATAATTGACATTATGCACAAGTTTGGTGTGAGTGTGTATGCCACAAGTGGCAAATAAATGAAATTGATGCGCTTCAGTGTCGTTTGCTTTCCCCTAAACGACTAAGTGCAACGCACACACACACACGCATGCAACTGTTGCAGCCACTTCACACGCGGGTTGCGTTGCGTCCCCTTAAGAAAATTTTCTCACAACAGACAACATCTGGTTTTTCATATATGCGACAAATGTTTATGAGGTTTTCCACACCGCAAAAGAAAAGCAATGTAGCAACAACAGCAATTAAAATTGTCGCAGCTGAAACTGAGGCCTTAGATGGATTGTGCATAATGCTGATGTTGCTGCTGTTGATGTTGCTGTTGGGAAATGCCAATGCCAAGCCCAACCCCAACAATATCAAAACGCAAACACGCCTGGGAAATAACATTGATGTGTGGAGCAAATTATCGAGTAATGTGTGCCACAAATTCCCACGCACTTTCACAACAACAACTCCCACCCAACATGCAACAGTTTCATATTTGTGCCACAAAGGAAGAGAAAAGAAAATGTTATAAAGGAAGAAATCAACTCATAATTAAGCATATGTAACAACATCATCAACCAGCAACAAGAGCAACAATAACAGCAACTTCCCATTGTTGCAACATCTCGTTCGATGGTTGCACTCGATTGTGTGAATCCTGTTTGCCTGTGTTTTGCACTTTCTTTTCGACTGCTGCTGATGCCGTGAATATTACGCATATTACGTGTCGTAATTACACGCAGCAACTCCCAAAAAAAAAACTGAAGAAAAACGATAAATAACGTGTTCAGCACATCAAAGGGAGGCAAGCAAGCGAATAAACGATATGTATATGCCGTTATAATATCAATAAATGTTGATTACGAGACGTGTCACAGTGTGCTTTATGCGTCATGAGAGAGTCGCCATGATACGAGATACAGATACAAAGATACAGATACTCGGTATTCGCACAAAGTTTGCTAGTTTCGCTGTTAGGTGTGGCACACTCAAATGAACTCAACGAAATGCGGCACGACATCGACAAAACACACCCAAGGCATAAACACACACACAAACAAGACTCTGAACAAAAACAACAAGTCTACAGATAAATTAGAACTGAAACAAATAAATCGAGAAAAATAATACAAAACAAATTAAGAACGCGAGTCAGACAGACAACAGGCAAAAAATTGCAGCAATTGAAAGTCAACAAGCTAAAGATAATATAAATAAATTCAATAAAAAAACTAGTACATGAACGACATGCGACTTTAAGAAATGCTGTTGACTTTTTTACAGTTCAAAGTAGCCAGCTAGAAGTAAAAGTAAACTAAACTGTGGGCAGACTAAACCAAGGTAGGAAAAATATAAGTATATACTAAAAATATGTATAACAAATATGAAGTATATGCTTAAATAGTTAAAATAAACAACATTAAACTATGTAAGACCCTGTAAATTTTCAGTTGTTCAATGTAGACAACTAAAAGTAATGTAAACTAGAAACCAGACTCTAAAGAAAGATGGACAACAAATATATATATAAAAAAAAAAACAAATTACATTAAATATGTATGTAATAAAATTCCTTTTATTAAATATAACTAAGACAGACTGCAAACTTTAGAAGAGCATCGTTGAAATTTTAAGAATCTTGGAATTAACTAATACTTCCATCCAATGAAATTTATTGAACATGCGATTGTAAGGGAACCTTTAGATTTTTGTAGTTCAAAGTAATTAGCTAGAAGCAAAGTAAAGTCAACTGAAAGCAGGGTAAAGTGTTTATAAAATAAGCGAATGCTTACATATATTTAAGCACTTTTATATTAAAAACAATCGGCATTAAAAAAATATTGAGTATATGTAAGCAGTAGAAATAATCTCTCTGTGATATTTTAAAGATGTTCGCTTTAAGTCATACTACTTTGCTTTCCAACATAAATAAATATATTAGAGACTTGTAAATAATATGGACGACATGCGATTGTGATAGATGCTCTTCATTTTATAAAGCTGAAGATCGTCAATTGCATATAAGGTAAACAAAACAACATACTTGCTACATAAGCAAGGTAACAAAGAATTAAATATTATATATTAAAAACCAACAATATCATAAATAAACTCAATGTACAACTAGTTGAAATAACTAAGACAAAATGTAGAATATAAAAGATCATTTAAGATCTAAAAACTGTTTAACGTTTCATAATATACTACGCTTAAATAAATTAAACAGCCTATAAACTGTAAAAAAGATATAAGATCTATAATTTTTTAAATCTCTTAGCCCAAAACCCTGCACAAACTCATGCTACTTCTTCTGTGCGCTTTTGAATAACGAGTGTTACGAATGCTGAATTGGTAAAACAAGAAACCAATTTCGAAGCGTGAAATTTAAAGTCGTACACAAAACTAATTTATAAGAACCCAAATGTCGCACAGCAAGTGGGGAGCAGGGGTCAAGCTTAGTAGAGCAGAGTTAGACGAATGGGAGGGAGACTAAGCGACTTTGTGGCACAGCAGCCGACACTTGGAGGCGCCTCCATCAATGAATGTGAGTGTGAGTATGTGTGTGAATATGTGTGTGAGTATGTGAGTGTGTGAGTGTGTGTGTGTGAGTGTGAGTATGTGAGTGTGTGTGAGTGTTATAGAAATGCCTGCGCCAGTCGAATTTCCCTATGACTTATAATTGATGATTGTTGTTTGGCTGTTGTTCGCTGTGGTTGCTGCTGCTGCTGCTGTGGCTGCTGCTGAGACTGACGCTGGCGACGTCATGCATTAGTCGGGGTAGAGCAGAAGGGAGTACAAGCTGCAGCGGGGAGCTGAGGCAGCAGCAATAGGCGTTGAATTGCCGGATTGCTGAGACGGAGGCGGCGACTGCAACTGATTGACGTGCCAGGTCGCCAAGTCAGCGAAGTTGCCCCTCTACATATATGACTTGCAGTTGTTGTTGTTGTTGTTGTTGCAGCTACGTTACAAGCGTAACAATTGTTGTTGCTGTTCGTTGTTGTAATTTTAATTAAATTGCACTAATTGTTCGGCTTCATAATAGACACTCGAATGTCTCAACGCGAGCTGCAATTAGCCAAAGCTTGGCGGCAGCAACAAAAGGCGTTGCCAAGACGCCAGCAATGTGGTTGCTGCACTGTGGTGCAAAATACAACGAAAATTTATGAAAATGTAATTAAAAACGAAATGAAAGAAAGGCAAACGAGACAACAAAGCATATTTCGAGTATGATATAAAACTTGATTTGCATTTAATAGAACGGACATCCCGCTGATGTGAGCACATTTTTCCCAGCAACTATCTCAGCAACAGCAACATCATGTTGCTGTTGTGCGTATCAAGGGGCAATAAAAGCGCAACAGCAACAACAACAACGGAGAGCGAGCGCCATAATTGCCAGTTTCAATGCACGTTAATTAACCTCTTTCCATATTTTTGCCAGGAACTGTTGCTGGTGGTTGCCTTTTGGTTGGTGTTGCTGCTGCTGTTGCTGTTGCACTTATTCCACAACATTTCGCAGCTTGCGCAAAATTTAAGCGCTGCCAATCAACAAACCTACAGGAAACTGCCTGCCAATGGAGCACCCAAGCTGTGTGCGTTTGTGCCACCTGATACCATTTTGAGGCAGCAGCAACCAGAGCAACAACAACAGGCAGCAACAACAACCAACAACAACAGGCAGCAACAGGCTGCTGCTGCCTCATCTTGATCATAACTGCACATTTAGCTTGCTTTGCCATTTATTTTGTTTTATTTTTTATGGACTTGCAGCAGCAACAAGGCGAGCAACCACAACAACAACAACGGCAACATATTGCTGTCTGTCTGCAATTTGTTGTTGCTGCTGCTACTGTGGCAGTTGTTGTTGTTGTTATTGTTGTTGGTAGTGTATTGATTGCATGCTCAGTGCTTTCATAATGACAGTTTCAAGTTCTAAGCCAAAACGGGGCAACAACAAGAACAACAGCAACATCCTCATCCTCATCCTCTTTCTCATCCAGTGCCACATCATCTAAAGTGGCAGCATGTCCGAGTTGTTCTAGATATTCGCAACTTGCAGCACAACAATTTGCTGCTGCTGCTGTTGCTGCTTGCTGCTCTTCTTGTTGCTGCCAGTGTAATTACAAACAAGCTCAAGAATTTCTAGACTTTTGCTCCTTTGGGCGCTGCTCGCTGTTGCAACTCACTGTTGCAACTCGCCGTTGCAGTTGCAGTTCAAGTGTCTGTTTTTTTTTAGCTTCATCTTGCGCGCTGCTTGTGGTTTTTTGCCGGACAAGTTTTGAGTGGTTGCCACAACAACAACAACGAGAGCAACATAAACTAGGGAGTTGCTATATTGCCACAGCGTCTTAATTGCGCAAATTAGAACGCATGTGGCAGCTGCAAGCCAGCAACTGAAGCTGGGTGTTTGCTTTGCTTTCATTGCAAAAGATGGATAGCTGCATCGACGAAATGACGAACTGCATGTTGGGGATGTTGCTGGGGCAACAGTTGCTTATTAAAAGCATTAAAGTCTACAATTACAAAACACAACAACAACAACAGCAACGACATCGAAAAGTCATTGCACTTGGCCAACCGCAAATCGAGTTGAGCTAAGAATTCTGACCATTAAGTCTGGCAAATATGACAAACGCTTTTAGGCCGCCTCTTTTAATGCCACAGAATGTGGCATCAAATTGCGAAATTACAAAATTTATATTCAATTATTGTAAGCGGTTGCATTGAGCGTATTTTGAACATAGCAAACGACAAATTTAGAGGGAAAACTAAGGCGCAGCATAACAAGGAAAAATTAGTTACATTTTTAACTAAAATTCACAAAATAATAATGAATCTTAAATATAACAAGAACCAAAATAATTAATGAAATAATAAATAAATCAAACTAAATAAATAAATAATCAAGAAAAGTATTTTATATTCATATTTCTCAATACTTTCAGCACACAATGAACTTTGTGTTGTGTAACCCTTTTAATAATAATAATTCCCTTTATAATGTTAGTTCTAGAGCATATTTAATTTAAATAATTATTATAAACAAACTAAAGTTATACTTAAAATCGATATTTGGACAATTTGACTTACTTCTTGCCGCTCTCCAGGAAGATATCGAGTTCCGCGGACATTTTGCAGCAGAGCGCCTTGCGAAAGTGGCCCTGTGAGCACTTTGTATTTATAAGATGTCCCTCTGTGGAAGATACAGAACAAGAGAGAGAAGAGTTGAGGAACAGGGAATTTGATAAAGATTGGTAATTAAGCAGAATAACAACGCGCCAACAAGCAACTAAGCTAACTGAGGGAAAAAGGAAAAGGGAGAAGAGAACGCGACCACTTCTATGTTAATTAACTAAAAGGCCAAAAGAAATGAAGGCGAAGTGAAGCTCATATCGGTGCGATGGGCCAAAAACAGTAGCTTGTTAGCCAAGAATGCCGCTCATATCCAGCGGATACGTTTTGTATCTCGTTTGACAGACGCCGCCGATAAAGATAGAAGAGCAGAAAGCAGAGCTAAAGTTGTTGCCGAGTGTTGAAATCGAAAGGAGAGCAAAAACTTGTGTGCGCCTTAATTGGATGAAAATTGTTGAAATATTTAAAGCGGACAATGGTAAAAAGACTAAAGAAGATGCTTTTATTATCCTTTTGTGTTGCACAGCGCAGACAACAACAACAAGAACACATAACTCAAAAATGTTGTATGCGTGTTTTGGGAAGAAATCCTTTTCTGGTCCAGCCTAATCAAAATGCCTCATGTGGCAGCGTCTCGCCTGAAACTTGAGAAGACCTCAAGAGCGAGAGAGAGAGAGTGAGCGAGAGATCCCAAGAGCCTCTTCTTCGTTGCTGTTTATGCAAAAATGAAATACAAATTTGAAATTTGAACTTTTTTCGATCTTGTGCTTGCTCTTCTTTATTTTATTTTTTTTTAATTAAAAGTCTCGCAGCGCTTGCAGCTGCAACGACGCGATGAGGCACGCAAAAATCGAAGCACGCAGAGGGCAAAGAAAACAGAATATAAAAGAAAAGGCTGCAATTCAATTAAAATGCGGGTGAGCAGCAACAGCAGCAGGTAAACACACACACACACTCTACACACACTCTTGTATAAAGTTTAATCGGTTTTGTGCTCCAAGACAGTGGCCAAGATTAGGCGTACAACGGGGCGTGGCTGGGTCGAGGCACAAATTGAAGCCGCACAGACGTCTGGACGATGGAATGGGAAAGGTAAGAGGTCGACACACAGGTAGAAGCAGAGCTTCAGCTTTAGTCTCTCCAACTTCAATTTCAGCTCCCCGATTTTCAATTTGATTTCTTATATATATATTCGTACGTATTTTTTGGGGCAGCGTTGCGAAATTGTAAGTTATGATTTTCATTTCCTTTTTGGAAATGTGGAATAATACTCACTTGTCTTCTCCTGATAATAATGATCGTCGGTGTCTGTGAAGAACCAGGTCTGTAAGCGCAAGAAAAAGAATGCGATTAATCATTGATGATGTAAAAAAAAACCAAAATAAAATCGACGCAGCGAAAGTTGCTCAGATTTGCATACTGTAAGTTTTAGGTTTAGGTTTTCATGGGAACTTCGACCTAACTTTAATTGACTCGATTCTTCTTTTAATTTAGTCATATGTTTACGAGGCGTAGACTCATCTACATAGCGAGTAGGAGCAGCGCCTATTCTTACAAGATTTCGAGACAATCAGATAAGAAATATTCCCACACACACACACACACACTAGCCGGAAAAAAAACATACGTCAAAAAAGCGCCCAAAGAAAACGAAACGAAACTTGTAGGGAAAAAACTGTGGTTGAACTAACATCAAGAAACAACTCAAGCAAAAAACTTGAAGAGCAGGCAAAGACGATTGAGATTGTTTGACTAGAAGTTACCCTGTATTATTATTACTCTTTGTTCAATAAGGAATTCATTTAGAAGAATATGAACAGCAATTATACAAGTGAACAAAAATATTAATATAATATATTAATATATAATATTCTACTTAAACAGATTAGATAATGAAAAACATTGTATGAAAACTTTAAGATAAAGATTTAAGTTATTTTATATAATTATTATTTTTATTTATTTTTTTTACATTTACATTTTTTAAATTTAATAGAGAAGAGAATACTGGAAAATTATTCTATTTTTATTAAAATCCTGAAACTTTCTGTTTATAATTTATAGAATCAATGTATTTCACTTCATCTTCAACTTCAACACTTTTTCGTTGCTATCTTATTTTACACTCAGTTTCATTTTTCATTTAATTATTATGTAGATCTTCTAGTCATGTACTTTTCCTTTTATAGTGCAGACTTTCAATAGTATTTTCTGTTGCTTTTTCTATGAGTAAAAAACCTTCATCATTTATATTTTTATATTTTTCTTCAAGCCTTGAACTTTTGATTTTATAGTATAATACGTGTACACACTTTTAATACTGCTCTATTAAGAAGTATAAAACCTTGTAAGAAATAAGTCAAAAATTGATTTAATCTTTATATAAAATATATTTGTCTTTTAGTTACTTTTCAGCTTACAATAGATACTTTTAATACTT
The DNA here is from genome assembly GCA_019972355.1 of Drosophila kohkoa. NCBI lineage: Eukaryota > Metazoa > Arthropoda > Insecta > Diptera > Drosophilidae > Drosophila > Drosophila kohkoa. Next base: position 1,733,071 of record BJEL01000056.1, read on the forward strand.
TTTTCTACTGCTCTTTTAAGATGTAGAAAACTTTGTAAGAAATAAATAGAATATTAACTCTTTCTTTATAACTTTCTCAATACCCCTTAAACTACTATCTTAAGGCGCAAAAAAAAACCTTGTAAGAAAACGCACTTTTTCTGTATATATATTATATTTATCTTTCAATCATGTAACTTCTCAGTTTGTAACATCCACTTACAATACCCTTTTAATCTACTCTTTTAAGGGGTAGAAAACCTTATAAGAAATGAGTCTAAAATTGACTTTTCCTTTAGCGTTGGGAATGAAGACACTTGGAAGTGTAAGTTGTTGTTATTCTGGTTTTGCTGCTGTTGGTTTTTTATGCATCGCTGACTACGCTAGGGGTTCCCCCATCACTTCATTCCCATCTGAACACTTCTTCTTCCCTCTCTCTATCTCTCTAGTCGCCTCTAGCTGCCGCTTCTCTAACTATCTCGCTGACATAAGCGCAAACCTAATTGCCCAAAATGACAGTCGCTCCGGCTATCTAAAAGTGTTTCCCACTTTTCCCCCTCCTCTCCGCCTTCTTCTTCCATAAGTTTCGCTCACAACAACTCAATTGGTTTTGCCTTTAATAACTATTTCTTCGCCTGTGTCAAATCAGGCGAAAATCGTTTTAAAGCTTTGACAACTAACACGAACACGAAGCACAGTCGACTTCTGCTGCTGCTGTAGTAGTTGTTGTTGTTGCCCCATGTTGCAGCAACAAACACAATGCAACACAAGTACGCCTGCTGTTGCTGCAAAAGCATTTCGTCTGGAGCGAAAAACGACGCTTAAACAGTTAGAAAGTCAAAGCAACGCTCGAGCTGAAGTTGAAGTTGAAGTCGACTCGAGTTGACTCGACTCCAGTCGAGTTCTTTATACAAACTGCAACAACAACAACAACTGCAACTGCTGCAAACTTTTCGTCGTCTGTTGAATTTTCATGGATTTTTACGAGATTTTTCTCGCTTCTCCCCCTCTTTTACCTTTCTCTCACACTCATTCATTTTTGGGCTAGAGAAAGAAAGAGAGAGAGAGCGCGCTTCTGCCAGCCGCGGGGCGAGAAATGTTAACACCATGTTTTGCCGCATGATGTTGCTCTTGTTGTTGTCGTTGTTGTTGTTGTTGCAAGTGTGGCTGCTGCTGTTGCTGGGCTGCTTCTGCTGCTGCAGTTGCCCGAGTGCCTCGACACTTGACTAGCATTTAATTTATGTGACTGTTGGAAACTGTTAAAACTGTTGACAAACAACATTACAACATGTTGCAGATTTATGAGGCAAGTTGAACGCGCTGATGCAACTGCCACATAAATAAGCATAGGCACTGAGCACTGTGCTCGCTATTGGCCCAGTTAATTGGTTTAGCTGCCCCTCTCAAACTTCCTTTTACGCTTTCGCCCACTCGTAAATTGCACCAAATGAGCAGCTGGTCAGCGAAAAATTCTCGCCGTAATTAGCTGACCCAAAACACAGCTTTATAACTGTCAAATGACATTCTGGGATTTTCAGAATATTTAAGAAATTCTTAAACTCGAGCAAGTAACAAAGCTACAGGCAAGTGTGATGGAATTTGAAATACTCTACCCTTTTCAATAAAAGAAAAACAATGCAGTATTACTTTTAAAATATACCAAAGAATATACTGACAAAATACTAAAATATACGGAAGGCTGTATAGAAGTGTATACAGTGGAGTTTAAAATTTACCATATTGGAATACACTACAGAAATACTGAAATATACCAAAGGTAACATTTGGTATTTCGATATACCATTACATTCAAAATGTACCATATACAGTAAAAATACTGAAATATATTGAAGGCAATATTTGGTATATTAAAATATCGTTACATTTTTAATGTTCCATAGAGTACATAATATACTATTCTAAAGAATTCTAAAGAATACCAAATTATATACATATGTGGTATATTGATGTACTATTACACTTTAAATATACCATAGAATACAGAATATAGCAGATTATAATATAGTGAATAAATACTGAACTATAAGGAAGGCAATATTTGGTATATTAAAATACTATCATATTTAAAACATACCACAGAGTGTAGAATATACCAGATTGCCAACCAAAGCAACCTCAGGCCCGTTGAATGGACAAAAAGTGGCATAAGCTGAGCAACTTTATTTGGTATTTGGTTCAACTGGGCAAGCATTTGAAATAATTCAAGTGCATGCCAAAGAGAAGAGACAGAGTGTGAGAGGCGAGTCTATAAATTTGAAGCAACAATATTTCGCTTAGGTCAGCATTAAATGCAAAACAAATTTATCATGAAAAGGCTGCTGCAGCTGTAGCTGTAGTTGAAAATGTTGTTGGTTACGGATACGCGGATTCAGATACAGATACAGATTTTTGGCGAGTTGCAAGTTGAGGTGGCGGCGCGCATTTTGCGGCGCGGCATGCATTCAATTGGAACGAAGCGATTGCCACAACAATTCGTTATGTTTTCGGTGCTGGCAACAACAGCAACTACAGCTGGCCAACAAACTAACTGACTGTCGCCGGCAGAGGCCAGCAACAACAAGAAGAGCAACAACAATGTCTAACAACAAACAACGGCAACATTTTCAATGGCGTCTCTAACTGCAGCTGCAGGCAACCAGCAACCAAAGCAACCATTTGTAGCGGCCACATTTTGCAGCATTTTGGCGTTTTGCTTTTTGGCCTCTTTGCTGCATTTAAGGACCAGCCAACTCCCTTCCCTTTCCACCCTCCACACTCTTTCTCTCTATTCGACACTCAACTCTACTTCCACTCAATTCAATAGCTAGCCAAGCACGTGGGGTGCGGTCGATCGCCACCAGCTTCAGCTTCAGCTCCAGCTTCAACTTCGATGCTGGCTGCAATTGCAGCTGTGGTTGCTTGGGCCTTACATATGGCGCAAGCAGCAACAGCAACAGCAGCAATCGTGGTTGCCTACCAGCCAGCCATCCAGCCAGCTGCCTTTGTCTGCATTTTTGTGCATTTTGACCAAATAGCGAAAAACAAGCCAAACACACAAAAATGTATAATCTATGAGGCGAGGCGGCACTGTGGACACTGGGATGCTTTCTAAATTTGATCAGACAGCGCCAAGTGAAAGTTGCTTTAAATCAAAATGCAATGAAATCAAATATCAACAAATGCCATGATAGGAGTTGAGAGTAAATATGAAGCAGGATTATAAGAATTTAGAGAAGTGGAAACGTTGTAGCTAAAGTGCCTGCTTATCTGCTTTACGTGACTTATATAGTTGGAATTCTTTGCAAGAATTTGGAATCTAATATCTAGAAAGACAATTTGTACATAAAAGCAAAATATGGTTTGGCAAATCAACTCAATTTCAAAATAAGAATAATAAAAAAAAAGTTCAATGAAATATACCGAAGTCAATATTTGGTATATTATTAAACAATCATATTTAAAATATAGCACAGAGTAATGAATATACCAGATTGTACAATTATGTAAGAAGAATAAGAAAGAATACGGAAATATACCGATTGCAATATTTGGTATATTAATGAACAAACATATTTAAAAAAAAAATATTGACAAAATACTAAAATATACGTAAGGCAGTGTAGAATATACAGTGGAGTATAAAATATACCAGATTGTAATACACTACAAAAATACTGAAATATACCAAAGGTAATATTTGGTATTTCAATATACTATTACATTAAAAATGTGCCACAGAGTGCATCATAAACAGTAAAAATAGTGAAATGTGGAGTAAAGAACAAGAAAGAAGATTGTAAAATTAAATAAAAATCGGCTAAATTAATATGTATATAAAGAGTTCTAATTGTCTGCTAGAATTAAAATGACGTAAACTTTTGTTTGTCAAATCAAATAAATTCCAACTTACTATATTGTAAGAATTACCTTTAAAGTAAAGACACAACAAATTAATATACACATACATAAAGCAGTGGAGATTTATATAAATTTGTAGTTTTGTGCCCCAACCGCAAACTGTCCAATTGAGGGCGTGTCTCAATTTGCGTAATCGCAGTTTCGGCTATTTCGTCAGTCCACAGTAAAAAAACGAAGAGAAAAAAAACAACTCTAACCACAAAAGGTTTATATTTTAATTATATGTTAAAGCCTAAACCTCTCTGGTGAAGCATTTGCTACACTCCCAACTCTCTGCTTTGCCACTGCCACAATCGTTTGTCTCGCCAGCTGTTGCCACATTGCGTGTGCCCCCAAGGGGCGATGTTTCTTCAGGGTTTAGGGAGGGGAGGGGAAGAGAGGCGGGGCGTCATAAAGTGTTCTGGCGAGATTTGCGTTAATGAGGCGCTGGCCAAGCAAGCGGAATGAAATGTATCAATTAGCTGATTTCCAATTGATTGAAGGCGCAGATAGACAAGAAAGAGAGAGAGAGAGAGAAGATATTGTATCTGTGAGATACATGTGCTGAAAGGTGCGCGCATGTTGCAGTTTAATTAATCAATTGATTTGAATGTAATGAAAGACTGGCTTCAAATTTAAGACAAACGTTTAATTACTCACTTTAATTTATTGCACAAAATTGTGTCAGTTATTCAAGGAGTTAATAAAGTCAATTGATATCGTTAGTCATAAATTGTATCTTTAAGATGCGTTTGGAATAACTGCGATATTGTAAAAAGTTAAAGCAAAACAACTGTTATTGCAATTGAGAGCGATGCTTGACAATAATTGCTGTTGCGCTGCGCGTTGACTATTTGCAGGCACTGTGTGTGTGTGTGTGTGTGTGTGTGTGTGTGTGTGTGTGTGTGTGTGTGTGTGTGTGCGTGTGTGTGTGTGTGTGTGTGTGTGTGTGTGTGTGTGTGTGTGTGTGTGTGTGTGTGTGTGTGTGTGTGTGTGTGTGTGTGTGTGTGTGTGTGTGTGTGTGTGTGTGTGTGTGTGTGTGTGTGTGTGTGTGTGTGTGTGTGTGTGTGTGTGTGTGTGTGTGTGTGTGTGTGTGTGTGTGTGTGTGTGTGTGTGTGTGTGTGTGTGTGTGTGTGTGTGTGTGTGTGTGTGTGTGTGTGTGTGTGTGTGTGTGTGTGTGTGTGTGTGTGTGTGTGTGTGTGTGTGTGTGTGTGTGTGTGTGTGTGTGTGTGTGTGTGTGTGTGTGTGTGTGTGTGTGTGTGTGTGTGTGTGTGTGTGTGTGTTTTTGAGCAAATGGCATACGAAATGAAACATTAAGCAGGAAGTTGCATGCGGGCAACAACAGCACAGTATAAGGAGGGGGGAGCGAAGGCGGGTGGCATGCAACATCACAAAAATTGTGTCGCTGTTGTGTTGCGCGGGGCAACAATGGAAAAAATTTCAATTTATTGCGAATTAAATTAAATTGAAGCGCATTGAAAAGGCCGCCAAAAAAACTGTCGCATAAAACAGGCCACAATCAAAAACTGTGGCAGCAAGAGAAGAGAGAGAGGAGAGGGGAAGAGCAGAGAGAGAGGGCGAAATGTGATGTATGTTGTGTTGTTGTGCGTTGGCGGCACACTTTGGACGTGCTGTCAATTGAGCTTTAATTGCCAAGCGGTTCGTTGCGCATACGCCACGTGATGCACAATGGAAATTGGAAATGGAAATGAAAATAAAGAGAATGGCAAAGCAGGCAGAGTACACAGAGAACTGAGTATACTATGACAACTGTCATATGCTTAAGCATATTTTATGTACAGCTGACAGCAGACAACACACACGGACACACGGACACACACTGACAGCAGCTGCGACGACAGTCTGGGAAGAGAATTGGAAGCCAGAGACTTGGACTTGGACTTGGGAGCAGCGCAAGAGTTGTTAGCTAAAACCTGTAGACAACTTGTGACGCAGCTTACAACTGCGCTGACAAGTTAAGAAAGGGAATATAGATGGGAGAGAGAGAGGGAGGGAGCGAAGTAGCAAGCTCGTTAAACACAAACGCAACTGACCAAGGCTGAGTTGAGTCGAGTTGAGCCTAGTTAATGAGAATAAGTAAGAAAGCTACAGTCGAGTGTGCTCGACTTTGAGATACCCGCTATCCATTTTCTATAAAAACAAATTAGGGCGGCACTGCAAAAAATAATAAAATATACTAAAAGTTATATTTGGCATTGTGATATATAGAGTGCAAAATATACCACGTACTACTCAAAATATGCCATAAAATGAAAAAGATTGTCAAAGCAACTAACATCCTTAGAAAGTATGCTCTTTTTATTCAAATAGTGTGCTATTCATTTTAAAATATACCAAATTAATATACCGCAAAAAACTAAAATATACCAAAGAATATATTTGGTATATTAACCATAGAATGTAAAATATACCAAATAGTACTACAATCAAAATATACCATAAAGTGCAAAATATACCAGATTGACAGCCAAAGTAACTAAGACTCTTAGTAAGGAGGCGTGTTTTCCATACAAATAGAGCTTTATTCTTTTTTTAAAAATACCAAAATAATATACCGCAACATACTAAAATATACCAATGGATATATTTTTGGTATTCTGATGTAGTACTACATTGAAAACATATCAAAGCGTTAAAAATATACCAGATAGTACTACAATAAAAATATACCATAAAGTGCAAAATATACCAGATATACCAGTTTGTCAACCAAAGCATCTAACAGCCTTAGTAAGCAGACGCTTTTTGTCATACAAAAGTAATTCTTAAATAAATTCTACATTTTGTATCCAACACTTTATAGAGTCTTTATCTGTCTGTAATACAAATATCATATAAACACAAAGTTAAAATACCCTTCTACTTGATGGGTAGCAGGTATAATAAGTCTTAAGCAGCAAAACATGACGCATGACGAGCCACAGCGAGTTGTTCAACGAAAAATTTAACGACAACTGCTGTGTGTGTAGCTGGCTAATAAAATGTGAACCACACACAGAATGAAAATGTTTTCCGACTAAATCGAGGCTCATTAAAAATAGGGAAGAGCAGCAGCAATAGTAGGAGCAACAACAGCACCCACCCAAGCAACCAGCAACCAACAACCGGCAACTGATTGCTGCTGTCAATGCGCTGTGTCCATCGATTTATCTGCATAAATCTGCATGCCAACAACTGACATTTGACATCCAACTGCCGTGTGTGTGTTTGTTTGTGTTTTGTCCTTTTTACGCCGAAAACAAATGAGCGAGAGAGAGAGAGAGGGAGAGGCAACCACAAGCGAGCTGAGCAAATTTATGCATGCAAATCTTTCAGATGGCAAACCAAACGTAGACTGACAAACCTGCCACAGAGACACAGCGTCAGTTTTCAGTCTCCAACCCAGTCTCATTTTAAAGAGCTATCGAGCTAGAGCGTTGCAAGTTGCAAGTTGAGACTTGCCACAACGAACGAGTTGTTGTTGTTGTTGTTGTTGCTGCTGCCAATTTGGCGCGTTGCATATTTGGGAGAAAAGCGTTCAATCAAAGTCGCGATTCTGCTGGCAAGCCAGCAAACGCAACGGTGGCAACTCTTGTCAGTAATTTATGCTCATTTGTTTGCGGCATGAATAATTTGAATGCCACTTGCAATGTTGTTATTCAACACAAGCAACAGCAGCAGCAGCAGCAGAGTTATTGTCTTATGCCCATAAACAAGATTAAACTAACAAATTATGTTTCAGCAGCCATAAAAACAACAAGTCAACGACGCAACAAATACCCTTGCTTTAAAAGTGAATTTCATTTACTTTTGTGTACATTAGAGGAGAGAGATTTTGCATAAATTAAAGATTTTCATCTGTTCATACTTATTTACATTGAAACGTTTTCATGCCCACTACATAAAAGACTTTTTATCCATCTATTATTCAATGATTGTGTCATCAAACTTGAACTGTTCACTGTTTACTCTTTAAAAAATATAAAAATTTGTAAAATCCAATATCGAACTATTTATATTGCTTTTTCATTCAAAGTACTCTTTACTCTATATTGAATCCAATGGAAATATTTGAATTTAATATAACAGGCGAGGCAAATCGATGAGAAACTGTGATAACACACTAAGCTCAGACACAAATTAAATCTGCTATTAATACACGTTGTAAAATTTATGCTTAATTCTGCGTAAACGTAAAAGTAATATGTTATATGAATACGAATTTAATTTGTTTCTTTTTGTCTGGGGTTCAAGTTGAATGCATTAGAGAATACCAAGCAGCATTATTCTAAATGCCCAGTAAAACCAATTTCCTCAGACCTACAGCTTCTGAAATATGAAATATGTCAAAGCTTATGCTATAAGGAATTGCATTTCAAGGATCACAAACAACTGCATAAAAAACTGTTATTCAGCAACTTAACAAAAATCTATCAGAAATGTTGAGCAAGGCAAAATTTGGTCTCACATGTATCTCAGTTTTTCAAAGATTACAAGATGGGCCTAAATCATGCAAATAGTGCTGTTAATAATACACCGTCATACATATAAGTTACAATCAAAAGTTTAAAAGTTTAGAAGGAAGGAAGTTTTTAGGAATATCCAATTTAGCAAAATATATCCAAGCTCGGTAATGTTCTGACTTGTCCTGTTCTATGAATACAATCTGACTTCTACCACAAAGCGTCTTACATAGTAGTAGAATTCAGAATGAATTCGTAGAACAGGACAATATAGGACTTTGCCTTAAACTCAGAATGAATTCATAGAACAGTAGAAGTCAGTTTTCTAAAACTTATGCTTTTGGTTTAGAAGTTACCAGCTACATATTTTTTACTTTTTATTTTAATGGAAATCACAAAAGGAATGGGAGCTTAAAAAATCGCTCTTTTTGATGAGAGTCCAAAAATGTATAAAGCACTTCAGCCATGTGTTAACTACTTCATTACGTAACCAATATACCCGCTTTAACTAAGATAAACAAGCAACGTGGCAAAATGACTGTGGACGTATTGCTTGCTGCTGTTGTAGCTGCCTTTTAAGGAGACGCGACGGGAATGGGATTGGAAATGGGAATGGGAATGAGCAGTTGAGAGGCACATTAATCAAGCGCTTATAATGTGCAACACGGAGAGGGCAGCAGTAGGAACAAAAGTTGTGGCAGTCGCAGCAAATAGTTTTCAAATGCGGCGCACACAAACCAATCAAATTGAACGCATTTTCTTGCAGCAGCTAAAAATGTTGTTGTTGTTGTTACTGTTGTTGCTGTTGTTGTTGTGCTCCACATTGTTGGCATCGTTGCTGATGTTGCTGCGAGTCGCATCAAAATAATTGGCTGCCTGCAACAGCAGCAACAGCAGCTCAAAGCAAATCAAACTTTCGAGGCAATTGTTGCATGTCGCTCGCTAGCTTGCAACTTGATGCAATTGCGCTGACCATCAGCTCCTTTAACAGTGTGAAACTGCAACTCGTTGTGGCAGGCAGCACAAATTGTCTAGCTGTCTGTCCCGCTCCGCTCCGCTCTCTCTCTCTCTCTCTCCCCACCTTATTTGCAGCACGTTTGCCCCAATCCCAATCCGTTGCAGCTTTGGCAGCAAAGGCCCGAAACGTGCCTGTCAGGCATTTTAACAATTTTGAATAGGTTCAACACACTCACACTCAAGCACTCAGATTGCAGAGATTATTTATTTATTTATGTTTTGGTTTTTATCTTTTTTGTGTGTCATTTTTTCATTGTTGTTGTTGTTGCTGTTGTTGTTGTCGGTTTGTCGACTGCAGTTCCATGTAAACAATAACAAAACACATTTGTGACGCGTGATTTTGCATAAGTTGGCACAAACTACAGTCGACAACAGCAACAACATCGAAGACAACAATAAACAAAAGGGCTATTACTCAGACACACAGATACATAAGTACATATACACTCATATACATGTATATAGACATATATTTATATATGAATGTCCTTTCGCATGAATCGTAAATTGCCGTTGGAGCAAAGTTTTACACACAACAAAATCAAAATTGAATAAGAAAATAAACAGAACTGAAACCTTTTTTATGGAAGACCAGCAGCTACCCTTTAAAAAGACAAATATACATACATATTATAAAACCATTCATTTTAAAAATCCAGTTTTAAAAACTAATAATTTAACAAACTTGAAGTCTCACTTCCAATGGCAAAAAACCTAAACTTGAAGCACTAAAAAACTAGTAAAAGTGTGGTACTATCATTTAAGAATACTAAGTAAAGATACCCACAAAAATACTGATATATACCGAAATGTAAATTTAGTATATTAATATAAGGGCTATCACTTTCAGGTAAAATCAACAAGTTTTTATTAAAAGGCAAAACATTGCGGTATTATTATTTAAATAAACCAACTTAATATACCGAAAAAATACTGAGATATGCCAAGATTTATATTTGGTATATTGTTAAACTAGTATAAAAAGCGAAACAGCGCGGTATAAACATTTAAATATATCATTTTAATATACTTGAAAAATACTGATATATACCAAAATGCATATTTGGTATATTAAAATAGGTACTCCCAAAAATACATCTTTATCTTCTATAACCATTGAGATCTGTGTTGTCATATGGATAGACAGACAGACAACGGCAGCGCTATATAATTTTTTCCAGCATTTGTTTTCGACATCAAATAGGAGACCTCATGTTGTAAGTATTTTGAGCATTACATTCTAATCAACTACTTTTTGATTGATTTAAAAAATATGCTTAAGGTACTTCTTCTTATTTCTTCTTCTACATTTTTTTAACCAAATTCATTCGCCTTAATTTGTAATTTGAATTCTCCCAAAACTAACAAAATGTATAATTATTGTATTCAGCTTAAGAGCTTATTATTATATCAAATGAGAATAAATGATACTTTTATAAATACTTCACACATTATTCAGGCTTTTAGCAAACTTTACTTGTCTACAGAGTATATAGAATTCATTATGAGCAGTCAGGCAGCATCATTATTGAGAGTTAAGCTCAATATAAATCGCAACTTTTTGGCTTATGAAGACATTTTAATGGCCAATTAAGCCACAGCCACAAAATCATAAATCGCCCAATGAGACAAAGCGAAAAAAAACAGAAACAACAAACAGCAAACAGAAACAGAAATCAATTCAAACAGCTTAAAAACTCATTATGCAAATGCGCCAAGCCCCAAGACGAAGAAGAAGAAGAAGTGGCAAGAGAGAGGGGAAAAGAGAGGAGAATGGAAACTGGACAAAAGTCTGATCTCAATCTGTGGCAACCTTTTGCAAATTGCTTAAAGAGTTAATCGATCTGCATTTTGTGTTGGGGTGTCGAATCGAGCAAATTATTCGAGGAGGGGGTCGAAGGGTTAGGACTCACCTGATCTCTGGCCAATTGGAACCAGGTCTTGATGATCAGCGCCAGACGCGTGTCGTGATAGTTCTTCGTCGTCTTCACGCTGATGAAAATGTCATCCAACTCCGTCGTCGGTGGCTGCGGCGTCGCTGTCACCGCTCGCTGCGACAGATCATGGAGCAGCTCCCCATTGCGACTGCGGCGAGCGAGTTCGGTGAGGAGCGTTGCCGTTGGCCTCTCGCTCACCTCGATGTCGCTAAAGTTGAAGCTGTGAATGTCCTTGCGTATGATCAGCGAGGGTGTAATAGGCGACGGTGATGGCGACGATGCAACTGCCACAAGTTGCAAGGCGGCAGCAGCAACGGGCAACTCACTTGCATGCTGTGTGGTCGTTGTTGTCGTCGCTGCAGGTTCATTGCCATCCAACAGACTTGAGCTTAATTGTGGCTGCAACTGCAAGAAAAGAGAGAGAGAACGAAAGATCGGTTAGAGCGAGAGCGTGTAAATTTGTTGTGTACATCGCTGTGGAAGCAGATTTGTGGTCGCTGCTGCTGCTGCGTTGAGAGGCATTTTCACCTGGCAAACAAAAGGCGAACTTCAATTGGTAAACAACAATGGCAAACAAATGAGCTGCAGGCAAGCAGCCAGCAAGCAGACAACAAACAGGCAGCTGAGTTAAAAAGATGAGAGTGATCGACTGTGAAATACCTGCTACACAATTTAAGAGGAGATCGAGAGTATATGAAGTAGGAACAAAGCAAACTAAAAGAGCACGGGGCACATCTATTATATATATATATTTATTATAGTTATCTATTTATTATTATTTATTATTTATTATTAATAACTTAACTGAAGAGCTAATTAGCTTTGAGTGTATTTCGTGCTAGCCGTCAATCAATATTTTGCCAGCATTGTTAAATGATTTATAAAGTAAAGATTGACAGCGTAAACCACGAAATTAGCCAAAATGTTCATACTTTTATATTAATTGGCAACCAACTTTCTTTTAAGAATTTATACAATTTGAAAATATTCCTTTTAACTTGATGTTAGTAAAAGAAACATAAAAGAAATCTTAATGCCATAAAAAATTTCCTATTAATATCAATTCGAGAGCTTTTTAAATGATGTTAAATGTTCATATCCTAATTAAGTGTTCCGAAATAATGACAATTTTGATTGTTAAAGTAATAATTTGTCTATTAGAATGTGTGACAAAATCATTTCAAATTGTGCATCCCATTAATTTATTTAAATATTGATATCGTAAATTAATTAATTAGTGAATGATCTTCACTTATTTTAGAGCAGTTAATTTACAAAATAGGTAAGTTACACAAGTAAATGTAAATTTATGGTATATACAAAAATATATGGAACGATTTGATCAGTGCTGTTTAAAGAAATGATCTATATTAAAGACAATTTTTTTAAAAGACAAGATAAAAAATATTTTAAGAGCAAAAAAAGTATTAATAAGGAAGCCCACAAACTTATTCTCTCTTTCACTCATACTCTTTTTAAGGATCCAAATGAATATTAAAATGAATATAAGAAATATGAATTAAAATATGTCAGACATTCAAACAGTCGTGTAGACTTATTGGCTCTTGAACTTCATCAAAGTAATGAACTTGCGTTTTTTTTAAACTGTTGAACTTGATCATAGCAATAAACTCACTTCTCTATTTTTAAATTAAACGTAAAAATACAAACATCTATAGCATAGGCATAACATTGTTTAAAACCCTTGCCATCGCCACTAACTTGGTATACCTTTCGTCACTTCAACTACCGGGCATCACAACAACAATCGGCAAGCCATAAATGCTGAGTAAGTGCAAACAGAGACAGAGCGAGCGCGCAAAGCGAACGTTTGTTGATCGGCAATCAGAGCCAAGATTGGGAACTCCTCTAGCTCTCTTCCCCCTTCCCCCTCCTCATCACTGTGCACCTCTTCAGCACTCTCTGCTGCCTCTTGAGGCGCTGTGTAGGCTCGAGTTTTGATTAATTTCCACTGATAACAGGTTCATTTGCTTTTGTTAAGCGCGGCAATTCTTCAATTGCTTTTAATGCTGCTTCAACTTCTCTACTGCTTCTTCTTTCTCTTCTCCCCCTTCTTCTGCTTCTTTTTCAGTGTTTGAGTTTTGATTGAAGTGAGCTGATAAAGGCCAAAGACAGCACTTGAGCCTGTTTTACTTTATTTTCTCGAGATTTGTTTTTTTTTTGTATTTTTGGGTTCTCTGCGCTTTTGCGCCAAGTGTTAATTTACTCGACCTTTTCCGCTATGCAAAGCAGCAGGCGCTTCCTCTGAGCTACACTTTAGTTTTCCCCCTCTCCCGTCTCCCTCTCTTCCCCTCCTTTTACCTGACCCACACATTTGCTTAGCTTCAGTATTTTTTATAGCTCATTCGCAGCGCATTTTCTCAAACTGAAAATGGAAACATTTCTTTGTCCACAATCTTATTCCCCCCTCTCTCCGCTCTCCGCTCTCTGCGCTCTCTCCTTAATCTATCTACCGTTGATCTTTTTATTACATGGTAAACGGGTCTTTCGGCTGCTGTGGCTGCTTCACACGATATTGTTCGCTTGATAGACTAAAGACTTCAGAGCTCAATACAATTTTATTGCGGCACGATCGACAAACGGTGTTCGCCACACAATGGGGCAACAGAAGAGAGTTGAGAGTGGAGAGTGGAGAGAGAAAAGATGCCCAGCTACTGCCTAATGAGCCACAGAAGCCAGAGTCTGAAGTAGTTTTGTGGATGTGGAGGACAAGTGCGAAAAGCAATCAAAGCGCTGGAAATATTAATTAATTCCGCGATAAACGGAGCTCAACAAATCGTGATCTCAGCAGTGATCGGCAGTGAAAGCGACTTTGACTACGAATCCGGTTAACAACGCGCATTCAGAATTGAATTAAGTCAACAAACAGCCTTGCATAGATTAGAATGTTGCACCACTTGCTGCAACACAGCTGCCTGCTTGCAACGTCGCGACTGATGTAATTCATGTATGCAAAATATGTTCGACGAGGGGCAAAGTGGCAAAAAAAAAAAACTTGGCGAATTACGCGAACGTGAGGCGATCGCAACAAAGTAAAAAACCAACAGGGAGTTGCAACACAGAAAGAGAGGGAAGGGTTAGCAAGAGAGAAAGAAAGAGAGAGAGAGAGAGAGAGAGAGTTGGGGGCAGAGACACAAGCAACGCTGCTGGAGACACGTGTGGCCATATAACCGCTATTGTCAAGCACGCCTGCGCACACACAACACACAACACAACACAAAGCAAAACAACACAAAACTTACAAACTACAAGATACAAGATACAATATGCCAGATACTGCAGATACAACAAGCAAGAGAAATGACAGTTGAGTAAATTCGACTGCGAGATACGTGGTAATTGATGTGTAAAGAAAAAAATGGCAGAATTGGAATTTAAATTTTGAAAATTTAGAAATGAAAAAAAAACAGAAATGAATAAATTGAAATTTCAAATTGAAAAAATAAATAAATAGTAATACCCAAAATATTATTAAAATTTCAATGATGTGTTGCATTTAACACAAAATTGCAAAATGACAAAATAGCGAGTTTTAAAATTAAAATATGTTGTAAGATTTTCATAAAAAATTGAGTATAATCCTATTATCTTGATATTATTGTGTTTAAGGAGAAAAAAAAATATTAAAAGTGTTATTTAAACTGTGTTGTGAATAATATTAAATAATAATTAAATATGCTTTACGAAAAGAAGCTGTCAAGCTCATTGTTTTCTTTCTTATATTTGTAGAGTTAATCTCAAATTAGAGAAATTCTAAATCAAATATTATTTGCACAGACATATTATACAAAAACTATACATCCCTAGCTCGCAAATGCTCTAAGATCTATGTGTTATTTAAAAAATAAAATAAATAAATGCTTTCAAAATGCTATACGCATAAAAATATAAAATTATGAAATTTGTGAACAACTTATTATATTAAAAAGAGTATGAAGATGGTGGACAACTTTATATCTCTAGTTAGATTTTTTGTTAGCTTTTTTCAATCTCAAAATAACCTTATCTCTATAGATATCTATAGATACTCACAAACTTTATAGCATCAAGGCCCTAACATTCTCTAGTTCTATAAGTTATTAAAGATTTATAAGACCACTACCGTTTAAGATCAAGGATATGAGATCCTAAGCTTCACATTAAAAATTTATGTTCTATAAGTTCCGCTTTTGGGGCTAAATGGGAATATGAGATAAAAGATCACAAGCTTCTTAACCTCTAGCTATACATTCTATATATATATATATATCACTTTTAATGATTTATATAGATTCTGCTAATGAAGAATACTTTATGTATGAGATCCAAGATAATTTTATCTTTCAAATACTAACTAAGCTATTATACCTCTTCTAAAACATGACTACAGGGTATAAAACAGCAGGCGCAACAAAATGTACACGCACACACCCTCACCACACACACACACACGCTGACACACACTAAGAGAGTTCGCGCAGGCGTTTGCCTAGTCGAAATTGAACACGCTTCGTGTCGGGGCAATTGTGTAATGCTTCATTATGGACATGATTAATATGTTTATAAACAATTTTCATGTCAATTAATAACAAGCAACAACAACAGCAACAACAACAAGAAATACACAAAAGGTGCCCAGGCCAAAAAGGGCGCTAGATTAATGAAGTTTCCCAATGCCATAAACTCACTCTCGACTCATTCCTTTCAATCAACAAACAGAACTCCAGCTGTTTCTCCCCCCAAAGGTAAGAGAGAATCAAAGAAAAAGGGAAATGAAGTGGAGTGTGGAGTGGAGTGGAGAGAAAACGGCGAGAAAAGCTGGTAAAATCTTCATTAAATGCTGTTTTAACAATATTAAACCAAAAGATACAAATCTACGATAAGATACAATGCCACAATCAAAGTCACATATCAGCCAACTGAGCGACAGAGCCCAGAGAGACAGAGAGAGAGAGAGAGAAAGATGGGAAGCACTGGGAGACTCGGCGATTGGAAGATTCTCAGCCTGAGACTGAGCCTGCGATTGCGATTGCGATTGAGCCTCAATTAAGTAAACTGCCGACCACCAAAAGATCGAAAAAGACCAGCAGCTGACTAAGATACACTGAGCGAAAAGCGCACTTATTAAAATATCAATTTTAAAACTTTACTACCTTCAGGAAAAGAGATAGAGATTTTTTTGTCTGATCCGTTGATTTAGTCAATGAATAAAAAGACTAAAATGTTTAATGGCAACACAAAGTTCAGTTGTTATTTAAAGAGTTGTAAGTGTGTCCATATTATATACATATATAATTATAAACATAAGAAACCTTATTTAGTTTTAAATATTCTTCCCTTTTTTTGTATCTTAACGTTCTCTTTTGACTGCCAATTCTGTATGGTACGTATGGTACGATACGAAAATATAATCTCATTTTATGTGTTTATATTTTAAACTAAATCGATGTGTTGTCTATTTTATTTTGAAACGCATATTGACAATGAAATAAAAAATAGTAGAAAAAGATTTCGGTATTTTTAAATTATTCCACTACAATTTTATTGCCAATTATAAAAAATATAATTTTATCGAATGTCTTTATCATCATTTAGAGTAAATATTAAAAATAATGCCCTCCAAAAATATATTAATGTTGCTTTCAATTTTACATATTTCATTGAATAAGTATTTGAATGTAGCGCAAACAATTTCGAATCTTCTCTAATTATACTCAGTTATCAAATATTATACAACATTACTTTAAGTCTTATTTAGGAGCAGATTATACGTTCCTTAAACTAGGCAAAGACACAACAGCCATTGTAAATTAATCCCGGGTTATAAAGGAATAATAACATTTTTTTATAACTTTTTATTTGTACCATAAAATTTAGTTTTTATCAAAATTGTCATAGAATAATTCGCACAATCAGTGGAAACTACGTTAAACTAATTAGAAAGCATTCAAGCATAATAAATAAAGTTATATATAAAGCTGTAACTGACTATTAACTAAATAATCATGTTTCCAAAAGTACGCGAATATTTCCTCAAACAATTTTAGTTTTCGACACAATTTGAAGTAGTAATCAGAAAAAGATTTAAAGTTAGTCCTTGGATCCGGTGAAAGAAAATAAATAAATAAAGATAATCCAATTATCAATGCTAAGCTTCAACTAAAAAGACTCAACTAATTTAGCTTCTAAGCGCAATTTAGCTAAAAAACAAATCTGCAGCATAACAAACTAAGAACTTTAAAGCAGCTGTTAAGCAGCTCAACATACGTAGGTCCAACTTAAGTATTGATTATCAATAAAGTTGCTTAAAACTTTGCTAAACATTCAGTTTAATTTCTCAAAGTGTGTCCAGCTGCAGCAGATACGGCAGATACTCTGAAACCCAGATACTGCGATGCTCAGATACATTTAGGTTGCAAGTTTTATCAGACGCGGCTTAATGTCGTCAACTTTTTGGGTAGTACGAGTAGCGGCTGTTTTTTGTGTGTTGCCGCTGATTATGTGGCAAGAAGAGAGAAGAGGGAGGATGAGTAAAGAGGAGAGAAGAGTGGACAGGCAGCTGCTACTGCTGGACAGGACGCTGCATGCTGTGGCATGCAACAAGCGCGGCACCTGCGAAAACTTTTCAGCGATATTCTTTGACTTTGTTTTGGGCTTTTTTTCTCAACTTTATTTTTTTGGTTTTTTTAAGTTTTGCCTTGAAGACTTTAAAACTTGATTTGCATGCAAAAGCAGTCGCTGGATTGTTGTTGTTGTTGTTGTTGTTATTGCTTGGTATGCACAAGGCAAAGTACACGGAATCAATCAACAATCAAACAACAAGCGAAACTCATTCTGCGCGCCACTTTAAACCAATTCGCATAAACAAATTCATTTATCGATTACTTTCGTCATTTTTTTTTTGCTCGTCATATTTATGATTTATGCGTCAGCAACACGCGACAACTGAAAAATGGGGCTGGGGAGGGGAAGAGGGGCACGAACTAGGGGCGTGTACAGTGGTCATGCAATCGGACAATTGTCATGCTTTATACGCAAAGCAAAGACTTCTGCGTCAGCTGTAAAATTCCAAGAAGCAACAAGCGACAATTTGCGCAACATTTGAACAAAACTAATAAAAATAAAAGGAAAATGAAAATGAAGAAATACAAAAAAAAAATGTATATTTTCAACATTGCATTGCATTTAATGTGGTCACAACAACAACAACAATAACAACAACAATGGCAACTGCTACAAAATGAGCTGACACAAGTCACAGACCTCCGCAAAACGAAGCGACTTCAACGAAAACTATGTGAATTCAGCATTTTTAGTTTCATCACATTACGCTGAGAACTCTTAACTCTATATAACTCACTAAGTTCTGGGCTGGTTTCCGGTTAAGTCGCAACAATTTGCTCGAAATTAAAACGGCATAAAAAGTTTTTAATGATTGCAAAAGCAAACACACACACACATAAAACTCAACTCGAAGTCAACAGACGACAAATTCCTATTTCATCGGAATTCAACTAATGCATTAATAATGCATTAGACACACACCTCTAGAAATTTGCATTTAAAAGAATCGAAAACATTTGCTAATGAACTTTTGCCAACTCAACAATTTCCGGTGAGACATTTTTATACTAATTATAACTACTAAATGTCAAAATCTTTTTATAAAAATGTTGTCGAAAGCTTTACAAATTGTCATGTCTAAATTATTGCTATGATATTTTGTTTAAAAATTGCCGCTAATTGAATTAAAACATCAAAGTTGTGGAGCGCCAAAATAAGATCGCTTCATTTAGATATTTTGTACACATTATTATTTAAATTTTGAAATAAATTATATTAAATGTCAAAGACTAGATAAAACCTTAAAGTTTTCTGAGTTTTCTATACGAACAACTTTTAAATTGTCAAATTAAAATCCGGTTAGCTGACAAAAATTTAAAGATTTTCAAAGAAAATAAAAATATCTAATAAGCAACCAAAAAAACGAAGGTTTTAGTTGTTATTACTGAGTTTCCTTAAAATATATTTAACTTCATATGCTGAATTTCATTTTTAAATGTAAACTTTGAAAATAAAATTTCTTGTTTTTCCCTTTTATAATATATTTGACTTCACATCCTTCACATCACATTTTCAAATAGGAATTATAAAAAAAAGATTTTTTATCCCTTATTATAATATCTTTCATTTAATATCCTAAACTTTTAAATGTATTTAATGAATTATGAAGAGAAAAGTTTTTCCTTTCCGCTTAAAAAAAAAAATAGATGTTAAAAACATCCTTAAAGTTTTGTGGTTCCATGACTCTATCTATTTCCTAATAGATTCGTCGAATTAGAGATTGCAAAAATAAACCAATGAAAACCAGAATCTATATTCACTCTCACAGCTAATTTACATTCTAAATTCTATGAATCATAAAATAACTATCCCAAGATCACTTCAAAAATTCCAATTCTAATTAAATTAGTGAATGTTGTACTATAAAAATATCCAACACACACTACGCGAGGAATTTTCTTGCATTAACTACCATAGAAAATCGTTGGCTTAATGATCCAGTAAATGATATAGTAATCCAATCCAGCCGGTTTCGCTCTGCAGCTGTGTTCAGTTCAGTTGCAATTAGCATAATAAAGATGTGAGTTTATTGTGAGAGCGAGAGAGAGAGGGAAGGAAACAAGAGAAGGAAAAGGAAACTATATGGTATACTATGTGTTTAACTGTGTGATCCCACACTCTCTCTCTCTCACTCTGGGGGCACAAGCTCTCAACTAGCCGGGCGGTCAGCCAACTTTTAGCTGCTCTTGTAATATTAGCAGGGGGAATATTTTATTACACAGAAATTTATGCAAAACCAAAGCAAAAACAACGAGAACAAGAAGCAGAAGAAGAAGGCGAAGGCAAAGGAGTAAAAGGAGAGGGAATTGCAGCTTGAAAGCTTTGGCGACGCGCTGCCGACGGCAATGAAACGCAACAAAAACAAAACAACAACAAAGACACAACACAACAAAAAGCAAAAAAATGCAAAAAGAAAAACAAAATAAAAATTGCTAAAAACTGAAACTGTTTTATATGCAAGGCAAAAGGCAGCGACAGCGGCAAAGTCAAACTTGGAAGACATTGGCAAGGGCGCAAAAAGGTTCCAGTCGAGAGGAGAGCAGAGAGCGAAAACAGTTGGTGGGGGGACAAGGACGGACAGACGCATGCGCGCAGCTGCAAACGTCGCCAGCGTTGATTTATGAAAGTGCACGAAACGGAGACGGAGACGGAGACGGCGACATGTGGAGTACAAGCCGGCAGCAGAGGGAGTGGGATGCATATAGAGTACGCATGTGTGTATATGTGTGAGCAAACACATGCAAATTTCCAAGTGGACAGCAAAAGGGGGCCCCACAAATGTTAGAGGATTGAAAAAAGAATGACTGAGGTAGAAGGAGCGTGACACCCACGCAACCAACGATCTGTGGCGAATCTGAATCAAAAGACATTACTCACTTGCATGCCCGGATATCCGTAGGCGCTCTGATAGAGCAACAGCGTCATGTAGACAACGGCGACGGCGAGAGACATGGCTTGCAGGAGGCGTTTGTAACGTTGCGGCAGCGAGAGCACAGTCAGGCTCATATCATATGTTGTCCGAACCGTCTACGCAAACATCGATCGATCGATCAATCGTCTATCGTATCTATCGAATTTCGAACCGCAAAGAACACACAAAACTCTATTTTCACAAAACACAGTTGTCGCACACTGATTAAGAATTCACTTGTTTTTTGCTTCGCACTTTTAGTTCCTTTGCAAAATTTTGCTCGTGTCTTCGTATTCGTATTGCACGTAATATTTCTGTTAAGCGCGCGCGCGTACGTCTTGCTTCGGGCAAGTTAGCTGAGCAACTGACGCAGCGGCCGCACAGCCGCATTGAGCTTACCTTTCCAGCGCATAATTTTTGTAAACAAACGACAGCAGAGCGCCAAGAGAGCGCACGAGTGAGAGAGCGCTGCGCTCCAAGCTGTGCGTGTGTGCTCCAATTGGAAGCGAGGCGCGCATGCAGTAGTGTGACAGCGATAGCAACACATTTCGCTGAGAGACCAGTATTCCAATCGGAGCAGCAGAGAGCCGACGCGGCGCTCTCTCGTGGTTGTTCCAACTTGTTGCTCTCGCTCTCCGCAGTGCGGAGTCCGCACTGCACTGTGCAGCGCTTCGACGTCGTTGTTCGTGGGTTGCTCTCGTTGACTGGTTAGTTCCGCCTCGGCATGTGCCACAGTAGCTGCCGAAGGCGATGATCGGTTAAGCAACTCTCGTGGGCGTTAGTTCGCTCTGCCCGCTGTAGTTGTTGTACTTGTTTTGCCGCTCCCTTTTTCGCTCGCACTCGCGCAATCATGCAGTTATCCTTGCGTCCTTGCACGCGACCTGTGCCCATAAACTACATACATACATGTTGGTTTGCTCTGTCGACGTCGTCGTCATCGTCGTTGTAGTCGTTGTGGCTGCGTCAGCCGACGACAATTCCATTAAAAGTTGTACGTTGTCACTTTGCGTTAACTTATCTGTGTGGCATGTTGTGCGATCGCATTTTTATTGTCGCCATTGTTTCGCTGCCCTCAGCCGCTGTCTCTGTCGCTATCGCTATTGCTGCCCACACACACGAATACACTCACATACAGAGACAGAGACAAGTCACATGCACGTTTCGTTTTTGTCGCTTGAGTTTTCTGTAGCACTTCGTTTTTCTTCACTTGACAATGCTTTGCATGTCCCTCTTCCCTCCTGCCCCCTTTTTCGGCCCACTACTCTCTGCTCTGCTGCCTGTCATATTCCATGTTTGTATGGCGGCAACAAAAGCTCGTTGACGTCAACGTTGACGACGACGACGGCAGCGACTGCGCTGCTCTGCTCTGCTCACACAATCAGCAACTCGGCATCTTGTTCGCTGTCCCTTTGTGCGCCTTTCGCCTGAATTGCATTTAAAAAGCGGCCCGAGACTGAGCTCAAGTCCAGAGACCCAACTTCAACTTCAGTTCCAACTCCAGCTCCAGGGCGTGCAACCTTGTTCTGCCACAGCGCAAAAAAGACATCGTCTAACCTCCCTCTGTATACCTTGTCCCTCCTTCCCTCTGTTCCTTGGCAGACTCGTTGCTGCTCATGCCTCATTTTTAATGTGCAACAACTGCAGTTGTGTGTATCTGTGTGTGTGTTTGCATAGGTTGCACTGGTTAGGCATGTGCCACTGCCGCAAGTTGAGGCGACTCTCTAGCGTTGCAGCCACGTTTATCGCTGGCCTAACCTTGTTAGGATTGTAAAATGTAAACCGAAGGCGTTGGTAAAGTTTGCAACGTTCAGTTCGGTTCGGTTCGCTTCAAGCTTGGGGCATGCAACCAGCCTAGTCGAGTGCTCTCGACTGTGGCACACGCTTCGCTGGTAGACTCTGGACTTTAATCGAAAAACGGTCGCGCAGTCGCGCAGTCGCCCTGCGGTTAGCTCAAGAGCGGTGCATGCAACGGCGGGGCATGCAACTGCCAAGGTGGGGGCAGGCAACAGACTGTGTGCGCGTGCGCCTTTTGCCGCAACGTGTTTATTTCGCTGGCTCCACACATTTTGGCGCATATTTCGCTGGCTGGCAGAAAACAAAAGCAACAACAAAAATTGATGCCCGGTAGTCATGCAACAGCTGTGGCAAGCCACCAGGTAGGGGCAGGGGCAGGGGCAGCCAGTTGACTGACAGTCTCAAGAGTGACTGACTGACTGACGCGCAACTTGATTGCAACGCTTGTCTACTGTAGCAGGCAAATGCAACTCAGGCATCCAACTGAGTTGCAAGCTCCCCTCTTGCCGTGCCACATTCATCATGCCACACGTACTAGGCACGCAATTTGTTGCTCATTTCGATTTGTGATGCGTCGCATATTGATGGCGAGCGACCAAAACTGACACTAAGCAGCCTCCAGATTAATGATCCCGAATTAGTCAGTGTCACTTAGTGGAACACTCGCTGTGACGACTCGCCGAGTCGCCTCCGGGGGGCAACGAGAGGCTGCGGGCAGCGGGAAGCGGGCTGCCATTAGTCGCACGCTTAAAGTCAAAATACACGTAAATGCAAGATTGCCTACAATTGGGGCAACAACAACACTCTCTCATCACAACTCAACTGAACTGAGTTGAGCTTAGCTCATTGCAGACGAATCAAAAATTAATTTCAACATTGTGTTGCCTCGATATCATCGATCAATAACTGTCAACACAGCATTCAATACACTAACTGCTAATTGAGCATATTGACTTCAAGGAAATGTTTGACTAAAATAATTCGAAAGTTAGGTTATAAATTGAAGCTCAAAGTTATGACTGTCGAATTAAAAATAAAAGAAAATTAAAATTAAATTAGACAGTAAAATTCAGCAAATGTAATGAATACTTGCCACTTGTATTATTTGAATTAATAGTCATTATTAAAATCAAATTAAAAAAAATAATTATTTTAATACAATTTATTTTCTACAAAAAAAAAATTATTTATGAAAAATACTTGTCACTCATATAAATTGAATTAATAGTAATTTTTAAGATCAAATTAAAACTATTTATTTTCTACAAATAATAAATAGGAATTATGTTTTTCCTTAAACAAATATGTTTATGTAGAAAAGTCCAAATTAAACTATATACTTTTTTTTATAACATTAAACACTTTCAGTTGTACGCATTTTCTTTGATATTATCTTAAAAAATATTATAATTATTATTAAGCCAAAAAAATAATATTAAAGTAAATAATACGAAAGTTTTTATTTATTTGATCATAAAGTTTTAATTATTTTATTTTTACTGCCAAAACTGAACCTTCTAAGTTATTATTAGATTGTTGTAATGAATAAGATGAACTTAAGTATTTCAAATTCCACGCTGATTGATAGCTGAATTCTTTCTTGGCATAAGATAGTTCCCTAGAGTTAAATTTTATATTGGTTAGCCTTAGCAAATATGTGCAAAACCCTTTAGAAAGGGTCTACATAATTCGGTTTTGCTCTTTAAGTTTTTGCTTCTATGATTTCACACCTATTTTGTGTGACAAAAACTATTAAAAGCGCATTTTTTTAGTTGCAAAAAAACTATATTTATAACAAAAGAATTGCTTGGAAGCTGTGAAATTCATTGAAAGCGTAGCAAAAGCAATTTTATTATTATTTAATTGTTAAATCAGGAATTTAATTTTAAAACAAGTATATATATACATATATAAATAAAAATAAAAAATCATGTAAGATTTCTAAAATGTATTTCAAACTAAAAGTTCCTTATCAAATACTGATAAGAGATTATGAACATTGTAAAATCCTCAAAAAAATAATTCCAAAAATTCCTAAGAAATAGCTGAATACCTCCGATAGTGCAATCTAACCTCACTTTTGTTTCTAATATCGAAAAAGAGTATTTTCAAATCAACTTGAGCCCAGAGCATGACTTTAAACTCCTCGTTCGTTAAGGTGCTGCTCCCAAAAAGTATAATACCAAAAAATTCGTTTCTCATTTTTACAGATTTTCGATTTGAGATTTGAGCGAAGGGAGACAACAAGAGGGCAGCGAGAGAGAAGGAGATAGGGAGACCACCTGGCGTCTGCGGAGGCTAATTGCATTGAAGGTACGCCGAAGGAGACAAAGAAATGTGGCCCAGGTGATGATATCAGCATGATCAAGCACTTAAATAAGTACAAATAATGAACGTTTGTCCCTCCTTTCCCCCTCTTACCCCTTGCAACTCGGCAAAGTTTACAAATTTGTTGATTCAACGCGGCATGAAATCGCTTTTCAACTTTGTTAAACTTTAATTAACCGATTTTTGTGTGTTTCGGGTTATGAGAAGCGGAGGAGGTGGAAAAGAAATAAGTTAAATTATATTTAAGCTGATTAAATTTATGAGTTTTTTTTCTTCTCGTTGTTTTCTCGGTTTTTTGGCAAAACGCGACTTGATTCAATTCGTTGTGTCTAGTTGCAGTTGCGTTGTGGCGGCCTCTCGAAAAGGTCATTAAAGTGGACCAAGCTAATCAATTGAACAAACAGCGAAGAGAGTCAAGAGTGTGTGGAGACCCGGAATACGCGCATACTTCAGCGATGATGTTTCCCAAAACCTAATTTTCAATTTACCAAAGCAATTAACAACAAATTTTATTGGCTTTTAAGTTGTGCAAACACGGCGGCAGTTCTTCAGCTTCGAACTCGTAAACCGAACTCGAACTCGAGCTGGCTGGCGATGCATAATAAAATGTATCTGTGGGATACAACAAGAAAACTGCGGTGGTTTGTTGTGCCGCTATTGATCAAGTGTTTGACGAGTTGAGTCAAGTCGCGTTCACTCTTTCAGAATGGTTGTTCTTTACCTGAAGAAGCACTGCAAGTATTTCCATTTTAATTTCTTTAGAAACCCCGCCAGCAAACCAACGAACCAGTTCTAGATCAAAACCCCGCCTCCCTCTCGATCTCTCTTCCTTGTCTATGTGTTTCATTAATTAACAGCAGCAGCTCCCAGCTCTGAATTGAACTGAAGCTGAGAACTGAATGAAGCCACTAACTGAAGTAACTAACTAACGCATAGAGCATTCGATTCGTTACGTCTGATTGCCGAGTTACGACTCCAAGTTGAACCACAAACATACATAACTACATCTATGGGCAACACTTACATGGATAAATTATGATCCTCAGAGTCTCATAGTCTCCTCTGCATCAGTGTGTCCAATGCCCCTCAAAGCAATCTTGAGACCAACATCAACTTAGCAACGCGTTGCAGATGCTCTGGATGTAAGCAAAATAAAAAGAGTTAAGCGAAAGATATTAGATAATATAGAAATTAGATATATATTATTAATATATTAATGCTAAAAATATATTAGAAGCATCTCCATTTTATTCAGTGTTCATAACAGAATAAATTAAATGACTGAGTTGCTTAACAAATTTTAATAAAATATAAATTAAGCCAAAAATAGTTACAATATAAAACTAAAAATATAATCAAAATAAATTTAATAAAAATACAAATAATGAAATTTATAAATTTAAAGAACGGTAGCAATACAAAACTTACAATAAAAAAGTAAATAAGTAAATTTGTTTACTATTTCAAAATGGTAAATATGCAAAAATTCAAAACAACTTTAAGAAATTATATACATTTATTTTTTTTATATTTATTTAAACAACAAAAGTTTATTAAAAGTAGATATTACATTAAACATTTTTATCACTAAGAAACTCATAACAAGAACAAAATAACAAGAAACTCATATAGAAAGAAACAAATAAGAAAGCTACAGTCGAGTGGGCTTGACATTGAGATACCCGCTACCCATTGTGAATAAAAGCAAAACAGTGCGGTATTAACTTTAAAATATACCAAATTAATATACAGCAAAATACTAAAAATATACCAGCGTACTTGCCTATGCACAAGTATTTCTTAAATAATTTCTACTTGTATGTACCAAAAATCACATGCGAACATAACTAGTGCTGTCGAAAATAATTATATCTCTATCTATTATATCATAGTCTCTGACATGTAGGTGACACCTACTAGGTGTTCATATGGACAGACAGGAATTTATACATTCTTTATAGAGTCAGAGATGCCTCCGACTGCCTGTTACCTACATTTCCTGGAGGTACAAAGTTTTAATACCCTTCTACTCTGTGGGTAGCTGGTATACAAATTTCTATATTTTGCAATCATATTAAAATTAATGCTATTATGTGTGCATTGTATTGCATTATTGTGTGAGTTCGGATCTCATTATAATTTGCAGCACATCTACTAGTCACCAAAACATATTATTTTTTTTAAGTTCCTTTTTTTTTGGTTGCAGTTTGTGGCATGCTCCGAAAAGTCATCTCTGTAAATCTTGAGATTGACGCTGTAGGTGCCAGCTTGCATGTTGTTCCGACTACCGAAATCCTGTTGCTGCCCATGATGAAGTCCCCTCCAGAGGGTTGGTTGGGGCATCTCTCTGCAGTGGCCAACGCTTGCCAGGGGTCCACACCAAGAGTCTGAGACTGAAACTGAGTCTGAGGCTGAGTCTGACTCGGAGCTGACTTGCTTTAGTCTGCTGCCCCACGTTATGGTCGCTACAATGTGCCATAAATTTATGATACTAGTAAAAATGCTCGCCAGTATCTGCTGTAAATGGTAGTCACACTATCTGTGGTTACCTAAGCCCCCTTCTCTCTCTCCCTCTGTTCCCTTCTCCATGCTGTTTGGCTTGCTTATTGCGGCTGTTACATTATGTTGCCTTTGTTTCTGGTGCGCATTACATGACATCCAGAGTTATATGCAAGCCAAGAAGATGCCATTTAAAAGCAGATAAATAAACTTAATGCCAAACCCAGAGACTGCAATACTTTAGTTCAGAGAGAGAGAGAGAGAGAGACAGAGAGAGGGGGGGAGAGTTTGTGGCATACGCAGCCTGCCAAGTGTCGTCTTCGCAAACTACTTTATATTTATGTTGTTGCAAACTCGTCCAACTGTGCGGCGCTACAAAAAGCTGCCCAACATTGCCGCGACACCTGAGACTGAGTTTTGCAGCCCAGATGACACCTAAAGGACTTTTCTTGCGGTTCCTAGAGGACTTCGGAAAGAAGTTTAACAAATATGCCTCAGAAAACAAGACTCAAAAAGTAGTAAAGCAGTTAAACTTACATTAAGGGACATCATAGAAGTGTAGAAATATATGTAGAATATAAAAATAATTATTATTTATTTTCCGTCTAAGTCTATAAGTTCATTTCACCTAACAAGAAAGCTAACTTCTGTTGATTAAAGATTGTTAACTAAGCTTATAGCATGATTCTCCATTTATTTTTGCTATTGAAAATCTCATCTGTTATACTGCATCTTTCGAAAGTTTCTCCATCTTCCTATTGTTAACTTAAATTGTAGCTTGATTCTTCATTTATTTTTGCTGTTGAATATCTCATCTGTTATACATCTTCCGAAACTTTCGTCATCCCGGTATTTCTTTTTATTCCCTAAAATAGACAGCTGAATCTTTCCTTGTTACCTTACTTGAATTTTCATCCCTCTTAATCTGCTGTATTCCCAATTCTGCTGCGGTCTTTCCATCATCAACTTAAGTCTTTTGTTTTTCCTTGATTCTTCCTTTTTTCGATGTTCAATCACCTTTAACGTGATATTTTTATCATCCGCTATACGTTATCTTACTCTATCTTCATTTTTTAGAAACTATATCTGCAACTCTATATACTATACTTTACTACTACTATCTTAATTTTTTTTAGAAAATATCTTACACTTTCCATATTCTTAATACCCCAATATCGATCCTCTTGATTTCTTTCTAAGTACGTTGTTTTAATCATTGTTTTTCCCTAATATTTTTCTTTCGGCATTTCATATGACATTTATCCTTGTGTCTTTCCATCTATCTCAATCACATACAATAACTAGTTCCTACTTTCTCAAGCTTTTGCTCCTCCCCAAGCTTGACCCGCATAAAGTATAAAAGTATTCACTTCTATCTGCTTGACCAACAGCATTCATTAGCTATTGAAATTCATTCAACCTTTTCAAAAAACAAAAGAGTTAAAAGAAAGGCGCAATTTTTGCACCCCTATATCATTATGCCAAAAGTATTTCAGCTAAAAACAGTTAAGCGAACGCACAGCGCACAGTCTGGAAATTGGCTTTGCGTGCTGTTTAAACAGCATTTAGGCACGAAGAGACGTTTGAAGCGACCCTCGCAATAGCGAGCGATAAATACAACGTACAGCAGAGGAAGCTATAAATAACAATTAATTGTATTATTAAACTAATTCGAATTCAAGACCAAAAAAACAAAGTCGAAAGACGAAAGGCCGTCAGTCATGCAATGATTCTTCTTCGAGCACATAAATTTTGATACGATTCGCAAAAGATGCCTGCTTTGGACCCATCTGATCGAGTGGACAGCTAATTTACATTTTGATGCAGCAGCAAAAGTAAAAGTTCGTCGATCCGTTGTTCCTCAAAATTGTGCCCCCGAGGCATTAGGACAACAGCCAAGAACCCAGAGCTCAGGGTCTGTGAGCACAATCAATTACTGGAATCGGTCAATGATCAGGAGGCACAGGAGTTTCGAGCTGCCGCAACACGCAAAGCATCCAAATGTGGCACGCAAAACTGATGCAAATAATGACAACAATTAAAGCACAATATAAGGTCGCTACAAGGAAGATTGCAAACAAGAGTTGACAAAGTCTTCGCTGCACAAAAAGATCTCATTAAGGTTCCTTCGGACAGCCAATCAAAAAAACCTGCAGCTGAAAAGTGGTACTTACTAAGCTCTGCTTGGCATTTTAGTGTTTGAAGAGAAGCTTCCTAAAAAGAGGGTACTGAGACATACATATGTATATCTTGTCTTCTAGTTAATGTGACACAAACTGGATGCTGTGGGGATTGAAAAAAGGCATCCACAATCAAAATTAGACTAATGGAAAATCTTCGTATTTTACTAAGGGAGACTAAAATACATTTTAGGTATTTCTAGGTATGACTGATATCTTCTAGGGATTCAAGTAGATTTCAGAGAAACTTCTCAATATGGAAATAAGATTAATAAAATATCTTCTTGACTAATACATATTCTACTCATTAGAAAATGTCTTCTCTGAAATATTGCACTAACTGAGTTCTGCTAGGAATTTTAAAGACAATCAAGACGCTTTATTGAAGCACAATAGCGAGACCCATGAAAGGAAGAACTCAATTAAAATATTCTACAATCTTTACAGAGAAACTTCAATAACGACTAAACGAAATTTTGACTAAAATATCATTTAGCCAATACAAAGCATCCCTATAGCGCAGCCAACTTAAGTTCTTAAGAATTTATGTAAATTTTACTCTAATCATTACAAAACGTTCCTCTTTCAAAATAAGACTAAATGAGATCTTAACTATATCTGCTAGTTATTACATAGAAGCGTATCCATAGCGATGTCAGATATATGAAAGTGAAAACGTGCTTCACCAAAAAATAGCTATTATCAATGTGTAGCTGGCGTGCCTAACAATCCTCTCATCAAGACAGAACATCTCCCAACCTCACTTCCGCCTAACATTCACTCTCTAAGCATACTTTCTTTATTACATTACACTACGAAATGCGTCGACAGTCTTTTCAATGAAGGGTTTAACATAGTTGACATCCGTGTAGACGCCCGGATACTTGGGACTGGCGCAGCTGATGCCAAATGAGACAATGCCGCAGAGTTCGGTGACGCCATCCTCGCGCTTATAGACAAAAGGACCGCCCGAATCGAAAGTGCAAGCATCCTTGGCACCCAAAGCACCAGCACAGAACATACTTTCGGTGATAACCACTGGAAAAATTCAATTAAAACACGCAAAACTAATCAACCGTAATTTTGTAGAAGACTTACTTGATTTCTTATAGGTCTTTTTGCATTCCCTCTTCTTGACAATGGGCACCAGCACAGTGCGAATGCTCTGATGAGGTGACGCAGCCTTCGGATCAGTCAGACCCCAGCCGGAGACGCTCAGCAGCCGTCCGGCATCGAGACTTGAGGTGCAGAGGGGAATTGTATGAATATTCGGTCCCTCAAGGGGTGTTTCTAGCAGCAACACTGCCACATCCATGTGCATGTTTCGCTCCGTGAACACGGCTGGCGAGATAATGTCCTGTACCTTGGACCGAGTGCCTTCCTCATCGAGACTGGTGACGCCACCCACAGCGACCCACTCGTCAGTTATGGAACGTCCTTTGAAACAATGTGCTGCAGACACAACAATGCGAGCTTCTATCAAAGTGCCGCCACAAATAAAATCATCCATGTATCGCAAGGAGATCAGATATCCACCCAACTTCTCAATGGTTGTAGCCTCGCCCCCGATGACCCGAAGATGAACCTTTGGCGGACCGATGACGTCAGCTAAACCGGGATATTCCTTGAGGGCTTTCTTATACCAATCCTGGCCATGACACTGCGGCAGCAACGATACCAAAGATATGAAGCATATGAACAGAGGATCCATGGCAGACTAAGCACAACTGTGGTTATCTAATCCAAAAGCTAATATTCGTTCACCCGTTGCATAAACTCCGAACGTAAGCGAGTCGAATGCGAACTTTCGACACAGTTCACAGGGCGACGAAGTCAATTACTTTTAATTGCTGCCAATTGAAAGTGGCGAATGCATTTTCATCAGCGCCAGACTAAGAGAAACTCAAGGGTCGCACTTCGGTGAAGAGCGTGCGTATGTAGTAGATGAGTTTGGGATCCCGATTGCGCAGATCTGTTGCCTGCGGATACATCGAGTTGATCAACTGATGCAGATCCGAGTAGTTCTAAGGAGAGAGAGAAAAGCATTAATCGCAGTACTTGTGACAAAAATTTGCTAAACTTACGCCAATGTTACGCCATGTCAGCTGATAGTCCAGTTTGACCTCTTCCAGATCAAGGGAACATGGCTCGGAGACTTCCACAAAAGTCGAATTATCCGGCGTAACCCGAACTGTAACATCAGCGGAATCATTTACATCCTTCGGATTGCGCAAACACAAAACAATATTGCGTCGCGTTGCCAGGCGATTCCAATCGGAGCGATAGAACTTGATCAGCTTGCAGTGCACGGCAAAGGCATCGTAAATGTGTAGCTCCGTCGCCAGATGCTTCTCGCTGAAGTAGCCATTGTCGATGTAAAAGCTGGCATCATGCTTCGCAAATATATTGATATTCTTCTCCACAAAGCGCTGTAGAAATCGGGAAGAAATTGGTGAAGGAAATACAACGAATTTTAGGTATTAATCTCCTTACCCTACGCAATTCCCGATAGTCCGAAATTGGCTCCTTGATTTCCAAATACTTGACGGGATTTGCGGTATACTGATTGGTGATATCTGTCACATAGCCACGAATACCGATATTGGAAATGAACAAGAAAATACGCACATGGAAGGTATCCAGCGTAAAGACGATCTCGTTGGGTCTAGAAACGAAATAGGAACTTCATTTGAATGGGATAATATTCGATCACTTACTGCTCCTCGCTCTGCTGCAGCTTCCAGTCTCGAAATGGAAAGTGCGCATAGCGCTTGTAGGCGAAACCAAAGAGACCCAAGCGATCCGTCTTGATGGTAGCCACGCAGGTCACCGGATTAAACTGCATATCCACAATGTGCTTCGTTGTCCAGTGTTTGACATTGACCTTTGGCCGCTCCTCTTCGTCGCGCATATTGAAGCTCTTGCCATGACGATATCCAGACGGACTGAGTAGCGAGCCACTGCTTTGCGAACCCTGACTGTCAAAGGAAACCGTATCGTAGGTGGAGACACGACTCCTTGAACCTCGACCGCCTATGTGATAGAGTTTGCTGCCCAGCGTCGAGATACGCACCGTGCTCTTTGGCTTGCCCGATATTATAGTCGAAGTGTCGGGTCGTCGCTGACGTCCTGTGACAATATTTTGATCCATCAGACGCATGGGACGTGCGGCGTATTCGTGCTGAATGTTCTCGAGTGTTTGGAGCACACTATATAAGGATGGCTTGGACGGATCCGTGGCTGCCTGAAAGGCATCGGTCATTTGATCGATTTTCACCACCTTAACCGACACTTCCGAGGCCGAGGATCCTGTAGTTGAGCCCTGCTCGTAGAGCACTTTTTCACGCCAATCGAAAATGGGATAAAGACGCTCCGGACCCTGTTGTTTCTCATAGCTCAAGTATTCCGGTTCGTTGGCAACATCCTCGCCCATGCGCTCAATGGCCAAATTGGTACGCCGCAGAATTTTATTGCCCTTTGAGCGCTCGGCGAACTCGATCATTTTGTCCTGCTTGAACTCCAACGGGAATTTGAACGAGGACAACATGCGGGGCAAACAATGTTTAGTCAGCGCATTCACTTGCATGCTGTTCAGCGGCTTCTCGATCAGCGGAAAGTTGCGCGTTATCACTTCGGGCAGTACACTTGATCGCAGCGTCGTCAAATGCAGCGTGGAGCGTTTCGAGGGTCGATACAGATTGTCGGGCATCGAAGTCTTGGGCATTATGCTCGACACTCGAGGCCGGGCAAACCCGTATTGCATATCGTCATCATCTTGCTTCTGCTTCTGCTTCGACTTTCGCGAACTGATTTTTTGGAATGCACTCAATTCTGCAGTAATCCCCGTTATATCCGATCTTTTGCGCGCCGTTTTCCGGCCTTTCTTTTTCTTTGTGCGCGGCTCTTCCGACTCTTCGACGATCTGCACTTCGGGCAGATCTTCGTCGATCATTTCGTCAAGATATTGACATGCCAACGGTTCGCCATAGCGACACAATTGCTCCGGCAGTTGAATGCTCACAAAGAAATAGTTAATGTCATCGCCTTCCAGATGTAGATGCATTTTACTCGGTGAATTCGTCCCTTGTGCGAATTGCATTCGAGACTGTTTAATGCTCGCCGACTTTTGACTCCTCGCCGATACCCGAAATGCGAGAGTTGCTCGACTAGCTTGATCATTATCATCGGAATCGTTGCCGTCAAGCAACGCTTGCATATCCTTCAAGGTGTAGAGCAGGCGTTTGTCATCGTGAAAGGTTCTGTTGAACGTCGCGAATTCCGTGTGTTTTGGCTTGTGGACAAACGACATGGCAAAGATACCGCCCAAGATGTTGTAGCGCCTTAAGTTGATCTAGAAACGAGACAGGTATAAAATAAAGTATTAAATTAAATAATATTCTGTTAAAATTAACTGTGTGTTATAGAAATGAACGGTAGTGAATATTAAAATTTATATCCAATACTATCCGATATAAAGAAGCTCTAATTCAATCTCACGTTATCCTATCAGAGCACAACATAAACGATAGTTCTAGGAGGCTGCTATTTGTACACATCACAATAGGTAATTACATCTTGCAATAAGGAAGGATTTTTTGAAGTTTATACTCTACACATTTATATTAGTTTTATAAAAAAGCTGGCAGACCCAATCAGTTAAATTAAATGCTAGACTGCTTCAATTTTTCCACAACGAAATTATTTTAATTTTATGGAGCAATAAGAAAATGTTATTTTCTAGCTTTCTACTTTAAATATTTTACAATATTTTTTTTGATCTGGCTGAGTTACGGAGTGAGCAATTAAGAAATATTTCAATCAATCTGCACTTCTTACACAACATAATTTACATTAATTCATATTAGGTAAGGGTTTTCTGAAGTTCCTTTTCTACATATTTTACATTACTCTTCTAATTGATCTTAAGTGAAGTTTTAGGCTGAAGTTTTACATAATTTCATCGTACAATAAGGCAGGTTTTTTACAAGTTCCTCTTCTATATATTTTATATTACTTGTGGTACAATTCATATCATTACTTTAATTTTAAAATAAGTATTGAACAAAATGTTTGTGGCTTGAAAAATGATCAAATTTATTTTGGTCTTTACATATTATTTTAAGCACCGTTTGTCCAATAAATTCAACTGTAATGAAACTATATTTAAAGAACTATCAAATCTCTGGTGATTCAAAGCAATATGCAACCGTTTTCTACGAATACGAAATTCTAACTAATGTTTAACAACAGCTGCTACAACTGCCACAATTTTTGTTAAGATACTCGACTATATGGCTTAATTTAGGAAACCGAATAACCGCCTTCGAGCATGAGATGATGTCCATTGACAAAGCTGGAGCTCTCACTTAGCAAATAGCCAATTGTCTCGACCACTTCGTCCACCTCGCCGAATCGACTCAGAGGTATGCGCTCCAAAAGTGGTTCACTCTTTGCCGGATCTGACCAAATCTTAATTCCCATGGGCGTCATTACAACCGTAGGATTAACAGAGTTAACGCGTATCTTTTGCGGTGCCAACTCTAAGGCCAACGACTTGGTGAGAGAATCAAGTGCTGCCTTCGATGCACCGTAAGCTGCGTGACCATTGAAGCTACGAGATGAGGCCAACGAGGAGACGTTCACAATGGAGGAGGATTCACGCAGTTTGCCGTATCGCAGCAGCGATTGTGTGATGTTAACGACAGCCTTAAAGTTTACTTCGAATTGCGTATTAATATCCTTTTCGGTCAGCTCTTCGAACGGCTTGATGATTGCCACGCCCGCATTGTTAACCACACCATCGAGCTGTGGCAATTGTGCCAACTCCTGACGCACCGCATTCCAATCGGACAGATCGAGCATCAGTGGTCTAACGTGTTCCTCATCGACCTCACAAAGCTTTTGCAGCTGCTCCTCCTTGCGTGCCACAGCAATGACATTGGCTTCCGATTTGGCCAATTTCTTGACCAGAGCACTGCCAAAGCCGCCTCCGGCTCCAGTCACCAATATCACCTTGTTGCACAGACCGGCCCACATGGTTTAACTTTAAAATTTTCTCACGAATAGTTACGTAGAATTTACCCTGATTTTTAACTTTGAAATTTTTAAACTCTAAGTGAAAACTGTAGCAAGTGAACTAAGGCAATCAAGTAAATTCTCAATTTTCCTGCACTACTAAGATGAAAGAAACAAATACAAACTTAGGAAGCAGATTGCTAAAAACCCCAGTTTTTATTAGGAACTCAAAAATTCGTGAAGCCAATTTCGAAGAAACCTTCTGAAAAAGCTTGCATGATTCCCTATTTAACAAAACAAAAAAGCAAGAAAACTACACTAAAGTGAGTGAGACACTTAGTAATAATCTCGTATATTGATATACTTCAACTATACAAATATACCATTGAATACCAAATATACTAGACTGTCAACCAATAATATATCGTATAATTTATGCCAATACTCACCTCATCTGATTTCAAATTGAGGTGCACTGGACTCAGATATTGTTCAAGAAACTCTTCAAATTCCTGTTGCTCCTGCTCCAGGAACATCTTATAAGGGTCAGGAAATTTACCTTCAGGCAGCGTTTGTGGTTCCTTGGGTGCTTTCAGCTTCTTCAAGACATCTGGATCACCCTTTGCATGCGCTACTTTCGCCTCCAACTCCCTAGCAAATGCAATTCAATGGAGTTCAGTTCAATTAAAAGTAAAGTATGTGGAAGCAGAAATTGTACCTCATGTTCTCCTCATAGAGTATGGACTTCTGTTCCATACTGGTGATCATCTGATTCATAATGGAACTCTGCATGAGCCACTCATTGATCAGACAATCTTCAATGTCCGTCATACCGGCATTCAGTTCGTTTGTGCTCTTGTCAATCACATTTATGAAGCTCTTGGCAAATTCTGAATATGGATCGAAGAAAGTGTGAACGCAGCGTAAAGTTAAATTCTCGCTGAGCACACTTTTGGGAATTTGCACACTGACGCCTACGCAATCCAATTTGGCCACCATCAGCGGTATTCTAGGAAGAAAAGTAAAAACCTTTAATTCAATAATTCATAATAGAATTTATTAAAAATAGTTCTAGGTGTTATTCTAGGCAAGAATAATTAATAACGACATATTCGAATGCATTATGAAATAACTTAATTTATAATTTGCTACATTTTTAAGTTAGTCAGACTTTAAGCATACTACATAGGTCTTTTCAATTGGAGGACACGGAAAGGAACATGACTGAATTCTAAATTGAATTCACGTTATGTTGAATTCAAAATTTATAGTTAAAGCTCGACGAGTCCAGAATAGACCTAAGCTAAGAAATATGACGAATAAAATGCTTCTAGTTAAACAATTTTCTGTTCCTACTTATTAAATACTTTGTTATTTACCCATTTACTTAGCGAGTAAAATAAGTATAAAAAGACTTTAATAGAGCTTACTCCAAGTAGTCGAGACGCAAGGGCACATCGCGTAGCCACCAGACTTGAAAGTTATAATTGACACTCCCATAGCAATAGCTCTCCATGATGCCATCAAATGAGCTGCGAATAAGTTTTGTATAATATTAAGTATACAACGTGCATGCGCACTCTCACTCACGTTTTGTAGGAATCGGGTGAGCACATGATGCGATAAGTTAATTTATCGAACAGCAAGTCAATCTCTCGACTCAACTCGCTGCTAATCTATATAAACAATTTAAGCTGTAATATATAAATCTTTTAACTATATTCCAACCACTCACTTGGGTTATTTCGAGAGCTCTATCAGCGGGTATATGCTCTAGCTCAAACTCACAATCCAACAGTTGTTCAATGCGCTCCCAAGTTGCAAGAATGCGTTGCACAGCCACGTCATAGAGCTTGCCAATATTCGGACGCAGTTGCTGCTCGAGCACTTTGCGTGTTAAATCCGGAGCATCAATATCCTGTGTGAGGACGCTGCGCTCATTAACCGACAAGGCCCAATTCACCACAGACATTTCGTCGCGCCACTCGGTGTGTCGTATTTCGGCAATGAACGATCGCAACTCAGGCGGATTGTGAGCCCGTGGCAAACCATCACAGTTCACATAGCGATTCCAGTGCTCCTGCTTTCTCTGCAGCTTCACCAAATCTTGATAGTCCTCAATGGACTCTGCAAAATATAAAGAATTTTAGTTTAGAAAACCACTGTTTTTTTTTGACAAACCTACCTATGATAAAGCCTGCGCAGATCCTGACGTCCTGTATGCGCTGTTGATGACGTTGTTCCCTCGCCAGCCACTCGGCCTCCGAGACAAAGGACATCGCACTTGATTCGACGACTTGTTTTCCATCTGTATTTGCCACAGTTACTTGGGTGCGTTTCTTAACCATTTTTTTTTTAAGTTTACTCAATATATTTTTTTTTATTTTTTTTACATTAACATTTAAGAGTGTTTGTGTGTGTGTTGTGTGTGCGTGTGTATTGCATGCAAGTGTTGTAGAAATTGTGATTGGAAAACTGACAAATTTATCGGAGTAGTACAACTGTTAAAAAAGCATTCTAAGAAAAATTCATAATATGAATTTCGCTCAACATGCGCTTAAGCCGGGACAAAAGCTGCACATCCTTGTTCCGCACATCGACGGCATGGGGATTCATAGAGGCAATTGCCTGATGCAGATCCGTATAATGCTGCAAAGAAAGATCAGCCAATCTATTCTTCTTTATCATTCTCAACACTTACGCTCATATTGCGCCAGGTGTTCTTATAATCCAGTTTGATCACGTCAAGATCATCGGAACAGAGTTCGGTGACCTCCACAAATGTTGCCGCATCGGGCGTTATACGCACCGTCACCTCCGTGTAATCAGACTGATCCTTGGCATTCTTCATGCAGAGCAAAATATTGCGACGCGTGGCCAAACGATTCCAGCTTGAGCGATAGAATTTCATCAGTTTGCAGTGCAATGCCATTGCGTCATAGGTGTGATCCTCGGTGGCCACGTGCTTCACCGAAAAATAACCATTGTCGATGTAGTAGCTGGCGTCGTGCTCCGCAAAGATGTTGATGCATTTGTCGTAGAATTTCTAAAGTTTAGTTACAAGCTAGTTAGTTTTTTTTAACAATAAATACTATAATAAATAATAATAAATAATAAATCTTAAGAATATAATACTAATAGTCAAATCCAGATGGAGAAAGATGGATAAAGCTGCAGTTGACAAAAGCAATTAGAAACAGTTGGTTAATTCACATACTTTAACAATAACTATACCGAAAAATAGGAAGGTAATTCTTGGATAACATTGTTTTATGACTATCTTTCAATACTAAACATTTATCGTAGTGACAAACAAGATTCTCAATCATACATTAGATATACATAATCTTTATCTTTTTATGGGACTATATAGTTCGAGATGTAAGTACTCATTTCCTGAGGGGTATCCGCGAACACTATAACTTAAACTTAATGACAAATCAAGGTGTGCCAAATTATTAATCAAACATTGGGTAGCTCTTGATATAATAACCCCTAAGTAGAAAGTATGCACACAGACATATTAGGTTAAGTTTGGTAGAACCTGTTGACCCTAGGAAGGAAGAACATAAACCAATAGAAGTCCGTCTCAGAACTCGCACAGAATAGATGGTAGCTCTAGATATTACAAACCCTGTGTTAGAGGTTTGCAGACAGACATATTTACATATAATAGAATAAAGGTACGATATCTAAGTAACAATTTCTACCTACCTTACGCAAAACTCGAAAATCAGCAATAGGCGTCGGTATATCCAAATACTTAACAGGATGAGCCACATAACCCTTGGTAATATCCGTCACATAACCCCTGACTCCCTGAGCCGAAATATAGAGCACAATCCGAGCATGGAATGTATCCACAGTCAGTACGATTTCATCGGGACTGCGGAAAAGAAAGCTAGAGTTAGGCAGGAATGACACTTTACAAACTGTGGCGACTTACTTCTCCTCGTTGGGCTGCATGCTCCAGTCGCTAAATGGGAAATGTTCGTAGCGCTTAAAGGCCAACCCAAAGATGCCCAGACGATCCGTTTTGATGGTCAAAGTGCGTTCGTTTCGATTGAAGGTGCTCGTGATGATGTGTTTCGTTGTCCAGTGTGTCACTTTAACCTTGGGCTTCTCCTCTTTATCATCAGTGGAGTACGTCATCCTGCTGTTGGTCGTCGCATCGGTGTCCGACAACTGTTCAGTGTGCACCGAGGTACCGCTACGGGAACCGGAGCCGGACAAACTGGTTATGTGACTGCTGCGAAATGATGGTAGCCGACTCTCTGATTTCCTGGCAACCAGGGACTTGACTCGACCGGCAACCGTAGAGCGACTATCTGGCACGGGAACAACTGCTTTTTTAGACACCGGCGGTTTCTTATGCTGAAAGTCCGGTTGATTCATGATGAGCGCATAGTTTGTTTGATATTGTGAGCGTATATTGTCAAAGGTCTCTAGCAAACCATAAATCGATTTCTTATCCAAATGTTCATCTTCTTCCAGTTGCATGTCCACATACCTCACTGTCTCGACATTCGAGAAGATGGGAAAGACGCGTTCGGGTGCATGTTGCTCCTCAAAATTGAAATCGATGTAGCCTAGATCAAGGATCTCTTCGACATCGGCACTGCGACGACGCATCAACATATTCTTGTTCTTTGGCCTCTGGTCGTGTAGCTGCTCCAGCTCTTCGCGCACTTCCAATGGGAACTTTAAGGACGATATGACACGGGGCACACCATAACGCTCTAGTTGCCGTATCTCCAGGTGAGTCAATTGTTTCAGTAGCGAAAAGTTATGAACGGGCATCGTCCTTGTGCCAATCGTAACACGTTTACTTTGGCGCAGCAGCGAGATCAACGTGGGACGAAACACATTGCTAATCGCTGAATCGCGACGTATAATTTTCGTAAATATGCTTGGTCGAGTTTCCACTTCCACGGATTTCATGATTGAATCGAATTTCGATTTCTTTTTCTTGCCT
Organism: Drosophila kohkoa; assembly: GCA_019972355.1. Classification (NCBI taxonomy): domain Eukaryota; kingdom Metazoa; phylum Arthropoda; class Insecta; order Diptera; family Drosophilidae; genus Drosophila; species Drosophila kohkoa. The sequence continues at coordinate 1,773,690 of BJEL01000056.1, forward strand.
GTTGACTCCTTTTTCTCCTCGGCAATGAATGAAATCTCTGACACAACTTCCTCCATCGTTGTGATGTATTGACAGGCGGTTGGTTCGCCCCATCTGCACATCTCCGGCGCCAGTTGTAAGGTCACAAAGAAATACGGCAACTCATCGTCTTCCAGCTTGCTGGACTTGCGCTGCTTTGCATCCATTTGGAGACGCATGCGCGACTTCGAGCGTCCCTGTGACGATGTGGAAGTTCGCTGCGAGGGCCGCGAATGTCGTTCATGGAGATCATCGTGTCGCTTGGGATGCAAATCGGCCACCACGTTCTCCATGGTGTGCAACACTCGACCATCCTCGTGCAGTATAATGTTGAACTTCTCGAAATGCGTATTCCCCGGACGTCGCACAAACATCACCGAATATAAACCGCCCAGCAGAATGTATTGCCGTAGATTAATCTAAAAAATCAGCTCTGTAACTGTAATTGCTGTTCGGATCAGTTCTCAAGTTACCTCATCTAGCTTCATTTTCAAATTCAACGGATTGTACTGTGTATCCAGCATTTCCACATATTGCTGCTGCTCCTGTTCCAGGAATGCTGAGTAGGCATCGGGCAGCATGCCCGGCGGCACTGATGGCGGCTCCTTGGGCGCCTTAGGAATGGCAATGGTCTTCACCGTCTTGCCCTCATTGGCCTTCTTCTCTTTCGCCGCCCTCTCTGTGCGCTCGGCTATTATACGCATAATTTCCTCATAGGCCTCTCGCCTCTGCAGCATATTATCCAACAGCTCCGCCTGAATATCCACCTGCATTAGCCACTCATTCGCCAGGCAGTCCTCGATACTAAGTATGCCAGCTGTCAAATCCTTGATCGATTCGGGTATCAAAGTATCGAAACTTTTGGCATACTGCGAGCAGTTGTCGAAATGTGTGTGAATGCAGCGGAGAGTGAGGCAATCGTGGAGCACACTCAGTGGCATCTGCACAGTGGCGCCCACATGTGTCAGTTCGGCCAACATCAGAGGAGCGCTGCGGAGTGAGTAAACTGTAGTAGGCAGAGAAAAGGAAGCAATGGCTTTCGACTGCTAGAGACCCTTTACCCATGAGTGTAATGAACGTAATGCTTAACATGAAATTATCTGCGAATGAAAGCGATATATTATTAAGAAAACTGCATATGCTATTCACTCTGAATTTTTTGAAGACACAAAAATGAAATGCTAGGACTTTCAGCTGTGGGAGACTCTTTACTCTTTTCAATAGCATAAATGTTAATAGTCTAAGACTGCTTATGAAACGTGAATTCAACTCAAAACTGAAACAACCTAAATCATTACAACTCTAACTTCTTTTGGAACCTGAACAGTTCTTCCCACCAAACAAAAATCGTAACTGCATTCGACTGTTAGAGACCCTTTACCCATGAATACAATGAACGTAATGCTTAAGGAACATGAAATAAACTGCGAATGAAGGCGAATTAACTTAAGAAAACGGTACACAATAAATTGTTTTAAGAATCAAAGATGAAATGCTACGACTTTAGACTGTGAGAGACCCTTTACTTAATTGAATAAGTAAAATGTAAATTCAATTCAAGATTTAATAGACTGAGACTGCTTATGAAACGTGAACTCAACTCAAGACTAAGGCAATCTAAATCATTCTGAGCACCAACTAAAAATCGCAACTGCTTTCGACTTTCAAAGACCCTTTGCTAAACAAAACGAATGTTCGACTTAAGAACTGAAAACTATAGTAAAATTAAGTCAGCTCTACCTGATTTTCACTCTGAAGAGTGTACAAACATATTCGACCCTTTGCATTTCATTTTAACACAAGAACCACAACTGCCTTTGTCTGCTGTATTTAACAGCACGAATGTAAATAATTAGAAACCTGAATTTTAATGTAAATTAAAGTAAATTAATTTAAGACGAATTCAACTGGTTTCCTCGGTAATCAATTTTAAGAATTAATGACGAAAAATTCAACTACTTTCGACTGTGAGAGACCCTTTTACTACAATCAATGTACTGATGCATTTCTAATGCAATAAATACCGCAACTCTAAACTGATTCTTAGCTAATCGATACGAAAACAGTTTGATAATTTAAATACATTATAATGTCAACAAGGTTTTGTTTTGTTTTCATAGCTTGTGAACTTACAGCATTTGATCGAAGCGTATGGACACATTACGCAATCCCCAGATATCTATGGCATACCGATCGCATACGTGTCCCCAAGTGGCCACAATAGCATCACTTGAGCTGCGCTGTAAAAGTGAGGAAAGATCAATAGTTAAAGTGTTCAAGTAAACTATTCACTTCATGTAAACGCCATCCATACGTATAATGCGATACGTCAAACGATCAAAACTCGCATCGATTTCCTCCTCGATTTCTTTACGAGCCTAGAAGAGAAGGACTAATATAAATTAAATTTACAATCGTGTAATTGCACCCACATCCATGATCTCCATTTTTGTTTCGAAGTTAACACGTGCCATTTCTGTTTCATTGTCCAGCATGCACTCGATCTTGACCAGCGTATCGAGAAACATTGTGATATCGTTCTCAAAGCGATCACCCACGTGATCGTTCATCGTCTCCTTCATTGTGTTGCGGGTTTTATCCGTGCGAAAGACGTTTTGAGTTAAAATGGTGTTCTCATCCACCGACAGTGTCCAATCCACACTGTGATCACAGTCGAACTGCTGATAGTGTCGCTTCTTGGCCAGAAAAGTGCGCATCTCGGGCGGAATATAGGGACGAGGCAAGCCATCACAACGTATGAAATGCTCCCAATGATCCTGCTTCGCTTTCTCCTGGTCCAGTCGCTCACACTCCGTGGTGGCCTCTAAGGTGAACTGACTGCTTAATGCTTGTTTGATGGATGTTTGGCAGACACCCTTATGCTTACCTCTAATGTAGCCACAGCTCACACTGACATCCTGCAAATGTTGAACATACTTGTTCTCACGATCCTGCATTTCCTTCTCGCTGATCAACAAAGCGGTGTTCTCTTTATCCCCAGGTTTTTTCACCATTTTGCCAATTCTTCATGTATTACTTGGTTTTACTTTTCTGTATGTGTGTATGTAATGACAGTTAAGTCATGTGATTTAATTAATTTATAATACAATGTTTTAAATAATCTTATATTATTATTATTTCCCTTACATTGTTTTTCTTTAATTTGATCGATTTAAGTAGATAAGATTAAGGTATAAATCACGTTTACTTTTACTTTCCAATTATTACTCATAAAAATTGATAAATATTCTTAAGTTGGGTATTACTATTGCTAATTTAATAGAAATTATGAAAATATGGTTTGTTATTGTGATACTATTGATAAGTACCGATTAAATGTTTATCATTAAATCAATAGATATATATTATCGATTAATATTTATAATGGTATACAATTATCTTTTATAATCGTATACAAATAAACGATAGTATTTCTATAATATATCAATAAAATGGAAAGCTATTTATCGATAGTATACCGATAGTACAGTTTTACACGGTAATTTAAAGAATGGAAAACCATTACACAACATTTTGTATCTAACTTATACAATCCATCAGTTGCTTATACTTAATAACAAAACCTAAGGATGTTGTATACTATAAATGGCATGATTAAATAAACCAGATACTTAAAACGTTTCATATATTCATAACACTGCAGTTTTGGCCTCTATTAAAACCCCTTATGAATTATCGATACTGATACAATCTTCTCTTAAACTTTCTTGCGGAAAGTCTTCACAACTTTTCGACTGTTCGCTGCCATCGGTGGGTGTGGTCCTTGGAAGCCATTGCAATCCATGCTATCTGCAAACTTGCTGCGATTACTTTCATTTTGGGTTTTTCTATGCAGAACTTTATTATGCTGGGCAACGTGCCAAAAACTTGCAACTTTATTTATGCTTTTTGTGCGCTGCGCCAAGGCACAAAACAAAAAGAACAAAAAAATAAAACTGAGCGAAGAGAAAGTGTAGTGTGGAGCTGCCTAAGCTGGGGATAAGCCAAAAAGCCTCCGAAAGAAGCTCAGAGACGAGAGCAGAAAAGAGGCGAAAAGACAATGCCTCGTTGCCAATAAATTGATTAAATTTGATGTTGCATTGTGAAGCAAGGCAATTTACATGCGCTTCAACATGACTACAAGACGAGATGAGACGAATCGAATCGAGTCCAATGGTCGGTCATGTCAGAGAGCTAAAGCTCGCCAGCCTCCGCTGATCGATCGATAACATTGATGAATGAATTTCAAACAAGCTATCACTATTGAAGACTCCTACACAGAGACAAAGAGAACGAGACAGCGATTGCATTCCTATCTTTCGATAGGCATCGTCGTCAAAGTATCTGTATCTGTAACTGTCGTTGTATCTGTATCTGTGTGTATTCATCTGTGCGCCATGCTGCGGTTACAATACTCTTGAAAATTTATTTGTTTCTAGTTGTCTTTTAAATAAATTTCTTGTCAAACGTTCACGTCCATGTTGTCCCCCCCCATTCACATTCACATTCGCATACACATCCAAGTCGACATCGTCGTTCACGTCCTCGTTTGAGTTTCAGTTTGATGTTGTGAGTTTCAGTTTGAGTTGAAGTCGTTCGTCGTTGTCTTTTGGCCAGGCCATTACATTCGTCAGTTGTTTAGGCTCTGGACTGCGTCTGTAATAAGTCACATGGCTTGACACAGACAAAACATCTTAAATAATTTAATGAACTTGACAGACATTTTTGGCCATTTAACCATTAGGCCATTTGTTCAAATATTTTGCAATTTTCAAACCGAAATGAGACTGCTCCAAGTGCTTCACTTGTGGGTGTTCCATATATAGACGGAGATATTCTCCTCTTCCTACTCTACATAATTGATGGTCTTTCTCAAGTCTACATATTGTGGCAAATAGTTGGCAGTTAGTTAAAAGGACAAGAGCTAAGAGTTAATGGCAGAATTGTGACGATTGTATAACGATATTTAGTATAACAATAATAGGAGTAAAAAAATGTTTAAATAATATGTCAATTACATTGAGGTTGTTAATGTAGGAATATCAAATATATAATGAATATAAGAAAAACTAATATAAACTTATCAATAATGTTTGTAATTAGTAATGGGAAGAGTTGACGATAGTATAATCATAATGGTGCTTTAATACTGTTATTTCACAACTTTAGTTATATAAAAATGTAGTTAAACTGATAATACTTTAACGCGAAATACATTTGCAGCTAGTGGAAAGTTAAAATATAAAATCGGAAGGCATAGAAGTATATGTATGCTATACTTATATCAATGAGTCGATAGTATACCGATAGTAGCCACTATGTTATCACTTTATTTATACTAAAGTAACAAATAAAATTATCAAAGAAGCTTAAATCTGCAACTTCTGCAATTAGTGGAATGTTAAAATATAAAAATAAATAATTCTGCATTCCGGATAGAATACGTACTTATGTCAATTGATCGATAGTATACCGATAGTAACATAAGAGACAACATTCATTTTAACTTTATTGAAGACGTACATAATTAATCGACGATACTTAAACGTGAAATATTCTTGCGGAGATTGTAAAGACAAAAAGTTTAAGGGAAGAACTCAAACTTATATGATTACCTCGATAGTATCGATAGTAACACAAGAGACAGACATGATTTAATCACTTTAAGTCTATTAAAGTAGCACAAATCAATTGACCAAGCAACAAAGAACTTTCTAATGCCTCAACTCAATTAGGCGCCCCAGAAAAGCAGCGTTTTATTGAATGTAAGCTGTAATCATAATGCGAGTTCAGCGAATAGTTTTGACACCTTCACAATTGGGAGATGAGGCCGAGCAATCAATTGATCAATTGATGCTCATAACAAGCAGCTGGAGAAAATGACGTGCAAATCATTTGACAGTCCATGCAATCATTCAATTATTATTTGCTACAGAGTCAAAGATATATATATGTATATAGATTGATCAGCAACAGTCATTCGGTGCAGGTCTAGTGCCATGTCCATCCATGTCGTTGGCAACATGTTTATGGGCAAAGCCAAAGCAATTTCCGAGCCAACAATTGGATGACTCGAAGACTCGCGGACTTGCAACAACAAAAAGAACAACAACAAGCAGAGGCCACAGTTGCCTCACGTAGTTGACGCTGGAATTGTGTTTGCCATGTAGAAAACCAAAACCGATAACGAGTTCAGCCAATGACTAGAGCAGTCATCAGCGAAAAGCTATAACAAAGACAACAACAACAACAGCAACAATAGCAAAGACTTCAGCTCCAGCTATGGAGCTGCAATTTAGCCAGCATGCTACAAGTTGCAAGTTGCCAAGTTGCAGCACCAAAATTGCAGGCGAAAATAATTGACATCTGTATAAGTTTTGCTTAGCTGGTTACCTGCTTAGTTGGATCAATGGATTGTTTCTCTGCTGCTGCTGCTGTTGCTGCTGTTGCCGGATGGATAACAAGTGCAGCAGCAGTTGTCCAGTCTGTTCACCTGTCTATTTTTCACCTGCACTTCAAACAGCACAAAAATTACGCCAAAATGAATCCGCAAGTTTTGTGGCAAACAACAAAAAATATCAGCTGACAGCTGATGTGGTTTTTATTGCAAATACTTGGCTACTTCAGCTCCTTCGTAGCGTGCGATTAGAAAGCGCCACTGCCTCAAAAATGTTGTCATGTTGCAAGCAACGCTGACAGCAACATGTTTACCGTTTTCACTCGTTTTGTGCTTAAACAATGCTCGAAACTTTTGGCATTTACATGAGAATTGTACACACAAACAAAAAAAAAAACAACTAAATAAGAAAAAAACAAGACCTCAACACACAATATATGAGTTTAGAATCTCTGCAGCTGCAGGTGCTAGAGGGGCAGAAACAAAGCCAGCTGCCACATATTGAGTCTAATTAATTTTCAGCAAACTACATGAGCAACTTGCCATACTCTGTCAACATTGAGCTTATGGGCTTTAAGATATTATTTAGAGACAATTTAGGCATAAATTCATTCTGCATTTGAAGTCACAAAAAATAAAAGCATCATGAAATAAAATATAGAATGTGTTGTAAATATGTTATTCAAGCTTTAGTTTATTGAAGTGAATAGTAAATACCAACTGTATGGTATAAAATGATCGAAGTTCCATATCTTAAAATGGACCAAAGAAAGAACTCCATATTCATAGTTAAACAATTTAGAAGTGGGAGATACGCCCAACCCATTTTAAATAAAAGCAAAACCGACGGTATAATATTTAAAATATACTTAATTAATATACTGATAAAATACTTACAATATACCAAAATGTATTTGTTAGCTCAATTCAAAATAAACCATAAAGAACAAAATATATCTAATGTCAATTAACCAATCCAAAATATACCACAAAAACATAACATACCATTATGTCAACCAAAAAATTCAAAATATACCATGAGGAACAAAATATACTATATTGTCAACCAAGCACTTAAGATACTGATAAAATACTAAAAATATACCAAAATGTATTTGCCAGAACGGCATCCAACTCAATTCAAAATATACCACAAAGAACAAAATATATCTAATGTAAATCAACCAATCCAAAATATACCATAAATACATAATATAACATTGTGTCAACCAAACAATTTAAAATATACCATAAGGAACAAAATATACTATATTTTCAACCAAGAGACTCCAAAGAATTCAACTTGTAGTAGCTAAATTCGAAATGTTTTAATGGCAAATTTATTGGATACAGCTGCAAATTGCATAATTTATAGTTAAATGAAGATTTATAGTTTTTTGATGCATGTAACTTTAAACAAACTTATAAATAACAGAAGTCAAAAAATACTCTTAACTTCTAAGCACACAAAAGTGTATTTGGCTGACGACTCTCGACTCTAATTTGGTGTGTATTGATGCTTCACTTTGTCAAAGTTACAAACTTTTTCTCTAGTTGCTTTTAACGGTATGTTAGCTGCATGTTTTTTATGCTTAAACAATGCAACAGCAGCAGCGGCAGCAGCAACATCAACAACAATTTGTTTAGTCTGAAAATCTATGCAAAGTAAGTTGAAAAGCCGAACGAGGAGCGAGCATTCAGCTAATGCCTTAGATATGCAAATTAGAAAATTCTTTGCCCAGTTGCCCAGTTGATTGGCTATTGCTCTCTCGCTCTTCGCTGCTTAGTTAATTGTTGGCCCTCTCTTTCTTATTGTGAAATTTACATACATTAAAAGAGCGGCAGCAAAAGCTACCGTTGATGAAAAGTGAGCGCGAGGAAAGTGCGACCTACAAAAGAAGAAAAAAAAAAAGTCAAAACTAATTTCCAATTTGGAATTTTCAATTCCAATTCCAATTTATTTGTGTGAACTGACCAAGCTATTTTTTTTTTTTTTTTTTATGTTGGCCTTTGCTTGGGAAAATGAGTTGCAGGCCACACCCAAGAGCAATCGCTGTGGCTACTGCTGATGCTGCTTCTTGGTGGCATGCAATGTTGCGACGCGTCGCTGGTGGCAAGCGGACTCAACGCCTTGCCAAACGCTTATCAATTGACAGCGGACAGTTGCAACAATTTGCATTGGCAGTTGCCGCAGTGCCACAGCGTTGAAGTTGCAGTTTGCAGTTGCTACTTATCGCCGGCATCCCGAGCACTCGAGGAGCTGTTTGCTCATTACGAATGCGACTGGCTGTCGTGCAACAAGTGGCAGTGGCAGACAGGCTTTTGCAGCGCGGCAAATTGTGCTGCCACTTTTAATTGGCAACTTTTGGCACGCTCAGCAACGTTTCCTTTATCGATTTATGATGACGACCAAGCCAACCAGCCAGCCAGTCAGGGAATCAGAGTCAGCGCAACAGACAAGTTAGTTTTCTAGTTTTTTTTTATTCCAGTTAGCTCTGCTGCAGCTGCCTCTCACTCAATATGAAAATGCAAATTTAAGTGGCAACTCGAACAAAAAAAAGAAACCAAAGCTGTAACTGAAACTGGAACTGAAACTGAAACTGCAGTCCAGCACCTCGATTAGCCTGTGCCCCAGCTGCTGGCTGTGCAAATAAATGTTATTATTTCAATAAGGTTCCACTGATGATTGCTGTGCCCACATTTAATTATACCACAGTCGCAGTCACAGCAATAATGCCACAAACTGTAATCAACTGATACCCGTTCATTTAGCTCACTCAATATCTGTGGTACTCATTAAGTGAACTGTAAGTAAAGTTTGCATTTTACATTCCAAAATATAATATGTTTACTTGTGCGTATACGTAATATAAGTAATTGCAAATTAGGCTTTCATTCCATTAAAATAAATCAGAGCAAGCATTAATTTCTGAAAACTATTAAATAATCAATATTAAATAAGTAACTATAAAATGGACAATAAAATTATGTCTAAGTAGGGAATATAAATAAGGAATATATATAAGAATTTAAAGCTCCAGTCATTTATTGGTATCTCAATAAACCAAATAAAAACAAAATATCAAATATTCAGGCGTTTTTGTCAATACAAAAGTACTTCTGATATAATTTGTTCATCAGGAATTATAAAGACTATAGTTATTATTGTATGTATGTATATTGTGGAATAATAAATAGATTGCCAAAATGTTAAAGTATAAGAAGAAGATACCACAAAATTTAAATACGAAAAGAAACCCTGAACAACAATGGGACGGGTGTGAAGTAGACATAAATAAACTTAGTTATTGTCAAAACGCAGCTAGGAAATATTTTAGATAAAAAGGAAAGAGGAAAAGGCTTTCCTTCTGATAGAAGAAAATATGAAAAATTGTATATTTTTCACTGATTATTTAAAAAGCAAAAAATAAATAAATAAGAAAGGAAAAACTTTAAGGTAAATCTGAGCAACAACAACAATTATCTGCGAATAAAGAATATAAATTAATTTGCTTTATGAAAAATCTATAACAAGAAAATCCACTTATAAAATATTGTATCAATAAATATTTACAGCACATCTAGTAAAAATGTAAATCAAAAATTGACCTATGACTGACAAATATTGAAAGGAAATATAAATGTTCATGCATTGGCAAATAGTTTCGTAGGAGGATGGATATAGCTAAACAAAATAAAAAGTACATCTAAAGTAAAGTAAAAACAAGGAACTAAATAGAGTTATTTATATTCAGCCCACGAACTGAGTGCCCTTGTCAAAAGCTACTTTAATTGCAACTATAATAACAGAGCACTCTGTTGTTGTAGACTGCAAACAGCATTAAATATGATACAGAAATATCGTGTCTGGTTTTAATGAACAATTTTAGCACGTTGTAAATAAGCAATTGCAGTTGCAAGTTGCGAGTTGCGATTTGCGCTGAAATCTGTGGCAACACACGGACACTTTGAGAGAGAGATTGCGCCCCCATTTAATTTCAAATTCACAGCCAGTTCAATTCCATCAACAAGCAACTAAAGCGAGCAGCTGTGTTCAGCGTTAGAGAGACTGTAGACTAGGCGTTGGCTCTGAGTCAGCTCGATCTTGGCCTGGTCCAGAGCACAACTCTTATTGGTTATACATAAGTGCGAGTAGTTATGGTTTTTTGCTTGACTACGAAACACGCCCAAAAGCAGCAACAGCAGCTGCAGCAACTGTTGCTGTTGCTGCCGCTTGTTAGACAAGTTACCAAAAATAGACCAGCGACAGGCCTGAACTTGGCTTGAACTGGCAAAAGCAAAAGCAAAAGCTGGCCAAGCCAGATCTGGCTCTGTGACTACGTATAATTGCCTTTAGATAAACTGAGGCGTAATTCATATTCGACTTTTATGGGCGCGAGATGCTGCACAGCTGCAAAAGGTAGTGCGATTTGCATGCTTGCCACATGCAGCAACAGCAGTTGCACCAGTTGTTGTTGTTTGCTGCCTAATTGCCAGCTGTGTGGCAAATCACAGCGACTGCAACAATCTTGACAGTTATTATAAGACGCCAAGACGTTGACGCCTAGAGTTGCCATCTATCTCTCTTACACTTCTCTCTCTCTCTCTCGCTATCTTTGTTAATAATTATGTAGCACACATATGCTTCTCTATTTGCTGGCCCCCCGACTGCATTGCAATTTATGGGATCAACAAATCCGTTAGTGCCAAATTACAAATGGACTCCGCAGACTCGACGTGGCAATAACCAACAAGACATTAACCCGGCGCATGCCTGCCACACAGCTGTGCGGTGCATGCCCCATAATGCTGCATGTCCAATAATTGAACACAAACACACACACACCAGCACTCATACGTAACACACACACACACCCCACAGCTTCCCACTCCCCTTATACTATGCTAACATTGAACAAGTAAGAAAGCTACAGTCGAGTGTGCTCGACTCTAAGATACCCGCTACCATTTTTTAATAAAAACGAAATGCTGCGGTAGTAAATTTAAAATATACCAAATTCATAAACCGCTGCAATACTAAAAATATTCCAAATGGTATATTTGGTATATTGACATTCAAAATATACATAGAGTGAAAAATATACCAGAAATATACAGAATTATATTGTATATCGATATACTACTGAACTCAAAATATACCATGGAGTGAAATATATACCAGAAATATACCGAATGCAGTATTTGGTATATCGTTATACCACTTCATTCAAAATATACCGTAAATATATCGAAACCTATATTTGGTATATCGATACACCACTAGATTCAAAATATACCATCGAATACAAAATTCACCAGAAATATACCGAAAGCTATATTTGGCATATCGATATACTAATATATTTAAAAAATACATTAGAGCATAAAATATACCAGATTCTGAATCAAAGCAATGCAGTGGCAGACGTGTTTTGCCACTCAAAAGAATTTCTTAAAAAAACTTCTAAATTTGTTATGTAATCGAAATCAAATTTTCAGGAATCATAAAGACTATTGTTTACTAAAAATCGAACTTCAAAACTATGCTTGTTATTCAATTTATATCGATTGTAGAAGGCAGAAGAGGTAGTGACAAAAATTGTTAAGCAAACTTGATCTGCTGCCGATTAAAATGATATCTATATCTTTTATAGTCTTTAAAATGTAGGTGTTCTTACAGACAGGCACACGGAATATATGTATATACTTTATAGGATCGGATATGTCTGTTTCTGACTGTTACATACATTTTCATAATACCCTTCTACCCCATGGGTACCGGGTATAAACAGCTGCTGAGTGCAAGCTGAAGCAAAGCTGCAAGCGAACTTCGAGCTGCAATCTGAGCCAGCGGCTGTTCAACAAGATATGATAGTGCAATTCTGGCTCTAAAGCAGACCAAAGCAACCAACACAAACGAACCACAGACAGACATTCGGACAGTCGGACCGACATTGGCCACAAAAACATAAAACAATAAAGTTGGGCGCTGCGCAAAAGAATAATCGCATAAATCATGCGGACTTGCGGCAACGCGCGGCGCGGCGCGGCGTCTAAGCTCCGCTAACGGGCGCGTGGACAGCGGGGGGAGCAGCGGGATAAACCAGAGGGGGATTACAAGTCGATGCCGGCCCAAAGCCGACCTGCCTGCCACACTGTGTTGCAAGCAATTTGCTTTTTAATTATCCAGTGCAAGAAAATATGCATTTTCGTTATCTATTTTATTAGCAGTAAAAATGAAAAATTACTTGACTTTAAACTCCTCTGACTTTTGATTATCTAAAGTTTGTTTCCTTTGACATTTGTATTTCAGTATTTAAAGAAGATAGTTATGATAATCTGTTTTTTTTTCTACCAGCATTAAAGTATTGTTCTACAATACACTTAAAAAGGATCAACAACTTTTTAACAAGTTGTTGCTAAGAGGCAGAGTTAAGCAGAATCTTATATTTTCTATGCATTGTTTATTATGTAGTAAAATATCTTTCCGAAAGCTCCCTCAAAAGATTTTCATAATAGTAAAATTCCATGGAATCAAAAATAATAATAAATTCTACAGCCTGTTGTATGATACTTTAAAATTGTGTAAAATTATATAATAATCCATCACTTCAAGAAACATTCACAAACGCTGGCCCCATTGCCATTGATGATTTATTCAAATAATTTCAAAATATACATACATTTCCAATTAAAAAATCAAGTCAATGCCATTATATTTTAAGGATTTAATTTTTGTGTGCTCCCAAAGTATACCGCTAAAACACTTGATAAAATAAACTTCCAATATTCCATATATGTACTATATAAACAAATACTTTCCTTTTGTTCAGATTACTAAAATAATTTCAAAATAATTAAAGCAAACAAACCGCAATAATCCACAATGACTCGAATAACAATAACACTCAAGACCTCAAAACAGTTTCTACTTATAATAGCATAGTCCAATATTTGTCAATAAAAAACAATATTCTACAAAGATATTCCACAATATTCCAAAAGGCCAACTAAACGAAATTTAATTGCAGAAAGTGACTACAAGCTCATGTTAACATAGCAGAAATATAAAGCACATTAAGATTAATTGCCTTCATTATTGTCAAACACAATTATTATAATGATCTTTTTCGCAGCATACTGGCACCACTGTGCAACAATGGAGCAGGGCAGCTGCCGCCGCCGACGTTGCCGCTGTGGCAACCACGGCAATGGCAACGGCAACACTTTTCTTGCCTTAAGCCAAATTTATAGCGATCTAAGTAGGTATAAAGCGCTCATTTTGTGGCAGCGACGACGTTGACTTCGTTACGTTTGCCAAGGAGTGCCCCACAGGAGTAAAGGTAAAAGGGGACGACGACGGGGAGAGGGAAGCTGCGCTTTGTTATTTTTGTTTTCGCTTACGGTTTTTTTTTGTTTTTTTTTTTGGCTACGCTGTCTCGCTCTCTTTTGCTGCTAAGAACAATAGAAATGCATTGCATGAAAGTTCAGGGCGGTTCGGTGTTTAAACGAGGGAAAGGCTCAAGCTCGAAGCTCTGACGGAACTGCTTGATATACCGCATAATTATGTTGGAGAAGGGTATAATGATAAGCGTTACTGCAAGCAGCAATCAGTAGACTGCATATTGAACTTTATAAAATACAGACTTTCTATCACTGATACAAAAAAAAAAAAAACAACCGATAAAGTTTGCTTGCTGCAAAACCATCCTAATCCAAAATTTCATATTTCCAGAAGGAAAAAAACTATTTCAAAAATGTTAAATGTCAACATGTATCACCTAGATAATGGTAAACTTTGACACAATAAAAAGCTTTAGTTAATAATACTTATCTCAAAAATAAAATAAAATTTCAATACCAAATTTCAATATTTAAACCATATGAAATAGATTGTTTCCGTCGCTTTATGATAAGTTAAATCTTTTGCTACATCAGCTCTTGAGCTCTCTTGAGTTGGGGAGAACATTTTTGAAACGCTTTACATTACAATAATACAACAAAAAACCTTTCAAAGTTTAAGACTCAACAGTTAAAAAAGTTAAACATGTTTTTAATATTTAATCGCTTAGTCAAAACTAGCACACAATAACTTGTAAGTTTTATACATTTAAATAAGTAATAAAAACAATTAATCATAAAAAATGTTCCAAGTCTTTCCTCTTATAGACTTCATTTTTCAATAACAAGTTTTCATACAAGAAAGCTAATAATGAAATTAAATAGAATTGGTGCACTGAAATAAATAATTTTGAACCTACATAGATATTATTCTACAAATAACATGATAAACAATAGATAATAGATAAAATCACGTGCCTAATGAATGCTTTTTTTAAATTCCTTTTGTCATACCAAACTCCTTTCCACAATTTTCAAGCTTTAAGCTAGATATTAAGCGAAATCACAATAAAATCAGCAGCAGTTTGAAGATATTTAAAATCTTCAGCCCCACCAAACTCCTATGACATGTCTAAGAGGTATCTCACAGTCGTGTACACTGAGCTAAATAATGTCAAATAAATAATTTTCAAGTTTATTCAACAAATAACAATATAATCAGCTACGTTATACAATTATTTACAATTTTCGATACCATCGAACTCATTTAAAATATCTAACAAGTAATTCAAGGTCGTGTACACTCATCCAAATAATGTCAAATAAATAACTTAAAGGTTTTAAGCTAGATATTATTCTACAAACATTGATAAAATCAGCTGCGGAATAAAGTTATTAAACATCTTTGGCTTCAACTTCTATGAAATGTCTAACAAGTATCTGTCAGTCGTGAACACTCAACTTTCTTGCTAGCTGCTGCTGCTGTTGTTCTTGTTGTTGTTGTTGTGCACCCGCGGCTAGCACAACACGTTGACATGGTCGCGAAACGGGCGCGGCTGCAACACAGCCCCCAAAAAGGGGGGCAAGCATTGAAGAGATGAGGAAGGTAGGAGAGGAGAGGAGAGTAAAGATATTTGTGCTCACTCGTGCGCGATTTAAAACAACTTCTTGACGGGATTGCGCTGAGCTGCGTTGGTCTTTGTTGTGGTAAAACAGTAAAACAGTTAGCAGCTCAGAGTCTCTTAGCGTTTCAGCTTAAATCATAGAAGCCCGAAACAAAAAACAGTTGGCCAAACTACAGTTGAGGGCTCTCAACTCTCAGTTCGCCAGCCAGCAAAATGGACAAATGACATTCTAATGCCGCTCCATTGGGTATTGGCAGCAAGGAGGCAAGAGGCGAGGAGGCGTGAGGCAGGCATAAATCGCATTTATCACGTTGATGACAAAATGCAATGCAAGCCAAACTTGCAGCAGAGAAAGAGAGGGAGAGAGAGAGAGAGAGAGAGAGTTGAAACGGGTTTTGCGAGTCGAGTGCAAAACCTTCCTGCCACACATGCCTCATTATTATGCGCGCATTGTGCGTGCCCGGCAACAGGAACTGGACACAGAGTCAAAAGGAAAGAGCAGCAGCGAGTAGGGGAGAGAGAGGAGGGGAGGGGAGATTGGCAGGCGCATTGGGGCATAGGCATAGAGGAATTTGTGCACGAGGCGTGCTCCGATTCTCAATTGCAATTGCAACGATGCGAGGCACTCGTATGCTGCATATGCCTCGAGGGACTGCCACAAACTCGAGGCAAGCGCAGACAGAGAGAGAGAGAGAGAGAGAGAGAGAGAGAGAGTGGGACGGCGAAGTAACTCGCAATTAAACAAAGCCGCGTGCAGACAACAGACAATGCAACAGAGCCAAAATGGTAACTGTGCCCCATGTGGCAGGCAACAACCGGCAACAGGCAGACAGCAACTCCGGCAACAAGGATTCAAAACGCATTTCCGCCAACGCGTCGCCTTTTGCGTTGCGTTTGGTTCGCTTTGCTTTTATGCAAAATTCGCCTATCAGCAGTCGTCAATCGCAATGCAAAAAACAAAAAGGGTAGCCACAAGCTGCAGCCTGCCACTTGCAACTTACAACTGACCAGGGACCACGACAGGAGCAAACGCTGCCACAACAACAACATCAAGCCATATGTGGCTGGGGCAGCTGAAGCTCAAGCACAGAATTCGCTCGCTTGTCATATTCAAGTTGGCACAACAAAGAACTCTGACCATAATCGCTTGTAAATCGAAAGCAAATCGCAAAAATAACAAAGAAAGAGAAATGAATAAGGAGAGAGGATTGGGGAAAATAATAAGAAAAAGAATAAGAAAAAATATAAACAAGAAAGAAAAAAAGTTAAAAGAGAAAAGAAAAAAAAAAGAAAAAGGATAGAAAAGAAAGAGAAAAAGTTTAAAGAGAATTAAATAAAGAGGATTGGGGAAAATAATAAGAAAAATAATAAGAGGATAGAAACGAGAAAGAGAAAAAGTTAAAAGAGAAAAGAAAAAAAGAATAAAGGATAGAAAAGAAAGAGAAAAAGTTAAAAGAGAATTAAATAAAGAGGATTGGGGAAAATAATAAGAAAAAGAATAAGAAAAGGATAGAAACGAGAAAGAAAAAAAATTAAAAGAGAAATGAGAAAAGAGAAAAGAATAAGGGATAAAGGATAGAAAAGAAAGAAAAAAAAGTTAAAAAAGAATTAAATAAGAGGATTGGGGAAAATAAGAAAAATACATAATCATAAATAAAAAAAATTAAAAAAAAAAAATTTAACCAAGAAACAGTAAAAAAAATATGCAAAAACAAAATATACAATGTTGTGACAGAAAATAGAAAATATAGTGATAGTATATAAGATTATAAAAAATCTATGAAAAAGACACAAATAAGAATATAGTAAAAAAAAAAAAAAATAACATTAAATAGTAAGAGAAATTTAATGTAATATATAAAAATACATTTCATAAAAAATGGAAGAAGAAATAAATTTAATTTCAAATTTGGAAAAAAAATTATACAGAAAGAAGTAATAAGAGAGAGGATAACACACAAAATTATAACAGTTATAAAATGTATATGAAATAGTGAGAGGAAAATAATATAAGATTAAAAAAGTGTGTGAGAAAAAAAAAAATATAACTAAAGTTGTAAAAAACTGTACAAGCAAATTTAATAAGAGAGACTTGAAATTATAGAAAATTACATGAAGTTGTGAGACAAAAATATTGTAATATTAAAAAAAAGAAAAAAATATAACTAAAGTTGTAAAAACTATAAAAAAAAAAGTAATTAGAGTAAAAGACAAAGAAAAGAATAGAAATAAAGAGAAATGATAACAGAAGATAAATATGAATAAAGCTAAAGGAAAAATTACTAAGAAAACAATGTTTTAATTTAATACAATAAAAAAAGAGGATTGGAGGAAAAAATAAGATAAATATAGAATTAGATAAATTTAAAGAAAATACATAAAAAATAGTAAAAGACAGATTAATGTCATATCTGAAATAACTATAATTCACATATGACAGAAATAATAGTTATATGATGTTTTCTTTAATATATTTAAGGAAACTTTAAGGACTATTCCGAATAATATGTGTTGAATTACATGAGTTAGTTCTACTGAGGGTCATGAAATAACTAAAATTCAGATATGAAAGAATCACAAAATCGAAAACACGAAACTTTATTCCAACTAAAATGAATTCAATCATAATAAAAAGTTATCTTATTGCAACCTTTCACTTCAACTAGTTTCCGTTTGAATTCCATCCCTTACAACATGTTGCAATAGAGATTCACTTCGTGCCCCACAATGTTGACACAATTTCATTTTAAAGAATCATCTGAAATGGGGCATTGCCCAATTTTACTGGCCGTGTCCACAATGCAAATGAACTTCTTTCAGCGATCTTCGCTACCCATTTCATCTCCATCTCCCGCTCCCGCTCCCGCTCCCAGTTCCATCTCCATCTCCATACTCAACATTATTATCAACGGCAATGGGATGTGATGCGTTGTCCTGTCGCTTTGTTGTCTGGCAATTTAACACACAAAACTCAGTGAAGCGTCCACTTGGGCAGCCAGCGAGAGTTTACTTCACATTTCCCTCTCTCTATCTGTGTGTGTTTCTCTGTGTCGCTTTAATTTTTCCTTTTCCTTTGCGCTTTTGCCCCCACGCGACATTTTTCTTGCAATTTTCCTGCCCTGCTTTTTTTTCGGCACACAAAGTTGTTGAAGCGGAAAACTTTACAATCCATCAAATTAATGGAGCAATGTGTCACAAGGAGCCAGCGACAGACGCACAACCGACTTTGTTCCCCGCCTTCTCCAAGTTTTTTCATTTTTTTAATATACCCGGTAGTCTAGGGTATATTATTTGGTGGTACTTAATAGCACAGAAGAGTAAGAGACTTGTTGTCACTATATCGAATAAAGGAATAGTTGCGATTAACCAAATTCTTTGATTTGATAAGCTATGTGGCTGTTTGTTTACTATTAACTTAATACTGTGAATTAATACTATATATAGTCAATAGTCAGCATGTAATGCAACAGAATTATTTCCATTATTATTATATATTATATAACCAACACTCCGCCAGATTTCATTACTCCTCTCAGTTTTTCTATTATAGTATTATTATTTAAATGATAATAGTGATGAATTACCTCAAGTGAAAGGTTTCATCAAATGAACTTCTTATTAGTTCTTCAAGTTCGACGGAAAACTTCGATGTCCATATCTATCCATGTTTTCCAAATAGAACATCGATGAATCGCTTAACTTCAATATTAAAAATCCATCGGAAAACCCAAAAAAAAAATTGATTATCGGTGCATCGTTGAATTTTGTAATACAAAAATGCTGCATTCGCTTAAAATGTGTTAGCAACAAACTTTTTTTGAATTCCTTTTCATTTATTACTTTAGAATTATTGTGAAATTAGGGCACCGATGTTTTTTTCAAAGACAGTTTCATCGCTTAAGATCGACATCAATAAAAACATCCCTATAACAATATCGATACTTGTTGCATCAATGTTTTCAGCAACACATAATGTAGTATAAATGTATATTCAATCTAGTTTTCAAAGATGTTACAAAATTTACTTCTCTTTCTGAAAGTTTTCTTCCACTTTAATAAACTGTTCTATTTTTACACCTATCTATCAAAGGATAGACAAAACTTCTCAATTGATACATTTTATTAAGAAAAAATGGTTGTAGATTTTATATAGTAGATATAGGAGCAAAGCTATGTACACATTTAGTTAACAAGTATTTCATAGTCGAGTTCAATTTCCTGCACATTTTTACAGTTCCTTCCTTAGAGAGTGTTTTTGAATGACATTCTTTGGTCATATTATTAGTTGACATGGGTAACAGGTATCACACAGTCGACTACACCCGAATCTACACGACTGACAGTGTGTTGACTAGAAGCTGCAGCTGTTGTCAGCAAATGCTAAAGCACTGCTAAAATGTCATCAGTTCGAAATTGTAGATCAAGCAAAAGTTGATTGAACAAAGCGCGAGTTCTAGGGGAGAAGAGAAGAGAGAAGGAGATGAAATGGGTGACGCATTGATTGAGTTGCAACGGTTGAAAGTCGTTTGGATATATTTGGGTCTTAAGCACACCTGTTGACTGTGGTTGCTGTTGACTGTTGCATGTTGCATGTTCTCTTGTTGCCAGTTGTTGTTCCTCTTTGCTGGGCGCCCTGTCAATGCCTGTTCCTTGGCCTTTCACCAGCGGCTAAAAAGCAATTACCTCATATGATATACAATTAACACAGATGAACGAAGCGACTGCCCACCTTTCACCACGTTTGCACGCTCGCTTAATGAAAGTCCTCTATACTTGAAGAAGAGATATGCAAATCGTCCCACTGCCATTTGCACGTACAAATGTAACGTACATTTTATAGACTTATCACGCGACACTCTCCCGGGCCCAGAGAGGCCCATAAATCTAAACGATATGCCGCCCACTCGGTTGCAAACATTGTGCTTGCAACACACAGAGGCTGCTGCTGTTGCCGCTCTGTGGCATCGTCACGAGTGGCAGCAATTAATTTTCATACGCTGATGCAGATGCTGCAGATGCTTGACTTCGACTTGGACTTGGACTCCGGCTACTGCAACTTGCAGCTTGCAGCTTGCAACTTGCAAGACAACAAATTGCGCATCGATGTGCCGACTTGTGGCATTCTAGGAAAATAAATTTAAATAAAACGCAGACTCGCCAAGACTCGATTTCGAAATGCAAATTAAACACTAAAACAAAATCAAGTAAAGTGCGAAAAAGCAGTAGGATTAGTATACGAAGGAGCCCGAGAGCAGGAGAGGAGATGTTGTAAGAAGAATTTAAAACACTAGCCAAAAGAAAAAACAACCTTCAGTGTCTGTGCGGCAAGTGTTTAAACAATGTTTGCATGCCGAATTACGTGATTTTGCCAACGCCCAAAATCATTCCCCCAACCATTTCCCCGAATCCCTGCTTTGCGTGCTTGTAACATGTTAAAAATTTAAATAAATCCCTTGAAAGGCGCTGTGAACCAGAGGTGGACTTCACGCACTAGACATGTCGACTAGTTAATGCTTTAAGTTTGAAATTTAAACATAATTAAAGATGAAAAATTAAAGTGTCTTAAGCTAAGAAATTATCGCCAAAACTATCGAAAATTTACTAAAACAAATAGGACTATAAAAACTAAGTACAGATACTTTTCTCGAGTCGAAGGCCCCAGCAGCCAGTACTTTCTTCTCTATTAAATGTAGTATTGTATACTAGATTTAATATAATAAAATAAAAAACTAAGTTCAATTACTTTTCGCGAAGTGACTCCTTTACCTTTACTTTTTATAATTTCTTTGTTTTAACTTTTCTTAAATTTCTAATTTTTTAATTTATTTGTATTGTAATTTTCACGTATTCATACTAATTTTAATGTTCATTGATTTTGTAATGCTTTAATTTATTACATTCCTAATGTCGACACATTCTCCATGAGTTGTGGAATGCTTTAGTGTTTTATAGTTTTATTACGTTTCCAATTTCAACTTCATTTACTTTCCGAAACCCGTACTTTAACTCAATTTTCTACAATATTAAAAAGCTTATAATTTAATTTACACATTATTCATCAATTCTTCATTCGATACATTCTGTAAATTTTCTACATTTTTGATTTGTTATTAGTTTAATTAAGTTTTATTATTTTCTCTTTAATGTCTATACTATCTTCTCAAACTTTTCAACATTTTTGATTTGTTATTAGTTTAATTTAAACTTTTATTATTTTTTCTTTAATATCTATACCATCGTCAATATCTTCTCAATCTTTTCTACATTTTTGCTTTATTATTAGTTTAATTTATTATTAATAGTTTATTTAATATTTTTTATAT
This sequence comes from Drosophila kohkoa, assembly GCA_019972355.1. Classification (NCBI taxonomy): domain Eukaryota; kingdom Metazoa; phylum Arthropoda; class Insecta; order Diptera; family Drosophilidae; genus Drosophila; species Drosophila kohkoa. The sequence continues at coordinate 1,795,394 of BJEL01000056.1, forward strand.
ATAATATAATTTTTCTTAATTTTCAAATTCATTTTATAATATTACTCTTTGTTCACAATTATTTTTCACATACAATCAAAATTTGTGGTCATATATTTTTTCTTTAAGTGACAAATGATTAAAGTCTGCAATACACAAAAAAAGTTCCATCGATTATTCGTAAATGATCAAAATCGATAAGCATTCATTTCAATTTCGGGTATTTTCAGCTATCAATAGCTTAAGGATAGTAAGCTAACGATTTGACATTTTGAGCTATCGATAACATATAACGATAGTAATTCATTACTAACGATTCATTTCAATTAATCGACCTTCAGCTATTTAAAGCTGTCGATAATATTAAGAATAGTAAGCTAACGATTTGACATTTGACATTTTGAGCTATCGATAACATATAACGATAGTAAGTAAGCTAACGATTTGATATATATTCATTTTAATTATTTGATTTTCAGCTATTTTAAGCTATCGATACTATAACGATAGTAAGCTAACAATTGCTGGCAACACCCATAAGCCCAAGACAGAGTGTAATAACCTCAGTCGAGGAATTTGGCTTTGTCTCGTGGCGTGGTAAGTATTTATCATTGTCTGTGTGTTGGCCAAACACTTTCGACCGATAATGCTGGCGACGAGGTTGGCGACAATTTCGCAGGTCGCTGCCTTTTGTTATCTTCGATTCAAGCATGCAACTTCATTACCGAAGAGTGCATTAATCAGCGACTCGCGAGTGAGGATCACAATTCCAAGTTTGGGAGAGAACAGCGAATGCTCCAGTTTGAAATAGGGGATAATGCTGCTGAGTCATTAGAATCAGCAGCTGCGTCTTCACTGGGGGCTTAAATCCAATTATGCGCATTGACCAATGCCCAAAGCGACTGCACACACACACACACCTAGATCGAGGCACAAAGAGAGCGAAACAGGCTGAACAGCAATTTGGTCTTGGTCTTGGCCTTTTTTGCGCAGACAGCAACAGACAAGTTGGGCGAAAAGCTGCCGCTGCTGGCCAAAGCATTGTCCACTCAGTGGGCACTCTTTTGCTTTATTATAGCAATGCTTATACAGATTAGAATAAATCAACTTGCCCCCGTCTCTTCTCTCCTCTCCACACAAGTTTGCGATGCCCTGTTCAGCGATCAGCAAACGCTACCGGCAACAATCTAGAGCTGCAATTGGAGCTGGCTGCAGCTGCAGCTGCATTACCTTTTCAGCCTTTCCAGTGAGTTGCCATCGGGGTCTCCTATTAAGTGCACACCGTCGTCCCGGGAGGAAGTTGGCATAGATAAGCAAAAGGCAAATAGCTTGGTCAACATGGAATCAATAATGCAAATCACAAAGGGCATTGGACCAACAAAGCGAGAGGGAGATTCATTTGAATTCTAAGTCTTATGAGCGTAGAAAGTCATAAAGAATGAAGCTCAAGTTCATTTTTGAAATATATGATTAGGATACTTTACATTGATAATGGTTTAGTTAAACAGGAAATTTTAATATTTCTAAAGTTTGTTCAAATGAAGAAACACGAAATTTAAAAAATGGACATACGATAAATGTAATGTTGCCGCCATGAAAATTTATCGAAATATCGATTGAATTTTAAAATCAGTTTTTGCTTTTCTTTCATGGGAAAGAGCCGAGATTTTTTTTAATTTTATGAAAAGTGAGATTAATTAAGCACATTATTGTAATTTATAATTTTAATGGGTAAAGGACCTCACTACTCCAAGAAAGAAAGGAAATAAAATATTGAGTTATCAATATCGAACAAATTTTTAAATTACTTAAAAACTAATGCATTAAACTGTTATAACTAAATTTTGTCTCGAAGTTGCGTTTATATTAGTATTTTTCATTTTAAATTCGCAGGTTTTCAGCTATATATGTATTTCTAATATATATTTATAAATTAAACATTTAAGCAAATTCATGTTCCCAATAAGAAACACGAACTTTAACTAAATTGCCAATAATTTGGGAGATATACGATATATATCGGTATTTTAATTTCTCAAAATACTTTTACAACTTTTAAGTTTACAAACATCTCGTTCATTGAGTTTACAAACTTTGTAGTCTAAACGTTTTACCGATCATAGACTATAAGATAATAATTTAAAATACATTTAAACTAAGACACATTGTGGCTTTAGAATAAAGAATATATGAAAATGACTCCTCCAACAACTTTCAAAAAAAATATTTATAAGCTAAGCATCAAATCAGTTCAAGGTAATACTAAATAACAATCCCTGCTAAATATAGCTATATAAATAAGAAAATAAACGGTGCAACTTACCCCGCAAGTAATCAAAATGCTACAATGTACAAAATCCTTTTGTTGCAATGACTTAATCCGCCTTCTCCTGGGAGCATCCAATAATAGTCTTGCTTTAAGTGTTTTATATTGTTATATACAAACATATATATGTATGTAGTATATATGTATTTGTTTGTGAGTATATCAAGATCAGTTGTTTCAGACTCAGCTTACAAATTAAACGCATTCAAGTGCAAGATGCTGGAATTTTGATTGGGTCAACAAAGTCGATGCTGAAGCTGAGCGCGGTAGCAAAAATGCCATAACAAAATGTGTCAAGTGCCAGACATAAATGCCTAAGTAACGAAAGGGAGTTGTTCCAATGCATCGTTGTTGTTGTTGCTCCTTTTGTTGTTTGTTTCGTTGCGTCTTCTTTGACTTTTTTTTCCTGTGTGTTTGTTCTCCGATCGGTTTTGCGCTCTTTGCTCTTTGGCAGCATGAGACAATAAATTTTCGGTGCGTCACTTTTTGTTGCCCGTTTGTTTTGCTGGCCGGACTTGCGATTTTTTTGCTTCCCTTTTTTTTGTTTTTGTGCTTTCCAATTAAAAATGCGCTCGGTTCGCAACGCAACAATTGGAATTGGCTGCCGACTGCGTCTTGTACTTATTTGTAAGTTGCACGCATCGCTCGCTGCTTCTTCTTCGTGCACATTAATTTACATAAAAATATCTTAATTGCAATGCTGGTTTGCTTTGTTTTTGCTTATCAACGTCATGTCATGTTGCCGACGCCAGTTACCATTCAGATCTTGTCTTCTTGCCTGGACATTGGGCTGACAAATTCGGTGGCGGCACGTCAAGTTCACAAAAATCAGCCACCAAAAAAATGAAACCTTCACATACCTTGCACAGTTGCCACATCCGTTGCAAGGCTGCAAAGCTGCCAGGCGTACACATGTTGCGCGACACTTGCGGCGCCGCCTCCCCTCCTCTTCCACTGAGCCTGCCTGCCATGCATAATCGCTGATAAATGCGCCCTTCAGTGCTACAAAAATGATTTGTTGATAATTAATGCAGCGCAGACCAAAAGCGAGCAGCAGCAAAAGCAGCAACAAAAAGAAAACCAGTTTGCCGCGCGCTTTGCCACAAAAGAACAGCAATTTGTGCTTGCAACTTACATACACTCGATGTTGTTGTTGTTGTAGTTGTTGTTGTTGCTCCTGGTGCACAATCAAGCCTTAAACGCAATCAACGCACAGTAATTCATGTTGCAGCTTCAGTCGCCTGACAGCGACCCCAAAAAAAGAAGGAACTAGCTTGCAGCTAATTGCCCGTCGGCAGCGGGAGGCGGGGTGCGGGGTGAATTGGCGGGTCAGACGTAACAAGCGCGCAATTAAGGCGATCTTCAACTAGTTATGTTGATGCTATAGTTAATATTTAATCAAAATGCACCAGAACACAAACACGCAATGCAAAACAGTGTTGGTAAATGGCAGCTTGCAATTGACACGCGCCATTGGTCCTTGCTAGTGATGATCGATACTAGCTATCGATTAGCTGCGATAGCAGCTACATATGCCAAACTTACGATGTTTGCATCACTAGCACGCGTAGGAGAGATCCCACGCACTAGATACGATCAATACTATCGATTAAAGGCGATGTGTGCCAAAACTTGCGCTTTTCCTGCAGTGTTGTCTAATTATGTTTTCTAGTTTTATTGCACGCAATTCGTAATTTAAGAAATGGCTTCCCATCGTTCAGCTTTTAAGGAGCTAAATCAAATGCCGGCTAAACTTAAAGAAGATGTAAAGTGTTGGCATCATTTAATAACAAATGGCAACAAACAGTTGGCAATTTACGCCAAAACCTATGGCTTAATTTGTATGCATCAGAATGAATTGTACTGCGGCGACAGGAAGACAACGCGTCACACACAAGAGAGTATAGATCACCTATCGGTGCGCCTAAATAAAAACATTTTCATACTAAAGCAGATACTGGAAGTACTGCGTCAAATCCGGGATCGCATCGAGTACATGTGGCAACGTGTGCGCATATGGAACGACGATGCGCACTTGACAAATTATCCCATTACACAGAAGCTCAACACAAGTAAACTGCACAACTTGTTGTTGTTTCTGCACAAGCGCTACGAATATGAGTGGGAGGTGAAGGAGATGGTTGTGCGTAAGTAGATTGAGTGTTCACTGGAACCAATTGGAAATTCAATTCACTGTCTCTCTCTCTCTCTCTTTCGATTGCACAGTGGGTCTAGATGATGACAACGTCGAGTACGATGTGGAAATTTTGTTGGCAGCTTGGAAGACAAATCGTCATGCGGG